>VDFB02000013.1:11073709-11673709 GCA_007258455.2 Sequoia sempervirens | reverse complement strand
AGGCCATCTTTGGATGAGCCCTCGAGGCACTAGGTTAGTTCCTTAGGGTTTTTTGGGTCTATCTTGGTCCATCATCATTTATCCTATAATAATTTCTCTTGCTAAGATTAGCACTTCAAACATAAGTAGGCATATAAACCAAATCATGAATCAATAGATTAACTATCCAACCAATCTTCAATCCAAACCGGTCAATTTCCTAATCATCAATATTTGTCAAGTCAATGGTCTTATTCAAGACATGGCATTGTCGAAACCAGACTCGATGTGTTATACAACTTTCCTTATTCTATCTTTTATCTTATTTAGGATGCATCCTTCCTGAAATTGGAAATTTTCATTTGTCAACCTTATAATTTTCCTTATACAGGATATGTCTTTCCTGAATCCAGGCATAGTCAATTAATTAATCAATTTCATCAATCTTGTCACTCAATCGATCTTGTCAATCAATCAATATAGTCAAACAATCAATCTTGTCAATTAGTCATTCTTGTCAATCAATCAATCATTCAAACTTATTAACCAATCAATTTGGTCAATCAATCAATCTGGTCAAACAATCAACCTGATCAATCAATCAATGTTCTCAATTAATCTCGTCAATTAGTCAGTCAATCAATCTCATCAATCTTATCAACAAATAAATTTTGGAAAATGATCTAAATGGTTGTTGACTTTGTTGGTCTAGGTGTTCTTATCTTTTTTATTTTTCTTTGGTCATGTTATTAGCCACCTAAATGATGCCCCATGAAGGATTTAGAGGAGTGATGATAGGTCATGACCTCTTTTCTTTTTGATTGCTTCTTGTGGTTTGTTTTGACAATAAGACTAGGTAAAATTTGTCCTTAGTATGAGTCATGACATTCCTTGTCTTTTGAGTGTTTGTTTTGACAAATGGATAACATTGTACACCTTGGTCTATGTCATACCATGGTGTTTATGGTCCATTTGCTATAATTTTAATTCCCAATGATGATAAACATGCAAGTCTAGCATCTATCAAGCAAGAATATCAACCCATTTTCATTTGACTAACTCCACACTAATATCCATCTTCTCCACGCTCACGCCTCTTCTATCTGTAGTCATCCTGATGGTACCCTATGACAAACAAAAATATCTTGCATACATAGTCATGTTAGAAGCATCATATGCATCATCATGAGCATATTAGGTCATTCATTTGCATCAGCAAATACAAAAGCATAGCTAGCATTATAAAGTGTCATACATGCATCCATATAAGAATAACATGTCATAATCAAATAAGTACCATCCTACATCCATAAATCATCAACATGCATCTCATTGCATGCATATCACATTTTCATATAAAAAGGAAATCATACAAACCATCACATTTCCATAGCCCATATCCATTATCCATATCATTGTATTTGCATATATCATACATATCCATATTGCACGAATATTATAATCATAAAGAATTAATAACATCATTAAGAATGTATCACATGTGCATTTACATAAGCATCATAATCATATAAAACCATCTTGCATATAAAATGCATAAATGTAGAATTAAATCATGTACATCTAAAATTCATCATAGTAGTATAGATTAAGTGCATCCATCCATACATCATAAGACATAGAATCATATATAAGCATAAACCATACATCATCATCCATAATGCATCATAACATATATAATCATCTCATAGAACACATAAATTCATAACATTATATCATATAGAAAAATTCATAATAAATAACACATCATGTAGTCACCAAAAAAATCATGCATCTTGTATATATCAAAAATCAGGTCATAGTACAGATCAATATGAATCTAAAAAATGGAGATCATAGGCTCAATCCAAAATATACATGTCATTGTCTAATGTAATGAAGCAAGTCTAGCCAATGCTTCCCCTATAGCCTAATGGGGATGATCTTGTGGGAGGCTACCTATCATGTGGCTGATTTGAACTTGAGGCTCCGTGTCCTGATCTTGAGGGCTAGTGGTATGGTGAAGGTCATAGTTGAGAAACTTCTCCACTACTCTAGCTCTGTCTTGAGTGTGTCCTACTTTGGGACTTGCTCATGACCTCTAAGAAGCTAGGCTCTTTGTGCTCGGGAGGCACCTATCTCTAATATAGATCTTTGTAATACTACTCTCCCCTAATGGACCTTTGTAACTCTTGAGCAAAATATATTGATGGCCATTGCATTGAGTGATAAAATCAATACCACTCTTCTTTTCTCTCTACGCTCAAATAATGACTACATCCATCTTGACCCTCAAATGATGTACCTCTCCTTGTGCAACTTGTAACTAGGCTTGTAGCTTTGTTACCTATGCATCCACCAACCTATCCTCTGCCTATCACCTTGACAATGGGTATCTCCTCCAACCCCTCCTCCAGCACTACCCTCTCCCTCTCCTCCTCTCTATCCACCATCTCCTCATCCATGCCAACCTCCCCCACCTTGAAATCTATGCCAATATCAACATCTGGATTCTTATCTACCTATCTCTCCTCTTGGTGAGGAGGTGCATCTACTTATCCTGGAGCAATTGCAATCACTACTTTGAACTCACCCTCCTGACAAGGGGCTTCCACTTCTTTCCTACCTCCCTCCTACCTCGATGCTTGAGGTGGACATCCACCTTGGTCTTTGCCTCAACCTCCCCTATCTCCTCTCCCTCCTCTCCCTCCATTGTTCCCATCATCCCCTCCACCTCTGCAACCTCCATCATCTCCTTGACCTCATCTTCAGCCCCAAAGCCTTCTCTTGACCCTCTCCCATGCCTTTGTACAAGCACAAGTTGATCATAATCTATAAGTGGAATCAACCTATGCTGGGTCCACCATGCATCATAATCTAATGAAGTCCCTACATTTTTGACCTCTTCCCTAACCCCCCACTATACTAGATGCATCTCGTCTATATCCTACTCAGTCATGACAATAGGAATCATGCCCCCCCATGGCTATATCTCCTTGCTAGACTTGACAAACTCTGTAGTGCCCACTAGAAGCTCCTATCGCTCCCCAAATTATCATCACACCCTCTCTAGAAGATATTTCTCTATGATGTGTTGGCTCTGAACTATTCGAACAATAAGGTACCGTGTCTAATGGAAATAAGGAAAATGATCATCATCTACAAATGGGGTACAATCCCTCTATGGCCTCCAAATGAAAGAATCCAAAATGTCAATGGCATGTCTCCAGTACCTAATGTCACCAACAAGTGTCTGTTTCATGACACCTACATGTATGAACACTTATGGAAAACCCACTCCTATCTCTTTGTACAAGGAGTTGAAACACTATGATATGCTCCCATGCTTAAACCATGAGAAGAGTCATACCACAACTGATAGACTACACACCTTTGTATGCAATGTCATGTAGTTGAAAGTACAACATGGCCAACATGCAAGGCCCCCAAGCATATATTGTACATCGGGTCAGCATCCCAACGAACATCTCCCCCAACCCAATCGGGGCACATGACTCCACCAATCACACTGTAGATGAAAAAAATGAAAATATCATATTTATACACAAGCACATCCCAACAGATCTCATACTCCTCGACCCCTAGCTCTGCAACATCCTCATTCTCAAAAGCACTCAGAATAGCACTATACCCCCACTCTAGATCATACTATACCCATTTTCCTTACCAAAAGTCAGAGGATTTGCTACACATCCTCCAAAGTCACAGTGGTGTTCCCTGTGGGTAAATGAAATGAGCTAGTCTCTAAATGCCATTGCTTGACGAAAGTGGTCAATAAGCCCTTGTTAGCCTGAATCATAGGCATGAAGGTAACATAGTATAGTCTTAGGGCATGTAACTCACCCCCTCGTCATCCTCTAGTCACTCTTGCAGTCTGAGCATTGAAGGTTGGATCTCTCGAGTATAGATGGGATCTAGTGTCACTTGCCATCACAAGCAAGCACACTATGCCAATTAAAAATCCTATGCAAACCTATTTGACCTTGATCACATCATTTTTTTAATCCAAATTGGGGAAAAATATAAATAGACAAATGCATCACACTATCTAGCATATGTGGCTCAAAAATCAAATGTGTCACTTAATCCACAAATACGGTTCACATTTACAAATGCATCAAACTCCCTTGCACATGCAGTCTTTTAATCAAATGTGGTGTGCAAGCTTGCAATTGCATCTCAATATTTCATATACATCACTCGAGCCATCACATGTGGCTTATAATGTACATGTATCGCTTAAACTCTCAGCTGCATTGCAAAACTCAAATGCATTGCGAAAGGAAATTGTGGGTCTGCTTGCAATTGTGTTGTACCACATCTTGTGGCAAATGCGATAGCAGATGTGACAAATTTTCTACACCGCATTTGCTAACCTAATTATATTCCCTAAAAACTAGCAAAAATTGAAAAAATCACAAAGAAAGGGAGGTGTACGTACCGAATCCCCTGAGCCCTCTAGCCAGTTGTAGGTCCTAACTAGATATCCGTGATACATAGTGTGTGGTACTTGAGACATTTTGGTAGTAGTTTTGTAGCAGGTTTTCACTCCACTATTCACTCAAGGCTAAAATGCACAAATGATTATTTTTCGCACCCAAAACACTGATGTTTTTGCTTCCCAAATCATTGATGAAACAGAACTCCAGGAAGTAGAAATGGATTTGGAGGGAGTGATAAACTTGAAGTCTAATACTATTCCAAGGGGAATGGTACAATTGGAGTGGATCTTTGATTTGGATAGGATCAGAGACCAGGAGAAAGAGGCTAAAATGAAATCTATCAGTGGACAGTGTGACACTCATAATATGGGAACTAAAGATAATGTTAAGAA
This sequence comes from Sequoia sempervirens, assembly GCA_007258455.2. NCBI lineage: Eukaryota > Viridiplantae > Streptophyta > Pinopsida > Cupressales > Cupressaceae > Sequoia > Sequoia sempervirens. Next base: position 11,668,878 of record VDFB02000013.1, on the reverse strand, counting down.
CGTTTTTATTGGCCAAGTATGCACTCCAGAGGAAAGAAAAGGAATAATTGAAGCATTGCATAGCTTTTCGGATATAGTAGCCTAGAGTTATGAAGACCTAAAAACTTATGATACATCAATCATAACTCATACTATACCTCTGAAGCCAGGCGCTAAGCCTTTCCGGCAGAGACAGAGACCAATTAATGCATTAATGGAACCAGTTATACAGAAAGAAGTTCAGAAATTACTGTCAGCCAGAATTACTTTTCCTATCAGGCATTCAACATGGGTGGTGAATCTAGTCCCAGTAAGAAAAAAGAACGGGGAAATAAAACTTTGCATGCATTTCAGAAATCTAAATAGATCACCAGAAAAGGACAATTACCCAGTCCCTTCATTGGATGAAGTACTCCAAGTAGTAAATGGATCTCAGATGATGTCCTTTCTGGATGGTTATTCGTGGTACAACCAAGTAATGGTTCAGTATGAAGATAGACACAAGACTGCTTTCACAACTAAATGGGGTACCTTTGCTTACAAAAGAATGCCTTTTGGTCTCATTAATGCTGGGGCTACATTTCAAAGGGATATGGATATTGCCTTTAAAGATATCATAGGCAAATGCATTATTATTTATATGGATGATCTGACTGTCATTTCCAAAAATAGAGGGGATCACATCTCTGACTTACGCAAGGTGTTTCAAAGGTGTAGGGAATTTGGCATATCCCTAAATCCTAAAAAGTGTATTTTCGGAGTGATAGAAGGAAAATTGTTGGGACATGTCATATCTAAAAAAGGAATTGGTATTGATCCAGAAAGAGTGGAGGCCATTCTAAAGATTCAACCGCCTGCTAGCAAAAAGGAGATGAAGTCTTTCTTTGGCAAGATTAACTGCGTCAGGAAATTCATTACTGGATTCGCTGAAATTGTTAAACCATTGAATGCAATGTTGAAGAAAGACGCTAAAGTCGAATGGACTATAGAAGCAAAGGAGGAATTTGCAGAAATCAAAAGAGCCATTGCTGATGCTCCAGTATTGGTAAGTCTTGATTACAGTAAGCCCTTTTACATCTATTCATTTGCTTCGGATCATTCGTGTGCGGGAATGTTGACTCAGAAGTCTAATGAAGGAAACGAGCATCCTATCGCTTTTATGAGTGCACCATTAAAAGATGCTGAGTTGAAATATCCAAGTGTAGAAAAGCAGGCATATGCCCTGGTCAGAGCAGTGAAAAAATTTAGACATTATATCCTTAGGAATAAGGTTTATGCAATTGTCCTAGATCCTGCAGTTAAGTTACTGTTGATGTAGAGTGAATTGGGTGAGTGTAGAGCTAAATGGGTAACAATGCTACAAGAATATGACATTGAAATCCAGCCCATGAAGTTGGTAAGAGGACAGGGACTTACTCAGACTATGGCTGAAATGGGGCCTGAATTGACTATTCAGAACTATAATCTTGAGGAGGTTTCCCCAGGTTGCTAGTATAATGACATAGTTTATTATTTGCTGAACCAGCGATCCCCAAGCCATCTTAATGTTGTTCAGAGGAGAGCTCTGTGACTGAAGAGCGATGGTTTCATGCTAAAGGGAGCCGTTCTGTACAAGAAAAATCATGAAGGTATTTATTTAAGGTGTCTTGGGAAACAAGAAGCTGAAAGGGTGATGAACGAATTTCATGAAAAGTATGGCACTGGCCATGGTTCTGCTATTGCCACAACAAATCAAATTTTGAGGGCTGGGTATTATTGGCCTACATTATTTAAGGACGTTCACCAGCATGTCAGGACCTGTCACACTTGCCAGACTGCAACAACAAAGGAAAGGTATGCAACACTTCCACTTCAACTAGTTACTGAGGTAAAGCCTTTTGCTCAATGGGGTATGGACTTTGTAGGTCCTATCAACCCACCATCTTCTGCGGGACACAGGTACATTCTAACCATTACTGATTATTTCACAAGGTGGACTGAGGCTTTTGCTTGTAGGCAATGTACATTTAAGGTAGTGATTGATTTTCTAGAATCTGCCATTATTAATCGATATGGATGTCCTCTTTCTGTTGTCTGTGATAATGGTCCTGCTTTTGCATCTTTAAAATTTTTGAACTGGGCTTTTGATCATGGAATTATTATAAAGTTTGCATCTAACTATTACCCCCAGGGTAACGGTCTGGCAGAATCTTCCAATAAGAATTTATTGACTGTTATACGTAAGCTGTTGGAGAGAAACCCAAAAGATTGGCACACCTAGCTTCGGTTTTCCCTTTGGGCAGATCGTACAAGGCTTAAGTCATCCATCAGAACATCTCCCTATCACTTAGTATATGGTCTAGAGCCAATATTCCCTATTCAACTCAAGATCCCAACTTTGCAATTTATTAATGAGTTTTATGATGAGGGTGATAGAAGGGAGGCCAGGTTGATATAGCTATTGCACCTTGAGGAGAAATGAGACAATGCCCTTGAGAAATTTGCCAAACATCAGGGGGATCTGGATATCTCTATCGAGGCTATGGACGCCTGACTGGCAGTAGAGCTATGTTCAAGAGAATCACAACGATAACCTCATCGGGGCTATGGATGCCTGACTAGCAACAAGGCTCTATCCAGGTTACTTTTAGAGTATAAATCTTTATGTAGCTTGTTCAGACCAAGTTTGGATCCTATTGCAGCTAAGGGGCGGTAATGAATGCATGTGCACACACTTTGACCCTAGTGTAGGAAAGATCTTGATAACTGGTGGGTTCTTTGGTTTAACTGTAGGTAGTGGCCGGATGGATGAGTTGAAACCATGAGTTCTGGGTTCTTGATTCTAGTTTGTCATCGAAATGCTCTGGAGCATTTCCCTAGTGGAGTCGCCATTTGTTGTGCAATTTTGCACACACACCCCACTTGGAGTAGGGACCCTCTTTTTTGATTTCTGATGTCTCTTTGACCTTTGGTTTTTATTGGATTTGTCCTTTCAAGGTCTTGGGATGTTGGTCTTGCTAGTCTTGGTCTTTCCCTAAGGATTAAATTGATCAAACTTGGTTTTTAATGGAAGTCTAGGTTTTGCCTTGGGTCCGGGATTTTCTGGTTCACTCAGATTTTCCCGAGTCCTGGTTCATCGCCTGTAAATGTCGGATTTTCTAAAGTCTGGGTTTTTGCTTGGATCCAGGATTTTTTCGGCTCTAGCGGATTTTCCCAAACTTCATCAGAATCCCGAAGGGTGAGTTATCCGTGGAATTCGTGCTCACCCGGATTGTCTGTCTGGCTTGGTTTTTTCCGAAATTCTGTTTTGGGCTCAGGTTTCTAGATTTCCTCGATATGTCTTGTCATTCATTAATACTCGAAGTACATCTTCTCTGGCGTGAGTGTGGGTGGATTTAAGGCTTTTTGGAACTCTTTTGATTTCATTATTCATTTACTATTTGCTCTGGTGCCTGAGTTTATTCTTCTTGAGCTTTGGTTGTTGGATTCGAGTTGCTTGCGTGTGGATTGCTTGAGCACTTGTGTTGAGTATTTTCGTCGCTAGGGTACCCTATTTCGCTATGACTTCCTTGGGCTCAAGCTTCATTCAAAGTTCATCCATGGTAAGTCACTACTGACTTCTCCTTTTGTTCGCACTTTGATCGAATCTTTCGAGTTGTTGATTGGTGGTTTTTTTAGGTCGGCCCTTGCTTGTTTCATGATTATGTATTTATCGAATTAGGGTTTAACCTACCTTTTCATGGGTTTTATCACCCGCACTGTGCATCCCTTTGTTTATCAATTGAATGTCGGGTATACTCCTATGGCTAGGTGTTTCTATTAGGGCCTTGCCTTGTTGGCATGTAGTCTACTATATTTTGTTAAGGTTAGGGTTTTGGTATATTTGCTCGGATTTGTTGAGTTTGGTGGAGTTGTCACGACTTTCATGTCTTGCGTTTAACTCGACCCTGTTCGTAGCTTGTGAGATCCCGATGTGCTTTAGCTTGATCATTTTGAGGGATAGTATTTGAAACATTGAGCTTTCCCTAGCTTTCATGGCGGAGGTCTAGTTATTGAATTTAGGGCATCATTGTTTCGTCATGGGGATTAGTCATTTGAGAGTTTTGGGAATTCAAATTCAGGTACAATCGAAATCTGGCTTATTGGGATTGATTTTATGTCCATTGGAATCCGAATAGGGAGGTTTGTATGATCATTCGGTCAGTCGTTTGCGCGTTAAAAGGTTGTCGAGTTTCCAAGGTGTCTGCGAAATTTCTGCGCACCCGGATTTTCCCGGATTCTACCATTTCCTTGGAGTATGAGGAGTTCCGGAATTTTGAGCTTCCTGCGGAAATCCAACATGTTCGGATTCTTCCGGTTTTCTGCCTATTTTCACTTGATTTAGATTTTCGGAATTGAAGTAGTGAATTAAATGTTAAATGATGATTTCTTGTTGCTAAATGAATGAATTTCATGATAATTACACAACTCTTTTGTCCGTATTAATGATTTATTTGATGTATTGGTAGCATGAATCCATCTAGGTCAAATTTCTCCGAAATTCCACCCCGACTGGATTGTCCCGGATTACTTCATTTCTTCAAATTTTTGGGATTAATGATTACTGATTGATCTTAATTGTTTCATGTGATTTCAGGGCTAACCTTTGATTGAAATGTAGATAATGATGAGATTTTCATGAGGTCTTTTTGTGAATACAGGCTGAATCAAGCAAAGCAGTGGCATGAAAGGTCAAAGGTGATATAGAGGGGTCCTCAATTACAGATGCAGAAAGGTTGAGGCTGGATACAAAGAGTCAGTTGCCGGATAGTAAGATAGCTTCAGTTTGGTTTGAGGTCTTCAACACCAATGTAGAAGCATGGAGATATGAAGAATTCAAGGAAAGGATAGCTCAAAAAGATCTATCAGCCCTGACCAAGGGAATGATGAAGTCTGGATTGGTCCATGTAGCAGGATTCCCTCCCGCGGTTCAGTGCTATGAAGTGCTATTGGAGGTTACCAAGCAAATATGTGACTTTGATGCTATTGTTAAAAAGGCAAAGCATAAGACAGGGTTTGGTGGAGATTTCCCTTTAAGAATTGGTATAAGTGAGGTTTGTCCTTCAATCCAATTAGCTCATGCATCAGGAGAGGAGTTGAGTGCTTTTGGCTTCTCTTTCCATTCTAAGAGGACAAATTTTGACATTACTGGAGAAGCATAGAAGAAGGCAACTAAAGAATATCACCACAAGGATGATCTAGAGGATTACTGGGCAAACATCAAGGATGACTTTGAGGTAAGAAAAAAAAGGTATTCTAGGCTTCCAGTTGATGTAATTAGAATGTACAATGTCAAGTTGATCCCTGATCAGTTAGAGGATGACGGGAATCTGGTCCAAGATCATGCATATGAATCAGTCAAGGACAGATCCATTGGGGAGATAAATTGGTCAGAAAATGAGATTACTAAGCTGGAAGAATTAATGGCTCCTGTTATGAAATTTACCAAGTCTTGGTTGAAGCACAAAGTATGGGAATTGGAAAGCGAGAAGGTACCGTGTACCTTTAATTTAATGGGAGATCTGAATGCGCATTCCACCTCAGAGGAATTCGGTGAGGATGATTCCAAAAGAAAAACTAAGGTAAGCTCACCTTTTAAGATCAAAATCAGAGGCCCTAAGGAAAGTGAGCCAGAACAAAAAAGGAAACCTAAGGGAAAGAAGAGAAGTCAAACTTTGAAAATAGGTAAGTTTGCAGAAGAGGAGGAACTTGAGAAAGCAAAGAAAGAAGATACTCCTCCAGAGCCAAAAAGAACGAGGATAACTAGGGCTTCAATGAGGGAAGATCAAGAAACTTCTAAGGATGAGGCAAACCCTCCAGTGGTTGATGTGAAGAGTTCAGGAGAAAAAACCAGGGTTTACTCAAGAAGGTCAAGAACTCCATCTCCCAAGGAAACAATGCAAAAGGCAAATCCTCTTCCAATGGCACCCACTATAGAACAACATAAGGCTACCTCCCCTTCATTGAGTATACCTAAGCAGACAACTCATGAAGAGTATGAGACCAGCGTGGAGGCAGAACCATTCAAGGAAAACTTTTTGGTGTAGCAGCTGAGCTTGAGGTCGAAGATGTGGAAATGCACCCTTCTTCATTGGTACAGTATGAGGATTCTCCTGCAAGCAGCAAATATAACAGATCCCCTGAGAAGGAGGATGTCCCTGTTAAGACCTCATCACCCCTGCAAGAAGAAGAACCCGAGTTGGGGAATCAAGGCGATCAGTCTCCTGAAAAGAAAAGGGATGAGACAGTGGAACAACATGAAGAGGTCAAGAAAGATGAAGTCCGGGTAGATCCTGCTGTTCCGAATTGGTTAGATAAAAAAATCAGGAGGAAGCAGGTCATTGTTGAGGACATACCTCTCAACTGGGACAAAATGTTGGCTAAGATTGGAAAGGGAAAGAAGAAGAAGGCAGCCAAGGTAGTTTCAAAGATCGAAAGGGATGAGGATAGTAATAGGGTTATTCATATTGCTACCCCTGCTGCAGATAAAAGTAAAGACGAGGTCACCGAAAAAGATTACAATGTACAGACCATCAATCTTGGGCCTGCCTCCATGGAGCAAGATATTGAAGAATATGAGGGGTCCAGTGCGGTGATAATTGGAATATTAAGGAAGTAAACACAGTCCAAGCATGAGCTAAAGAAGGAGAATGAAAGACTAAGGAAATTTTTAGAAGATTTAATGAAGCCTTTGCAATCTTTTCACCCATCTTCTTCTGCTGACGCTGGTTTCTTGCCCAAGGAAACCATCTCTGAAATAGAAAGGATGAAAGCCTCTACCAAGGCTTCAATGGATTGGTTGAAGGAGGTACAAACCAAGGGAGATGATGCAATAAAGGAAATCCTTTCAACTAGAAATGAAGCAGTAAGAGCTAAGGATTTATTGGAGCATGTTTTATCTCAGGACAAGGAGGATGTTGATCTTTTATTGTAGAAAACTAAGGCAATCATGGAGTATGGTAAGGATCAGCTGGTTACTGATGGAATCCTTCCTTCATCTAGGGTTAATGAGCCTTGGGAGTGGTTTGAAGCCTTGCAAATCCGATAGAAATCCATCAAGAAGATTTATAAATAGAAGAAGCAGATGGATGGTGATTTAACCAATGTTTATAATGGATGCATTGCTTTCTTTGAAATAATGACTGGCATGAGGAAGATCGCTCCTAAATATCTAAGTTTGGAACAATTAAGGGAATGGTGGCATGATGTCTATGCCTCTGATGTTGAAAACTCTATGACAGGGCACCAGTTGGATGATGCAGCTACTTATCTGGCTGTGGTGGATAAGTACTCGGCATGTAAGGGTGATTGGGATGCAACAGTTAAGCGGTCAAAGGAAGAAATTGGATCAATTGAATGTCAGCTCAGAATCCTACCCTTTCCACCTATTGCTGAGTTGGATAAACTATTTTTGAAGGTTCATGAATCGTTGGATCAGAACAAGGATAAGGGAGGTGACAGTTAATGTCAACTTGGAGATTTGTGCTTCCCTATTATTATTGGGCATCTGTTGATCCGAGCTGCATTGGGGAATGTGTTTTGGCTGACCTTGATGATGTATCGACATTTAATGTGTGCCTTATTTTGAAATTCTTGAGGCTGACTTGTTTTGGCTATTTTGTAAATGTTTGGCTGGGCCGACATGTTTGAGGATTCTCTATAAATGGCATCTGTGCCTCATTTGTAAGGAGTTAGACAGATAATAGAGACAAGCTAGATTAAGAAGGAGCTAGAGCATTCTGTAGTAGATATAGTATTTAGTTCTCTTGAGCAATTGTTGTAACATAGCAGTGGAATTGTTGCTACATTTTGGTGATCTAATACAATTGAAGGCATTGTGGTTTCTCTAGTGAATTCTTTTGTGTTAGTTTATCTTGCATGGTTCTTGTTGTTCCATCATTTGAAATTGCTTGAAGAAATTGGATTAATGTTAGATTTAGAATTAGATTAGTTTGGTGAATAGTGTTCATGATTTCATGCTTGGAATGTTTGTAGCAATCTCTGGTCTATACTCCCAGTAACTATCTGATTGTAGTAGGCTAGTGAAGTCAACCTGGATCATACATTTATTTGTGCTTAGTTCGATTGTAGATGAATGTCTATGATTTGAAAATCTGCATGCCTTAGAAGATTGCACCGTTCTTGTGATATTGCATTGTGGGTTAAGCAAGAATTGGTTATTCGAGATTGGTCCATTCCAGATATTTTTCATTTGCATTGTTCATCCTAGGAATAGTTTAGATTTCATTATTTCCCTTGCACCCTCATCTTTTTCCGTTTCTTTATTATTCGATTAAGATTTAGAATCTAAGATCAAAATATTGCAAAATTTGACAAGTTGGAAAGATATAGTTCGCTTGTAGTAAGGTCCGATTGTGATTACCAGCATTTTCACATATTATCTGAGTTGTTTATGCATTTTCATGACCTGACACCCGAGAGACCTTGGGGTGATTTTCAGCAATTTATTGTTGAAGATTATCTTTCAAGAGAGATAGAATATCATTTTTTGTCTGAGTTGTTGCTGTGCAGAAAACACCATCAACAGAGTTCTTTCTCCCAAACTCTATGAGGGAAGGTTGTAAAAATTGAAGTGCACTCCTACACTCTTTCAGATCAACACCCCATTAAGATTAAGATCCTAATCAAAAAATGGCCATGGAATGGAAAGGGAAAAGGATTCCTCCTTAATACAAGGATTTTTTCAAGACAGGGACTGTTTAGATGGTGTTAAGCTCTTAGGCTGATCAAAGTTGGATGTGTAAAAATATGCTAGCCATTAATAGATTGATCTTGAATACTAAGGGGTAGAAAATCCCGCTTCAAATAATAGGGAAGAAGAAAGCCATGTATAGTCAAAGGGAGGAGGGGTTCCTACAAGAAGAATTACAACAAATTGAGACAACCTTACAAAGGGATCCTGAAAGTGAAATCTTGGGCAGTAGGCTCATCCATATCAAAGACTCCTTGAGAAGGATTCAAAAGAGTAAAATTCAAGGGCTTAAAATTAGGTCCAAACTTAATTGGCTAGAAAGTGGGGACAAAGGCTCCAAATTATTCTTTAGGCTCCTAAGGGGGAAAAAATTCAAGGAACACATTGAATCAGTTTAGTCATAGGGGGCAGCCTATACTAGCAAAGAAGACATCAAGGGGTAGTTTTTTAGCATCTAAAAAATATTGTTCTCATTACAAGAAGGTGGTGAAGGCTACAACTTTGCAAGAAACATAATCAGAAGATGCATCCCAAAAAAGATAGAGTTAGATGAGGTAGAAGGGCTGAATAAGGAAATCACTAAAGAATAGATAAAATTGGCAATCGACTCCCTTACAAGTGACAAATCCCATGGACTGGATGGTCTTCTAGCATAATTCTATAAAGTTTTAAGGGATTGGGTAGTGCAGGATCTCTTCCTAGTCTACAAAGAGGCTATAGAGGTTGGTTCCTTGGGGAGAGACATCATAAAACTGATCCCAAAAGAGGGTGATAAGACTACTTAAAAATTGGAGACCTAAATAACACTTTTGAATGTAACTTACAAAATTCTAGAAAAGGTTTTGGCAAGAAAACTGGTCAATATATTTCCCAAATTTATTAATTTCACCCAAACTGGATTCATCAAAGGTAGATACATCCTAGAAAATCTCATCACTAGCTGGGAGGCAATGGAGTGGGAAAGAACATCCAAGCAAGAGGCAACAATGCTATTAATCAATTTTGAGAAAGCATATGACAAGGTAGAATGGGATTTCATCAAGCTTACCCTTGAGGCTTTTGGGTTTCCTGAAACCTTCTACTCCATGATTGTCACAATCTTCAAAGATGCGGTAGGACAAGTAGATGTTAATGGATCACTCATGTAGAATAAATAACCCTTGAAAGATCAATCAGGAAAGGATGCCCCTTAGCACCTACTTTATTTATCATCACCTCAAATTCCCTACACTATAATCTTAGGGATAGTGATGCAACTCTAAAAGTCAAAGGTATTACACTCCCTAACAACAGTGAGCTTTTGAACATACAATTTGTAGATGACACTACATTGTTCCCCTTGTTAGAGGAAGATAATATCAACAACCTAATGGATAAATTAAGCATTTTCTATGCTGACTCAAGAGAGAAAGTCTCTATGGAAAAATAAATCATGTTAGGGTGGCAGGATGTATCCCTAAATTGGGTAAAAAAACTTGAAATCCAATGGGGAGGCCCACAAAAATAGGTAAGATACCTGGGCATACCCTTTGCAGTGTGCCCAAAATTGAAAGAAATGTGGCTCTGGATCAAAACCAAGATTGAAAAGAAAATTGAGAAATGGAATAGATAGTTTATGTCCTTGGCTAGGAGAATCTACTTATGCCAAAAGGTATTGGCCTCTTACAATTTGTACTTTGCTTCAGTATGGCTTTTCAATAGCTATCAAGTAGATGAAATACAAAAAAAATAAGGCAGTTTCTTTGATCATATGGGAAAGGAAAAAAGAAGAAACATGTGGTCAAATGGATTTGGTGTTGTCTAAGCAAGGAAGATGGTGGTCTTGGCCTAAAGGACTTAAAAATCCAAGGCATAACCCTAGTAGAAAAATGGATCTTCAGGGCATTGGATGGGGATGAGCCCTAGAAAGTCCTGATCAGATGTAACTTGCAAAGAGAAAATCCAAAGCATGCCAGGAGTTGGAAAGATCTCCCCCTCAGTGACCTCCTTAGCAATAGGTTCCCTATCTCCCTTGAAGGATCATTTGTGTTGAAAATCATATAGAGGGCTTGGGAAAGTGTCAAAGAGTTTTTCACCAACTATAACTTCCAATAGGGCAATATTGTCTCCTCGCACAAGTCAGTGTGGTGGAACCTCAGTCATAAAGGTAATCCTATAGAACTTCTGTAGGGATGCTCGACTAGGAAGTGGGCTAGTAGTGGTGTTAATTTTTTTTTTCAAAAATCCTTAAGGATGGTATTTAAACGATTGGAATCATCTAAAGTCTGAGTATAATTTTCCTAATTCTCATTGGAAAACATACACAATTTTAAAAGAAGCATGTACGAAAATAAACATCCCAGTAGTTTGTAAACATGATGAAGATCAATACAAGGAATTTAAATGGTCTGATGGAACCATTACTAATAAAATTAATTCCAAACTAATATACAAGACACTTGCTAAAAAGGAAGAGACTTATAATCACCTGAACAAGGTTTGGAATACCAATATTGACAGTAGTGATTGGAAAAAAGTTATCCTAAACAACTAGTCCAATGTAATTGAGCCCAAGAAGGCATGCTTCAAATGGCTCTTGATTTTTCACAGGTTTCCATATAAAACTAATACTAATGATATAAACATTTGTAGGATCTATAGGGTGCTTGAAACAATACAACACATTTTCATTAACTGTATATATGCAAAGGAGATTTGGAATATCCTTTGGCATAAACAAGATATATGGGATGCAAACTATAAACCTAGAGTGGACAAAATTCTTTTATTTAAAAATAATAAATTTTTGGAAGAGCAAACATTGTTTTGGTCTTGTATATCTATTGAAATTATGTGGAGCATTTGGAAAGCTAGGAATGGTGAAAGGTTTAATGAGACATAGAGGGAACTTATTGAGTTTGTGAAAAGACTCACTTGGTATAATATTGCTTTGCAGGTCACCATGTCAGTAAAGGTCTCCAAGTTCAAACTTTTGAAGATATTGCAAAAGGCACACCTCAAATCAACCTACATGATGACATGTTTGGACATACTTGGAAGCCAAGTTCAGAGATTTTCATCAAAGCTTTGGAACTTTTCCAAAAGGAATTCAATGATAAAATGGTTAGAGATACATGGAAAGAAGACCCTCCATTATTGCTTGGGGTTGAAGACCTTACCTAGGAGGAATGAGAGGCTGTTGAAGCACTCTCAGGTAGAAGATATCTAGCCCAAAATGAAGGTGCAACCTACTAAAGTGATAATTTTGACAGATTTTGACTTTTGGTTTGCAATACTATATGTATACAGCTACTAAAATATTGATGTTTTTGATTCAAGCCAATGGCCTTCCTTTATATTCACTGTATATTTGAATATTATTATAAATATGTAAGGGGAAATGACAAATTCTGATAGTGGATGACTTTGTAAACGATATAGATGTTGGATCTACTTTGGTTGTAATGTTTTGAGTGCAGTAGTACTATGCTAAGACAATCTGTATATTGTTGCTTCTACTATTCTTAATATAAAAACTTATATATAACAATGTAATAATAAAATATTATTTATAATATATAATAATATATTACTATTATATAATTTATAATATGATGATATTTATGATAATATTAATATATATAATATACTAATATTTTAATATTATCATACTAATATATTAATATTAATATGTATGATAATATTAATATATATTAATAATATATTATTATTATTATATACAATAATATATTATTATAATATACAATAATATATTATTATAGAATATAGGATTATTATTATAATAAATATATATATTATAATAATTTATATACATGGCCCTCGATCTCTAAAAAATGATAAGTGTCTCAATATCATATATCTATTTATTAGGCTAAGTAATGAATATCTATGATTTACAAATCTGATATCTGTTTTTGCTGGTTAATATCAAATATTTGTTATTAACATATATCTTCTTTTTAAAAGGCCAATATACATTTTGCTTTGGTGTTTACCATAGCAAATGTACTTTTTACCAACCCAAGTAAAAATTCAAACATGAATTCCATGATTTTTCCTTCCTCATGTCATGTTTTTTTGTAACATTGCCACTATTTGGCCCTCCATGATCCTAAACCATTTTCTTAATATCCAAATATTCAAATTTTGCATATACATTTATTCTTTCATTACAAAACTAAATACATATATATTTTTATTTATTTTTATACTTTCAACATTTATTATATTCATAATATACTTTTAAAAAATTATTATTGATTAATCTTAATTAATCTTAATTAATTATAATAATTATATAAATATTATTAGATTAAGAAAAATCATAATTAAAACTACTCCCAATTATTGAAAATTAATAAAAAATTAATCCTTTTTTAAATTTTATGAAATTTCATAAGTATTAAATTTTGATCTATTAAACATCACATAAATCTATTTATGGCCCTCGTGAAAATATCACACCCTATAAAGACATTTATGGTGGAAAATTCAAAGATATTTTATTTTGGAAGGGTATTTAATTTGTGGGCCTCACATATTCCAATATCATGCTTTACCAAATAGTTTCTTGGTCACCACAATTTAATAAATGTGGAGAAAAATGTAGTTAAGAAATTTTGTACCAATCATTATTTTGGTCATTGTTGTCACCTAGAATTGCACCCGCTGCAAAGTTTATAAAAACTGAGGTTTCTAGAGCAACATGGGATCATCTCAAGGCTGTGGGTCACCTATGATTGAAATGAACCTCCAAAGAAGTCTGGCTTCCTTTGGGGTCACCTAAACTACTGATTGAGCCCATAGGCGAAAAATGGGTAACATTTATGGCGACCTTTGTTGGATGTTTGCCTGCTAAACATGAAGACCAGTAGCCTAGGCCTATCCATTGGGCATGGAGTCATGGGAAAACAAAAGAACAGACCTAGAGCAGCCCTGCCCGATTGTAACTCATTTGAGACTCATAGGACATAGCAGGCCGCCCAAAACGGCAAGACAGGGAAAATGGAAAAGAAAAGAAAAATATTTACTGTGCTGAAATAGCACTTAAGGAAAGCATAAAGTCTAAACTAACATGTACAATAGATAGACCTGTCAGATTTGAAAATAGGGCTTAAGGTGTATCCCATTGATTGGGATAGGGAGAGCTTCCCCTTCTATCGTAGTTAGCTGGTAAGCATTGTGCTCCTTGCAATCTCTGATAATGAACGGGCCTGTCCACATGTTGTCAAACTTAGTGTGATGGCCTGGCTTGCTTTTCAGAATATCCCATTTGAGCACTAGATATCCTACCTTAAAAACCCTTCCTATAGTCTTCTTGTTAAAAGTCTTCTTTGTCTGGAGCTGATGATACTCCAAAGTTTTCATTGCTCTATCCCTTGATTCTTGGAGCTCCATGAGCTCTGCATATCTTACATACATTGGGTCATGTCCCTCAAGCATCTCCAACTGGTGAACAATGTCTAGAGCTGGAAGCTCCACAGATAAGGGCAATCTTGCCTCTTTGCCATATACCAACATATATGGTGAATTTCCAATAGATCTCTTAGGGGTCACTCTGTCTACCCAAAGTGCATTTTTCAACCTGATGTGCTAGGTCCTTTGATTATCTTCTATGGTTCTTTTGATAATCCTGATGAGGTTCTTGTTTGTGCTTTCAGCTAAACCATTACCTTGAGGGTAATAATTTGAAGATGTGCTCAAATGGATACCATGCTTAACTGCCCAACCAGTCAATTTTAATCCCACAAATGCAAGAGCGTTATCAGAGATGATAGAGTCAGGCACTCCAAACCTGGTGACTATATCTTCATAGAAGCTCAAAACTAAAGACTCCTTTGCTTCCTTCAAAGCTACTGCTTTTGTCCACCTTGTGAAATAGTCTGTAGCTATGAGCACCCACTTGTGACCAGCACTAATAGGTGGATTTATTGGCCCAATGAAATCAATTCCCCATCTCATGAAGGGCTACTCCACTTGAATTGGATGCAGGGGCATAGAAGACATCTTTTCCTTTCCTGCGAATAAAGCACATTTGATACACTTCCTTGACCAGGCATATGCATCTTTGAATAGGCTGGGCCAGTAGTAACCAGCTCTCATGATTTTCCAGGCAGTAGTTCTTAGGGAAAAGTGACCTCCTGCAGCTCCATTATGAAACTCCTGAAGCACCTTTTCAACTTGATCACTGTGAATGCATCTCAATAGGACGCCATTTAGATCCTTTTTGAAAAGAACATTATTTACCATCACATATGGTATGGACTGCAATCTGAAGTATCTTCTTTTAGCTCTGTTCAAACCATATGGACATTCACTAGTCTGTAAGAAATGGGTCATATCTTGAACCCAATTGGTTGTCCCCATAGGCACATCATCTTGAGCATTCTAAAACTCATTTGTATTGGAAAGGATAACATCCCTTTCTAGTTCACTTTCA
Organism: Sequoia sempervirens; assembly: GCA_007258455.2. Classification (NCBI taxonomy): domain Eukaryota; kingdom Viridiplantae; phylum Streptophyta; class Pinopsida; order Cupressales; family Cupressaceae; genus Sequoia; species Sequoia sempervirens. The sequence continues at coordinate 11,653,729 of VDFB02000013.1, read as the reverse complement.
CTGCTTGACCCTGTAGCAAGCTGCTCATAAAGACCCTTACCCCTAACTAGTTTGGTGATCTTAATATCTACATCATACTCCATAACCCTGTTGATCCACCCTGCTCTTTTTTCATTCAGATCTTTATTCAACAAAAATTCCTTTACGCTTGAGTGTGCCACCATGACATCAATTTTATTATGAGAGATCAAAGGCTTGAATTTCTTCAGGCTTCTGATCACAGCAAGGACATGCCTCTCTACAAAGGAGTATTTTTGTTCATAATCAACCAAACCTTGACTGAAAAAGGCTATTGGCTGTTCTAAATTCTCTTCATTTTTTTGAACCAATATTGCAGAAATGTTACTTGTGCTACCATAGGCATACAGATAAAAATATTTAGAGAAATTGGGATTTACCAGCATAGGAGCTGCTGCTAAGGCTTCCTTAACCTTTTCAAAACTATTCTTAGCATCTTTTGTCCAACTGAAAACTGCATTTTTCTTTAACATAGTTGTTAAAGGCTGTAACAGGTTTGCGACATCAGGAATAAATCTTCTTAGAAAGTTGATCTGGCCTAGAAAGCTCTGTAGACCCTTCTTGTGATTAGGTAGTGGCAACTCAAGTATGGCTTTGACTCTCTCAGGATCAATAGTAATTCCTTGCTTTGACACTATGTGTCCTAATAATTTCCCTTCATGAACAATAAAGATACTCTTCTTTGGATTGAGAGAGATCCCAAACTCTCTGCATTTTTCAAAAACCTGCCTAAGATGTGACACATGTTCATCAACATTCTTGGAATAAATCATAATATCATCTAGGTAAATCAATATGATCTTGTTGATCAAACTTTGAAGTTCCATGTCCATGGCCCTCTGAAACGTGGCACAGGCATTAGATAGACCAAAATACATCCTTTTGTATGTCATGGTGCCCCACTTAGTTGTAAAAGCAGTTTTGAACTGATCCTCTTCTTTAACCAGCACTTGATTATAGCCCGAAAAACCATCCAATAAGGAAAATCTTTCAGAGCCAGCAACTTCTTGCAGAATTTGTTCCATGGAGGGCAGCGGGTAGTGGTCTTTCAGAGAGGCTCGGTTAAGATCCCTAAAGTCTACACAAAGTCTTATTTCTCCACTTTTCTTCTTAACCGGAACAAGATTAGAAACCCAGGAGGTGTGTTTGATAGGAAAGACAATACCCCCCTCAACTAGTTTGGTCAGCTCTTTAATCATTAAGGGCTCAAGCTTGGGATTCAAGGGCCTTTGTTTCTGCCTTACTGGCTTGGCATTCGGTTCTAATTCAATTGTATGCTGAGCAATATGGAGATCAAATCCTTTCAAATCTGAATATTCCCAATCAAATACATCATGAAATTCTTGGCACAAAGCAACAAAAGCTTGTTTATCTTCAGGTGAACAAAGTTTGCCTATCTTAAGAAGTTTACCTTTGAAAATCTCTAGCTCTACCCTTTTTAAGTTGATCATCAGTATTGAAAATCGACTCTAAGGTAACAAGGCCTTTGGGTAATTTATTTTTCTTTAGCTGTATGATTTGATCACCATACTGCTGCTTGAGTTTTGCTTGATTCACCATGGAGAACTGATCTTCTTCGAGCAAGAAGGAAAGGATCTGCTCATCACTATCAAAGACTTGCCAGTGAATGTTGTTGTCAGGAATTGAGGGTCTGAATACAACCTTCACATACCGCTGCACTTTCTCTTTTCTGATGTCACTTGGAATAACAAATTGTACCCCAATGGCTGCAAGTCTATCGGCATGCTTGTTCTGATTCCTTGGAATAGATACTAAATTAAAGGCATCAAAAACTTTGAGCATGTCCCACACTCTGTTTCTATAAGACTTTAATGTGTCATTTTTAGCAACATTCAGGCCCCTTACTTGATTAACAATTAATTCACTATCCCCATGGACTTTCAAGCTGGTTATTCCTCTCTTCCTTGCCCACTCGAGACCTTGAACAAGGCCCTCATATTCAACAGTATTATTGGAGCATGCAAAAGAAAAATGGAGTGCAGAGTAGTACCTATCACCTTGTGGAGAAATCAACATTGCACCTCCTCCTGCTCCATTCTTACTACTGGAACCATCGAAGAACATTTCCCAAAGTCCACTTAGTGGTTGCAACAACTGATCTACATCTTTCTCCAAGTTTGGAATCTTTGTGTCAGGCTCATGCAATACATAATTTCCTAGACCAACATTCTAGATAAGCTCATTTGGATTATCTGATACATTCTCAACTGCCCATTCATGTAGCAGCACATCAGGAACAACTTCTAATTGGAGTTCTTGAGTAGCAGCTAGTTTATTGTCAGTAAAAGCAACACAATTTGCATTTGCAGCAGAAGGAGCAACATTGATGGGACTTGGGTTATGTGGTTCAATGTGGTCTTTGGCCAACCTTTTAGATTTAATGGTAACCTTGGTTCCATATCTTGTTCTAAATAGCATATGTGAACAATCAGCTGACACATAACCACCTATCTTGGCCATAAAGTCTCTATATAAACACAAGGAAAAGAAAGGTAGAAGGTCTATGACACATACGTCTTGAGGGACTGAAAAATTTGGACAAGCATGGAGGGTGAGATTTAAATCTTTGATAATACCCAAAGTATTAACCGAAGTACCATCCTATTGGATCACTCCCTTCTCTAAAGGCTGGTATTTTAGTCCAAGTTTGTTAGCAATCTGTTTGGCATAACAGAGCTGCTAGCTCCACTATCCACTATACAGTTATGGACTAATTTATTACTAATAATCACCGACACATAGAAAGGAGGTGGTTTAACTCCTTTTTCAGTCTCTATGCAAGGCTGCTGATCATTTCCCTGAGAATTATTTGTTAACATAGCTCTAACTTGACCGATTGGGGGCTCAGATTCATCAGACATTTTCAAACTTGACAGAGCTGACTGTAACATATCCTTTTGACCGGGGATGACTAAAGAATCCCACATAGACATGGTTACATTTGTCCTTTTCATACTATCAAGAATGTTAAAAGGTACAATTAGATTTTTATTGTGTACCTTTATGCCAGTGTGATCAGCTTGTAAGCGTGGCTGCTCCTTGTTTGGGAATTGCTGATTTCTTTTCCAAACACTAGTCACTTGAGATGCAGATGGTTCAACAACTGATGCCTTTCCTTTGTCAGCTTCATGGTCAAGCTCCAATGCTCTCTTCTTTGCCTTGGTGTTAGATGCAACTAGAGAACTATCCACATTTAATCCACAAAACTCTTCACCCTGCTAGTTGAGCAGAGTAGCATCATTTGCAAGCTGATCTTAGTGTTGTGGAGATGGCTCATTAAATGCACCTTGCTATGAACTTGAGGCATTCTGTACCATAAGTGCCTGATTAATGAGTCCATTTGAGCAAGTGGCCTGATTGTGGGGCTGGCTGCAAGGGTAGCACCACTCATAATCTGCTGCTAAATTGTTTTGAGTAGGGACTAGGTCTTTGACTACACTAACAAGTGTTGGAGCATAGGCCTGAAAAGGTCTTGTGTTCACATTCTATCTTGTGCCTTGATAATTGCCCTGATACTGCTGTCTATTCCCTTGGAATTGTTGCTACTGACCTTGAAAAGGCTGACTTGAGGCTTGATTCTACTATTGATAAGGCCTAGAATAGGTTTGTTGCTTTTCCAAGTTCACCAGCTTGTTACCAAAAGTATGTAAAAGACTTTTGATCTCTTGCAACTCCTGTGATGAGCTTGGAGCAACACTTTCTTGTTTATCAATGGTTGGAACAACAGTTAGCATTGTTTGTATAGCTGGTAGAGGTGTGAAAGGTGGTATTTGCAAAGGAATGTTTGCATGAATCTCTAGGAATATTGGCATTGGTGGCCTGGGAGCAAGCTTACCAACTTGTATTAAGCTGTTTTCAGCTCTGATAGCTATTTCAAATGCATCTGGTAAATACAATCCTCCCATTGACTATATCATGACAACTATATCGCTTTTCAAATCTCTCAAAAAGTATAGGAATGCATACTCTGGAGGTGGCCTCATCGTTGCAGGGATTCTATCCCAAGTTCTTTGAAATTTGAAGTTGAATTCGTTCATTTACTCTTGTGGAGCCCTCTTGATCGTAGTCAAATGCTCCAGTAGAGACAAGTTATCAGACCTGACTTGGAATTGCTTATGCAACTTATCTCCAAACTTGTCCCATGTAGTAATTGAACTGACTGGTAGGCTCCTATACCACTGCACAACTCTCCCTTTTAGTGAAGCAGCTAATAATCTGACTGCAACGTCCTCTTGGGTTATGTGATGGACTCTGCATAACGAAGCCACATCTCGCATGTGTTCAAACAGAGTGGTTTGATCTTCTCCCGTGAAGGTTGGAAAACTCTTCAAGGTTGCCATTGGAATGTCATTGTGTTGTGCCAGATTCAAGGGGCTCCCTCCATTGAAAGCAACAAAGGGTTGGTTCCTTGGAGCAGCCATTGAAGGTATCTAAAGTAGATTTACTTGTATAGCAAAATGGGATCCCACTGATGGAGGAGTAGACTGAGTTCTTGTAGAATAGATGACTGTTGTTCCTCTTTTTTCTATTGCTCTGCCTTTCCTTGTTGGTGGTGACAGCGGCAAATATTCAAAGGAACCTGAGCTGCCTCTCATCTAAACTTTTTTCATAAATTGAAGAAGGCGTGGATTTCTGGAGTTCTTCCTATTTGTGGAGTCGCCAGGTATGCAAAAAGGCTTGTATAAAGTCTATAATTCACTGGTCACATACCAAACTGGTAGTTAAAACAAATTCCTGTCCCACTGGGCGTGCCAAAAACTATTGTCACCTAGAATTGCACTCGGTACAAAGTTTATAAAAACTAAGCTTTCTAGAGCAACATGGGATCATCTCAAGGTTGTGGGTCACCTATGATTGAAATGAACCTCCGGAGAAGGCCGACTTCCTTTGGTGTCACCTAAACTATTGATTCTTTTAAGGGAAAGGGATAAGGAGTACATAAATTGAAACTAAACTAAGGTGATGCACCAAAATGACAAGAACAATGAAATACTTAATTTAAACTTGAATACTGACGGTGAACATAAGATTACACATCAAATTCTGCAAGCCTTGCACTAATATTTCACAAACAGGTTCGATTCACACACTTTTTCAGGAGAGGAAAGAAAGATTTTCACAGCTCAGAATCCATGCATGACTATGTGAACACAATTTTTAATTTGTATAATGATACTTTTGCAAAGGCATGAAATACAAGATAAAGATATGAAGGAATGAAAGAAATTCACAAAAATAACCTTATCATGAGCCTGAAATGCACAACACTTTGTATGAACAAGATGGAAATCTGAATATCAACAGTGATCAAGGTAAGCTTTATATAACATGTTCTAAGTTGAATTACAGAATCCTGCTAGTCTGAGAGAGGACTGCAAAAGGGTCACAGACTTTAGAAGAGCATACATCCAAACTCCTTACAAAGAGGCAAAAAATGCCTTATATACAAAAGGTATGTCGGGCCCTTAGGGCTTACAAAAATATCTGTCCCAGAAAAGATCTCCCATAGATCTTTTGATTGAAATAAATGCAGAACCCTGCGTGTCCATGTCGGTGTAGAGTCATCCTCGAGGGAACCTTCTTCAAATATTTCACAGCTACTACATTCATTCAGATCCATCGTGTCCCGTTTGATCTACTTCGGTTGAATGCCTTGAATGCCCTGAGCTCACTACCTATTCACGTGGCATTCAACCAAGGTTGACATTCTCTGTTCTACCATGGCTCGCCTTAGCTCTCCCTAGTTGGTCGAGCATTTTCCACGCGGGCTCTGCAGTTGGTCAAAAGTCTTTTGAAAAGAATTGCATCTCGGTGAGACACTGAAAATGTCTCACCAAAGAGATTATGTCATCTGAAACTATCAGCACAACATGGATATATCGATGAGAGTCTTTATCGAGCTTCAGAACTCATACCAAAGTTGCCTCAGTGGTCGCTAAGACAATCGCTCGTCGGTAAGACATCATACCGAGTGTACAGCTTCCTCCCGAAGTCTCTTCGATTTTGATAAACCATATCGGCCAGAGTCTACCGATGTCACCCCGACGCATTTTGCTCCACCGAGCCCTACATTCTTTGCTGAGATCCTATATCGAGTTGGGAGGACATCCACAGGTCGTTAAGACCTTTTGCTGAATTCCTTTTGTCTGACCGAGCTCACTTCGTTTCGCTGAGACTCCCGCCGGTCGGGAAGATATCATACCGGAGGCACTTTGCTTTGGTGAGGGTCTTTCCTTTTGGCATGAGTTTCCTTTATCACCCAGACCTTACACCAAGGTCCTCACTTTCTATCGAGCTGATCATCTTCTGTCAGCCAGACGACATCGAGTCAGGGAAACCTTTCTCTGACTTAGAATGTTATACCGGGTCCTCCTCTATCGGCGAGACCCCACTGGGTTGCTGAGACCATATGCCGAAGGCACATCTTATGTTGATGGCGGAAACCTTCCTTAGGCGAGACACCTATTATCGGGAAGACTCCTACTGAACCCTTCTCGTGATCGTCAAGACATTCCATTCTTGCTAAGACTTCTTAGCAAGCTCCTTTACTTACCCCGAAGTGCCCAGTCGGTGTAACCTTCATCCTTTGGCAAGACGCTTTTCCGAAGGCTATATCCTATGCCAAGCTGCTCTATTTCTTTCAGCAAGAGGCTGTTAGTGTCTCCCCGAAATGCATTTTACCTTACTAAGCTCCGCTTTCCTTTCGCTGAGACTTAAGCAAGTCGGCAGGACCTCATGGCGAATCACTCATCCTTCCACGAGCTCCCTTTGCTATCGGTGAGACATCAAAGTCGGGAAGACCTTATCTTTAGTGACGTCGCTTTTCATATCGGGGAGACATCTCCGCTTCAGCATGACCCCACACCAATATCTAATGTTCTCGGTGAAGTCTTTCATGATCGGTGAGACTACTGCCGAAGGAAAACATATTGAGGCCCCATTTCATCCTTCGGTAAGACATCCTCCGCTCGCTGAGACCTCTTGTCGAGAACCCTTAGTCATGCTGAGGGCCCTCTTTTCTTTGCGTCAGGGAGACTTTTTTGGTCAGCTAGACCTTATGGCGATAGCCTCATCCTTCCGTGAGCTCCCTTTTTCAGTAAGACTCTTCAAAACTGGCGGGGACGGGATCAAGACGAAACCGGAGACGAAACTAGGGGAGAAAGGAAGCAGGAGTAAAGACAGATGAATCCCGGCGAAACCGGAATTGGGACCAAAATAGGGAAAAACAAAGGAAAAAGCATAACCAGAACTAAATCCAGACTTGAAACTTTCATCAAGTTTCAATTTCAGATTTCGTTCCGAACCCAATTCTGCTAAAACTCAAAAGACGAAGGAAAGGAGGAGGAAAGAAAATGGGAAAAAGCATCCCCCGACAAAATACAAGGAAGGAAGAAAAAGGGCCGACGGAAGTGGGATCAGAACTAGAACGGAAACAGGAACCCAAAGATGAACAAGGCAAAGCTCAAAGGCGGAACCAGAACTAGAACCAAATCCGGACCTGGAACTTTCATCAAGTTTCAAGTTCAGATTCCGTTCTGAACCCGCTTCCAGCAACATACGAGGGAAGAAGGGAGAAAAGAAAAACATAAGGGGGAACCAAGGAGGAGGAGACATCCCTCGATCCCAGGCCACGAAGAAAAGGAAAGAAGAACGAGCTGAACCGGAACGGAAGGAACCGAAACTTTGGAAAAGTTCTAAGTTCAGATTTTGACCCGGTCCTGGTCCCGGGCCCGACAAAAGAAAGAAAACACAAAATAGGAGACAATGGCGGGATTGGAGCTAAAATCGATCCCGGGCCACACACAGCGGGGGCGGGGTGGGAACAAACCCGAAATTGAAACTTTCATCAAGTTTCAAGTTCGGATTCGGACCCAAACCTGCCTCCGAAAGAAACAAAGGAAAAAGGGATAGAAACACAAAAAACCCAGTGGAACCAGAAATGGGATGGGACCAATACCCGAAACTTTTGGAAAAGTTCCAAGTTCAGTCTCGGTTCCGGTTCCGCCCCTGACAAAACAAAGGAAAAAAGGGCATAAGGAAACAAAATGGAAAAGGGGGGGAAACAAGGCAAAACAAAAAGAATAAAAAACCCACCTAAAACCGAAGACCTGCACGTTGGGCTCAACCCTCTTGGGAGCCACATTTAATCCACGTGCCGAATTCATTTCATAACATTTTTCCCCTGCATCTGCACAAGAAGCAAACAAGTTAGAAAAAGTGATCCTGATGCAAGGGTTCCTTTATTTGGTCTTAGAGAACCCCTAAAAACATGGGTTACCCTGCCTGATTGAGCCCATAGGCAAAAAATGGGTAACAGTCATATGATTCTTAAGAATAATATTTTTATATTCCCATTGAAATTAACATAGACATACAAAAGGAAATATAAAGGATACATTGAAAAATGTATACGTTGTGAATATAGCATGGCAATAAATTACTGATGGTGAATTATATATGTGATGAATATGTCACGATGATGAATTGTTGACGGTGAATTGTTGGGGGTGAATTGATGGTGGTGAATTTTCCTAGAGCCAAATGTGTCATGACCCCTTCTTAATCTCCAAATATTTAAATTTCAATGTCATACAATATTACATTTATTCATTGATTTCAAAACTATATATATTTATTTTTATACTTTCAACATTTATTATATTCAAATATACTTACTCTTAAAAAATTATTATTATTATTATTTTTGGCAATAGTGGCAAGCCACTAATATTTTATTAAATATAAAGTATAAATTTACAAAAACATTATTATTATTAATTAATATAATAAATTATATTTATTTTATAAACATTATTAAATTAAGCAAAATCACACTTAAAACTACTCCCAATTGTTGAAAAGTTATAAACAAAATATAAAGGAAATATTGAAAATTGTATACGTGATGAATATACCACGACGGAATTGTATATGTGATAAATATGTCATGATGATGAATTGTTGACGGTGAATTGTTGGGGGTGAATTGCTGGTGGTTGGTGGTGAATTTTCCTAGAGCCATTGTCATGACCCCTTCTTAATTTCCAAATATTTAGATATATATATATTTTTTTTAGACTATAGGAATCTGGTAGCACGACCCCCTATAAATTGCAGGTGCGCCTGGTAAACTTTTTAACGTGACCGGCGACGCTGGTGCGACATGCCCTCCGGTACCACGGGGGTGGGGGAGACTAGAACTTGTGACCAACCTCCTACTACAGGAAAGATTTAGCCAACCAAGCTAGGGCCCCAACCCCCCAAATATTCAGATTTCAATGTTATATGATATTACATTTATTCTTTGATTTCAAAACTATATATATGCATTTTTTTACTTTCAACATTTATTATATTCAAAATATACTTACTCTTACAAAAATATTATTAATTAATCTAAGTAAATTATATTTATTTTATAAACATTATAAGATTAAGCAAAATCACACTCAAAACTACTCCCAATTGTTGACAAGTCATAAAGAATTAATCATTTTTTAACTTTTATGAAATTTCATAAGTACCAAATTTTGATTTATTAAACACCACATAAATGTACTTAGGTAGCCTTCACAAAATTCTCTAACCCTACAAAGATATTTATGGTGGAAAAGTCAAAGATATTTTATTTTGGAAAGGGTAGTTAATGTGTGGGGCTCACATATTTCAATGTCATGCTTGACCAAACATTTTTTTACTCACCACAAAATATTTGTGGAAGAAAATGTAGTTAAGAAATTTTATACCAACCATTCTTTTGGTCATGTGATTATTAATAAAAGACTTTTAGATTCCCATTGAAATTAACATAGACATACAAAAGGAAATATAAAGTAAACATTGGAAAATGTATAAGTGGTGAATATAACATGGCGACAAATTACTGGTGGTGAATTGTAAACGTGATGAATATGTCATGGTGATGAATTGTTGACGGTGAATTGTTGGGGGTGAATTGCAAGTGGTTGGTGGTGAATTTTCCTAGAGCCATTGTCATGACTCCTTAATCTCCAAATATTCAAATTTCAATGTTATACGATATTACATTTTTTCTTTGATTTCAAAACTATATATATTTATTTTATACTTTCAACATTTATTATATTCAAAATATAATTACTCTTAAAAAAATATTATTAATTAATTATATTTTTTAAAACATTATTAGATTAAGCAAAATCACACTTGAAACTACTGTCAATTGTTGAAATGTCATAAAGGAAATATAAAGGAAATATTGAAAAATGTATACATGGTGACTATACCACAATGATAAATTACTGGTGGTGAATTGTATACGTGATGAATATGTCATTACAATGAATTGTTGATGGTGAATTATTTAGGGTGAATTGTTGGTGGTGAATTTTCCAAGAGCCATTGTCATGACCCCTTCTTAATCTCCAAATATTCATTTTTTTTTATGAATAGGCATAATATCAATATTAATATAAAATATATAAATAAATATTCACAAAAAAAGGTGGGTGGTAAAAAGGCACACCCTAAGAGTCACATGGGTCAAGCTCAAAAGGCAGGAAATATTATAAAAACACAAAAATAAAAGGCCATCAAGTGGCCATTACAGTGCCAGTAGAGGGCGGTGGGTCACTGTCATCCAATTTTCCCCCCATACATCAATGAGGTCTAGAGTGATGTCATGGGGATCCCAACTATCATCATATTTTTCAGAATCTTTATCTTTGTCTTCACAGTGAGGTGAAATTACCAAATCCAATCGCAGGAGCCATTTAAAAGTATCAGTAGAAGGCCAACCAAAACTGCCACTAGGAGCATCACCAGTAGTCCACCCAAAAGTGCCACCACCACCCCCACCGCCCCTCCAGAAGGCCACCCTAGATCAACTCACAAAGGAGGAGAGGGTGATTGTAGATGAGGGAAAGAGCCATGATGAGGAGGAGCCTGAGAGTGGGGGAGAAAATCCTTGGCAAAGCCACTTTGCTGCTGGCCCCATGAAGGCGATTGGCCCCAAGGAGAAGTGGGCGAGGGAGGAACACGTTCCATGTTACAAGGGGCATTGCCTTAGTGGTCTAGGAGCTCTTGAAGGTGATAAAATTCAAGCACAACTTTCCTAGCTTGCACTTGAATATGCAAAAGAACATTAGAGCAAATAATCACTTTAGAATATAAAGAAATAAATTTATCAATCTGGCTATGAGAAAATATGCAAGTATTTCTATATTTCCAAATACTAAAGATGATTTCCACCCTAAAAGTGTGCCAAATATGGGTATACTTCGTGGGGAGCTTGGGAGAGTCTCCTAGCAAAACCATATGCTAGGAGAAGGGCTCTACCTGAAATGGCCAAAAGAAGTCATGAATCCAATTCCATAGTTGCTGAGCTCTGGCACAAAACTAGAAGAGGTGCTTAAATGACTCAGCCTGCCCACAAAAAGGGTCCTAGACCCACAAGTGAGCAAGCTAAGACCCCACTAGTAAGCCTTGGAAAAGAATACACCAAGCAAAGTGGGCAAGTTTTGGCTCAATACTTACAGATCACGTAGCAAAAAATCTTTCATGCCAAACATACACTGAAGAATGGAGGTGTCATCTTTGGTTTAGATTGTCAATCATTGAAAAATGAAGTGAAAGGCACTGATAACCAAGTCGAGGCTTGTAATTTTTGAAAGGAGTTTATGGGTACCACTTCCAGTCCTTCTACCAAGGCTTGGTGGCATGAATACCCACCTTATGAAGTATATCAGCCAGAATGACACTCACTAGGCTGTTGTAGGTTTCACGGTCATGGTTTTGAAAACCATATTGAGCACAAAAATCTTCCCGCAATAAAATACGAATGGTGGGTCTATGAAATAAGTTTTGAAGGGTTTGGATACCCTTCTTCTGAAACCTGAGGGCCTTAAGAAAAGGAAACTTGGCCAACGACTGACCAACACTAGCAAAAAGAGGTGACCACCAAACATTCTGTTGATTGAGCAAGAGCCCATCTCAAAATCTAGACCCAGACTAGTAGAGCTAAGGCTTAACAACTTCCCAACCCCACCAAATGATTTTGGTCATGAAAGTTCCCATGATCTAAACTAGCTCCCTCATAACAAGAAGGGTTTGAAATCCAATTCCCTTCTAAGAAGGTCTGTGGGTGGGATAGTTGCATTGAATAAAATGCCTAAGTAGGATTTTCTAGGCCTCATCACTAATAAGAGCTTTGATAATCCATTTGACACAAAGAGTAATCTCTTGCTACTGAGTGGAGAGAAGGCCAATCCCACTAGAGTCTGTAGGTAGGCAACAAACTCCCAAGAAATATGGTGAAAACCTCGACGAGTCTCAAAAGAGGCCCAAAAAATATCACAAAGCAACTTTTCCAACTTAGCATACGAGGCCTTGGAAGGGGCCCAACATGAAGAATAATACACATGAGTCACTGCTAAAACTTTGGAGAAAATTTGGAATTTACTAGCCAGAGAGTGGCTTGGTAATCCAGAAAGCAAGTTTCTACTCAATCTGAGAAAGAACCGCTTGCCAAAGATCAATGAAAGAAGCTTGAAAGGTGAAAGGAATGCCTAGAAATCGAAAGATTTCATTAGGAGCAATCCATTTATAGCCATAATGTTGAATCTAAAGGGGAATGGGAAGAACAAACTATCTATAGCATAAAGTTTTGTGTCATTGAATGGAAAAACCAGAGGCCAAATAGAAGGTCTTTAGGAAATCAAGAGCAACTTTGACATTATTTTCTTCTTCTAGCAAGGTAAGGAAAGAATCATTAGAAAAGTGGCCATTGACCAGCTGGGCTAGCGAGTTAGGAAAAGCGATATCATGAACCCATCCCTGGGAGATGACATGAGCTAGAAGATACCCAAACCCCTCAACAGTAAGCACATAAAGCGAGGGGGCAAGTGGGCAACCTTGACGAATGGAATAGAATAGACCAAAGGAAGGGGATTGACGACCATTAATGGTGATGCAAGCAGAGGCATTAGAATACAAATATTCAAATTTCAATGATATACAATATTACATTTATTCTTTGATTTCAAAACTATATATATTTATTTTTTATACTTTCAACATTTATTATATTCAAAATGTACTTTAAAAAAAATATTATTAATTAATCTAAATTAATTATATTTATTTTATAAACATTATTAGATTAAGCAAAATCACACTCAAAACTACTCTCAATTGTTGAAAAGTCATTAAACATTAATAATTTTTTAACTTAAATTATGAAATTTCATAAGCATTAAATTTTGATTTATTAAACAACACATAAATCTATTCCTAGCCTTCACAAAAATCTCACACCCTATAAAGACATTTGTAGTGGAAAAGTCAAAAATATTGTATTTTGGAAAGGGTAGTTAATGTGTGGGGCTCACATATTTCAATGTCATCCTTGACCAAACAAATTTTTACTCACCAAAAAATATTTATGGAGGAAAATGTAGTTAAGAAATTTTGTACCAACCATTCTTTTGGTCATATGATTATTTTAAGAATAATACTTTTAGATTCTCATTGAAATTAACATAGACATACAAAAGGAAATATAAAGGAAACATTGAAAAATGTATACGTGGTGAATATACCATGGAAATGAATTATTGGTGGTGAATTGTAGACATGATGAATATGTCATCACAATGAATTGTTGACGGTGAATTGTTGGGGGTGAATTGCTAGTGGTTGGTGGTGAATATTCCTAGAGCCATTGTCATGACCCCTTCTTAATCTCCAAATATTCAAATTTCAATGTTATACGATATTACATTTATTCTTTGATTTCAAAACTATATTTTTTTATATACTTTCAACAAATTTATTATATTCAAAATATACTTACTCTTAAAAAATTATTATCAATTAATCTAAATTAATTATATTTATTTTATAAACATTATTAGATTAAGAAAAATCGCACTTAAAACTACTCCCAATTGTTGTAAAATCATAAAGGAAATATTGAAAAATGTATACATGGTGAATATACAAAACGATGAATTATTGGTGGTGAATTGTATATGTAATGAATATTTCACGGTGATGAATTATTGGGGGTGAATTGCTCATGGTGAATTTTCCTAGAGCCATTGTCATGACCCCTTCTTACAAACATTCAAATTTCAATGTTATACACTATTACATTTATTCTTTTATATATATATATATATGCTTTCAACATTAATTATATTCAAAATATACTTACTCTTAAAAAAATATTATTAACAATCTAAATTAATTATATTTATTTTATAAATACTATTAAATTTAAAAAATCACACTTAAAACTACTCGCAATTGTTGAAAAGTCATAAAACATTAATCCATTTTTAACTTTTATGAAATTTCATAAGCATTAAATTTTGATTTATTAAACACCACATAAATCTATTCCTAGCCTTCACAAAAATCTCACACCCTACAAAGACATTTGTGTTGGAAAAGTCAAAGATATTTTATTTTGGAAAGGGTAGTTAATGTGTGGGGCTCACATATTTCAATGTCGTTGACCAAACATTTTTTTACTCACCACAAAATATTTGTGGAGGAAAATGTAGTTAAGAAATTTTCATACCAACCATTCTTTTGATCTTATGATTATTAAGAATAAGACTTTTAGATTCCCATTGAAATTAACATAGACATACAAAAATAAATATAAAGGAAATAATTGAAAAATTGTAAGATGTTTGTTTTAAATTTTCTCTTCAAATCTTTCATCTACCTAAGTTTTATAAGCATTTACCTATAAGAACATGTTTTATTGTGATATATATATATATATATATATATATATATATATATATATATATATATATATATATATATATATATATATATATATATATATATATATATATAATGAGTCCCTAGATATTAGAAGAGAGAAGAAGCAAAGACAAATTAAGTGAAGTATAAAGTAGGGTTATATATATTATCTAATCATTTTAGATGCAAGATATTTTGCAAGAATGAACTTACAATGTGTAATTAATTTTTTTTATTTCAATTTTTTTTTATATATTATTGTGATCTCTTCTTAATCTCCAAATATTTAAGTTTGAATATTGTACAAAATTACATTTATTCTATGATTACAAAACTAAATACATTTTATTTTTATATTTGTTTTTCTATTTTCGACACTTATTAAATCAAAATATACTAAACCTTAAATATTTGTTATTAATTAATTATACTTATTATATAAAGATTATTAAAATGTACACCACGAATTGAAAAGTAATAAAACTCCAATCCTTTTTAACTTTCATGAAATTTCTTAAGCATTAAATTTTGATTTATTCAACACCACAAAAATCTACTTCTGACCCTCGTCAAAATCTTGCACCCAACAAAGACATTTGCGGTGGATTGCAGTTTGAATGTGCTATAAATCTACCTCGCCTTGCAAACCCATCTCATCCGCAGGGAAGACAAGCCTTTGGGATTTGCAAACTGTGCTACTCTCTCATTCTGTTCTCTCATAGTGAGTTGCTTTTTTCTGTTCTTGGGAGGCAATAAAAATGGGTGTGGGCATTTGTGTGCTGTTCTTAATGCTGCCATATGTTATTTGCTGCTCTGCATGTTTAGAAGAGGAACGAAATTCTCTTTTGGATTTCAAACAAGGCATTAACTTCACTTATTCCAGAGAATACCAGCTTGACTCGCTGGAATCATGGAGAGGGTTCGACAGCTGCGCTTGGAAAGGAGTGGGGTGCCACCCACACACTGGCCATGTGCTCACCTTGGATCTCAGTAACTCTGATATTCTATGGAGTGAAGTTCGAGGGGGACTATTCCAACTGCTACATTTGGAGCACTTGGACCTCACTGACAATTACTTCTCCTCTCTCTCCATCCCTCCACAAGTTGGAGAGCTGAGTAGATTGAAGAATCTGAGTTTGTATGGATGTGAATTTATTGGCCAAATTCCAAGAGAGTTGACTAAACTGCAGAAATTGGAGCACTTGGACCTTTGGGGCAATAATCTCCATGGAGCCATTCCAAGGGAGATGGGTAACATGCCCACCTTGAAATTCCTTGGCCTCTCTTGGAATGATGGTTTGGAGAGCAGCAAGTTGGGTGAGTGGATAACACATTTGAGAGGGTTGGAGCATCTTGGACTGGACAACATGACTCTCACTATGGCACAAGATACTTGGTTTCTCTCACCAATCTCACCGCACTTTACATGAATGATTGTGGGCTTTCAGGAGAAATTCCTCCCTTCTTTGCAAATCTCTCACGGCTTCGACAGTTGGAACTTTTAGGAAATTCGTTTAAGGGTAAGATTCCTACCTTTCTTGGAGCTCTCCCTCTGTCAAGTCTTGATCTTTCTTCGAACAATTTGGAAGGTTTTATTCCCTCCTTTTTAAGTGGCCTCTCCAATCTAGAGTACCTTCGTCTTTCTTCGAACAAATTAAATGGCAGCATTCCACCTACTCTAGAGAATCTCTCCAAACTGAATTTGCTTGATCTGCATGATAATTCTTTGAGTGGTCCAATCCCAACTTCCCTCGCTATGCTATCCAAGCTAACAATACTTAATTTGGCCAACAACAGGTTAAATGGAACTTTTTCATTTTTTATTCCCCAAACTTCGATATTTGGATCTCTCAAGCAATATGTTGACCGTAAAAGTCAGCACCTCTACCGCTCCCAGTTTTCAGCTTCACTGGTTAGCTTTACAAGGGTGTAATGTTAGAGGAAATTTCCCCATGTTTCTTTCAACTCAATATTCCATTACCTATTTAGATTTGTCAAACAACTTGCTTGGTGGCTTTATTCCAAATTGGTTTTGGGAACTCACATCAATTATGTACATAGATCTATCAAATAATTTATTTGAAGGATCGATTTCAAAACCAATTAGTAAAAATATAGTTTCTCTTGAGTTTCTTTCATTAGCCAAAAATAATTTTAGTGGTTTTGTTCCAAATTCTATCTGTACATTGAAGAATCTGAATATTTTAGATCTATCAAATAATAGGTTGAGTGGTAGGATTCCTCATTGTCTAAAGCATTTATCTATGTTATCTGTCTTAAATCTAGAGAAGAATAGCTTAAAAGGGATGATACCAAATATATTTGAAAGAATGACTAGTTCCCTTGAAAATTTGAAATTAGGAGATAATGTGCTTGAAGGAAATATTCCTTTATCACTTGGAAAATGTAAGACTTTGAAAATCCTTGATTTGAGAAATAATAATTTACAAGGGAGCATTTCAAATTGAGTTAAAAGCTTGCATAGTCTCCAAATTTTAATATTGAAAAATAATAAATATAAGGGTACAATCCCATTGCAATTAACAAAACTACAAAATCTTCAAATTTTGGATTTGTCAAACAATAATTTTGTAGGGGTTATTCCAAATGACTTTATGAAGCTAACTGCAATGGCAAATCAATCAAAAAACACAGAAACCCTAGAACAAACATATAATTTGACCTATATAATTCCAAACAAACCAAAAGAATATATAGATGAAATAATTGTTAAGAATAAAGGACAAGATATGAAGTTTGTGAAATTTTTGAGATTAGTAAAATGTCTTGACCTCTCCAACAATAATCTATCAGGTAGCATTCCTAAGAACATTGGATCCCTCAAAGGTTTGATTATTCTCAACATTTCAAGAAATCATTTCAGTGGAGTGATTCCTAAATCTATTGGAGAGATGACACAACTTCAATCACTTGATCTTTCACAAAATATATTATTTGGGACTATTCCTACTGAGTTGCAACTTCTAACATCCTTAAGTTACTTCAATGTGTCCTATAATAGCCTATCAGGGATGATACCACAAGGAGGACAAATGATGACATTTGATTATGCATACTTCTCCAACAATTTAGGCCTGTGTGGCCTACAAATCTATGTTCCATGCTTAAGTAGCCCTCCTAATTCTCCAAAGACACATGAAGAAAATAATGAAGATTCAGATGATATATGGTGGGATATGGGAATAGCAACAGGCTATGCCATTAGCTTTTCAATTGTAATGGGAATGTTGTGGCTCAACAAAACATGGAGCATCATGTGCTTCAAGTTCATGGATGACATAATTATTGTTGTATTTCAAACATTGAGAGAGTAGTTGTACTCTATAAGGCAAAATCATTTTTGTTCTACTTGTAATCAATAAACTAGTCATGCACCACCAATATCATATTTTCATTTTGTAGAGTGAAAAATACATGGGGTAATAGTTATTGTGCAATGTACAATAAAAAACTATGATGCATATTATGTGTCAAATTTCATAAATCTCAATTGGGAATTGTTCAAGTCTTCGTGTTTTATAATTTTAGGTTCAATAATATTTTCATGTGGGATTGATCTAGGATTTATGTTGATCATATGTCCTTACTTCTGATGCCATTATGTAGTGGTTATATTGGATTTGAAAGGAAGTTAGTATATATATATTTTTTGATGATTTATATCTAATGATACCTTCTTGCTTGGTCTCTCTACTTTCCCCTAGAAATATTAATGTTAAGGGTTTCCAAGCATGGGAATAAGTAAAAGTTAAATCATTTGTGTTTAATAATAATATTGATAAATAAATATAAGAGTCCAACAATTAATAGAATCATAAATTCAATAAAAAAAAATAATGACACATTCACAATATAAGACAATTATTTGCCTTGGAAAACCTTTCTAAAAGATCCCAAAAAACATAACACTCATTTACTCTATTAACTCAAGTGTTTAGAATAAAATTAGATATTTCTCCCTTTCCATTTACCCTAATTTATATGCAAGTGTTTTATAGGCAAACCAACTACGAAACATTACAAAAAAATGGCTATAAGCAATGGGCTAAGAAACCACTTATAATGGACCAAAAATTGTCAACATGACCCCTCATACTCCATAGCTAAAATGTACCCTTAGGTCACACTAAATATGGCAAGTTGTAGAACATACAAATTCTACAACACTTATCCAAAAAATCTTCCACTTGTATTAAAATAACAAGAGATATGCATAAACTACACAAACACACACACACACACACACACACACACAATCACTACATTCTTACAAATCTAAATCAAGTTAAGCCACCTAATTTTCAAACTAAAGTTAACACAACCACCTAACTATCAAACTAAAGCTAAAACTACCAACTCTCTAACAAAATACTAGATGGATGATTATTCCTTTATTCATTAACTCTAGCACTCCATGTTGGTAGATATTCGTAATGCTACAAATAGTTTTATACCACCTCATATGATATTATAATATGCATATTCTCCTCTCATTGTTACATATATCTCTCATATATCTTCCTCTTACTCATCCATGTACTTATGTTCTTATCTTTGTCTTTTCCCTTCCTCATATAGCCTCTTAATGCCTTTTTATGATTTAATTTCCTTATATTAATTCATAAACACTATTAATTATTTTCTTTCCATGAATTTTCTTTATGCTTTATTTATTTATCCTTATCGTATCTTATTCAGGAATATTATGGTGTGTTTAAGGCTATTAAATATCTATATGACCCATATATGTGTTAGGGATTGCAAGTAAATTAACTATAAATTAAATGCAGATTATAGAGATTAAATAGAGAACTTAAAAAAATGCATAAATATAAAGCAACAAAGAAAGACAACACAATTTTAATGTGGTTCACCCAGATTTGGGCTATGTCCACCAACATCAGAGTTCCTTTATTATTTAATTATCCAACAAATAAATTACAAATACTTGCAGCAACAATTTTAATGTTTTCACTACCCTATTTTACCTATGCACCTTGCTTCATGCACCCTTCACAACAACTTGTGAAATACAGTTACTCTCTGTAGACACTTAAAAATGTCTTGAATGATACTACACACTTGAATTTGATTACTAACATCGTTTCGTCCTAAATTTCATCATCTTTTTTCCTATTTAATTAAATAAGCCTAATTATTTAATTAAATGCTTCACATCCGTCTATTAATCTAATTAATCTAATTAGGTTAATTCCTACCATCTCAAACTAAATTTTCATCTAGGTTTAATTGAATAATCAAATTATTTAATTTAGACTGCCCTTTATATCCTCTCATTTAATTAAATGTAAATTTCCCCTTTTTCATTAAATAAATAAATTATTTGATGGATATATTCACATTCCTTATGTTGCACATTAAAATTTAGTTTTAATTACTAAATTGCTAGTTTCTTCACCCATCCAATTGCATAGGGAATATTCCAAAGGAATATTCTCCTATTTGGCTTTAAAAAGTGAATGATTGTTTTCACACAAACTTTGTAACAAACTTTCAAAGTTACATTACAAAGTGTATTTGTTGAAATCATTCTCAACCCTTGATGCTTTCTTTGATCCATGTAATCTTTGATTCTCATCCATTGATGAGAATCCTTGATCCATGTTTCACCCTTCATTCATTATTGACCATTGATTGATATCAAATCAATCTCAACCGTTGATTCTTCATTTTCTCTCCTATAAATACATCACTATTTGGAGAGAAATGGATCCATAGATCTTTTGATAGAAAATTTATGTTATTGAAATTCATAATCACTTGCATCCACATTGAGCACTTGTAGCATTTTAGTTTAATATTCATCCATATTTAGCTTAAACATCCATTAATGGCTTCCATTTTAGATTAGCTTGCATCCATTTTTAGCATAGTTTGCATTTATGGCTTGTATCTTCAAACTTCATCTCCATTTAGCATAGTTTGCATCCATCTCCATCAAGCATTTTATCATTTATAATTCATTTTCATTATGATTAAACTATTTTATCTCATCAGTTTCATCAGTTTTCATCAATAAAACCGACTGGAATAGCTCATATTATCCAATGGATTGGGAAAGGGTCACCATTCCACATCAATGTGACTCCACTCCCCCAATGGGATAAGATTCAAGGTCTTAAAATAGGTTTTTATTATGCTTTCATATTGATTTCATGTTAGTTTAATGGTTATTTAGTTTCTTGTTGATTTCAGATATTGTATTGGGATCATGGCTTAGTGGATTAAATATTCCTATACTATGATCATGGTCACATTTTGGCGCTAGAATGAGGGCTATACTAATTGAATTTGATGAATTTATCTTTAGATTCATGTGTTCTTGATTTTGCAGATGCAACGACGCTATTGAGGGCTACAATGACGCCATTGATAGGTGTTGCCACTATAGCAACGCTTTTGACAATTATAGCGACGCCATTGTGGACAGCGACACCATTCTATCTTTTTATTATAGTGACGCTTTTCTCTGTTTTAAATTTCTTCTCTCATTTTAATTATAGCGATGCCTTTAATTATACCAAAGCCATTGTGCTCACTATTTTTGTGTAGAGTGATGTTATTTTTTCACCAGAGTGACACCTTTGCAATTTTAGTGACACCATTATGGAGAGCAATGCTTTTTACTGGTAAACAAAAAAAGAGCTAATTTTGACATGTGCTTTAAATTTTTGATTTCATGTGCTCTCTAACATGTCATTGACATTTGGTTTTTGTTTTTGAGGCTAATTGGTTTTGCAGAGTTGAACAAGAAAATTTGAAGCGAAGGAGCATACTAGCATTTGACCATACATTGAAATTTTTTTTTACACTTATGGGGCAATTCTAACCCATCATATGTTGCTTTTCTTTATGTTTTAGGGCCACTAAATTTCCATTGGGTTTAAAATCTACTTTCAAAGCTGGTCAAAATTGGACCCACATATCCTCATTTTGCAATATCGGTTTAAAATTGAACAAAAAAATCAAACACTTCCATTGGTGCTTAAAATGAAGTCATTTTGCTATGTTGAATTAAAATGAATGAGTTCTTGCTTTGCTTGTGTACACTTGAAGTGTGTATCCACTCCCCTTATGCTTCGTGTGATCTTGGGTAAAGAGAAACACTCAAGTGTACTTTTGTTGCTTGTGTGCACTTGTAGTACGTATCCACTCCCCTTGCACTTCATGTGATCTTGGGTGAAGAGAAATACTCAAGTATACTTCCATGCTTTGTGTCATCCTTAAGAGAGGAATTACTATGAGATACATCCCACAACAAAAAATTCATAGTTAAGTTCTTGCAAGCACGTTTACCGGTGAGCTATATTAAAGGTTGCAAAATCAATTCAGGCTTACAACATACTGCACCTAATCCCATGCCTTAAGTGGAATGGGAACAGTTAAAGAGCCTTAAGTGGTCAAGTAGGTGTATTTTAGTTCGTTGTTTGTGGTTTTTTGTCATTAAGAACCTTGTTTTAGCACCCAACTTGTCCTTCCAAAGAGTTTTTTAAAGTGGTGCATTGGAATTTACTTCCAAGAAGTTACTTGCCATGTCCAATTTTGGTTAAAGTGTAGAGGTTAAGAGTTCATTCTTAACATACCTCTACACTCTTTCCTAAATTGCATGTAACATCATCTCTTCTACTATTAAGGGCATGAGACAAGCCCACCAAGAAGAATGTACCCAATTAGGAATGTTATTCCTTGTGAGTCAGTTTGACACATTGCTTGGTTCCAAAACATCTTAAACACACATCATCATGTTCATAAAATTTCAAACCCTTTGAAAAGTGTGAATACCTTTTGAGGAGTCCTATATTACTGCCTCTCCCTAAGGATTCTATCTTTAAAGGCTTCTAAATATTTGGACTCATAGCTTCACTCATACTTACCAAAGTTAACATAGGGAACTATGGCCTTAGCTTCTTGATTTTCACGTAATGGACTTTATGGAATGAAGCTTGCTTGTACATATACATTTTAGTTTGAACTTTAATTAAGACTTTCTTGATGTGGTAATGAAACAGTTTCACTTAAGCAAAGATTAAATCAAACAAACACCCCACATTGATGTATGTTCAAACATTGACTCCCCAAAAAATAAGCAAAATTGAGACAAAGAAATTATTGCAAAACATTGAGTCCAAGTTCTATTTCCAAAATCATTGGGTTCTATTACCAAAATCATTGAATTCTTAGGGTTATATCACTTTAGAGGTAAAGCATGTTTCTCACCATCTTGGTCTTGTAAAACAAAGGTCCCTTTTAGGTTAACACATTTTGGGTCAAAACATTTTATTCACCTTCATCATATTTGACATTCCACTTCACCAACAACTTTGGAATTTTTTTTTAACACATCAACACTTTAGACTTAGGAATTTATCAAACCAATCCCCTAACTTAGCTACTTTGTGTGTGAAATGAATCCTTTTCCATACACTTAGTTGAGTTAGTCATCACATTTTTGGACTAGTCTATCTCAAAAGGTCACAAGTCTACCTTAGAGATTTACAAGTTCATTAGCACAGTTTTTTATCCAAGACATCAAATTTCATCAAACCTATAGTCAAAAGTGTTGTCCAAAAGTTTAGAAAGTTGATCCCCCATATCACTCACCCCTTTCATCATCCACTCGCACCATTGGTCCAAAACATCTTAGAGGTTCACTTTTACAACAAGATCAAAACACAAGAGAGACATGAATCAAAACCAAAATTTATCTACCATGAGTGACACAAACCAAAAAATCCTTGGAATGAATGAGCTTAATCCTAGAGGTTTCACAATTCCACCCTACAATCCATACATGGGGTCATCATATCCTAAAAACTACAATGACACAACAAATGTGGGTATGCCAAATCAAAAATTTGGAACATCTTGTCACATGGTAGATTTAAATCAATCTCAAAACTTACCAATCTATCAACCAAATGATCAAAGCATGAGTCTTCATCAAAATAATGTTAGCTTACCAAGTCAATGCATTTCAAACATGAAAATACCAAATGTAAACATATCAAATATATGAACATGTCAAATCCGTACTTGGTAAACTATGGGATAGATACATTCACACCTCAAAACATCATTCAATATCCACAACATCAACCACATCCTCAAAATCCATACCAAAATCAACTACATCAAGGGTTTCAAAATCAATTTCAAGATCAATATCTACAACATCAAATTGCCCTAAATTCACTTACCAAAATAGTTGATACACTTCTCCAAAAAATGTCTCCACCTCCAAATCAATACACTCTTCGTAAAAATCATCAAAAAATTGATTTGTATCCACAACATCAACCAACACATCTCTAACATCAAGATATTGGATATCAAGAAGGACAACATCAACAAGAAGATCTATCCCTACAACAACATGATCAATCACAACAAGATCAAACACAACAAGCAAAAGCTTCACAAGATAACAACACCATCACCAAACGTGAATAAACTCCTTTAGGGAGCCAATTGAATCAACATTAAACACGTTAATCCATGCTAAACTTATCAATCTTCTAGAGTCATTAAATGGGGGTGAACCTAGCATGAAGTTCTCATGGTATGATGATAATGCTTATTGCAAATACCATAGCCCAAAAGGTCATGACACATCAGATTGTATCAAACTCAAGAACCTCATCCAAGACCTCATTGATCAAGGAACAATAATTGTTGAAGATAATGATCAAGATTCAATCTTAGATGATCATATTAATAATGTCTCTACCTCATCAAATGAGAAAATCAACATACCTCAAGATTTGCTTCATAATCAGGATTATAATCCCTCAACAACATCTAACAATCATCCATTTCAAGAAATATTAACATCATTTGACCTCATGGTTGAAGACATTAACAAGGTTTCTACCATAATTTTTGAGGATACAACTCAAGATTCATCCATCAATGATCATGTTGACGATGTCTCTACATCACCCAGTGAGTTATATGACATACCTCAAGAATTTATTCTAAAGCATGATCAACATCTTTCACCAAAGTCTAGCAATGGTCCTTTCCAAGAAATATTGACATCATTTGACCTCATGGTTGTAGATATTGAAGAAATCCTTAATTTAACACTTGATCCAAATTCACTTGAAGATCAAGAAAATATTGAGCCAATACCCATGCATAATGAATACATTCAAGAACCATTTGCAAACAATCCATCCTTTGAAATTGATCCATGTCAAGAACATGAACTAAAGCATATTGAAGATAACACCACATAGAGTCAACATCAAAGATCCATATCTCCAAGATATTACCATGATCTAATGAGTATTCTCTGATCCATACAAGATGTCGCAAATAATGATCATATCCATATATCACACACTCCCCCATCTACCCATGAGATGCTTACTCCTAATGGACATGTAGATGATATTCATCCAAAACAAGAGTCTCATACTCTTGATGCCATTACCAAGGAGCAAGAGTTTCCTACTCTTAATATCTTTGCACATGATCAATACATAGAAAAATCCATAGACATATCAAAAATTGATCATAAAGAAGACCTCTACATGGATGGTAAATCAAAAAAATCCTTTGAAGTGTTAGTGTAATTAATTAATTATTACACTAGCATAAGTTAACTTAGGTCTTGCATTTATTAAGTCCTAGGTTTCATTATTAGATAGATCATTAATAATGGGGTAATTCCCCTTCCATGTTTGTAGGGATAATATTCCTTCTAGAAGATGAGTTGTCCTTCTAGAACTTATCTCAATCTTTTATCATTTCCTAGGTAGGGTTCACATGTTTTCACATGTTGTTAGATCATATTGCATATTGCATCTCATTCATGCCTATATATTCAGGGCATTTGTACATTTGTAAACATCTCATATTCTAGATCAATAGCAATCTCTATTTGCATTCCCTTAGTTGCAACACTTTCTGTGTGGTTGAATTTCTTCTTGGAGGTCCTCTTGAAGGCTGTAGCTTCAGGGATATTGTGCATCCATCATTTCAACATGGTATCAGAGCCATTCCATTGAGAGTTCATCCCAGGATCAAGAAAGTTGGGCTAGAGAGATTCATCACAGGCTTGAAGGTTTCCATTGCAGGCTACTTGACTCCACTCGGGGACCAAGCTGATTTCTGAAGTAGATTGAGTCAAATCTTAGCTCACCATTGATCGCCTGTCCAATCATCAAAATTAGATTCATCAACCCATGATCCATCAAAGGTATTTCTGGGTTTGCAAAATCAACCGTACTATCTGTACAATTTGCAGTAAAAAATCACCCCGGTTAGTTGTCCTCTGAGGCAAAAAAATTTAGTTGTAGGCCATTTTGCTAGCTCAAAAAAATCCGGGCTTTATCTTGTATATTGTTTGGAAAAAAAAATATTTTGGGTATTTATATAGTTTTTAGAAAATTATTTGTGCGACCTGGCATTAAAATTTGTGGTCGGCATATTAATATATCATCGGGCTCTATATTTTTTTCTTTATCAGCATAAGGGTTTATACATTGTTGACAAATATATATTAGATTTATTTTGATGATTAAATTTCAAAAGGAGGCTTTTTTATTTTTAATTGCAGACATGCAATATTAAAAATCAAATATATAATAGTCGGCTTCTTCATATTAATAGTCTGCAGAATCTATTCTTTTGTTGGCCTCCATTAAATTCTCTGCAGGGGACCAGTACCATGCTTGGTTAGTAGTATTCATTGTGCAGAGAGTACGCTTGAAGTACGGTGGTTGTCACATTCACAAACCATTGACGTTCAAGTCTTGTTCATTGGCCGATCTACTCTCTTGCCTACCGGCTATTCCATCCCCATACCCGCCACAATGTCATTCACCAGTTGTTCCAACCAGCCCGCTCTCTCCTACTATCGACATCCATTGCCCATGTATTTATCATCGCTGGGCATATTCTCCTAGCCACTATTTCACTATTTTTTTTCACCAGCATTTGTGTTTTTTTCCGAAGTTCTTCTTGTTGGTGTTCGAGTTTTCAAGCCCCGACAACTAAGGAACAGTCTCATCAAAGACCGAGGGCTTCGTTTTATCCAAGAGGAGCCACCATTGCACCAGCCATGCCACCTGATTCTGCAGCCCTGCCGCCACTCCCAAGAGGGGAGTCTTTTTTTTTCCTAAAATACCATCTAGGTCATATCATCGACCAGGTGCTGAGTCTAAAGGTGCTTAATTTTTGCACCAATTTAGCCTGCAAAGTGCCTAATCTAGGCCTTTTTTCATTTTATCATAACTTTTCACCAGGGTATCAAATTTGGCAAACGAGATATCGTAAGAAAGATAATTTTGTCTACTTTCTAGCGATGACATCCATTTTGTAGTATTTTGCTGTCAGAAAAATATACAGTCAATTGAAGTCAAAATACTAGTTTGGACATAAAGGCTCATATCTTCTCATCAGATTGTTGGATTTCAGTGATTTTAGCTGCATCAGGAAGGTGATTTAGAGTTTTTTTCATCACTCCATTCACTTTGATCAGTTTTAGCTCCAGGTACTCTTGCATTAGATTTTTTCAATTTGGTGCATTTGTTCAATAACTTGGATATCCTGAAGCTTGGAAAAAGGTTTTTTGATTGGGGTGGCATCACTTCAGTTGCACATCATCCTTGGAAGTCTCTATTTGTTGTTGAAGGTCATTGTCTTTGTTTCTTGGAGAAATTTGCTAGTACATTATGGGGCTTGCATTTGCTCCTCCTCTGACTATGTTGCACAAGGGTAACTATAAACAATGGCAGGATGGGATCATACACCATCTCCAATCACTTAATTTATTGCCACATCTCTATGGTATAGTTCCCCATCTGAGTTAAGGTATTCAAGAATTTTCTTGGAGTTGTAGCAGGTACACTATCTTGGAGATCATTGCTATGCAAGTTGATTATGATGTTTTGGATTCTATTGATCATTGTAATTGTCCTCATATCCTTTGGACTAACCTTTGGGAGATATATGGAGGATTAGACACTCCACCCTTCCCCGATGGTCATGATTCAGAATGTCATTTCGTAGATCAGGTACCCCATGATGATATTGTTGTGCAGGAGGTTGATTGCCTTGAATCTTCTGAAGAGGTTGACAAGGTATCTTTAGATGCTTCTTCTCCATCAGAGATAGTTGGTATCCCTTCAAATTCAGTGATTCCTTGTCAAGATTCATTGATTGAGGCTTCCATCATATCTATCCATCAAGACATATTCATTTTTCTAAACTTGACATCACAAGATGGATTCATTTTAGGTATCACTGACTTGGCTACTTCTATAGGTTTGGAGGACATTCTTGAGGGGATATCACTCCTCTATTCAGATTCTACTTTGGAGAGTTTTCTTGAGTCTCCACATCCTTTTGTCTTGACCTTGATTGGGTATCCAAAGACTATCTTGGAGGCACTTGTTTTCTCTTCAAAGATTTCAAGTATGAGACTTCTTCCCTGTCATTCCATTTAGGATTTGAGGTTTCTTTAGCATTTACCATTGGATTGGCTTCATACTTCTTTTAGTGTTTTGAGGACACTTCATTCAAGGGGGCTATCAAGTCTCCATCATATTCATTGCATCACCGTCTTTGGATCTTGTTCAACATCAATTTCCACATTGTCCTAGTTTGTCACCTTCTTCATTGATTGGGCATGTATCTGATTTTATTGTGGCATCTTCATCTTCAGGCAAGGAAACACATGAGCAGTTTTTAGAGACATCATCATCCATATTCATCCTTCCTTCCTTTAATTCCTATCTAGAATGGGAAGCATCCCTACACTTGCACTTGGTTTTGTTTCTTCTGAAAGGGAGACAAGTTGTTTGTCGACATTGGATCATGTTTTGTCTTCAGACACCATTTTTGCAAGTGATCACATCTTCTGGGGGGGATATATAGTCTCTTTATTTCCTCCCTATGGGGGGGCTATTGATTGTATTGTATCCATGTGACGAATGGTATACTTGGGGGGTATTTGAGAGTCCTCCATCCTTCCCATCCTTTCTCACTTTTTTGTATTTTCATCTCCTTTTTTGGAGAGGGGTTTTGTTCCCACTAGGTTTTCCCCTTTTCTTTGGTTGTGGGAGATTTTTTGTATCTTTCATCTTCATCATGTAAATGGATACCTAACATGGCCTCATAGCCAGGACCCATCATCTTTGAATAATCATTGCATCTCCTCCCTAAGTTTCACTTATGGGGGGGTGTTAGTGTAATTAATTAATTATTACACTAGCATAAGTTAACTTAGGTCTTGTATTTATTAAGTCCTAGGTTGCATTATTAGATAAATCATTAATAATGGGGCAATTCCCCTTCCATTTTTGTAGGGATAAGATTCCTTCTAGAAGATGAGTTGTCCTTTTAGAACTTATCTCAATCTTTTATCATTTCCTAGGTAGGGTTCACATGTTGTCACATGTTGTTAGATCATGACACATGGAAACATCATATTACATCTTGCATCTCATTCATGCCTATATATTCAGGGCATTTGTACATTTTTAAACATCTCATATTCTAGATCAATGGAAATCTCTATTTGCATGCCCTTAGTTGCAACACTTTCTGTGTGGTTGAATTTCTTCTTGGAGGTCCTCTTGAAGGTTGCAACTTCAGGGACATTGTGCATCCATCATTTCAACATGAAGAGCAAGAAAAATGGATCATGAGGAAGACTCCTATATGGATTGAAGAAGCCTCAAAATTAGACACATCCTCCATACAGATTGAAGAAAGTGAGTACGAGGATATCAAGCATTATAAAAAATTAACAAAGCTAAAAAATCATGTACAACAATGGAATGGTTTTTTAGCAAAAGAATCAAAGCATGTCAGTAATACTCCATAATACTGGGGGTAACTTTATCTAGTGCAAACACCAACATGGGGAGCACGAAGATTCCTTATGGTGAAATGGCTACCAACACTCCAACCATTCATATCATGAATTTTCATCCACACATCTTTCCACCCACTAATTGAGACCAACCACAAGAAAGAGGTATGTATCAAATAAAAGAGAAAATTATTGAAGAAAAATAATTGATAAAGGAAAATGGACAAGAAAAATCCAAATGGATACCAAAGAAAAATAAAGAAAATCATCCCTATCGCACTCCTTTAATCAAAGAAACTATGGGAAAAAATCAAAAGGGAAATGTATCCATCAAAACTATCAAGTGATACAAAGGAAAGGAAAGCTTCAAGAGATACCTACAAGGTATATCAAGAAGTTGGTCCTAATTGAATCTCCATATCCACCCATCATTTCTCATCATCCCAAGTTTGGAGAATCAAATATTCTAAACTATCAACCAATCCATCTACATCTCATATCCCTCAATCCATTCCACCATCCACTTCAACATCCATGGTATCCAACTCTCGTATTGACCATGTATTAGAAGCAACTCTTTATCATAAGGAATTGAAGGACACTCTATTGTGATGTGCACATCTAGGTAAGGTTAACTCTAATATTAACAAAGTAGATAAGAGAATCCAGGGGTTACATTCAAGCACCTGTATCCTAACAAATAAAATCCTCCAAGTAGGATATCGTTGGAACATCATGACAACAATATCTATATCAACACCAACAATGTCTACATCAACACCACCAAGTTGTTTGACATGAGAATAAACTTTGAAAATAAATAAATAAATAAGAAAATAGTCAAGAGAAAAATCGTCCTCTAGTGAAAACCACTTTGGTGGCACTTTGGACAAGTACCATGATGAAAACCTGGAAAACAGGCATCATGAGTAGAATCGAGTATCTATGTGCATCATTTCAGGTGGAAGCATCTCATCCCATTCACAATAAAACCCGCATTCCATCCATCTCATCCATAATGAATCCATGATCCATTATCCAATCCATTTTCATCCAATCTAACTTATCTTGATCTTGGAAAAGGTTTGGTATGTACTTCACACTTTCTTATGACGAACATCTTGGAAAATTTCACTATCATTGATTGAATCCTAACCAACATTATCTGAGTCATGAAGCATTGTCCAAAGAGGCATACTCTATCCAAACATGTTATCCTATCACAAGATAATCATTGGCATCCTTCACATACCTATCCATCAAACCATTCATTTATCCATGCATCCACCCATATCATTCCATATATTGCTAGACATTGGGGATAGATACTTACATCTTTCTTCAGGAATAAATCTTGAGCTATGTCCTATAACTCATGTTGTGATCTAAATATTTTCAAAACACAAAATCAAATTGTTCAAATCATTTGTAAGAAAAAATCTAAATCACTAGCCCTTGGCACATTTTGATGAGAAGATGTTCCTTATCAAGCTTTATCTTTTATCAAACATCAATCCAAACAATAAATATCAATTGCATCTACCTTGCACTTCAACATCACATCAAATCATTCCAATATATTTTTTTCCAAGCCTAGCCTCAAAATATTGATCTATCTTATCCAATTGATCCATCATCATCTCGGGATATATCATTCCCCAATCTTTGTGTTGTTCAACACTACCCATGCATTGTTGATCATCCTCAACAATATTATCACTATCAACAGTCAATCA
The DNA here is from genome assembly GCA_007258455.2 of Sequoia sempervirens. Lineage (NCBI taxonomy): Eukaryota > Viridiplantae > Streptophyta > Pinopsida > Cupressales > Cupressaceae > Sequoia > Sequoia sempervirens. Next base: position 11,622,331 of record VDFB02000013.1, on the reverse strand, counting down.
ATCAGATCAATCAATCCTAGCTTGGTTTTCAAAAAAATCCCAAAATAGATCACTTAAATCATCACATATCCATACACTCATCAACATTGTGCAAAAAATCCAAAACATTCAAAGCATCTTTAAAATCCAAAAAACATCCAAAACACATCAAAATCCCTAAATAGGTCAAAACTTTGAAAATTCAAAAATAGGACCATGTCAATCTACATTGTCTTTGAGCTTGAATGTAGGCAAGGCCATCACTGATGTGTCCTTGAGACACTTTAGGTTAGGAGTTTTTCATAATAAACTAACATCCATGAAGTGTTCATATCTCATCAATAAACTAGTCAAATTTAGTTGAACTACATGGTCTCTGCATGTATAACATAGGCAAGGCTAATCTTTGATAAGCCCTCAAGGCCCTAGGTCAATCCCTTTTAGGTTTTGATCAAAACTCAAAAAACCCCAAAACATTTAAAAACTAGAAAACACAAAAAAAATTGGAAAACATTGGAAAACCCTAAATAGCCTCACATAACCGAAAACCAAAACATTCACATAAACATTCAAAAAGACCAAAAAAAACCTCAAAACATTTTCAAAATACCAAAAACATTAAAATATTCCAAAAAATTCAAAACCACCCATCCCATTTTGGTAACACAAACAAAAAACAAGTATAACAATAAGCAAAAGTAGAACCTTTAAATTCAACAATCAAAATCTTGATCATTTTCAAACATGTCAATTGCACCTTATATCAATGGCTTTTCAAAAAACCTATCAACTTTCCACCATCCACTAACATGTCCTAGGATGCATCCTTCCTATAATGGGCATTATCCTCGGCAATCACTTTGGATACCTATCCTAAAACAAAACACACCCTTTGGCAAGAGATCTAGATAACATTGACTGCTTTTTTTATATCTTTTCTCATGATTGATCATGTTGACCCATTCTGAGTACCTCTTGATGATGTCTAAACAATTTAGAGATAAAGGAATGGGGCATCGATCATTATCTTTCATTTTTTGTGCTTGTGGGATATTCTTGTATACTAATCTTGGCACAAACTTTCTTTGTTGTGTGTGTAGGGAGGTCGTTTTGAGTAGATTGTTGACTATTGTGTATGCTTTGGTACAAGATATTCTAAACTTCTAAACTACATTCCAATGAGGTTTCCGTATGTCAAGGTGTGAACAAAGACTATTCTATCTATTTGTAGAGTCAAATTCCATCGCACTAGATACAACGCCATCCTGGTTATCAATACCATGATGCATCATGTTTATGTGTTAGATCAAAAATAAGGAAATTCAGAGAGTCCCAATCCCATAAATGAGCAAATCATCTTTCTCATCACCATATCTAATAAAGTCTCAAATAATCATAGGCTTGTTGGACTTCTCAATCAATCTTGAAATCAATGGTCGTCGAATATGTGTGGTATATCAAAATATACATGAGACTACCCATGGTTGATGATTGTCTATACATCATAAAAAAATTCTACATCAAACATCTAACCATTCTAGTCCTCTTTGAGTTGAACTGATGTTGACCCTTTGTCACGACATCGACCCAAAATTCCAAAATTTTGCTTGATCTCTCAAGGGGGTAGGGTACTGGCTTAATTCCTTTTATTGGGGCAACAGTGGGGCATCCAAAAAGTCAAGAATTTTTAAATTTTTGATTTGAGTAGTAGTTTTAATTTGAAAAGTGCTAGTCTTTGAACCAACGTAACAGGTACCTCGCTTCAAAGAGTGGTAAAATGTAGATACTTAAAAATGTCCTAAATGATACTACACACTTGATTTTGATCACTAACATCATTTCTTCCTGAATTTCATGTTATTTTCCCCTTCTTAATTAAAGAAGCCTAGTTATTTAATTAAATGCTTCATGTTAGTCTATTAATCTAATTAATCTAATTAGGTTAATTCCTACCCTCTCACACTAACATTTCATCTAGGTTTAATTGAATAATAAAATTATTTAATTTAACCCCTTTTATATCCTCTCATTTAATTAAATGATCCTAAATCGTTTAATTAAATGTCAATTCCCCCTTTTTCATTAAATAAATAAATTATTTAATGGATATCCTCACATTCCTCATCTTGCACATTAAAATTTAGTTTTAATTACTAAATCTCTAATTTCCTCACCCATCCACTTGCATAGGGAATATTTCAAAGGAATATTCTCCTATTTGGCTGCAAAAAGTGAATGATTATTTTTACACAAACTTTGTAACAAACTTTCAAAGTTGTTACAAAGTGTGTTTGTTGAAATCATTCTCAACCCTTGATGCTTTCTTTGATCCATGTGATCTTTGATTCTCATCCATTGATGAGAATCCTTGATCCATGTTTCACCCTTCATTCATATTGACCATTGATTGATCAAATCGATCTCAACTGTTGATTCTTCATTTTCTCTCCTAGATAAATACATCACTATTTGAAGAGAAATGGATCCATCTTTTGATAGAAAAGTTATGCCATTGAAACTCATACTCACTTGCATTCATATTGAGCACTTTTAGCATTTTAGTTTAATATTCATCCATATTTAGCTTAAACATCCATTAAGGGCTTCCATTTTAGATTAGCTTGCATCAATTTTTAACATAGTTTGCATTTATGGCTTGTATCTTTGAACTTCATCTCTATTTAGCATAGTTTGCATCCATCTCCATCAAGCATTTTAGCATTTAGAATTCATTTCCATTATGATTAAACTAGTTTATCTCATCAGTTTCATTAGTTTTCATCAATAAAACCGATTGGAATAGCTCATATTATCCAATGTATTAGGAAAGGGTCACCATTCCACATCAATGTGACTCCACTCCCCCAATGGGATAAGATTCAAGGTTTTAAAATAGGTTTTTATTATGCTTTCATATTGATTTCATGTTATTTTAATGGTTATTTAGTTTCTTGTTGATTTTGAATATCGCATTGTGATCATGGCTTAGTGGATAAAATATGCCTCAAATCCGTATGGATCTGGCATATTTTTCCTATACTATGATTATGGTCACACTCTCATGCATTGATTTTCACAACCTGTAGCATTCATGCACCCTGTAGCAAAAAAACTCAAACTTCACATGGCTATTCAACTCCCATGCGTGTGTTGCAGACAGTCCAACTTCGTGGTTGTTCATTTTCACTTCATGCAACAATAACTGTACATATTCTAGACAAATTTTAATTGCCTTTTAACTATGATTCGTATATAAATTGGGTTTGATTGGGCTCCATAATACAATAATATGGGTCTAAAAATGATCTAAATAGTAGAGTCAAGGTTGTGTAATGTTGCACAACCTCTTACATATATGCATATAATCTCTAATGCTCATAAGAAACACTTCAATTTCATTTTTGTATGGTGTAGTATTACACAACCATCTTATGTGTATTTGTAGAATGTAGAACTATGTGTGTATGGTGTACTACAAACAATTTGCATCTTATCATTTCATCATTATCCTTATCATTTCTTCTATTAATTCACCATTTATCATTTTCCCTCCAACATTAATTAAAATTAAATTCAACTTATCTTTGGTCCTCTATAATTAAATACTTTTCAGAAATTAGTTAATTAGCTAACACTCCTCTTTTAAATAAATTATAATATTTTATTTAAATTAAATCTTTTCTTCTAAAATAAAAAAATGTATATTTATTTATTTCTCCAACTATCATTCGAATTAAATAAATTTATTTAATTAATTCTTCTAACTTTCCCTCCTTCATCAAATTCAAATTTGGGTCTTACCCTCTCTTGAATTTTCCTATCCATTAATCTTGCAAATTAATCTAGACACCATTGATCAAATGTCAAGTGAAGCATATAAATAAGAATATTTCATTTCATTCAAACCCCTTAGCACTTTTATTGTCAAAAACTCCCTAGCACTCTCATGATCAAATCTTAGCACTTTTTGAAGGGCGCACAATCTATTGATGGGGGGGCGGGTTGGGGGTGTAGGACCATGCCTCTTGTGGTCTTATTAATCCTATGAGTCACTAATGGTTATGTAGATAATACACATGAGTGATGGTTGTTCCTATACATCAAAGATGCTTATATTTTGATTGTTAGTTGATATGGTAAATTAACTAATCTTATCCAACTAATGGTTGTTGTGATTTCTTGTGATATCCAGATGAGTTCCATTCCATGCAATAATTGAGATGTTCAATTATTGGTAATATTATTATGAATACTAAGTGGATTACATTATGTTAGGTGATTATATACTATGGGTGTGAGTAGGTGATGATTTATATTCAATGTTTACTTGTAGTAATATTCATTATATATTAAATGGGTTATTGACATAAGTGGTGATATTTTGATAACAATTAGTATGATCAATTATTGGTCTCTAATAGGTATTATAAAAGTAGAGTGTTAAATTATATGTTACATGTGTAGATTAGTAGATTTAATTTTTTAGTTGATTATTATCCTTGGAATGTTACTTTTTGTTGGTTCTCAGTTGTGATCATATGGTTTGTCCTTGATGGAAAAATCCCTTTCAGTTGATTCTACTTGTTGACAGTTTCAGATTGGTTTCTCATGCTTTATCTTGTCACAAGTTATCTTTTGTACATTATTTCGGTGACAAAGAAAGAACATATCAGCGTGAGAATGCTAGGGTCTCCCTAATCCATTTTTTCTGATAAACGTCTATGTTGCCTATCGGCAAGACATTTTTGATGTCATGAAGATTTGTTTTTACATACAAGTAGCTTTCAGCTGGAATTCTCCATGGTTTCAGCAACAAAGGGTGATCTGTATCGGCATGAGTTATACCGTTGGAATGATGTCTTAGCAAAATCATCATGTCTCCCTGACAGGCAACAAAGGGTGCTCTTCAGAAAGAGGTTTTTTCTTTGTTGTAACGTCTTGGCAAGTTTGAATTCTTATACCGACCGACAACATAAAGGTATACATCTCGGTAAGAGTTAGGTTTTTCGGCATGAGGTCTCGGCGAGTGACCTCTGGTCTCACTAATAGAACACAAAAGGACTTTGTCGGCATAGGATCTGACTTGTCTCAGTGACACACAAGATGGGGTGACTTTTGGTATAACGAAGTATTATCTATATGAGGTCTCCCTGAGAGCAATATGTCACGGCGAACAGGAATGATCACGTGGGCTTTTGGTAAGAAAAAGGATGCTCTATAAGAAGTCACCCTGACTATGCATTGTCTTAGCAAAGGTGGATGAAGGATACATCTCAACGAGAGTGTTTTTTTGTCATAGTGACTCATAATGGATAAGGTATTTCGGTGAAGCATAATGAAATCTACAAAACGTCTCCTCGATAGCAGAATGTCACAGTGACACATAAAAGATAAAAGGGATTTCGGTGAAACATAATGTGGTCTGCGAGAGGTCTTACCGACTCTGATGGGTCATGGTGAAAGCGATAACTAAGGGGAATGTTTGGTGATTTAATTGCCTTCGGCAGGACTATCTGGATGTCTCGGCGAATGATTAACAAACTCTGTCGCTGTGGCCGACATGTGAATTTCTATGTATAGTTGCAGGCCGACATCATTGGTTGGCATCGAATCTCAGAACGGTTACATGGAAAAATATTGTCTGAGAATTGGGAGGTTATGGTTCTCAGCTGGTGGGCAGTCGTGGTTTTGATGAAAATCTATCAGTTACAATTTGAAATCTCTTGATTCAGCACAAAAATTAAAGCTCTATGGATAGGCGTTACTCTTGATTTTTACCATCATCTATAGATTATCATTATTCAGCTTCATATTCTAAAATTAGCAAGAGAGTTTCAGATTCTTGTGAAAAACACATTTTGAAGATTTCTTCATGACATACATACTTGAAATGTATATAAAAACCAGTGTTGAAAACAGTGTAGTTTCTCTGGTTGTAATTCTAGAATATTGTTCTTTGGCTGTATCAAAAACGTATTGCAATACTCTGTATTAAAAATATGAAAAACAAAGATGCAAAGATATATTGTAATATTCTTTTCTATGTAATATTTTAAGGATTCAATTATTGAATCCTTAGGGTATTCTGTAGACGAGAAAATAGAGTTATGAGCTTAACTGAAAACAGAGAGATCCTCTGAGACATGATTATTGTTCAGAAATATAATTTGAGGGGTTGGTACTCCTTGAGATAGTTATCTCTAAACGAGGGGTTGGTGCTCCTTGAGTGGGTGCTCAAAAATTAGTCTATAAGACATTGTGAACAGTTGATTAAAAAGATTAAGCCTGCAAGGCATTTCGACAGTGGTTTTTATACCCCAGGAGGGTTTTCTACTCAGCAAAATCTTGTGTCTCTTTGTTCTTCTGTGTGCTCACTGCTTTACAGTATTGTTGTTGTTTCAGTTCACTGTTGGGATTATTACTTTTCTCAATTCTATTTATGAATGATTACATTCAACTCATGAATGCATTAATCAGAGTAGTATTGAGATCAAATTTGAGCTATGTTTATGAATTGTTGAAAATTGGTCAAATCTATTAAGACACTAATTCACCCCCCCTCTTAGTGTCATTTTAACTCCAACAATTGGTATTAGAGCATAGGGTCCTTTGATAGGTTTTAATCACCTTGGATTGATCTTGGTCTTGGAGTTTCTTTTAATGGCACATTCTCAAGATGGTGCCTCTGTAACTAGAGCTCCATTATTTGATGGAACAAATTATGTGTTATGGAAAATTAGAATGAAAGCTTTTCTTATTTCTTTTGATGTTGATGTTTGAAGCATTGTTATAAATGATTACAATGTACCAGCCTCTATTCCCACTGATCCTACTGAAAAAAAGAGGTATGAAACAAATTCCAGAGCTAAGCATGCCATCTTGTGTGGGTTAACTAAAGATGTGTTCATTAAATTCATGCATTGCAAATCTGCTCATGAAATTTGGGAAAAACTTGAAACTATATATCAAGGGAATGAGAAAGTCAAACTGTCAAAAATCATTAAACTCAAACATTAGTTTAAGGAGTTGAAAATGAAGGATGATGAAAAAGTGGCTGAATATTTCCTAAGAGTTGATGAAGTTGTCAATGCAATGAAAGGTCTAGGTCAAGAGGTTAATGAATTTGATGTGGTCACAAAGATTGTTAGAACCTTACCATCCAAATTTGAATCTAAGGTTTCAGCCCTACAAGAAAAGAAACACTTTGATAAGCTTACCTTAGACAGCCTGCAAGGAATACTTACTGCCTATGAAATGAGAACTAGCAAAAAAAATTCAACAGGAAAAGAAATTGCCTTTAACACTGAAAAGAAAGAAAAAGTTGAAGTAAGTGAATCAGAGTTGTCTGATTCTAAAGAATCCCATTTTGTTAGAAGATTTAAAAAGGGATCAGGAAAATATAAGGGAAAACTTCCCTTTAAATGTTTTAATTGTGGAAAAATAGGTCACTTTGTTGCAAAGTGTCCCTATGATGATCAAATCTGTGACAACGAGACAACTGAAAAATAGCCTAAGAAGAAGGCCTTCAAACCTAAACGAAACTTCAATTTCAAAAAGAAGAAAAGTCTGTTTAGTAAGGATGAATCTGATATTGAGTCTGAAGATTCATCAGTTGAAGAAGATGAAACTTTGTTCATGGCTGAAATTACTCAGCAAAATGATTCGAACACTATTGATGTTGAAGAAGGTGAAGTAGATCTTGAAAGTGAGCTGAAATGTGCTTTACAAGAGGTCAGAAAACTCAAAAAACAAGTTCTTGCTCAAGAACATAAACCAAATCAAGAAATGGTCTCTCTGAAAACTCAACTTGAAGAAGCTAAAAGAATTGAAGACTGTCTTTGAGAGACTATAAGCTGCAAAGATCAAGAAATTCAAAAACTGGAACAAGAAGTAGTCTGTCTTAGAAAGGAAATTGAGAAATATGAAAGCACTTTAAAAGTCAATGAGATGCTCAGCAAGCAGAAGTTGTATAAAGATAAAACCGGTATTGGTTTTGAAAAGGGTGAATGTTCAATTGATAATACAAAATAAAACCCCTCTTCTAAAATCAAGGGTTCAAGTCCAAATCACTTCGATTTTGGTAAGAATCATGTTCAACCCTTGAAAGGTAATAGATCATCTTACAGATACAATCCATTATTCTATGGTTATTGTTTTTTTTGCAACAAATTTGGCCATAAGGTGAGCACTTGTAGGCTAATGAATCCTAGAATACCTAGGTTTGGTCTTAGGCAACACTATGGTTTTGTTAGACAGATCAGATGTTTTAAATGCAATGCTTTGGGACATTCTATCAAACAGTGCAGAACTGATCTGCAATCTAAACAGCAAAAAATTAAAAAGGTTTGGAAACCTAAGACTATTAACAACATTGAGCAAACTATGTTGGTTCAAACTGCTTTTCATTCCAAGAAAAAGGACTTATGGGTCCTGGACAGTGGATGTTCTAACCATATGAATGGCGACAAGGATAAGTTTATAAATCTTGAAGATTATGTAGGTGGTTATGTTAAGTTTGGTGATAAATCTGGTATTCAAATTAAAGGTAGAGGTTCACTTCTTCTGAATGAAGACACTCCTATCTATAATGTGTACTATGTGGAAGGTCTCAAGCATAATCTTCTAGGTGTCAGTCAAATCTTTAATAGGGGTTATCATGTTCTTTTCACTTTTCAGGGATGTGAGATTAAGAACAAGCTAGGAAAGTCTATTGCAGCTAGAAGGAGGACAAAAGAAAATGTGTACAATCTTCTCAACACATCAAGCAATGACAACAATCAAGGTATGTGTTTAATGGGCCAAATTGAAGAGAGCTGGTTATGGCATAAAAGATTAGGACACATAAACTTTGAAAATCTGGTTAGAATCAGTAAGAATCAGAATGTTAGAGGTTTACCATTCCTTAGCAAGCCAGAAAACTCTGTGTGCAAAGAATGTTTAAGTGGTAAACAAACTAAAATCAGCTTCAAAACAAAAGAACATTCTTCTTCAAAACCTTTACAGCTTGTGCATACTGATTTATGTGGACCAACCAGAACAAGGTCTATTAATGGTGAAAATTACTTTATGCTGTTTGTGGATGATTATACTAGAATGGTTTGGGTCACACTTCTTAAGCACAAATCAGAAGCATTTGAAAGGTTTAAAATCTTTCATAAATTGGTTGAGAAGGTCTATGATTTGACAAAGGAGGTGAGTTCACCTCTCAAGAGTTTATTGATTACTGTGAACAACACAGCATTAAAAGATAGTATGCTGCCACAAAAACACCTGAACAAAACGGGGTAGTTGAACGTAAAAACAGAACTATAAAAGAAATGGCTAGAACAATGCTAGATGAAGCTAAGTTGCCTGATATGTACTGGAAAGAAGTTGTTCATACAACTGTATACATTTTGAATAGAGTGCAGCTTAGGGTGAAATCTAAACACACTCCTTATGAACTTTGGTATGGAAAAACTGCTTCTATCAAATACTTTAAAAATTTTGGAAGTGTTTTATCAAGAAAGATGATGCTAACCTTGGGAGCTTTCAATCAAAGAGTGATGATGGTATCTTTTTGGGATACTCAACTCACAGCAAAGCTTATAAATGCTTTAACAAAAGGATTAACAAGATTGTTGAAGTTGTGAATGCAAAATTTGATGAAAGATTACATTTAGATGCTGACATCTTGCAGGATAATGAGGAAGAATGACTTGACTTGAATCAAATTCAGAAGAAGCTGAAATAACAAAGTCTTTTGCTGAATCAGCAAATCCTAAAAATGAAAAAGAAAGTCTTAAAAAGGTTGTATCAAAAGCTCCTTCAAAAACTCTAGCTATATATCACCCCAAAGATCAGATTATTGGGGATAAAAATGCAAGAGTTCAAACTAGGAGAAAGTTTGTTGAATCTGATGAAAAGGCTCAAATAGCTTTCTATGTAGTTACTCAGTTTGAGCCTAAATTTTTTTTTGAAGCTCTCATAGATTCATGTTGGGTTAATGCTATGCAGGAAGAAATTGATCAAATTAAGAAAAATCAGACTTGGGAGTTAGTCCCAAGACTAGATGACAAGAATGTCTTTGGAGGAAAATGGATATACAAAAACAAGGTTGATGAAAATGGTAATGTTATTCGCAACAAAGCAAGATTTTTCTACAAAGGCTATGCTCAACAAGAAGGTATTGATTTTGGTGAAACCTTTGCATCTGTTGCTAGACTAGAATCTATCAGAATATTCTTGGATTATTCTGTTTACAAAAACTTTACTGTTTATCAAATGGATGTCAAAACTGCTTTTTTAAATGGCTATTTAGATGAAGAGGTCTATGTTGAACAGCCTGAAGGATTTATTTGCAAAGACAAGCCTGATCATGTTTACAGATTGAAAAAGGCCCTCTATGGCTTAAAACAAGCACCTAGAGCTTGGTACTCTAGGCTGGACAGTCATTTGCTTTCAAATGGTTTTGTTAGAGGAGGTGTAGACAACAATCTTTATGTTAAAATTGAAGGTTCTGATATTTTGGTTGCTGAAATTTATGTTGATGACACTATCTTTGGCTACAACAATGTTACCTTGAGTAAAAAATTCTCTCAGCTAATGGAATCTAAATTTGAAATGTCATTATTGGGAGAATTAAATTTCTTCTTGGGTCTTCAAATCTCTCAACGTGAAAATGGAATATTTCTTTCTCAAACCAAGTATGCTAGAGAGATGCTTAAGAAATTTTAGATGGATGAATGCCATCTAGTTAGCACTCCAATGGTTACTAGATGCAAACTTACTAAGGTTGATGATTCTCTTGATACAAATCAAACTGAATATAGATCAATGATTGGCAGTCTATTATATTTAACTGCTTCTCGACCTGACATCATGCAGGCAGTTTGCACTATTGCACAGTTTTAGGCATCCCCTAAAGAAACCCATGTCACTACTGTTAAAAGGATTTTTAAATATATTCAGGGCACTCTTGATTATGGTCTTTGGTATCCTAGAAGCAATTATTTCTCTTTGATTGCTTATACTGATGCTAATTGGGCTAGTTGTTTGGATGATAGGAAAAGCACCAGTGGTGTTGTATTCTTTCTTGGTGATCGTTTGGTGGCATGGCATAGCAAGCAACAAGTATCTATTTCTCTTTCTACTGCTGAAGCAAAATACATTGCTGCCACTTCATGTTGTATTGAAGTTCTTTGGATGAGTCAAACTCTATCTGATATGGGTATTGAAGTTCCTAAACCTGTTTCAATTCTCTGTGATAACACAAGTGCGATAAATATCTCCAAAAATCATGTTATGCACTCTTGAACTAAACATATTGCTATCAAGTTTCATTTTCTGAGAGAAAAGGTACTAGCTAATGAAGTATGTTTACATTTTGTTGGATCACAAGATCAGGTGGCTGATATTCTTACTAAGCCCTTAGCAAAAGAGCTATTTGAAAGGCTGAGACTTCGATTGGGAGTTATCTCTCAATCGTTACTTCTCTAATTCACCAAGCTTCAACTTAGGGGGAGCATGTTATATATTTTGATTCACTTACAGCTCTCCTACAATCTTGGTTGCTACACTGTTACTCTTTTTGTAGCTATTTCTCATGATATTTTTGGTTGGCTTCTCAGTTGTGTTATGGCAATGCACATTTTTTTTGTTTTTTTTTTCTTCTATTCTTTGTCATTGAGGCAAAAAGGGGGAGAGTCATTTGTGTTTTGCCATCAAGGACAAAGGGGGAGTTTGTTGGTTCTCAGTTGTGATCATATGGTTTGTCCTTGATGAAAAAATCCCTTTCAGTTGATTCTACTTGTTGACAGTTTCAAATTGGTTTCTCATGCTTTATCTTGTCACAGGTTATCTTTTGTACATTGTTTCGATGAAAGAAAAAAAAAATATCGGCGTGAGAATGCTAGGGTCTCCCTGATCCATTTTTTCTCATAAACATTTGTGTTGCCTATTAGCAAGACATTTCTGATGTCATGACAGTTTGTTTTTACATACAGGCAGCTTTTGGCTGGACTTCTCCATGGTTTCAGCAACAGAGGGTGATCCCTATCAACATGAGTTATACCGTCAGAATGATGTCTTAGCGAACTCATCATGTCTCCCCGACCAGCAACAAAGGGTGCTCTTCGGCGAGAGGTTTTTTCTTCATTGTAACGTCTTGGTGAGTTTGAATTCTTATACCAAATGACAACATAAAGGTATACATCTTGGTAAGAGTTAGGGTTTTCAGCATGAGGTCTCGATGAGTGACCTCTCGTCTCGCTGATGGAACACAAAAGGACTTTGTCGGCATAGGATCTGACTTGTCTCAATGACACACAAGATGGTGGGTGACTTTCGGTATAATGAAGTATTATCTATATGAGGTCTCCCCAAGAGCGATATGTCATGGCAAACAGGAATGATCACGTGGGCTTTCGGTAAGACACAGGATGCTCTAAAAGAGTCACCCCGACTATGCATTGTCTTAGCGAAGGTGGATGAAGGATACATCTCGGCGAGAGTGTGCTTTTGTCACAACAACTTAGACTGGATAAGGTCTTTCGGTGAAACATAATGAAATCTACAAAACGTCTCCTCGACAGCAAAATGTCACAGCGACACATAAGAGATAAAAGGGCTTTCGATGAAACATAATGTGGTCTGCGAGAGGTCTTACCGACTCTGATGGGTCATGGTGAAAGCAATAATTAAGGGGAATTTCTGGCGATTTAATTGCCTTTGGCAGGACTATCCGGATGTCTCGGTAAATGATTAACAAACTCTATCACTATGGCCGACATGTGAATTTCTATGTATAGTTGCAGGCTAACATCATTGGTTGGCATCAAATCTCAGAACGGTTACATGGAAAAATATTCTCTGAGAATTGGGAGGTTATGGTTCTCAGCTGGTGGGCAGTCGTGGTTTTGATGAAAATATATCAGTTACAATTTGAAATCTCTTGATTCAGCGCAAAAATTAAAGCTCTCTGGACAGGCATTACTCTTGATTTTTACCATCATCTATAGATTATCATTATTCAGCTTCATATTCTAAAATTAGCAAGAGAGTTTCAGATTCTTGTGAAAAACACATTTTGAAGATTTCTTCATGACATACATACTTGAAATGTATATAAAAACCAGTGTTGAAAACAATGTAGTTTCTCTGGTTGTAATTCTGGAATATTGTTCTTTGGTTGTATCAAAAATGTATTGAAATACTCTGTATTAAAAATCTAAAAAACAAAGATGCAGAGATATATTTTAATATTCTTTTCTATGTAATATTTTAAGGATTCAATTATTGAATCCTTAGGGTATTTTGTAGATGAGAAAACAGAGAGTTATGAGCTTAACTGAAAATAGAGAGATCCTCTGAGACATGATTATTGTTCAGAAATATAATTTGAGGGGTTGGTACTCCTTGAGATAGTTATCTCTAAACGAGGGGTTGGTGCTCCTTGAGTGGGTGCTCAAAAATCAGCCTATAAGGCATTGTGAACAGTTGATTAAAAATATTAAGCCTGCAAGGCATTTCAGGAGTGGTTTTTATACCCCAGGAGGGTTTTCCACTCGGCAAAATCTTGTGTCTCTTTGTTCTTCTGTGTGCTCACTACTTTACAATATTGTTGTTGTTTCAGTTCACTATTTGGATTATTACTTTTCTCAATTTTGTTTATGAATGATTACATTCAACTCATGAATGCATTAATCAGAGTAATATTGAGATCAAATCTGAGCTATGTTTATGAATTTTTGAAAATTGGTCAAATCTGTTAAGACACTGATTCACCCCCCCCCTCTCAGTGTCATTTTAACTCCAACACTTTTCATATGTCATTTGTTTCAATCATTATTAATCATAAGTAATACTTACACTCTTTTAGGTTGAGTAAACAGGTGAAAATTGATCAATGTTGATCAAGTGGGGTCACATGGCTACTTCCTTTATTCATCCTTGTGAATTTTTTTGGGCTTGTCAAGGACATGTGATTTAACCTTTTTTGGGGTGTTAGGGGTTGTGTGTATGTGAGAGTTTGTTTTATTAGTCCCTTGAGTCACCTTTTTAATTTGATTACTTATTTTATGTTTTGTGAAGTCCTTATGTGGTTTTAATGGTTTAAAAAGTTCCCTAGGTGCTAGGTTTATGGGTTAGGGGTCTTTTTATCTGATAATACCCCTTTAATAAATTCTAGAGTCCACTCTAATTATTAAAGGTGGTTTCTGGGTAAGTGGTATCTTGTCCCTAGTAAGTTACAATAATTTTTTTAGAGAATTTAAGTTTCATTTGTGTGATTTATTGCAAAATTCTTGGTTTCCATCATGATGGGGCTTGCAACAAGGGGCAAAAAGAATGTTTTCACACCAGAAAAATCCACTAATAAGGTGTTGGCCCATAGTTGTCGTTGCACCAAAAGATCGACTTGTTAATTCCCAATACAACTACCAAAGTTAACAAATCCATGGGAGCCAATTAGTCCATGTCATGAATCTCGAGGGGAGTGCTAACCATCTGCCAACAAACTCCCCCTTAGTGTTACCTAAGGGGATTCAAACTCGACACCTTTGGCTCTAATACCAATTGTTGGCCCATAATTGTTGTTGCACCAAAAGATTGACTTGTTAATTCCCAATACAACTGCCAAAGTTAACAGATCCATGAGAGGCGGTTAGTCCATGTCACGAATCCTGAGGGGAGCGTTGACCATCTGCCAACATGAGGATGAGGTAACAATAGAGGATATTAATCCAAATGAGGAAATAATTAAGCTCAAGGAAGACATTTCCTCAGTGAAGAAGGAGATGTGTGGCCCAAGAGGAGATATATCAGACATACAAAGCATGTTAAGCGCCTATATGAATGAACCAAGAAAGGAGGTATCAAGCAACCAAGGTGAAACTTCTAGATTAGATACTCTTGACCCAAATTTTAATACTCCTATGGGATCTACGAATTTGATACCAAAGGTGGATATGTGAAAGTTTGATGGCAAGAATCCTCTAACATGGATAAATCAAATGGAGAATATTTTTGAAGTCCATCAATTCCCAAATGGACAAAAGGTCATGATGGCTTCCCTATATCTAGAACTAGATCCATTTATTTGGTATAGTTTACTTTGTACTCATTGAAAGAAAAAGGTTCTCACTGTCTCATGGTCGATTTTTACAGAGGAACTCCAAGAACAATAAAGAAACAATGTGACAGAAAACTTCTTCATCCAACTAGCTAAACTTCAACAAATAGGGCCACTTAAGGATTATATTCAGTGATTCCAAAACCTTTCCTTAAGAGTGGATACAATTACATAGGAGAAATTGAACGATTTGTTCTTGGGTGGTCTCAAGTATCACATTCAACATGAGGTACACATGTTTAATCCTAGCTCTATCTCTAAGTCTCTTGTCTTAGCAAGGAGGGTAGAGGAAAATTACTCGATTCCTAGAAAGCAAGGGGCTAATGTGATAATAGACAAAGGATATTCAACACCTTCACTTTCTCAACCTACTAGGTTGACCCGGCAATAGATTGAGGAGAAGAGATAAAAAGGGCTATGTTTCAATTATGATGGAAAATATAGTCAGGGACATAAATGCAGTGAAAAGAAATTGTTCTATATTGAAGGTTCGAGTGAGGAAGATGAGGAGGAACCAATATTAGAAGGTGAAAGAGAGTCATATGAGGAATCACATGATTCCCAACCAATCATTTCTTGTCATGCACTTTTAGGTTTTAGTGCTCCTCAAACTCTAAAGGTAATTTGTTACTTAAAGAAGCAAGAAGTAACAGTGTTGATTAATTCGGGTAGTACTCATAATTTCATCAACAAAAAGTTGGCTACTAGTTTAAATTATTTTATATATCCATCTCCAGAGTTTCAGGTTTTGATTGTAGATGGTGGTACTGTTAGTTGCTCTAGAAAATGCCATAACATTAACTTATCAATGTGATATTATCACCTTGATAGCCCAATGTATGTTATCGTCATGGGTGCAACAAATATTATTTTGGGAGTACAATGGCTTACTACATTGGGAACAATTGAGATGAACTTCCAAGAAGTATTCATGAGATTTTAATTAGAAGGAAAGGTAGTGGAGATAAGGGGATTGAAGGAAAATTCCCCACAATGGTAAGCTCTCATCAAATGCAAAAGTTGCTTAAGAAAGGAGTTGTCGGATTTGTGGCCCAATTATGTTCATTAGAAGTCTCTCAATCTAATGCTCCTACTAATCCATATTTACAAGCAATAATTGATCACCACTCAACGGTTTTGGAGATATACCTAAAGTACTTCCTCCTAAGAGGGATCATGATCATGCCATACAAATAGTTCTAGGGAGTCAACCACCCAACATCAGGCCTTATAGGCACCCACATATACAAAAAAGTGAGATAGAAAAAATTGTTGAGGAGATGCTAGAGGTGGGAATTATCAGGCATAGCCAAAGTACTTACTCCTCACCTATGGTGATGGTACATAAGAAGGATGAAACTTGGTGCATGTGTCTAGACTATAGAGTTCTCAACATGTACACCATTAAAGATAATTTTCCTATTCCATTCATTGATGATTTGCTAGATGAATTGAATGGAGCTATGTATTTTACCAAGTTAGATCTTAGATCTGGTTATCACCAAATTCAAATTAAGGAAGAAGATATTTGTAAGACAACATTTCAGACTCATGAGGGTCATTATGAATTTTTGGTGATGTCATTTGGTCTTACCAATGCACCATTTACTTTCCAAAGTTTGATGAATTCCATTTTCAAGAAATTCTTGTAGAAGTTTGTATTAATATTTTTTGATGATATATTGATTTATAGCAAGGCATGGGAAGAACACTTGTGACATGTAGATCAAGCATTACAAATACTCAAAGATTATCAACTCTATGCTAAACCATCCAAGTGTGATTTTGTTCTTAATGAAGTGGAGTATTTGGGACACAATTTCATGTGAAGGAGTAAAGGTGGATCCTAACAAATTTAAGGCTATCATGGAATGGCCTATTCCAAAAACCATTAAGAAATTGATGGTTTTTTGGGGATTGATGGGATACTATAGAAGATTTGTGAAGAATTATGGCCGTATAGAAACACCTCTCACAACTTTATTGAAGAAGGATTCTTTTCATTGGAATGAGTTCATTGATGCAACATTTGAGAGATTGAAGGAGGCTGTGTACAAATCAAGTGCTTTCCACTCTAGACTTCACCAAGGACTTTATTATGGAATGTGATGCTTCAGGAAATGGTATGGGAGCAGTAATCATGCAGGAGGGTCACCCAATTTCTTTTGAGAGCCATCAATTAAAGGTTAAGAATCAACCCAAACCTATTTATGAGAAGGAAATGCTAGCGATTCTTCATGTAGCTAAACAATGGAGGCCTTATCTAATGGGTAGACAAGTTTCAAGGTTAAGATAGATCATGATAGCCTAAAATATTTTTTGGAACAAAGATTATCTTCTAAAGAGAAACAAAAATGGGTCACTAAGATGTTGGGATATGACTTTGAGATTGTATATAAGAAAGGGAAGGAAAATATTGTGGTAGATGCACTTTCTAGGAAGGATGAGAAAGATGAAGCCTCTTTGTGCACCCTTTCAATATTACAATAAAATCTAGTCGAAGAAGCCAAAGTAGAGTGGAAAAATGATGCTGCAAAAAGTAATCTCATCCAACAATTAAAGAGTGATCCTAGTAGTTCAGATAAGTTTTGTTGGAATGGAGATACTCTTTGGTATAAAGTGTTGGAAATAGGAAACACTAAGAGGGGGGGTGAATCAGTGTTGTGCAAACTTTAAATTTTTTATTCTGATCTTTAACTCACTTAAGCATTCAACAAAAGAAATATGCATGAAAAGAAAGAAAACAATCACAACACCATAACACCAGGATTTTCACGTGGAAACCCTATTAGGGGAAAACCATAGTGGATGTCCAATCCACAATATAATCTGAGTATACCCAAAAGAAAATATTACAATATGGGAATGCACTTGCATTCAAGTACATTGCCTAGAGCTCACTGCTCAAAATAGAAAGGCACGCTGCCTTACAAATTTTGGATTAGATACAAGAGAATGAACTGAGAGAGTAGCATATGCAAATGCTTGATTACAGTTCTGGTTAAGCATTGTAGTTGATCTTTTGTCCTTCTGACTGATTCTACACTTCTGCTCTTCTCTACACAAACTCGCACCACAAAAAAATTATGTGCAAGTGAAACTGTGCATAATCACTTAATCTCCCTTCTGATGATTGTAACACACATCAATACATCTTACTCACTCACCAAAATGATGTAATTTATCATTTATATATATCAGTAACAAAGGATTTAGTCGCAACAAGTCGACTTCAATAAAACTTGGAAATATTCACAACTGTAGGCTTAGATCATAAATAATATTTAATGTGCATCCACAATGGTCATCCACAACTTAGCTTGGACCCAAAACAAAATGCTTGAACACAAAAATATTTGAATAAATATTCCTTGGATATCCGCAACATGATATGTCAACTGAGTTGACCACAAAACACTGATGAACAAAGAGATATCAACCAGATCACCAAACTTACACATAACTTGGTATGAGGCACTAAGATTTTTGGATAACATAAGAAACACATTAATAAACCTTCCATGAGATCCACAACTCAAAATAATAACCAAACATCTGCAAGTGAATCAATGATCATAAAACTGTCAGATGCATTGTTCTTCCTAACTATCCTCAATTTGTCTTCCGGTAGGAGTGAATGATGTCGTGCGGATCTAATCACTAACTAGCGTTGCCATCAATGACAACACCTGAAAAAAATTTACAGTGTCTCTTGCCAACATAAAGAGCAGTTGTATCTCTGCAAGAATCCCACTCTTAAACACAAGATTCTCATAGAACTGCATGAATCTCTAGTTGGTGGTCATTCAAGATTTTTGAAGACATATCATCAGGTCAAGCAAGATTTTTTTTGGGAAGGGCTAAAAGGTGATGTTAAAAAATTTGTGGTTGAATGTTTGGTTTGTCAAAGGAATAAAGGGGATACAATTTTAAGACACCAAGTCTCTTGCAGCCCTTAGCTATTCCTAGCCAACGTTGGGAAGAGGTATTCATGGACTTCATCACAAGGCTTCCCAAATCTAAAGGTCATAATTTGATCATGGTAGTAGTTGATTGCCTCACTAAATATGCATATTTCATTACATTATCACATCATTTTACAACAAGTTCAATGGAAATATATTTTTGGATAATATACAAAAGCTACATGGTACACCTAAGGTTATTGTCAGTGACCATGATCCTATCTTTACTAGTCACTTTTGGAAAGATTTATTCTCATTTTTGGGTACTCAATTGGCTCATAGCTCTTCATACCACCCTCAATCAAATGGGTAAAATAAGGTTGTTAATAAGTGTTTGGAAGGATATCTACATTGTTTCACTTTAGAGAAATAGTCTCAATGGGTAGATTGGCTACCACTAGCAGAATGGTGGTATAACACTTCTTTTCATAGCTCATCAAAAATGTCTCCATTTTTTGCACTATATGGATATCATCCTCCTTCTATCACATCAACATTGAAGGTGTCACCAAGAGTTCAGGCAGTAGAGGACCACTTGCTTCATCAACAATAGGTACTTTCAAGGCTCGAGGAGGATTTAGCCATGATACAAAATCAAATGAAGTAGTAGGCATACCAACATCGTAGCAAAAGAAGTTTTGAAGTTGGGGATTGGGTCTTCTTGATATTGCAACCTTATAAGCAAATCTCGCTAAAGCAACAAAAAAAGAATAATAAGTTGTCTCCAAGATATTATGGCCCATACCAAATCATGCAAAAGATCGGTAGTTTTTCCTACAAGCTAGAGTTGCCACCAACAACAAAGATACATCCATTTTTTCATGTTTCTTGTTTGAAGAAGGTAATTGGGAATAATATTCTAACTCAAATAATATTACTAGATCTTGATGAAGAAGGAAGAATCATGTTGCAACCAAAGTGCATTTGTCAAACACGCACAAAGAACCCGAGGAATCGAACTCTCCCTGAGTATCTCATCCAATGGAAGAATTTACCAATTGAAGATGCCACATGGGAGGATGAGGAGTTCATTCAAAAGAATCCACACTTGATTAACATTGAGGATAATGCTTCTTTGAAGAGGAGGGGCATGCTACACCCTTAATATTGGTGTACATTAGGTTATGAATAGTCGGTTTGTGGCTATCTTAACCCTTAATTAAGTCATATTACATTATTATATTGTTATTTAGTTATTTAGGTTGGCCTAAGGCTTATATAGGGCTATCTAAGTTGGCCTGGGTGATATCCTAGGCATAAATAGGTATATATAGGAGGTAGTGAGTCTTATTTTATCATCATATTGTGAATTGTGTTCTCATTGGAGATATTTGGAGGTTTCCCCCTCAAAGTGGCTTGTTATTCTCAATTAATATCAAGTGTTTTTTGAATATTTTGTATCATATTCTTCTATTGTGCAAGTTATTTCATTTCATATGTGTGTGTGCAAGTGAAGAGCTATGTGAGGGTGGATTGAACATCAATCTTATGGTTGGGTGGAGAGCTTGTGGCCATATTGTCTTTTGTTGACTTCTTCTTTTTAGGTTCATATGTGGGAGTTGGAATCAATTGGGGAGATTCACCAAACCTAGGTTTCAAAGAAAAATATAGACCGACTTAAGTTTCCTAGGGTGAACTCATGTCAATTATGCTTTTGTGAATTTTGTAAAGAAGGTTGTCAAATGTTAGTCACTATGCATTGTAGGAAAAACATGTAGGGACATGATATTATAAAGAATTGTTGTTTTAGTGAATAAAAATTGGAAATAGTGCATCTAGACAATAAAATAGTGAGGAAATGAAGTTAGTTCAAAAGATAAAATAATTGTCTTTAGAAGGATCAAGTGCCCTTGTGATATCTTCTTTCTATGCATGGTGTTCATGTTCAGAAGCATGTATTAAAAGTTATTAGAAGTGTAAGAAAAAAAGTGATTATATTGTTTACATTATTTACATTATTTTGCATTGAAAACTTAGTGGAAAGAATTAATCCCAAGAATGCACTAATTTATAATGGAAGAATTTAAAGAAGGGATTCAATAAAGTTTGGATGGAATTTACTTGAATTATGAAATTTAACTTTATCTTACAAACAGATCTAAATTGAAACTGTATCCTCTTCGCGATAAAAAGTACGAATCAAAATATTTAATGAATTTATTATAATGAATTAAATGTTAATTTGCATTGATATAGGTAAATATATAATGTATAAATATACGAATAAATATTTAAAATTAAATATCAATTATATACTTATAAAACACCAATATATAATAATATATATATGAACAAACTAAATATATATTTAATTGTGTATATATTTAATTATTTATATAAATCGACCTTCTTTGTAACACCGTGTCATGTGAAATCTGATCGAATTTGCCATGGCTGCTTGGTCTCTGAAAAATAACTCTAATTGTCTCTATATATCTGCAATACACAAATACATATATACGCTGGAAGTGTAATAAAATATCAATGAATAGAGAAGTCTGTAAAAGACCAATGAAATGACAAATTGTTATTAAAATGAGTCTGGTAGTTATAGGCAGTTTTGTTTTAAGTGCTTAATTCTTTTCTTTTATTATTTGATTAGGAAACTAAATTCTAGTTTAGATTTATTTTAGAAGTGGAGGAATAAGAAAAGAAAATATGTGTACCATTCTTGTATCCAAATTAAAGTATGAAATAATTAGGATTCATATTTATGAACTTGATTTAAATGTAAATTTAAAATTGGAAATTATTTTCTTTTGAATGTAAAAATAAATTTGATAAAAATAAATATATAATAAACTGAGAATGCACACATGATGTTTTAGTCAAATTTAAGTTTGCACAAGTTAGGAGGATTAAATTATTAATGGTATAATTAACAATTAAAATGTCAATAGTTATATTTTGATTTAGTATCATATGGTTATTGGATTGATTTTTTTTTATGATTAGCATTTGAAATATACGTAGTTATTAAATTTTGTTAAATAGATTATCATTACCATGGACCTAGTAATCTTTTTGTCAAAACACTATCAATTTTCCTTTACTTAACAAGTTGTTTAATTATCCTTAACAATCATCTTTATGACTATTGTTAAAAATAAGTGTTCTTCATTAAAATACCCTTGGTTGTTCTTCTTAGGTAGGTTATTACTATATTAGGTTACCATTTTCTCTCTTGACTTGCATTAAGAAATCAATGTATTAGTTAATGTTGAAGTTCAAGAATGCTTCAAAATTAAAATACGGTTGGTGAGTTGAGGGTGGAAACTTGTTAGGGGCAAGAAGTTAGGTTGTTGGCTAGTTAGTGTCTATAGTGATCTTGATAGTTACCCAATTTGTCTATGCTTGTTGAATCTATCTAAATTGTATATACTATGTGTACATTAGTTTTGGAAACTTAGTAATTAACATGATCATTGTTGTGTGTAGAGATAGGTATAAGTTAGTAACAATTAGTTGGAATTTATTTTTCTTTGGTTAATATCAATTGGCCTTCGCATAGAAATTAATCATTTTAAATAATTATTATTGTCATTTATTAAGAAAATGTCAAAATAAAGAGTGATGAATACTATAGTTATTGTCAATATTATTGTAGTGATTTTCAATCACAATAATATTATCATTGGTTAAGAATATAGACAATGTGAATGCTATTAATATTAACATTATGAGTAATATTGAGTTGTTAGTGTTTAAATAAAGTATTAGTTGAGCAATTTTGATTTCAAGAATAATAATTATAAATGTATTAGTAAATATTAAGTGGTAGAATTATATTTGGTAAAATTATTAGCAATAATAAGTATGTATATATATTACCCCATGAATAATAATGTTAACTGTACTAGAAGTAAAATTGTAATCGGTAGTGTTAGATAACATATTTAACTAATGATAATACTAAGAGAAAATTTGGTGATATTATTTTTAGTAATAAAAGAAAGGGTAGTATTAAATATAAATATTGAGAGAGGTGTCTAATGAAGGTGGTATTAAGAGATATAATATTAATGTTAAGTATTAAAGGCAATATTATTATAATATTTACTTATCAAGAAAAATAAGTGTCAATACTAATGATGTTAGTGAATATAAATATTAAAAGGGAATGACAAGGAATAAAGGTAAATACAATACTAGTATGAATGTTATTAGAATCAATATTATTAGGGATATTTAATACTAACCTTATCATTAGTATGTTACCATATTCATGTGTGGGTTAGTAATTATTAGTGCACCTTTTTTCAAAAATTTGGTGGTTGTATATTGTGTAGTGTAAAATGTGGTACATGACAGCGGATGAATCAATAGATCAAATCTATTTAAAACACTTAACTTCAATACATATATCTAAATATGGAACTCAAGAATCTTCACTACTACTAATCAAGCATAGTCATGAGCACACATTCACACAAGAAAACACCAGATATACGTGGAAATTGAGGATGGGAAAAACCACGGTAAGAATAGTTGCTTGGGTCTACTATCCAAATCTAGCCTCACAAAGCGGGAATATAATAAGGGAATTTACAATATGAAGTGGGTACCAACCTACTAGAGACACCAATACCTAAATGTATTTGTAGGCACCAACCTACTAGAGACACCAATCCCTAATACAATGATCTGAGCGCCAACTCTATGAGTAGAACACTACTCCTATAGAATTACAATGATAAAGCTTGCACACCTTCAATGTTGATTACATAGCTTACATAAAGTCTCAACTTGATTCAAACACTCTAATACACTCCTTAATATCTTCTAATAACGGCGCACAATGATTGAGATGCTTCACATTGAATAACACATGCTCACACAATAATCTCCTTGTATATTCACTCACCACTTTCTCTTGAATTATACTTCCCATTATGCACCTGCACAAATGTATGATAATATACAAGATATTAACATTAACATTACTCCATTTTGGCTAGGGAGTCCACAATTAACCATGATGACATAAAGTGGACCTAAATTTAAAATACATGAAACATGTCTATGATGCATAATTAATTTTAGTATTTCATGATGCTTTCTCTATTTTGGCTCTTTAAGTTTTAAACTCTTTTAATTATTCAGTGCAATTACTTTCAAGAAACTGTTACCATGACAATATTTTTATGCTTTAAATATGGATTCGGTTAGTATGCTTAGGATCTTTTGGGAAAACTTTTATTTTCTCATTAGAACAAAACTTTGTTATTTGAATATTTTCTATCTGTTATTTTGATATAGAAGACAATGGTGGAATTTGTGCATGCGTAATCTTTGAATTATGGTGTATGAATTTGTTCTTATGTTGAATGTTCTACTAGTGTTTAATCTATGATTGGGATGATATATATTTCAATTTGTTGCATCACTATAGTATCATTTATCTGTGAATAAGCATTATGTGGTGATATTTGATTTCATTCAAATTGCGAAGTATTTTCAGTTTTATTTTATGAAAATTTTGAATACCTTTAAAGCTTTCTAGTTAAAATCCCCTACCTTTATTTTCTTTCTGGTTAAAAGTAACAGAGGTTAAAGATTATTCCTCGAATACCACACAAAGGTAGCTGCCACCTAAAATAAGCAAAGAATCGGTCTTTGAATTATATGATTTCTGATTCAACTGTGGTTACATTTGTCACCTTTGTGGGTGTAAGAATATAGAGTTAGGTGATAAATGTGTCAACCAATAGATCTGAAACAAGACTAGACTTGTGTGAAGGGATATGCACAGTTTGAAGGAATTGAATTTGAGGAGACATTTTCTCCAATAGCAAGACTAGAAGCTATTAGAATTCTTTGGCTTTTTCAACATTCAATAATTTCAAAGTGTATCAGATGGATGTGAAATCTACATTCTTGAATGGGAAATTAGAAGAGGAACTCTTCATTGAGCAACCAAAAATTTTTCAATGCTCAAATAATCCAGATTTTGTGTGCAGATTGAAGAAGGTTCTTTATGGACTTAAACAGGCTCATAGAGCTTGGTATTCCAGGTTTGACAAGTATCTACAATAACAAGGGTTCCAGAGAGGTAGTGAAAATAATAATTTATGTATAAGAACATAAAGTGACAAATTGTTCATTGTTGTTGTCTATGTTGATGACATCAACTTTGGAGGAAATAATGATGACATGTGCAAGGAGTTCTAGAATGCAATGCAAAGTGAGTTTGAAATGTCAATGCTTGGTGAATTGTCTTTCTTCCTTGGTTTACAAATTTTCCAATTAGAAAAAGGCATATTTATTTATCATAACAATTATATAAGGGAAATGTTAAGTAAGTTCACAATGGAAGAATGAAAACTAGTAAGCACACCTATGGTTATTAGATGTTCAAGCTCAATAAGGATGACAAATCTTCTCTAGTAGACCAAACCTTGTATATATCCATGATTGGTAGTTTTTTTATGTGGTTATATCCAAACCAGATATAATTTTGACAATTTAGATGGTAGCTAGATTTCAGGAAGCACCTAAGGAAACTCATATCAAAGCTATAAAAGGAATATTAGGTATCTAAAGGCTACAATGGATTTTTTTGTGGTATAATAAGAGTAAAAATTTCACTCTGACTGCATACACATATGTAGATTGGGAAAGAATCATAGATGATTGGAAGAGCATAAGTAGTGGAGCTTTCTTTCTTAGTGATAGTTTGGTATCATAGTTAAAAAAGAAAGAAAATTCAATTTCTTTATCTACTACAAAAGTAGAATACATTGTGGCAACTTCATGTTGCACTCAAGTACTAAGGATGAAACAAAACTTGAAGGAAATGAAGATTGAGTTTGATGAACCTATTTCTATTCTTTGTGATAATACTAATATTATAAAAATCTCAAAGAATCTGTTAATGCACTCAAATAAAAAGAATATTGCAATCAACTATCATTTTCTGAGGGAGAAGGTTTTAGAAATGAAAGTAAAGTTGGCGTAAGTTGAAACCAAGGAGCAAGTAGTATATATTTTTACAAAACTGCTTCCTAATGAGACTTTTAAGTTTCTTTGGAAGAAGTTCAAAGTTGTTGCTCGATCCTCTTGAATCAATATGAAGAACAGGTTGAGGGGGATCTTAGTCTCCCTACCGTAAGAAGGCTTGGTGGTCTTGCAGAATGTCTTTTAGAAGCAGTGTGGTATGGAATCAGGGGGGGTCTATTTGGGAAACAAGTTTCTAGATCATGTAGAGTGCCAAAAATGCACAACAGGGGTGTTGACCTTTGCCATTGATGTCAAAGGGGGAGAATTAGATCTCAAAATGCTATATTTTCAAAGGGGGGAAATGAAACTCAATATCAAATATGTCTTCATGTATGGCCAACATTTTCCTTTTTGTCGTCAATGAAAAAAGGGGAGATTGTTGAAAAAAGGTTGTCATTTATATCGAAGGAGTTTATGGTTGTTAAAGGTTTTCCCTGTTTTCAAAGGAATATTTTTAGGAGATTAGCAATAATTAAATGTAATTGTACTACCATAGCATTTTGAGTTGATGCAAAAGTATATATTGCTATCTATATTGATAAAAATAAGCACAGGGCTGCTAGTATTGTCATACTACATCTATTCATGTTGATAGAGGTGATCCAAAAGTTTTATCTAGAATGATTCTTGGGTCTGTTACTCAGGGGAGAGAAATATCTTTGGAAATACAATTATGTTCCGTATTTCTTTCTGAAGGTGAGTTTGGCTCTTGGTTTGAATGGAGAGTATGTCTATGCATGTTCTATTATATTCTAGAGTTTTTATAAATATGATCAACATACAAGAAGTTTGAAGTGACAAAAGGCTCTTTATGCTTGTCTACCAACTAGTTGGTGTTCATAGACTATGCGGTAATGGTTAGTAACACATGACATTCAAAGTTCATGTGTGGTGTTAATATAGGACCTAGTTAGGGTTCTTGTGGAAGTGCACAACATCATGTTCTTTTGGTAGAAATAAATTTGATTTAGGACTAACTTGTTATAGGGTAAATGCAAGAAGATGAGTCCATGAAACGTGGAAGTTTTTGCCTTAGGCCAAAAAAAGAAATCGGCTTCCAAAAAATAGGATCCCGCTTTTTAATAAACGGGATCCCAAGCCTAAATTTAAAAAACAGGATCCCATTTTTCAAAACGGGATCCCGTTTTTAAATTTCATTTGGAAAATTTTCAAAGCGGGATCCCGTTTTGAAATTTTCAAAAACAAAAAACAAGGATCTCGTTTGAAAACTTTCCAAAATAGAAAATTCCAATTTTGAAAAATTCCATTTTAAAAGTTTTCAAAGCGAGATCCTTTTGAAAACTCCATTTTGGAAATTTCCATTTTTGGTAATTTTAGAACCATAAAAATTTTTTTTATGAAAGCGGGATCTCATTTTTTTTATGAAACGGGATCCCATTTTTTCAAAATTATGAATTTTTGGGTGGGTTTTTGGCTTTTTTTTGGTTCAAGAAATGGCTTGGGGACCCGAACCTAAGCTTTGGACCTGGTTTGACCTGCAACTTGAAGGTCATGTTAATGTCACAGGAAAATAGTGACTTTGGACATATGTCTGAAGACCTATTTTGCAGAATTTTTTTACGAAATTAAAACCCATTATAGATGAGATAGTGCAGATTCCAAATATGTAATTTTTTTAATAATTTAATTAATTTTTCTATTTTTCAATTAATTTCTAATGAAACTAGTCCATAAACTTGAATTATTAGTTTTTTTAGTATTTTAATAACTTTTGATCAACATAACATTTTGACGAACGAATTGCATGAGAACAAACTTCAGAAAATTCTTTTCAATTTAAAAAAAAATTAAAAAATGATAATTTTAGGTCATCTTATTCGTGTTGTACATGATGATTTTTCAAAATGACAAATATGCCTAATAAAAATTTAATAAAAAAATATATTCAATAAAAAATTACAAAAAAATATCGAAAACAAGCTTCAGTGAGTCACAAATCTTTTCCCAAAAGGATTTAGAAAAATATGATAATTTAGGTCAAAATATGGATGTCGTACACGTGCATGGTATGGTATAAAAAAGTGACTTTTAAACAGTGGTTTTTAAAAACGCCTATTGAAACTCAATTTTTACAATCTGGGTATTAAAATAAATTACATATTTGGAAACTAAACTCCGAATACTACATTTTATGATCGGCGACTTTTTTGAAGATTTCATCTCTAAGTGCTTCAAATTTTAAGGTCAAATGTGTCAAATTCTAAAAATCAGGGAAAACACTTCCACTTTTTGGCCAAAAGGTGGACTCAACTTCTTGCACACACCCATCTCCCGCCGCTTTAGCTTCTTCATCCTCCATATTTTCGACAACTTCTTGTTGCAACTACTTCCCTCCACCTTCATCCTAGTTTTGTATGTTGGTACAATTAATATTTAATTACACTTTACATAAGTTTACTTAGGTAATTATTTAATTCCTAGGTTAATTAATTCTCATCCTTATCTTGTTGAGCTATCTTGTTGCTCAAGATAAGATTAGGGTTATGTATCTTGCTTTTATAAAGCAAATCATTATCTTGTAATTATTGAATTTCTCGAATAATAATTATTTGCACATCTTGCAAATCTCTGCTTTTTCTATTTTTCTCTTATGTGGAAGGATATTCTGGTTTGCAAATCTGATCTTGGTTTCTAACATGGTATCAAAGTCTTGATTTGCAGCCCCTTCTCAAATTTTTTGAGAAAATTATTGCAAGGTTCATTTGGGATTCCTCGAGAGTATCATGCCTTGAGTTCATCTATGAGGTATTTTGGACTAGATCAGGCCTCACCATTGGATTCAGAGCGCTCGAAAAAGTCAGGATTGACTTTTATTTTGTAGATTTTGGCCATCATTTGCCAGATTTGTGAGGGTTTCATCCTAGGAGATTGTTTGCAAGTTTTGGAGGTAGAGGATTTTTTGGAGCAGTTTGAGCACAAACGAAGGTCATCATCGCATTTGCAGTAGCCAAAAACCCTAAGAACGCCTATCGTTTGGTCGATTTTGGTGCAATTGATCCGGGAGGCAAAAACATTTTGCCTGGGGGGTCGTACGGCCTCCCCAGCACGCATTCTAAGGTTTGCAAATCGAGAAAAAAATACAAAAAAAGTGTTTTTTTTCATTTTCGCCAACACTCACAATGCAAAAGTAAAGCGCCACCTGGCGGCCACCGAGTGACCACTGAGCGGCCACTAATCCGCCATCGCCGCCAGTGGCACCGCCCACTCCTTCACCGGCCAGCGCACGCCCTATGGGCTCCCTCCAACCCTTCTGTGGTCACATTGAAGACCACGAGCCCCGAGACCAGCCCCAAACATTTTTCAGCATCAGAATATTCCAACAAGATTCTGTAGAATATTCCCCAGCGAATGTTCTGATGCCATGGAATATTCTGTCTGCTGCCCAAAAATTTTAGCACCAAAATTTTTTTCCGGCAGGGGGGCAATTTTTTGCTCTGATGGCCAGATGGCCATCAAATTTTTTTCTGTGAAGTGCTGATGTCAGCATGACGTCATCAGTCGTACAACCCTCTTTGCCCCTCCTAGCCCTAATTTTTCCTAAAGGAGTAGTTTTTTTCATTTTGGCATAACTTTTGATCCTAGAGGCGAATTTTTTGAAATGAGATGTCATCGGAAAGCTGGCAAGCCCAATTTTCTGATGGTACCATTTTTTTAGAGATTTTTCTATTTGATGGGATATTTTTCCTATTGAAGTCAGATGTTCAATTTTCGCTTTGAAGGGCATATCTTTTGACTCAATGATCCTTTTTTCATCATTTTCACGGCATCAAAAAGCTGATTTTGTCCTCTACACATATCTGATATCAATTCTTATTTTTTGTTTATGCACATTTAGGATTCTCTCCTTTTACAATCGTTGGGTTATTGTAATAAATGAACTGAGATAAAGTTCCATCAGGGGGGTTTCTTGCATAATAAATATGATTAGAGTGTAGTTTTCACTTTGATCTCCATCTTCATTTGATGGAAACTCGCATGGGTTTCTAGTTTCCTAGTTTCTTTTGGCCACATTTTTGCTATTGCTTGACACATATCAAATTCATTGGCTCACACTTTAGATTGAGATTTATTGGTTCTTGATCCACATTGGTTCAAATCTTTCTCAGTTTAAGGGCCATGTTTTTATGGTTAATGTTCTAGAGTTTTTTTTGGTACTCCTTCCCATGGAAGAGTTTCAGTCACAGTTTGGCATCGGCATCGAGATACACGGTTTCCAAATTATGTCATCATCTCATCTACTGTTGCTTCACAGATTCCAAGGTTGTTCCAGTTTGTGAGTTTTCCAGTGTTTCATGGCATTGGGTCTATTGTCACATTATTATGATTCCAGTTTGGTTTCTTGTAGACAAAGGTATCTTTCCTTGCTTTTCAGATTGCGGTTCTAGTGTTCCTCAACATTTTTCTTCCAGTGCTTCTTTGTAGCAGTCATCTCATTGTAGGGGGGTTTTGTCCCACTGGGTTTTCCTTCTCTACCTCATATTGCATTTGTACTTGGATACCTAACTAGGCCTTGTTGTTGGGACCCATTCATGCTTTCTTGCATTCATCTTAGTTTTAGGCGCATGCTTTGTTAGTCTCCCTAAGTTGCACTTATGGGTGGGTGTTGGTGTAAGTAATATTTAATTACACTTTACATAAGTTTACTTAGGTAATTATTTAATTCCTAGGTTAATTAATTCTCATCCTTATCTTGTTGAGCTATCTTGTTGCTCAAGATAATATTAGGGTTATGCATCTTGCTTTTATAAAAAAAATCATTATCTTGTAATTATTGAATTTCTCGAATAATAATTATTTGCACATCTTCTTGCAAATCTCTACTTTTTCTGTTTTTCTCTTTTGTGGAAGGATATTCTGGTTTACAAATCTGATCTTGGTTTCTAACATTGTAATCCCTGTACTTGGAAATAATTGCAAGCAATTATTTGCTCCCTAGAGTAGCAGTAATTTGTAATCCAATTATTACTTGGGCTAGAGCTACTTCAGACTCATTCAATGTGTCAGACCTCCTACTTGCCTCTGTTTTAAAGGAAGTGAGATAAAATTGCAGTCTATTGAGCTTTGAGAAATATTCTTTAGTCATGGTGGTAGGTTCAACCATCTCCTTGTTGAATATTTCTCTAAATTTCAAACAAACCTCCTTTGAGTCCAAAATTCTTTCATAAAATTCATCAATTACCTTTACCTTCAAGTCATGAAAATTTCCCTTTATCTCCACTAGCATGTCCAGATATTTCTCAAGTACTACAGAAATCTCTTTTACCAAAGTATCATAGATATTCAATTTCCATTGTAATGCATTGGGCCATGAAGGATCTAATTCCTTTAGATCACCTACATTTTTTTCATTAACCAGTTTCATACGATCCATGGAAATCAATTCTTTAATCTCCTGTGAGAGCACATAGAGACTAGTCTAATATTTTTGAATTTTCTATAGTTTTTCCATCAACTCCTTTCCTTTTTCAACTATTTGAGTGTAGAAGAGTATAGAATTACTAATAAAGAGGATAGTTTCTTCAAGCATATCGTCAATCCATTCACTAAATTTTTTAGAATAGCTCAAATTCTTTCTAATTAATTGCATTGTGGACTCACCAATGATTCCTACTTGATAACTTGAAGCTTCATCGGATATAGAAGAAGGTACTATAGAAGAAATAAAGTTCTTCAAATCAAGAACATGGGACTACAATGCCACTTTTTCCTTCCTTTCTTCTTTAACTCACTTGATCAAAGCATTGACTAAATAGTGAGCATGATATACATCTCCTTCAAGTGTTTGGGGTCCCATATCAACATGTGTGACCTTATAATTAGTTATTGTTATCTCATTTTCATTTAGATCTTTTATGGGATCAATAATTTCTAACATCTAATTACCAGAATTAGGATCAATCAATATCCTTGACATCTTTTGAGCTTTCTTTGGTCTTGAAGAAGTTTGGAACAACTTTGTAACTGTATCTACTCCAACTGTTGTTGTAGGAGTGCATTTCCTCTTCTTCTCTACTACTTTCCTCAACCATACTGGAGAAGCTTCAATCAAAGAAAAATTCTTATTCTCTAGAGCGATTTCTCGTCTCACCAAGAGTAATAGGTATGTTTCCACTCGGGAAGAGAGCACCTCAGAAAATGGAGGGAAAGTATTATCCTCAACAATATTTTTGAAAATATCATCTGGATCCTTAGACACACGTTTTGTTTGACTAACCTTCTTTATAGGAGCAAGAGTGGATGGATTGTCTTGCTCACATAGATTTTAGCTTAACTACCTCTTTTGGTTTCTCTTCATCACCTCCAGACTATGAATTTTCACTAGAAGATCTTGTATCCATTCTCCTTGAGGATATGCCAATTGTAATTGTCTGAGAAGGACCTTGTTCATTTTTCTAAGAAGACTTTAGTTCTTGAGTGGAACCTGCCACTTGTCACCATTTTCCTTCTAGCCAATCTTGAGTT
Organism: Sequoia sempervirens; assembly: GCA_007258455.2. Classification (NCBI taxonomy): domain Eukaryota; kingdom Viridiplantae; phylum Streptophyta; class Pinopsida; order Cupressales; family Cupressaceae; genus Sequoia; species Sequoia sempervirens. The sequence continues at coordinate 11,589,796 of VDFB02000013.1, read as the reverse complement.
ATTTTCATGACTGGGGCAGCTCATATGTTCATGTCCAAAACTTCATTTTCATTCTAGTCAACCTTGGGATGTGACTTATTTGAAAAATTCTCATATTCGGGGTCAATGACCACTGAATCATCAACTATGCCCTCCGGAATCTTGAAAGGTAGACCAAAATATTGCATCTATTTAGGGATTAATCTCATGTAATCTCTTTTCAAGACTTCATTTTCATCAATGTGATCCTCCCAAAAGTCCTCAATAGCGTGTTAATGTTGATATCAATTTCCTCCATATAAACTTCGCTTAACAAAACCCTTGCTATCAAAATTATCAATAATGAATAAATGTTGGAGATTATATTCTTTAAGAAGGCCTTTAGCACATTTGGCCATTTGATTACTTTTTCATGTGAAAGATGGAGTTGTCAATGGGAAAGGATACCCCCATTTCCCCATATTGAAGTATTTCACATTCACAATAGCCATTTTTCTACAAACTTCCAAGAACACTAGCAAATATTCAGGATATATGGGTAATTTCAGTGGGGCTTTTTTAAAACCACCTATCCTCAAATAGGAAAATCTATCAAACTGAATATAAAAACTTCCAAATTCTAACACCAAAGACATTGATTCAGCAGAAAAACACACTTTAGGATTCCCATATAACTTCCTTACAGCCTCCATTAAAAATGCATCATTAACAAGGGAAAAATCTCTCATTCTAGTCTGCTTAGTGAAATGCGGGTAGCACTTATACACAAGCATGCTGAAAGTTGGGGAAATCTCTTTTTTCTAATTTCAACCACCCTTTGGCCATATAATTCTTGCACCAAATTTCATTGACTTTGAAGAATTCACCAGTTGTTGCGATAGACATATCCTTCATGGGAGCTCTCTCAGGAATCCTTAGTGCATGAGAAATAGTTCCAAGGGAAATTCTAGCAACAACGGTCCTATCCACAACTTTGATTTCCTATTTCTCTTGAATGTATCTTCTTGCACATGCACCTATTAAGTCCACACTGAGAATGGCTTCTGGAAAACCCCCAGCATGAGCTAATCCACTTTCCAATAACTTTGCATCAATAGTAGTTCTCTTATCACTTTCCAGGTTTGCCCAAAATTCTTCCAACTTAAAAGATCTCGACTCAGTGTCTCTCATGTCAAGCCAGCGATTTTTTATTCTAGGCTTCATGAGCTCACAATACACCAAAAAAAACTTATACACCTGAAGAAATAATTGTAGATGATAAGGGTGTTATTGCAAGCTCGACCAAATAAATTTTCACCACCTTAAGTTGTGAAAATGATAGGACATGTGTTTGGTGATGAATTAATGTGGCGCTTTGTTTAAATCCTTGGTAAATTAAGCCCTAAGATTTGTGTGCCTTACAAAATCCTTGATATGACATCTCTAGGTTGTACTGTATGCCTCATTAAATGCATTGGTGGCACCTCAAAACATGCAAACACACAACATATTACCTTGTCACAGAAAATTGGAACTTCACAACCTAAAGTCGGGAGTTACGAAGTTATGAAAACCTACGACTCCCCGACTTCACAATAAACTGACTCACTTGACGCCACTAAAAGACAAGTCGGGCTATTGGGAAGTTAGGAAAAATAGAAACCCGACGACAAAGTTAAAAACACATAGCACCAACGAATTAGGTTTCAAAACTCATAAAATGCGCAACAAGGGTTAGGAACTTTAGAGGAACCCACGACCGAGACTAGAATGAAGGAAAAAACTTAAAACTTAGGAAAAAAATAAAAGATTGAAGACTGAGGAAGACAAAATTTGAAGGGATATGATACATAATATACCTACAGGTAACAAGATCCCCTCTCCATCTTCATTCTATTTGTTTCTAAAGACCTACTTAGTACCAATGATATTCTTTCCTTTAGGTCTTGGAACTAGTTCCCAAGTTTCATTTTTCTTTATCTAAGATAAATCTTCCTCCATAGCATATACCCATCCTTTCTCTTGGATTTCATCTTTATAAGAACTTGGTTCAATATTTGATACTAGGGAAAAATGTACCTGTTCATTTTCTCTCTTGATTCTTCTCTCGGTCTGGACTCCACTATTCTTGTCTCTTATAATCCAAGTTTCAAAATGATTTTTCTAAACATACCTTGCCAAAGTCTTTGTAATAGTATTCTTAGAATTAGCTTCCAAGTCTTCATAATTTTTTTGGATTGGATCTTCATCATATTCCACTTCCAGAATGTTGATTGACTAAATTGTTTCATCAACTCTCACATTTTTACTTTCCACAATCATCTTCATCCTCTTGTTGTAACATCTATATGCGTTGTTTTTCATAGAATAGCCAAGAAAAATACCTTCATTAGAACTAGAATTAAACATACTCAAATGTTCTTCATCCCTTTTGATGTAGAATTTTCTTCCAAATATCCTAAGATACCTCACTGAAGCTTGTCTTCCTCTCCATAGCTCATATGGTGTTTTATTAGACTTAGGTCTTCTTTGGGCTCTATTCAAGATGTACACTACAATCTAAACTTCTCTCCAATACATATCTAGTAGATTTTCTTGGCTCAACATTGTTCTTTCCATCTCATGTACATTTTGGTTCTTCCTTTTTGCAACTTCATTTTGTTGTAGATTCCTAAGACAAAAAAATTGCCTCTAGATCCCATACTCTTCACAAAATACATCATATTGGTGAGAAGTGAATTATTCACATCTATTTGATCTTACAACCTTGATTGTCTTTCTAGTTTCATTCTCAACTAATTCTTTGAATACTTTAAACTTCTCAAATGCTTATGATTTCTCTTTTAGAAAATTAATCCAAGTCATTCTAGTGTAATCATCAATAAGCATCATAAATACTTATCACCTTGTAGAATCTTTGTCCTCATTGGTTCACATACAACTGTGTGGATCAAATACATTGGATTTGATGTGGAATATTCCTTAGTAGGAAATCTAGACTTTTTTTCCTTGGTGACATGGTGTGCAGCTTGTAGACTGATATTTTTTTATCTTTGGCATGTCTTGGATGATTCCTTTTGAGATAATCTTCACAATGTCATTAAAATTGATGTGCCCTAATATTTTGTACTAGAGCTAACTCTCTTCTCACTATATAGTAAGACAATTATATCCATTCAACTCACTAAGATAATATACATCAATGTTTTTCCTTTTTCCTTCCGCAATCAATTCTCTAAAACCTAATTTCTAGATCTCACAACCTTTAGCACTAAATGAAAGTTGGTAACCTTTGTCACACATTTGACTGACAATCAAAATCTTATGATGTAACCCCTCAATATACAAAAAATCATGAGTTTTTTTGCTACCACCATCAATATTCGAAGTACCTTTACTAGTAATCATGGCAACAAAATTGTTTCCAAGAGTAACAAAACCTCCATCAAAATTTTTGAAATTCATGAACTTACTTTTATCTCCAATCATGTGGCTTGAACATATTTTTTCTATGATCCACATATTCTCCTCCTTTTTATCATGTAGAGCAGTCTAAGCTATTATTGATTGTTATGGTCTTTTCTCTTCTGCTATCTTCTTCTAGAATTTTTCTTATTCATGACTAACATTTTGACCCTTTTCTTCTTGTTTCTTGTAGAGGAGGATTCATAAAATTAATTTTGCAATTTCTAGGAATATTTCCACAGTTGTTGCACTTGTGACAAATGATATTGAAATTGTACAAAGGTGCAAATGTATTACTACTAAAAAATGTATTTCTTCTTATCATATCTCTTCTACAATCCACTTCCTTATGGTCTTTTAATTAAAACAGTAACCAAAAAATGAATGATTTAACCTGGTATCATACCCTTGTCCCCTTGTAGCTTATCTTTTGGATCTTCTATTCTCCCTTTGCACTTGAATGAAACTTTCACTTTGAAATTTTCTATCATTAGTTGTCATAGTTTATTTAGACTTTGAACTTACAGAACCAATCTTTTCTATATTCACCTTAGTAGGCTTCACTAGCTGCTTTGTCATTTTGTTCTTTGGTTCATCAAAAACCAATACCGTTCTTGATATGTGGTGATCTCTAACTATCAATTATCCGATCATGGATCTCGGTGCTCTTCCCAAACTTTATCTTTAGCTGATGATTTACATTTTCAATATATTTTCTTAGTGACACAGTTTCTACTTCAAGCTTCTCACAGTCCTTGTCTTTTGATAGTAGTTTTTTAGTCAAAACTTCTTCAATGCTCTTTTCTTCTTCTACTTGAACCTTTAAATCAATGATCATATTTTTTGAACTCTAAAGTTTCTGAGATAAATTATATTTAGCCTTGACTTCTTCAACAATTATTTTCTTCAATCTCTTGATCTCCTTTTCGGCATAGAGTAACTTTTCCACAAGGTCTAGTTCTTCATCATCATTTATGGAATTCACCTATAAATTATCTTCAATAGTTTCCATGGCCATGAATATCTAGCCTTCTCTTTTTCATATTTGGAGATATCTTCATCTTCTTTATCAATAGTGTAGCCTTCCTCATTAATGAATAAACTCTTTTCTTCCTTTGACCTTTATTCCCTTTCTAAAATTATTTTTTTACATACCTTTTCTCAACAGTGTTAGAGTCCTTATAAGGACATTTAGCCATAAAATTCCCTACTTCACCACAATTAGAAAATTTTAAAGGTAACTTTATACTTTCTAGAACCTCTCTGTGACTTTTTAACAAAGTTTTCCTCCAACTTTGATCCAACATAAAAATCTAGATCAACTTGCTTCTTGGATGCTCTAAATGTAGCCTCTTTCCTTATTGAGTTTTCACTATCAAACCTCATCTCATAGGCAATCAAGATTCCTTGTAATTCAACCATTTTTAAAGCATTCAAATATTTAGCTTCTTCAACAGTAGAAAATTTGGTATCAAACCTTCTAGGATCTGAGTACCTTTTTCACAATCACACTTTCCTTCATTTCCTCACCAAGACCTCTATTAGATTTGACAACTTCATCAACCTAGAGTAAAAATGTAGCAATGCTTTCTTCATCCATTTTCATAATTTCAAACTGAGCTCTTTGAGTTTGAATCTTTGCTTATTTCACCTTTCCATCACCTTCATATATGGTGTACAATTTATCCCATCCTTCCTTCATTTTCCTATCCTACATGACCTTCACAAACTTGGAGTTAGAAAAACCACATAAAATAACATCCCTTAGTATTAATTTCACAAGCCTTCTTTTTGGCTTGATCCCTTGGAGGGTTTTCAGGAAAATCATATCCATCTACAATTGATTGCCAAATTTCAAGACCTAGGGCCATCAAGTATGCTTCCATCCTTACTTTCCAAAGTGCATAATTTGATCCATTAAAGAGTGGTGCCTTATTTTCAAATAATCCTTCTTGATCCATTGAGTGTTCCATCCCAGATCTACCTCAAGTTGTAAGTATTCTTCAAAGGAACTTGGCTCTGATACCAATTGAAAGGCACACAATCTACTGAGAGGGGGGTAAATTAGTAGATCAAATTTAAAACTCTTAACTTCAATACTTATATCTAAACTTGAAACTTGAATTGTCACTACTACTAATCAAACAATAGTCTTGAGCACACATTCACATAAGAGAACACCAAATATATGTGGAAAACCATGATGGGAAAAACCACAGTGAGAATAGTTGCTTGGATCTATTTTTTGAATACAGCCTCACAAAGTAGGAATATAATAAGGGAATTTACAATATGAAGTAGGCACCAACCTACCAGAGATTCCAATCACTAAATTCATTTGTAGGCACCAACCTAATAGAGAGACCAATTCCCAATACAATGATTTGAGCATAAACTCTATGAGTAGAACACTAATCCTACAAAATTACAATGATAAAGCTTGCAGACCTTCAATGTTGATTACACAACTTACACAAAGTTTGAACTTGATTCAAACACTCTACTACACTCAAGATCTTCTAATACTGGTGCATAATGATTGAGATGCTTCACATGTTGGAATTTTATGTTTTCATTGATGTCAATAGATCTATATTGTTGCATTGATGTTAACCTATGGAGATGCTTTGATTGGTTACATTATGTTGTCATTCGTAGTTTAATTGATGTCATCCTCTAGTGTTGCTTTGATGAGCATGCATTTGTGGATGTTCAACCTCTTTTGTGGTTGAGATATTGAGAAGGTGTTGCATATGTTGAGTTGGTGTTTATGGTGCTTGGTTTCCAAGTACTTTTGAAAAATTTTGAGTAAAAGAGTTTAGTGTGGCAGAGTGGTGTTTTTCCTCTACATTCCTTCTATATTGAAGTTATTCTTGTGTGGTTCGTATATGTGTTCAGAAGTGTTATACCTATAGTTTCATGTTTTGGGGAAAAATAATTTATGTTCAGCAATGTGTGAACTATGAAGCAGTGTTGTCTGGGAGAAATGGTTTTTCTCTTAATTTCTTCACGTTGTGGTTTCTTGTGTTGAATATTTGGGAATGTTCTTATATCATCTTTATCTACCTTCCCTCAAATTTTTAGGTGTTGAGTCATTCAACAAGGTTGTTTGGTATTTTAGATGCTTGTGTCACTATGTCTAGTTACACAAGATGAAGATGTTCTTAAGTTTTAGGTGGTTTTAGTAGTAATGGTGAATATTTTGATGATGTGGAATATTCTGAGATGTTGTATGAATGTTGTGAAGTTTTTTATGTGATTTTCTTTCATTCCTCTCCACTATGGGAATATTTTGCTACCAACCTATCTTGGTGGTGCATTTTTGAGGTGCATACATTTATTAGGGGTCTGACATAAGGTTTGAGGGGTTGTGTAGTATGAAGTTTGTGGGAATAATTATAGGTCATTTAGACCTATTTAGATGTTGTATATTTTTTGTTTATGGTGTTACTTATTTCATCTAATTAGGCCAACCTAATTGATGAATGGATGTGTGTGGATAATCTATATACAAATTTAATTGTTGAGGGTATTGTGTGGTTCAAGTGTAGTTTTTTTACTAAGAATTGAAGGGATATGAAGCGTGAAAGTGCAAAATGTAGTGCAAGCTTTAACAATTAAGACTACTAGAAGTAGTGAGAAGGTGTCTACATTTTTCTTTTTTATTTCTTTGAGATAGATTTCTCATTGTAACAATCTTCTATCTTCTTCTTTCTAATCCAGTAGTGAAACTTTGGTAGTGAGCACTTCTTTCTTTCTTTTTGGTAGTGAGCCATATCATATATGGTTTTGCAATTACTTTATATTGTGAGCTAATCTTCACCGTGGTTTTTACCTTCTTGGGTTCTCCATGTAAACATAGTGTTCTCATGTATTTGGATGTGTTTGCATTACTGTTTCTCAAGTTTAAATTCTTCTAATGCATGATTTAAGGGTTTAATATTGTTAAGGGTTTAAAAACTAATGTAGATCTGAATTTTAATGATGGATTTGATGTTTTAATGTACAACTAGTTCATTGCTCCCTCTTAGTTTTTTTATGCATTCAACAATTGGTATCAAAAAAAGGTTCCTTGAAGAAATCTTAACCTCTTGAGGTAGATCTGATGATGCACAAGAAAGAGGCTCCTTTGTTTGATGGATTAGATTAAGCATTTTGGAAGACTAGGATGTAAGGATTCCTTGTCTCCCTAGGGTTTGGAGTTTGGAAGTTAATTGAAGATGGATATATACCATGCCTAAAAATGGTCTAAAAACTGATGATGAAATCAAGGCTTATGATAACAATGGAAAAGCAAGGTATACTCTCTTAAGTGGTCTTTCTAACTTAAAATTTTTGAAGGTTATGAGCTATACATTTGCTAAAGAAATTTGGAAGAAGCTAGAAAGTGTTTATGAAGGAGATGATAAGGTCAAGCAAGCAAAGACACAAAATCTAAATACTAAATTTGAAACCATAAATATTTCAAAGGATGAATATATTAAAAGTTACATGCATAGAGTGAATGAAGTTGTCAATTCCATCAGAGACCTTGGTGGAAAGCTTAAAGAAGATGAGGTGGTAAAGAAGGTGTTAGAGTAATAGGTTAATTACTTAATTAATTTAATCATGTTGATTAATTAATTAAGTCATCTTTACTTTAGTTTTTCACTTAAGCTATGTTGGACTCAAGTAACAATGAGGGGGGGGGGGGGTGAATCAATGTTCAACAAAATTTAAACTTCAATTCAAATCATAAACCATTCACAACATTAATACTGAAATAAACATGAACACACATTAAAGAAACAATCAGAACACCATAACACCAATATTTTTACATGGAAACCCTATTAGGGGAAAAACCACGGTGGATATTAATCCACAATTTATACTTTGTTAAAAGTATGAAGAAAGAGGGAATGCACATGCATTCAGGCACACTGCCTAGAGCTCACTACTCAAAATAAGGATCACTGCCTTACAAAATTTTTGTGATTGTAACAAAAATTGAATTGAGAAAGTAGCATCTACAAATGTTTGGTTACAGTTCTGGTTAAGCTCATGAATCAAATTCTAGACCTTCTGAAAAAATTTGCACTTAGCTCTACTCTGCCTTACTTCACTTCACAAAATCCTCTTTTGCACAAACAAAATTCACTCATTACCCGAACTCGCTTATAAATCCACTAGCAAGAATTTAATCACTTTATGTCAGCTTAAATAAAATACAAAATATTCTTCATATGTCGGCTCAAATTATGAACAATCTTTAATACACATCCATATAAGTCAGAAAAACCATAGCTAGGACCCAAAACAAAATAACCAACACAAGAAACAATTAAAAAATTACTCCTTAGACATCTATGACATGCTGCATTCACTAAGTCAGCCACCATGAGCAAATAAATAGAAAAACATCCTGTTGAATCTTCCAACTCGTACATTGATTAATGAAACACCACAAAACTTAACAATGAGATGACATATATGCTCAATAATCTATCTTGGGGATCCATAACTCAATCTGATGATTCAGTGAAGCATATAGATCAACATACTACCATATACCCTACTCTTCATGCTTTATGTCGGTAATACCATATTCTCTGCTTTGCCTCCCGGTATGAGCACATTCTGATCTGCGGACCAAAATAATGACAACACTAGAAGCCACATGGAAACAAGCTAAACTTAGGCCCATTAATAATTAATTAATTATTAATTATTAATTACTCACCTTTAGGATTTTGATCTCCTTTCATAAGCATTGATCTTATTGTAATTAATTCAATTCTTGTTTTATGCATTTTTGCTTCACGAGCAAGTTGAGCACTATTCTTGTGTTTTTGGTATCTCATCTATTGATCCAGGTGGATCTCGAAGACCTCAAAATTCAACCAACTCAAAATCTCCTAGAATCATCATCAATGTATAGAGCTCATGAAGACGAACCCGACACAACTTGTTTTGCTTAAAACGAAGTCCGTATGAGCAAAATAGAGCCAATCAAATGATGATGTCAGCATGCGACATGGCAATTGACTAGATGATGACATGGATCCCAAGAGGATTTGGTGGGATCAGATTTTGTGGGATTAGTGGATTTGGTGGGATTAAAACAAAATCTCATAAAAATAAAAATAAAAACAAAGATTAACCTCTTTAATAAATGAATAAGCCCAAATGGTGATTAAATAAAAGAATAAAAACAAATACCCAAAACAATATAGCCCATAAATGGAGAAATGACAAGGGCATTATAAACAAATTAAAAATGGGTTTTAAAAGGGTTGTTATTATTTTTTGTAAACGAATGGTATTTGTTGGTAATTTGTTATTTTATTTAATATGGTGGTTTTTGGCCTTTTTAGCCAAAATTATGTATAAAAAGGGGGATAGGCTTGTTGAAAGGCTTTCAGGAGTTCAGGTGTGAGAGTGTTCTCATTCAGAGGTTCTGAGAGTTTTGTGAGCTAAGTGGTCTCTTGTGAGAAAATGAGAAATAAAAACTTAGTGAGTCTTTTGAGAGAATTATGAGTAGTCTCTTAGAAGAATAGGAAGAGATAAAAAAATCATTGTTTTCTTTGAGAGAATTTTCACGACTTTCAAAGTCATTTGTAAAGGCTTGATGCCTTATGTTTTGTACTCTTGTTGAGAGAGTGAGTTACAATTTTATTGCTTGATAGCATTGTAAAGGTGACGAAGGAGTTAAGCATGAACATGTTGCCAAATAGATCTTCTCATTGCAGTGTGGAAGCAGGAAGAGTCTGAAGTGCAACAATCTTCCTTGAAGTAGATTGTAACTCAAAGAAAGACCATGGTGATGTAAAAGCATTTGCATCATAATAGTGGCAACAATCACACATATTTGTGGATTCAGAGACATAGCCAAAATCTAGTGAACTCTGTTATCAAATCTTTTATCTCTCCCTTATCTTGGTGCATGATATTGTCAGCTTATTTACTTTCTTACATTTCATGTGTTTATTGGCGCAATTCACAAGCATCATCAGTTTCAATTTTAAATTAAATTTGTATCCTAGTCAATCTAACAGTTGTTAAGTGATTCATAGTACGGAATTTACAAATCATCTATGTGACAGGTTATTTGCTTGCAGGTGTTCATTGGGTCTGTGAGGTTGTATTTCTCAACTTCAACATGGTATCAGAGCTTTAGATTTGTAGCTTCTTATTTTTTTTGAAGGATCATGTGTTGAAAGTGACATTTTTGTGCATCTTGAGACAAATTGGAGATCACCATTATGTTTGGAACACTCGAATCAGTCAAGATTGACCTTTGTTTCGTCAAATTTGGATTCACGGTGTCAGATATGCGAGTGTTTCAAGTTTATGAAGGTTTCCAGATCTAGAGCATACCTACAATTTTGGAGCATTTTGAGCCCAAACGGACCTCACCATCGCATTCAAAGCACCCAAAAACCCCAAAATCAACTATCAAATCATCAAAATCGGACATAGTGACTCTGAGAGGCAATTTTTTTCCATTTATGGGTCGTACGGCCTGGTATGACATGCAATCCAAGGAAAATAATTAAAAAAACCAGTGATGCAGGGCACCGCCATTAGTTAACTACTAGTGGTTAACAACTAGCAGTTAATGCTAGTGGCTAGCCTAACTCCTAGGCTTAACCTCCAAACCCTTTTGGAACAATTTTGGTATTTTGGCCATAACTTTTGCATACGAACTCATTTTTTCAAAAACAAAATATTGTCAGAAAGTTGTTTATGAGCCCGATCCATTGGTGAAGGTGATTTCTCCTGATTTTTTTGTTTTTTTAAATTTATTTCCAGTCAAATTCAGACCTTTTTTTTCCACTCCCGGCATACGGACTTCGATTTTCAAAAATGAATCGGCGTCGGAAAGGTGTTTGAATGCTCTTTTTAGATCTGTAGTATATTTCATTAGAAAATTTATCAGGTACACAAAAAATTTCTAAAGTGAATTTTTCTTTTTCACGCTTTCCAGCTTTCAAAATTGTGTTGGGGTTTGGTTTTTTGTGTTGTGGGGGGTGTTTTTTTTTGTTTTATGTATATGCAAATCAGAAACAAGAAAAATATTCCTTTAAACACATTTCAAAACTCAAACATCATGGTGGATACCTCAAAAGTTGACCATCTTTCCCCACATAATTATCATACCTAGAAGGAACATATGACAACACTTCTCATATCTAAGGGGTTATGATCCTATTTGGATGAAAATCAACCTTAGTTGACACGTCCATTTGAGGTTCTACAACATAGAAACCAAATGGATGAGGTAATGGGTTTGCTATCATTACATGCTATAGAAAGTCTTTTATTTCACATAGAGGGTTGCAAGACTCCTTGGGCTATGTGGACTAAGTTTCATGATATTTTTGGCACCATTAATCATTCAGGGCACCACACAGTATGAAATTCACTACACATCAGGAGCCCCTCACATTGTTGGATTCACTGAATCAAATTGGGTTGGTGATGTCAATAATCAAAAGTCCACTTCCTTCTTTGTTTTTTTCCCTTGTTCTGGTCCTATCACATGATCTTGCAAGAATCAATCTGCTATTGAATTATCATCTACAGAGGCTAAGTACTAAGCAACGGTGTTAGCTAGTCAGGATATTTTATGGCTTCGACGGTTGATGATAGAGTTTGGGTTTCCTTGTGATTGTCCCATTGTTCTTTGGTGTGACAATCAAAATGCTATAAATCTAGTGGAGCATCAACAGATGAAGCACATTGAGATCCACATGCACTACATCAGGTAGTTGATTTGGGATGGTTCTCTCATCTTTGAGTACATTCCTGTTGAGGCGTAGGTTGCAAAAATCTTCACAAAACCTTTCACATCACCATAATATCTTCAGTTACAATCAATGCTTGGGGTGAAGGAAGTTGTCCTTGGGGGGTCTTTGTGAGGCCTTCCTTCCTTCATGTTTTTATAGCATGTTTTTCATCTCTTTTTGGAGTAGAGTTTTTACCATGAGGTTTTCTCTATTTTCTCCACTTTAAAGAGATTTGGTTGTATTTGGGTACCTCATTTGGCCTTGTTTCCGGGACCCATATTTTCTTTCATGCATTACTTCCTTAGTTGTTTTAGCTTCTCCCTAAGTTCATCTTAAGGGGGTGTGTTAGAGTAATGAGTTAATTACTTAATTAATTTAATCATGTTGATTAATTAATTAAGTCATCTTTACTTTAGTTTTTCACTTAAGCTAAACTTAGGCCCATTAATAACTAATTAATTATTAATTATTAATTCTTAATTACTCACCTTTAGGATTTTGATCTCCTTTCATAAGGATTGATCTTATTGTAATTAATTCAATTCTTGTTTTATGCATTTTTGCTTCACGGGAAAGTTGAGCACTATTCTTGTGTTTTTGATATCTCTTCTATGTGAGGTTATTTGCTTGCAGGTGTTCACTGGGTTCTGTGAGGTTGTATTTCTCAACTTCAACATAAGGTACTAAGAACTCTTCCTAAATCTTATAGTCATAAATTCTTTGCTATTGAAGAAGCTTAGGATTTAAATAATTATTTTAGAGATCATTTGTTTGGTACCTTAACTACTTTTGAATTAAGAGATTTTGGTTCGTGATTCAAGAAAAGAGACTACTTTTAAAGTTGGAAAAATAGAGAACAATGAGGAATTAGATTTGGATGAGTTGGATGAGTTAGAAGCAAATTTTGTTAGGAAATTGAAAAAGGGCACTAGAAAATACAAAGGTAAGTTACCTTATGTTTCAATTGTGGAAAGATAGATCATTATGTTTCAATATTTCCAATAAAAGCTTCAAATTCCAAATTTAAGGAGAGTAAAGGTAAATAAATTAAGAGAAGTTATTATGTTAAAGAAGATACCAGTATATCTGATGATGAATCTGATTACCCAAATGATGAATATGATGAATGCATATTCATGGATCTTAATTTTGGAACTAACTCTATTGACTCTAAAAGATGTATGAAGGAAGTTGATTCAAAACTAGGTCATACTATCAAGGGAACTATGGTGATTGCTTTTCATGCAAGAGAGGAAAAAAAATACTAGATTATTGACAACAAACGCTTAAATCATATGATAGGTGAAAAGAGTAAGTTTTTCAAGCTTGAAAAGTTTCAAGGGGCTCTTGTTAATTTTGGTGATGATACATCTACTAAGATTTGGGGGAAAGGTTCAATTATTTTTTATGGAATGCATAAAATGGATGATGGTTTTTATGTTAAGGGCCTTTGGCGTAATCTTCTAAGTGTAGAAAAATATATAATCTTGTGTTTCAAGATGGTGGTTGTAAAATCAAAAAAGGAAGATCCAAAATTTTTGTTGTTGAAGGAACAAGGACTGATGGAAATGTTTATAAGCTCAAAGGTGCAAATGGTAAGTGCTTTATGACTCAAATAAATGAAAGTTAGCTATTGCATAGAAGAATGTGTCACATCAATTTTGATAGCCTAGTGAAAATCATATTTTCTCAAGTTGTGATAGATCTGCAAAAGATTACAAATTTTATCAATGTATTTTGCAAGGAATGTCAAGTATGGAAGAAACCTAGAAAGAGGTTCAAAATCAAAGAATACTCGACTACAGATCCTTTAGAGTTGTTGTATACAGACTTATGTGGACCTACAAGAACAAGAAGCTTTCAAGGTGACAAGTATTTCATGTTGTTGATTGATGATTACTCTTGAATGACTTGGGTAACTTTTCGTAAAGAAAAATCAAAAGCTCTAGATAATTTTAAGGCATTTAAATCTATGGTTGAGAATGAAATGTGTATGAAAATAAAGTGCTTAAGTTTGACAGAGGTGGAGAATTCACCTCCAATGAGTTTAATAGCTTTTGTGAAGATTATGGAATAAAGAGACATTTTTCAAATCCTAGGACTCCTCAACAGAATGGAGTTATGGAAAGGAAGAATACGAGGGTTCACGAAGAAACAAGGGCAATGATGAAGGAAGAAAATTTACCAAATGTATACAAGAGAGAAGAAATTCATACTATTGTTTACATACTAAAAAAAACACAAGGAAAAATAGTCCAAACATTCCCTATGAGTTATGGTATGGAAGAACTCCTACTATCAAATATTTTAGAGTGTTTGGAAGAAAATGTTATATTAGAAGAGATGAAGAAAACTTAGGAAATTTTGATGCAAGATCTAATGAAATATTCCTTGGATACTCTAAAAAGAGCAAGGCTTATTGGTGCTATAACAAGAGGCTAAAAAGGATTGTTGAAAGTGCAAGTGTCAAAGTGGATGAAGAATTAAAAAAAAAATCAGTGCTAATAGAAGGATATGAATTAGATGATTCCTCTTGAAAAGATGTTTGTAAGGAAGAAGAAGTGCAAGTTGAAGAGGAAGAAGCTCCGAAAAGGATTTGTAAGACTCCTAATTATGTGTAGAAGAATCATTCAAAAAATTAGATCATCAAAGATAAGAGAAAAGGTGTATTAACAAGAAAGAAGGCTGCAATGACAGAGGAACAAGTAAATCTATGTCTACTTTTCAAAGTAGAACCTAAGACAAAGATTGAAGCATGCAAAGATGAATTTTGGATCAAGGCTATGAAAGAAGAACTAATGTAGATTGAAAAGAATCAAACTTGGGAAATTTTCGCAAGACCTACAAAAACGAATGTGATTGGAACTAAATGGGTGTTCCAAAAATAGATAAATGAGAATGTAGAAGTTGTCAAAAATAAAACAAGGCTTTTTTGTAAAGGCTACTCACAAGTAGAAGGAATAGAATTTCAAGAGACATTTTCTCCATTGGTGATAATGAAGTTATTAAGATGTTTTTGTCTTTTGTAGCACATAAGGATTTCAAATTTTATCATATGGATGTGAAGTCAACATTCTTGAGTCATGAATTGGAAGAAGGGGTATATATTGAACAATCAAAAGGCTTTCGGTCATCAAATAATCTAGATATGGTCTACGGATTGAAGAAGGAATTATATGGACTCAAGCAATATCCTAGAGCTAGGTATGAAAGATTGGATAGATACTTATTGGTGCAAGGATTCAATAAAAAAGCACTATAGATAACAATCTATATTTTAAAGTTGAGAAAGATCAAATCTTGATTGTGGTTGTTTATGTTGATTATTTAATGTTTTAGGATATCATTGTGCAAATATGAGTAGTTGGTGAAGTTTTTTTGGGAATGATGTGCACTCCAAAGGGGGAGTGTGCAAGAAAGCAAAATGAAAAATGTTTGCAGACAAGGTGTGAAGAAGAGAAAGCACAGTAAAAGAAATATGAATTTACAAAGTACATATATATGAGATCAATTTCAAAGGGGAAGAAAAAAAAAAAGATATATGTTTCCCTTTTCCATTGATGTCAAATGGGGGTGATGAAGGTTGTTTTTGCACATCAACAACTCAGACATAATATAACATCCTATATCTCTTGAAAGGGAAATCTCTATTAGCAAGCCTCAAGAGATAACCCCAAGGTCTCTAATGTCAAGTTTTGACAATGTAGTGAAACAACTCAGAGATAATGTGAATATTGTTGGTAATCACAAAGAGGCCTTACAAAAAAATAATGGATCTTTGAACTTATCAGGTTTTTCAATATGGTGATACCTGAAATCCTAAATATAACCTAAATGATAAAAGAAATAGAAAAAAATAAGGGTTTCAGAGAGATTTCTAAGATTAAAACTAATCCTAAGATTAACAATGCAGATGATAAAATACTTGAAATGGACCAATCCCTTAGAAACTAATTCCTGCTTGACCTAGATGAATCTACAATCTTACAGAAATAGTGCAATCATCTAAGGTATTAAAAAATTTCAGATCATGAACATTCATCCACAACAACCTTATTGATATTGAAATGAACAAATATCCACAATTGAATTAAGCACAATGAATATTAAAGTCCAGGCTAACTTTGCAAAGCAACTAACAATCAGCTAGCTGCAAAAATTATGGACCAGGGGTTGCTACAAACACTTTAAGCATCAAACCATAAACACCATTGAATCATTTATAATTCTAAATCTAACTTATATCCAATATTTCTCAAGCAATTCCAAAAGATAGAACAGCAAGAACCATGCAAAATAAGTCAACACAAGAGAGATCATCGAAGCACAATGTCTTTAATATTATTGAATCATCCAATAACAACAAAAATTCCAGTGTTTTGTGTTATAGCATTTTCTCAAAATAAGACTAACTCCTAGCTCTAACTCTTGATATACTGCTCAATTCGCTTCAAAGTAAAACTATCTAGCCCTTACAAATGAGGAAAATTTCCATATTTATAGAAACCCCCCAAGATATGTTGGCCCAACTAGAGTTACAATAAACAGCCACACAGCAAGTCAGCCCAAGAAGTTCTAGAATAAAATAAAATAGCATTAAATGTATGGGACTCATCCAGGTCAGCCTGGGATCTCTAATGTAATTCGGTCCATTGCATGTGAAGGATGAAGAAGGAATAATAGGGAAGCACAAATTTTGATGTAGCCTTGCATTAAATGTTCTTCCCCCTATCTTTATCTATTTTATCTTGCACCTTTGAGAAGATTCCATCTAAGTTGGCCAAGGATGGAGTAACCAACACTTTTAATTTCTTCTCAATAGATTTAATCTCATCCCTTGATTATTTGATAAATCCATCCCATTCCAACTTTAAGGCTTGATATTTATCCATAACTGCAATGTGAGTGCCTGCATCTTCGAGCTGATGTTTAGTAATTGGGCCATCAATGACTGGAGAAGATACATCACACCACCATGTCCTAAGTTGTTGTAGATTGAAATGTTTAGGAGTAAACCTTTTCCTTCCTGTCATGATCTCAAAAAATGAAATATATTTATTGTAAATATATGTCAAGGTGCCTTCTATTTGGTTTCCTTTCTTATGCAACTTCTTCAACACCTTCTGCCTAATTTCCAAGACCTCATACCATTCCCAGGGTTCTGCAACTTTTGAAGAGCAAAGGATTTCATCACTAGCTAGCTTTTCTTTAGTATACTTCGTCATAGTTCGAGTTTTCTACAATAGGAGATCCACATCCTCCTTATCCTAAGCTAGCACACTTTTCAACCACTCCACAGATCTGATGGAATCCCCAGTAGTTGATAGAATGTCCTTGATTGCATCATCTCCCTTGGTTCCTACTCCCTACAACCAGTTTAGTGTTGCATGAGTGGTAGCTTTCATCTTCTCCAATAAAGTTATGGTTTCTTCTAGCAAGACATTTACTGTAGATGATGAAGTGCTTATTTGGCTGATAGACTGCAAGGGTCTCATCAAATCCTGTAAATATTTCTTCAATTTCTCATTCTCCTTCTTTAACTCTTGCTTTTTTTGCACCTCTTTCCTCAATCTACTCAAGATTACAGCACTACATCCTTCATATTCTTCAATCTCCTACTCCATGGAAGTAGGCCCTAAGTTGATAGTTTGCACACTGTAGTCCCTACCAATCACATCATCGTTACTTTTATCAGGAGCAGGTGTAGAAATTTGAACCACTCTATTATTTTCCCCATCTCTTTAAATCTTTGAAATGACCCTGGCTTTCTTCTTTGTTTTACCTTTTCCAATTTTGGCCAGTAAGTCATCCCAATTCAGGAGAGTGTCATCCACTATAACTTGCTTACTCTTCAACTCTCTATCCAGCCAATTAGGCATAGTGGGTCCTAATTGTGAAATACATTGCTCAACCTCATCATGTTGATCCCTCGAAAGATCCTCATTCAAGTTTCTCCTTTCAGGGGTCTCTTCAGTCTTATCCTCCCTGTCATCCTCAGGATGCCCACTCCTTTCATTGTGTTCCATTTCTACATGTTTTGGTGAAGGATTCTTGGTGGAAACCTCCTCTCTCTTTGGAGGTTTTTCTTCCCCCTGGTCACTGGGTGAGTCCTCATAAGTTACCAAAGGGGACTGCAACATCCTTTCTGTCTCTGCCTCTGCACTATAAAGTTCACCCTCCTAGAATTCTTCCTCTCCTTGATCTTGACAATCCTCTACATCCTTAGACTCACTTGGTGCACTTTCAACTTCATGAGAAGGAGGGGCATCATCAGTTTTTTTTGTAGTAGGACCAGCTAAGGGCGTGTCCTTCTTAAGTACACTATCCTTAGGAGAAGGAGTTCTTGATCTTCTTGTGTATACTTGGGTTTTATCTCCTGAACCTTTCACATTCACCACCGGTGGGCCTGTTTCTTCCTCTACCTTGGAACATTCCTTCTTCTTTTGGGACAATCTTACTATTCTTCTTCTCTTAGGAACCTACACACTACCTTTGTCTTCCCTTTCTTCAGGTTCCTCCCCTTGAGCATATGTCTTCTCCTTGGAATTAACATTCCTCCTCTTGGCACTAGGATTCCTTTTCTTTTCCTTTTCACCTTCTACTTGAGCACCCTTGATCCTGATCTTGAAAGGAGAACCTACCTTAGCTTTACCCTTAGGGTCTAGCTCAATTGACTCTTTGAAGGTGGAATGAGACTCCAAGTCTCACATTAGGTCATAGGTGCATTGCACACCTTCACTCTCCAATTCCCAAATCTTGTGCTTAAGCCATAATTTTGTGTATTTGATCACTAGAGCCATGACTTGTTCCAATTTTGTCTTTTCCTTCTCTAGCATGTCTACTTCTCCAACTAATTTATCCTCCACAACTTTGTAATCATGGCCTTGAATTACATCCCCATCATCATCTATTTGTTTTGGGATGACTTTTACGTTGTACAATCTAATCAAACCAACTGGCAGTCTAGAGAATTTCTTCTTTCTGATCTCAAATTCATCTTTGTAGTTGGCCCAATAGTCTTCCAGGTCATCCTTGTGGTTGTATTCCCTATTGGCCTTCTTTTGAGCCTCACCAGTTCTATCAATTTGGGATCTTTTAGAATGGAAAGACAATCCCAAAGTGTTCATCTACTCCTCAAAAGAATGTTTTGTTTGTATGGAGGGGCAAGCCTCATTGCTACCTATCTTGAGGGGAAATTCATTGTCAAACCTTGTTTTGTGCTTCTCTTTCTTGACTATGGCATCAAAGTCACATATTTGCCTTATGACTTCCAAGAGTATGAGGTGGTTGGTAGGATACTTGGTAAGTCTATAAGGGGCTCTCTGGAAACCATCTATCCTTATGTAGGAAAATGTGGAAAACTATATAAACCAAGCTCCATATCTCTTGATCAATTCCTTAGCATTGTTTGATATTCTAACATGCTCTGCACCTTGAAGCATCCTAGTGATGTACATGGTGAATGCATCATTCCCCCTCCTATAGCTTGAGCTGCCCAGGTGTAGCTATGGATAGACCTCATATATTACATCCTACCCAAAGGTGCCGCTGGTATCTAATCCTTTGTATGGGTGGAACATTACAAGTGCATAAACTAAGTAGGAGGTCATACTGAAGCTCTTTGTCTGCAACACATTGCATAGTTGATCATGTATCATGGCACTTATGATGGCTGCCCAATGATAATTAGTATTTTTTTCCATCCTCACTATAATGAAGAACATCCAATTCTCAAAAACTCCAGCACTCTTCAAACCTATTACCCTACTGAGGAGTGTGATAGCATCATAGTACTCGTGTTTGTATTTGGCCCTATATAATTGCTTTGGCAGCTTCGAGATGTGGGGATTAGGTTTCTCCAACCAAGAATTAACCACCTGTAGAGCCTTGTTTGTATCATCCTCAAAATAGTTCTTGGAAATACTCAAGTCTAGAGCCACCACATGAGATTTGTTAGGCATATCAAAAGTTTGTTCCATAGATACAGGAGAAAAGTTAGCCAACACCCTACATTGAGGGCCAATCACCCTCTATGTGCTTTTGTCATAGTGTCTGGCACATTCCAGCACCAGCTCATAACATTGAACCATAGGAGGAAAATTGGCCACATGAGCCAATCTTAATTCCACTAACCTTCTAGCCAATAATGGGAGGTCCCGTTGTGCCATTTTTGTCTTGAATTCTTCATAATCCCACCTGCCTACATTGGTATCACCTATCTCAACCCAAATGGAGGAAAGCTTAGATTCAGGAACTTTACTCTTTATGTCCAGTTTTATTCTTTCTCCTTCAGAGATCGAGGATCCTTCAACACTTACATCTGTCAGCTTTCCTACTATCTTACTGGCCATCATTCCTCTCGATCCTACCTAAACGAAGTGAATTTAGCTGCAACAATGGCTAGAAATGAACCTCAATGCCGTAGCAAGCAACTGCAACAAAAATGCAAGAAATTCATCGCCAAATCCTTGAATCAATCACTCAAGTCAGAAAATAACTTAAGCACTTCAAAATAAAAATCTCAATGGAAACATAGAGCAAATGACAACAAAAATCCTCAAAAACCAACTAAATACTAGCCACAAGAATCGTATCACTGAGCATTAATGCAATCGACAAGATAGGTCGAAATGCAATATGGGAATCCGACAAGGTAACAAAATTTTGGGAAAATCTGGTCCACATGGAATTATGTTATGTATGTGAATTTACAGAAGACAGTGCAAAACATCTTCCACTGGATTTTCAAAGCATCAAGGGAATTCCGCCTAGAGGGAATTTTGCTGAAAAGAGCCAAAAACCCAAAATATGTCCAAAACATAAGATTTTCAAAATATTTTCTCAAAAAAGGGATTTGTACGAATAGGATAATCATTTAGGCACATGCCAAGGCAACTAAATCCTCAAAATCAAAGGGCCAAAACACCAAAAATGAAAGCAAAAGATGGTCACTGCCTTCAGTGGGGTGTGTGTGCAAAAACTGCACAACAAATGGCGACTCTTGTTGGGAAAATGCTCCAGAGCATTTCAGGGACAAACTGGAATCATGAACCCATAATCTATGGTTTCAATCCTTACATCAGGTCACCAATTGGTAGAGCTTCAAAAATCATAGGCATGCAAACCTTTCTTGTACCAAGGTCAAAGTGTGTGCACATGTATTCATTGCCTTTTCCTTAGTTGCAATAGTAACCAAACTTGGCCTGACTAGGCTATGTAAAGGTTTTAACTCCAAAAGCATCCTGGATAGAGCCTCGCTTCCAGTTAGGCATCCCCCTAACAAGGTTATCATAGTGGTCCTCCCAAGCATAGCTCTACTACCAGCCAGGAATCCATAGCCCTGATAGAGATACTTGAATACTCCTAATAAATTGAATTTATTCTTTTTATTTTCAACATTGTCTCTTTTTCTTCTTTTTTTTGATATTCTTTTCTTTTCACTTTTCTTTTCAACCTATGAACAATGAAGTTCACATTCAGGGCTGACAACCACAGTGGTGATGAAGCAGAAATAAGATTTTTGACCCAACCAGACCTCATAAGGACTATGCACAACCTTGGAATTTTAAAGATCTATGTATAAATATGAGACCCAAATACATTCCAGATTTAACCTAACCCATGATTCATCCACTCATAGCATTAAATGCATGTGACACCAATACAGGACTTTAACTGCCTCTGGAAGGATGATTGAAGTTTGTAAGAGAAATATTCAGAACAGTCCTAGATAATAATATGATTTCCATATAGATGCAACACACCCAAAAGAAAACAAGAAAACCCAGAGCAAGAGCAAAGCAAAAGAAAACCAAACCAAAAGAAAACCTACTCTAACCAAAGAAAAACAAACCAAATAGAAAGGAAACCTACCCTAACTATGTAGAAGAGGAGAGCTACAAACAACTCAAGATTGGAAGTAATGCTTCAAGTACTACCCATTGACAGGAAATGGGATATCCTCTCCAGTGAGAGTTTTTAGGTGAAAATCATTATCTCCCAGAATCTCTGAAATCTGATAAGGATTGAGCCAAATTTTATCAAATTTTCCATTCTCCCCTTTTCAGTCATGTGCTTTATCCCAGTAGAGAACCAAGTCAGAGATCTTAAAGGCTTTAACCTTAGCTCTCCTATCAAACCATCTCTTGACTACACCCTGATGTTTGGAAAAAAATTCTAAAGCTTAATCTCTTCTTTCTTCAAGGTGTAATAATTCAGCCAGGCGGGCTTCACATTTGTCCCCTTCATCATAATATTCATTAATGAACTGTAAAGTGTGCATTTTCAACTGAATAGGGAATACAGGTTCTAGACCATACACAAGGTGGTAAGGAGAGGTCCCTAAGGAGGTCTTATGTCTTGTTTGGTCTGCCCAAAGAGAAAATCTAAGTTGAGTGTGCCAATCCTTGGGATTCTTCTCTAATAGCTTACGAATGACTATTAAAAGGTTCTTATTGGAAGACTTAGCCAAACCATTGCCTTGTGGGTAATAATTAGATGTAAACTTTATAATGATTCCATTATCAAAGGCCCAATTAGAAAATTTTAGTGATACAAATGCAGGACCATTATCACAAACTAAATCCAAGGGACACCCAAAGCGATTAATAATACCTGATTCAATGAAATTGATTACCACTTCAGAAGTACATTTTTGCAAGCAAGAGCCTCAGTACACCTTGTAAAGTAGTCAATGACAGTAAGGATATACCTATGGCCTACAAAAGAAGGTGGATTGATAGGACCTATGAAGTCCAAACCCCATTGTGTGAACGGTTTTACCTCTATAACAGGATGAAGTGGAAGAGCAACATTCTTCTCCCTAGTTGTTGACATCTGACACACATAACAAGTTATGACATGGTTATGGGTGTCTTTGAATAATGTAGGCCAATAATAACCAGCCCTCAAGATTTGATTTGTTGTGGAAGGTGCAGATCCATGGCCTATGCCATATCTATCATGAAACTCTTCCTTCACCCTTTTAGCCTTTGCTTTTCCTAGGCACCTTAAGTAAACACCCTCGTGATTTTTCTTTTATATAACATCTCCTTTCATCATAAAATTGTCACTCTTCAAACACAAAGCTCTCCTTTTTACTGAATTAATATGTTCAGGATATTTCCGATTCAAAAGATAATAGATAATGTCATCATACAAGTCTCCTGGGGAGACATCTTGAAGGTGGTAGTGTTGAGCTGTAAGGTCAGGACCCATATCTGCCATTGTTTTAGTTAGCCCTTGTTCTCTCACTAGCTTCATAGGCTGAATCTCGATGTCATACTCTTGTGACATGGTCACCCACTTAGCTTTGTGTTCTCCCAGTTCATTTTGCATCAATAACAACTTAATTGCAGGATCAGGAACTATTGCAAAAACCTTATTCCTCGTAATATAATTTCTGAATTTCTTCACAGCTTTGACCAAGGAATAGGCCTACTTCTCTACACTTGGGTACCTTAGTTCTGCATCCTTCAGAGGAGCACTCATGAATTCTATAGGGTATTCATTTCCTTGATCAAACTTTTGATTCAACATGCCAGCACAAGAGTGATCGGAAGCAAATGAATAAATGTAAAAAGGCTTGGCATAATCAGGACTTACTAAAACTGGAGCCTTAGCAATGGCTCTCTTAATCTCTACAAATGCTTCTTTCACTTATGCACTCCATTCAATTTTAGCTTCTTGCTTCAACATGGCATTCAATGGCTTGACTATCTTAGCAAATCTAGTAATGAACGTCCTTACAAAGTTGATTTTTCCAAAGAATGACTTCATCTCCTTCTTGCTAGCAATGGCTAGATCTTGAGTATGGCTTCCACTTGTTTACGGTCAATAGCAATTCCTTTCTTAGAGATATTGTGTCCCAAAAAATTTCCTTTAGTAACTCTAAAGATGCATTTCTTTGGATTGAGGGAGATGCCAAATTCTCTACACCTCTGAAAAACTTTGCACAAATATGTTATGTGATCACCTTTCTTAGAAAATACTGTCAAATCATCCATAAAAATAATTATGCATTTACCAATGATGTCCTTAAAAGAAATATCCATAGCTATCTGGAATGTAGCTCCAACATTGATCAAACTGAAGGGAATTCTCCTATATACAAAAGTGCCCCACTTCGTGGTGAAGGAATTTTTATGTCTGTCCTCATACTATACCATAACTTGGTTATATCTAGAGTAGCCATCCAAAAAAGAAATCATTTGAGATCCATTAACAATTTGAAGCACTTCGTCTAGTGAAGGAACTGGATAATTTTCCTTTTTTGATACTCTGTTAAGGTTCCTAAAATCCACACACGGACTGATTTCCCCATTCTTATTTCTCACAGAAACTAGATTTGCAACCAATGTTGAATGCCTGACTAGGAAAATAATTCTGGCAGACAACAGCTTTTGCACCTCCTTTTGAATTATGGGCTCTAGCAAGGCATTGATTGGCCTTTTTCTCTACCTAAAAGGTCTTACTCCTGGCTTTAGAGGGATGGTATGAGTTATAATTGAAGTGTCATATGTCTTCGGGTCTTCGTAACTCCAAGATATCACATTTTGATATGTGTGTAATACATCAATAATTCCTTTCCTCTCTTCTAGAGTACACACTTTTCTAATGAAAACATTCTTGATATCATCTTGAGTTCCCATGTATTTTTCACATTGACCACTGATTGACTCATTCTTAGCATCTTGCTCTTGATATTTGACCCTATCCAAATAAAAAATCCTCTCTAACTGCACCATTCTCCTTGGAATAGTATTGGTCTTCAAATTAGTGACCCCCTCTAGATCCATCTCTACTTCTTGGGGTTCAACTTCATCAATGATCTATGAAGTAAATACATCTGAACTTGTGATAAAATCTAAAACATGCTTATCATCTTCAAATACTTGAAATTTGGTCACATTTTTAGGTACTGAAGGTACTGGAGTTAGCTCCACAGTAAACTTCTTCAATCCAAAGAGAGACAAAGGTTGAAATGTACCAACTTCCTGAGCCAGGGAATCTACAATTTGGTTCTTACTTTGTGGTATCAACTAAATGTTGAAGGAATCAAATCCCTCAATGAGTTCCCATACTCTATGCCTATAATTGTTTATTCTTTTGTCATGACATGAGTATTGCTTTCTAACTTTCTTGACCACTAATTCAAAATCCCCAAAGTCTTGTAAAATATTAACCTTTTTTCTTAGTGCCATGAGCAACCCATGAATCAAAGCCTCATACTTTGCTACATTATTTGTACAATGAAACTAAAGTTTGTAAGCAGCAAAGAAGGTCTTACCTTTTGGACTAATTAACTCAAATCCTGTTCCAGCACCATGCTTTCATTTGGATCCATCAAACCTTAGGTTCCAATAGCTAGCAACCCCAGATTTCTTTGTTGCATCCCTTGTACTATTATTGTTGGAAGGCTCTTCAGAAAGCATCACCTTTTTCCCCTTTGGATCCTCTTGAGTACTCTGTCTATTAATTTTGACTGCTAGGGTGGGGTTGATACAATTTTGCACCTATTTTACTATTGCCTAACACAAGAAACATTCTAGTTCTAAGTGAGAGGCATTGTGAACTCTACACCAATTGGGAAAGAGTAATTCTTCAAACTTCATTCCTCTACCCAAGTGAATTTGATCTTCAATGCATTTTTGGATGAATTCCTAAAAATTATCTAGCAAACTAAGTTGGTTATCTTTAGGTCATCATCATTAATGGGTTCCACCAGGGCTCCAGTACTACTAGATTTTTTTGTGAGATCAACAGGTGTAGTATGTAGTATGAGGATTTCTTCTACATCAAATTCTTCAACAGGGGTTGCCAGCATGTAATTGCATATGCTTACCTCTGATATCAAGATTTCATTTGAAGTATTCTAATATTTTGTGATCACATACTTCATCCTAGGCTCCCCTTCAATCCTGATCTGGTTTGGCACTCCTTTCCAAGGAAGCCACATATGAGACTAATCAGTTGACACATATCCATTCAAGGCCTTAGTAAAGTCTCTTCCCAAAACCAGACCATACGAGTCAGGTATATCTGCTACTTGTATATTAATGGCTTGTTTAATTCTAGGGTCTGAAGCAATCTACATGGGGATCATGTTCAACTCCCCTACAACATTAACTTATGTTCTATCCAGTTGAGTAACTTTATTTTGAGAAATAGTAAGAGTAATTCCTAAGGCTCTACAAACAGCAAAGGGTGTCACATTGGTGGAAGCACTTGAATCTAGCAAGCAATTGTGCAAGTTTTTTCCAAATATGCAGACATAAATCAGAAATGGAGGAGTTTCTATTCTACCCTAGAATAAAGTTAAAGGGGTATCTGTAACGTCTGAAAATGAAATAAGCTTTGCACAATAGACAACAAAGATTAAGATTAGAAGCACACATGCATACAAATAATAAATCTAGAATGCAAATTCATACGTTAAGCAACAAAGAACATGGGAAAGAAAAAACGTAATTAAAATTGAAACAATCTCACCAATTCCAAACGTATTTCCATGAATTATCTCGATTGCCCTTCTCCATTTTGCTTGTGTAGTATAATTGCCCTCAGATTTTCAAGTTCGTGCAAGTATAGCCTTATGATAATGATTAGAAAAATATTGAAGATTCAAGACAAAAATGCTCTCCAAAGTTATAAAATTCGCGAGAGAGATTGGAATGAAGAATGACAAATCAATTTATAGAAAATTGATTATTCGAACGACAGGCCAGGATTGAAAGATCAACGGACGGTTGAGATTGAGAGATTAGACATGCATTCAGATAACTGACAGAAGTGACACGAGTGATTCAAATTAGAAATAGAATTAAAGATTAAATAAATGATTTAATCTTCAGTTCGGCATTCGAAAACATAAGAAATATCTTTGCATGACAAAGATGAAGATTGATTAAAGCAACTCTCTGTTCGAACGCACGCACAACACTTAATTAATTAAATAAGAGTATTTAATTAATTTGCATGTACACGCAATTGAGTTAGAAGTGGATGATTGTATGGTTAGACGAAGAG
Organism: Sequoia sempervirens; assembly: GCA_007258455.2. Classification (NCBI taxonomy): domain Eukaryota; kingdom Viridiplantae; phylum Streptophyta; class Pinopsida; order Cupressales; family Cupressaceae; genus Sequoia; species Sequoia sempervirens. The sequence continues at coordinate 11,562,575 of VDFB02000013.1, read as the reverse complement.
ATTACTCGAAGACGCCACTCAGACATTAAATCAATAGTTAACTGAACGATTAAAATAGATGTCGAGTTGAGTAAAAGTGAATATTTAGATAATTCACATAATTATCTAAAATATAGAAGAATGTGTTAAAATAGAATTAATGAATTAAATAATTCATTTAATTCAAGACTCGATATTTGAAGAATAATTAAATAAATAAGATTTATTTAATTAAATGTGAAAGGATTTAAATGAATAATTAAATAAATTATGAATTTATTTAATTATAGTTGAAATATGATAAAGAGTAAATTAAATAATGATTTATTTAATTTAACCTTAGGAAGAATAAGGTTAATTAGTAAGATAATTAAATAACAAGCGTTTAATTAATTAGATAGAAATGAAGAAAAGTGAATTAATTAAATAATTGAGATTATTTAATTAATAGATGAATTAATGTTAAGATGAATAATTAAATAATTGACATTATTTAATCATGACCATGAATAATACGAATTATGCAGAATATGGAAGCCACAGGCTAAAAACCAGATTTCGGTGTCTACATTTGCCCCTCTTTGATACAATGTCGTTTAGGCGTTGTGTCAAAGAAAATCAATGAAAATATGCCCCAGTCAAGCTCCGGATTAGAACAGGTGAAGGTATTCCCCCTCGAGAAAATTGACAAATTTTCGAAATGTTCAGAAAAATTTGGAAATGCACCCGATTAGTCCAGTAGATAGGTAGAAATGCAATGCAGTTCACGGAATTGGGTTCAGAAACAGGAGGGACAGGTACGGGATGATAGAAAACAGAAGTTTACACGGCCAGTAGGAAGAAAATGCCACCTAAGCCCTAGGTATATATTGGAATTGGGGTGAAAAACTATTCATTTGCACCCACCCAGCTTAGAGATTTCAAAATTTTGCTTTGACTTTCAGCGAGGATGTCTCCAGTTCCAGCCACCCATCATCGTGCCTACAGGATCAGGACGTTCCAGAGACCAGCCGGTGCGGACCCCCCGGTATGGACCTAAAACTTGTCTTTTGAAATTTTTTTATTTGTGCGCATTTTAAGGTATTTATTGCATTTTTAGTTGTGTGTCGCATTTTAATTTGCACCGCATCTGTATGCGCGAACGACGCATCTGCTTGCAAAAAGCCGCATGTGCATTTTAACGCCGACCGGTTAGGCTTAGTTTAGAAAATAACCGCATGTGTTTATTTTGTAACGCATTTGATCATTTTGATATGCATTTGAAATTTAGCTACGCATGTGCATTTTATTATACGCATTTGTTTATATTGAAACGCATTTGGAATTTTGCAACGCACTTGCATGTTTAGCGACGCATTAGAATATGTAGACACGCGCTTGTCATTTTGCACCGCAAATGTCATTTTTACGACGCATGTGATGATTATCAGCCGCATTTGATTAATCATGATGCATATGTAATTTGTTAACCACATTTGTATAAAAGCGATGCATGTGTTAAAAAATGATGCATCCGCAAAATAACGACGCATTTGCATTTTATGTCAAAACATTCATTTTTCACTAGGGTAGATGATTCAGGCTAACATGAGGCATGGTGTTGCAGGTTGTTCTTGACCCTATCTACACACGTGAGTCGAGACCCACAACGTTTCGATTCAGAGACAGCCTACGACCGGCCGAGCGACGGACTCTATGGCATTTGGGTTTGTTGCACGTGACCGATATGCCCCAGATTAGGGCAAATCGGGGTTTACTGACAGCACTTTATGAGCGGTGGCACTCGGAGACGTCTTCCTTCCACCTTCCGACTGGAGAGGCCACGGTGACTTTGGAGGATGTGTATAGGATTTTGAGGCTACCGATTAGAGGGACACGGGTGGTCTATGATACCCAAAGGGGTATAGCTAAGATGTGTAGGTATTACCCCCATGCTGACGTTAGACAGCTAGGGGTTGATGACTATGAGATTAGATGGCGGGTATTGGCCCAGAGATATAGACAGTTAGACTGTCTAGTAGCGACACTGATAGGTGGTATTGTACTGCCTGATCACTGAGGTCATGGATTCCCTGTGGGATGGGGTGAGATGCTAGTGGGCATGCTAGAGCACAGAGTTGTATATGCTTGGGGTTCGTGTGTGCTGGGGATGCTATACTTCCACCTTCATGACATTGCCTATAGAGAGGCACAGTCGATGAGCTACGACACCACGCTCCTGATGGTATGGGTGTGGGAGCATATTGCTATTTTTAGACCACCGGTGACAGTAGATCTAGCTCGTGGAGCACCATACGCCTTTCGGTATGCGGGAGCCACCACACAGCACCACATTGGAGACACGGGCTATTATAGACACGCTATAGACCTAATGCAGGAGTTTACATGGAGACCGTACCTAGGCTACGAGGTGTGGTCAGATGAGGGCGAGCATTTTCCATTTTGTCGACAGACATAGTATTTAATGGGACGGACAGTGTCCCATATGCACATCATAGAGCGGCAGTTGCCGGACCGGGTCTTGAGATAGTATGGAGAGGTATAGGATGTACCTCGAGGGAGAGCAGAGTTTGCTCGGTCTTCACGAGAGGTCCTGCTGTGGGGGCCAGAGATTCCAATCACCACTGCAGAGGCAGACATTGATGGATTACAGGCGCAGCCATGGGGATGGAGGGGTGGACCAGCAGATCCAGGGACGACCCCAGCTTATGATCAGTGGTGGGCATTGCACAGGCCAATTCCCTTGACAGATCCAGGGCAGCCAGCACCAGTAGAGCGACGTGTTAGAGGTCCCAGAGGCAGACGCGGTAGAGGAGGTGGTCGAGGAGGTAGAGGAGGCCAAGGTGATGGTGGGGATGATGGCAAAGGTGGCTGACGCGGAGGCAGGAGAGGGAGGCATGGTCGACGAGGATGAGGAGCAGCCTTGTCATCGATCCATGAGGAGAGGGGAGGAGAGGAGGATGTGGCCATGCTAGATGTGGCCAGAGGCGGTGAGAAGCAGCCAGTTGAGGCAGTTGTCCCAGACATCCCTGACATCCCAGTAGAGGTAGAGGCAGGTGCCGAGGAGGTAGTTGCAGAAGAGGCCGTTGGAGAGGAGGCAGAGATTGATGCCCTTGGATTGCTAGGTGCCTACCAGGAGGATGATGAGGAGGAGGATGATCACGAGAGAGAGATCAAGGATCAGATCCTGGAGGAGATGGACGAGGAGGAGGATGGGCGAGACAGGGTCTGCCAGGATGAGACAGAGGCAGAGGTGCCCGACACTGATATATTACGAGCCCAGGTTGCCTCCTTGGAGGAGCAGATGAGGGTGTTGATGGCAGAGAGAGATGCCTATAGGGTAGAGAGAGACAGAGCATTGATGGAGAGAGATCAGGTTGTAGCCCGGCGGCAGGAGACTGAGCAGAGATTCACAGAGCTCAGGACATTATGTACAGGACCGTCAGCAGCATTTTCCAGAGAGTTGGTCAGAGCCGGCGAGAGGGAGAGATACTACCGAGACTTGTATGAGGCAGAGGTTCCCTTAGAGAGATGGGCTCCCAGCTTTTCAGTAGCACAGAGTAGTAGGTCTCAGACCAGGACCCACACACGGAAAGTGAGCACAGAGGGAGTGGATCAGCCATGCAGAGCAGGGCCATATGACAGACCTCCCATAGCTCCGAGATCAGCAGGTTCCCAGCATCAGTCTCCTACACACTCCCGACATGATGGCAGTGGCAGTTCAGGATAGAGATATAGTTTTGAGGTCCATTTGAGACATTGTATTTTGATCCGATAGCCTGCGGGCTTCTATGTATTTATGATACATTATGGCATTGTGATGTGACACATATGAGCGATATGTATATATGATTTTGGTGGCGATTCTTATGATATGCATTATCTATTTATTGATTATGCAGTCTTGATTTATACATGTGATGTTTATATGATATGCCTATGTGATGGATGGTTGTATGTACTTTATGTTGTTTATGCAACTAATGCGATAAATTTGATTCTATATGACATATGATTCTATATGATTATGAGATGCAATGTGATGTTATATGTATAATGACATGTGATGTTATACAAATGAAATGTGATGCATGTATTTATAGTTTATTGCTTATGATATGCAGTGTTAAATGATGATTATTGTCTATTATGCCATGATGATCTAAATTTGAAATATGCCTATATATATGTATGTTTCTAACATGTATGTTGATGCAGGATGATGTATACCATTTTTGGGTCATAGGACTCTGTCATAATGCAAGAAAGAAGAACTGTTAGTGCGGAATGAAAGATCAACAAAGAATGAAAAGACAGAAGATAAATGTTAGTGTTAGGAATCTTCAATATTTTACCGTATCACAAAAGGTATTGCACTTTATCATCATTGGGCGGGACTAATACAAATGGAGACAAACACCAGGATATGACATAAATCAAGGTGTGCAAGGTCATCCACTTGCTAAAAACAGACAGTCACAGACAAGGATTGTCACTAACTCATACTAAGGACACAAGTTGCCCCAGTCTTTTTGTCAGGACAAACCACAGACAGCAAACAAAAGAAAAGACAGGTCATGAGACGTCATTGCTTCTCTAAATCCTTCATGGGACATCCTTGAGGAAACTAGTAACATGACTCAAAATCAAATTTAAAAGACAATCGATAGACAACAGTCAAAGAAAATAGAATTCTGATACGTCGTTGCTTCTTTAAATCCTTCATGGGACATCATTGAGAAAGCTAGTAACATGAATCCTAGTCATCAATTCAAGATAAATGATAAGATAAATAAGCCATAAAGTCAAATAAGCCAATGAAAATATTTGCCAAAACATGATTTGTTTGTTTGATTTGTTTGATTGATAGAGCCTGATTGCAGGAGATACACATACCAGATAAAACTATGAGTCTAGTTTCGATGTTATGACTATCTGTATAAGGCATGACAAAGCCTGGTTTCAGAAAAGACATGTATCATATAAGACATTTGACTCGAGATGTCGTTGATGTGATAACCTGTAAGGCTATGTTTGATTGTTTGACCTTGTCGATTATGCAGGAAGGACACATCCTAATAAGACATAGAGTTGATTGTTTTGATAACATCTGTTTCCAAGAAGGACACATCCTGTAGCAGACGGTTGGTTGATCTATTTGAATTGTTTTGTTTGGCAAGTTGTTTGATATGACTCAGAGACATTGCTGACTTGTTCACCAGAGTAATGCATGACTTGATATGATGTGTTGACAATTGACTGTGTGTGATGACAAACCCTAAAGGACTGACCTAGTGCGGCCTCGGGGGCTCATCGTGTGATGTGCCTTGCCTACGTTGTACATGTAGAGACCTCGTAGTTGACTTGACTATGACCGACCCACTGACTACAAACAAAGACGTGTGTGAAAGTGAATGTGATGAACTCTAATGGACTGACCTAGTGCGGCCTCGGGGGCTCATTGTGTGATGTTCCTTGCCTACGTTGTACACGCAGAGACCTCGTAGTTCGACACGACCAATGACCTTGTCATATAGACATATGGATTGACGCATGGCTTTATACGGAACAAACCTAAATGGACTGACCTAATACCTCAGGGGCACATCGGTAGATGGCCTTGCCTACGTTAGCGGAGAGGCAACGTAGTTCGACATAACGACAAAGTGACACAAGTGTGACTCCACTACTGACTCTATTTTGGATTTTTGAAATGTTTTGATTTTTGTGTTTTCTCAGGTCATTTTGCGATGTTTTTGGATTTTCTTATGGTTTTACGTCTCCAACACAGCCAATGTAAGAACCAATGTGACGCAGGTCAAGTGTCTGCCCCCAGTCGAGTATAAGACCAACTGACTATGAATAGAGTAAGATGGGGGATATGAAATGCTCTCGATGTCAATCATTCCAAGCTATGGAAAAGACTACCACTTATTAGGACTGATATATACAAGTGATGGACATAAAAGGTAAAAGATATATACAGGATAGTGGACTATGTACATGAATGTGGGCTATGTATAGGGATAAGGGACTATGTATAATGAAGTGTGCTATGTACAGGGAAGTGGTGTATATACAAGATAGATTAGAATAATAGTAGACAAAGGAGCAGAGTTGAGTACACATAGCACCTATTTTCCAGGTTTTCACCATGGTACCTATCCAAAGCACCACCGAAGTGGTTTTCACCATTGGACGACTGATTTGTCTTTACTATTTTCCATATTAACTAATTTTTTTGGTGTTACCAAGACGCCTGTTTGCCAGGTTTTCACCTTGATAACGATTTTATTTTTTTATTTTCTGATTTTTTTTGTTGTATTTTTGCTAAATAAGACAAAGGCTCCTAGAAGCTATGCGTAGAAATTCTTCAGATGCATACTATTGATTGGTGAGGACAATGGTTCACCTTCAGGAGTAGAGAGTTGATACGCTTCTGATCCAAAAGCTTTCGTAACAACATAAGGTCCCAACCAATTAGGTTCAAACTTTCCTGGTTTGTCTCTTTCTGCTTGATTCTTTGGGTTCTCCATTAAAACCAGGTCACCAATGTCAAAATTTATGTTTAAGACCCTCCTATTATAGCTACGACGAAGGCGATTCTAATATGCTTGAAGATGGTCCAGTGCCTTTTGTCTTCGCTCATCCATGAATTCTAGTTCATGGAGTCTCGACACTCGATACTCTTCATCATCAATGTGGCCTTTCAGGGATACCCTTAGGGAAGGAATCTCGACCTCAATAGGCAAAATGGCTTCAGATCCAAAGACAAGTGAGTATGGGGTAGCACCAGTGGGAGTACGGATACTTGTACGATAAGCCCATAAGGCAGGGTTAAGCTGTAAATTCCAGTCACGACCAGCATCATTGACAGTCTTCTTGAGGATTCTAATGATGGTCTTGTTGGATGCCTCTGCTTGGCCGTTACCTTGTGGGTAGTATGGAGTAGAGAAGTGATGTTGAATATGAAATTGATCACACAAGTGGCGGACTTCTTGGTTCTTAAATGGGCGGCCATTGTCAGTGATTATAGATTGAGGGACACCATACCGACAGATGATATAGTTTAAGATAAATCTAGAAATCTGTGTGCCGGTAATGTATGTCATAGGAATGGCTTCAATCCACTTCGTAAAGTACTCAGTGGTAGTGATAATGAACTTGTGTCCATTGGAGTAGAGGTGGAATTGGATCGCACTACGCGGGGTTTGAGTCCCCATTGGGCAAGAGCCATGGTGGCGTGATGGAATGAGAACTCTGTGTTGGGGCATGTATTAAATCTCCATGAACTTGGCATTGGCGACATTTTGTTACAAAGACATATGAGTCTTTTTCCATAGTAGGCCAATAATAACCCAGTCTCATAATCTTTTTAGATAAGGTAGGACCGCTAGAATGGGAACCACATATACCCTCATGCACCCCATGCAAGGTTGCTTGTGCTTCAGTAGAATCAAGACATCTCAGTAGGGTATTATCTAAAGCGCGTCTATATAGGGTGTCTCTGACGATGGTATATTTGGCTGACTTGCGAAGGAATGTCCTACGTTGGTTATTGGATAGGCCAATGGGGATGACTTCGGCATGAAGGTAATCATAGATTTCTTTGTACCATGGGGAATCAGGACCAACAATGTCACACACCATTTCAGAATCTGGGATATCGTAGGCGGGGACCAAAAGTTGTTCGACCAAGAACTCAAACTTAGGCACGTTGTTAGGAATGTCAAGGAGTGAGGCAATTATAGCCATAGCATCTGCTGCTTTGTTTAAAACACGAGGTATCTGATGAAACTTGACTTTGTCAAAGTACTCTTTAAAACTATCAGCCATGCGCTTGTACGGAGCAAGCTTCTCATCCTTAGTCTCATAATCATCATTTACCTATCTTATTACTAGTTGAGAATCACCATATACCTGTAGGTTCTTGATTTTCCACTTGACTGCCATGCATAAACCTGTCACTAAAGCTTCATATTCCACCATGTTGTTAGTGCATGGAAATGCAATCCTGAATGATTTAGGGATGGAATCACCCTGTGGTGTGATAAACAATATCCCAGCCCCTGAACCATGATTTGTATGTGAGCCATCAAAGTATAGTTTCCACGTTATGTTTGTGTCAAAAGTGAATATGAACTCATCAGGAAAGTCTACCACTAATGGGTGATTTGCACATATTGGTGTAAATGGTGATTATGATATTTGCAATCCTTTAATAGCCTTTCTTTCTACATCTTGGATATCATACTCACTAGTATCATAACCCACTTAGTGGGGCGTCATGTTAATCTTTGCCTTACTAAGAAGATATTTCAGAGGATCTATTTTAGCAATCAACATTGTTTGATGGTTTAGCATGTAGTGCCTCAGTTTTTGGGTAGCAAATACTACTGCAAGACAGGCATGTTCAATGTTACTATAGTTAAGCTCATAACCAACCAAAGTCCGACTGATATAATAGACTGCCCGTTCATGACCTTCATCGTCATTATGTGCAAGCAATGCTCCAAGTGATGAATGGGTTGCTGTGATATAAAGAATCAATGGTCTTCCTTCAACAGGTGGCATTAAGACAGGTGGTGTAAGTAAATATTCCTTAATCAATTGAAAAGCCTCTGCACACTTAGCTGTCCATGCAAATGGTACTCCTTTCCGAAGAAGATGTTGAAAAGGATGTGTCTTGTCTGCTAGTTGCACTATAAACATTCTGATAGATTGCAACCTTCCCTGTAATCTCCTTAGTTGACTGAGATTATTGGGTGGTGGCATGTCCATGATTGCTTTCACCTTAGCCGGATCCACTTCAATACCTCGTCTTGAAATGATATAACCTAACAGCTTTCCTGACTTGACTCCAAACACACATTTCTTTGGGTTGAGTCTCACATTATACTTCTCCAATCTCTGAAATACCTTGTCTAAAACATGTAAATATTCTACCCTTGTCTGGCGGATTTTACAATAAGGTCATCGACCGTAATCCACTCCATACAAGTGTTAGTACTGAATCATGAAAGATAGTAGTCATGGCGTTGATGGGTTGCTCACGGTCAGGGCATAACGTTTCCAGTATCGTTCCCAAAGGGACCAAGTAAAACTTAGATTTTATGTTGATCTTGACTGCAATTTTTTATCACGGTTATACGAGGGAATCCATCATAAGGGACGGCTTGTCATATCATGTTTATGTGCTCCAATATCATGTCTATGTTGGAGGCAAAGAGTCATCCAGGGACAAGCCTTGAATTTGGTATCTCTCATAAATCGATCTTAGAATCTGGATGCCCCTAAGCTAAGTTTGAGAGGTGACTGAGCTCCAAGATTGGAAATCCAATCTACATGATCAATAAATTACGATGAAACCAACGTCTAACAATTTCTTAAGTTCTGCCTTGACTAATAAAGCAATATGTGGATGCATTTTTCTCAACTTCTGTTTCACTGGTTTGGCACCTGGTTGTAAAGGTAAATGGTGTAGAACAAGTTTAGGATCTAACCCTGGCATGTCCGCATATGACCAAGCAAAATTTATCTGTCTCTATGCAAAGAAGTCATGGAACTCAGGCTTTTCTTCTATTTTCAATGACGCTACAAAATAAACCAGTCGTGGATTCTCTTTTGTGCCTATGTTGACCTCTACAGTTTCTTCCACGAGCATAGGTGACTTTTCCTGTGTAATGGGAAGAATGTTCAAACCTCCATCCTTAGGTGCCTGAGAGGTTTTCACCTTGAATGCATCCTTTCTTTTTACTTTTTCATTGTCTAGAGGTGCCTTCGGTTTTCACCTAGAGACTCGTCCTTTTTATCTTGTTTATTCTTTTTCTCATTTTTGCGACTGGAGGGTTGAACAGATTCCCCAAAATATGCTTTATTGTCCAAGTCAATGGTAAAACTAGCTTTATGATCCCCATTAGGTATGCCTTCACGTAATCCCAGGAACTCAGCAATCGCTTCGTCGTTCTCAAAAGTATCTAAAACGGGTGTATCTTGTTGATCCCAATCAATGAGTTGGGGATAAACTAAGGGCATGTCATCGTCAGAGTTATCAAAATCTAATGGGGTCAAGGTAAGGATTGAATTATTCATGTGATCACAAAAGTCTTGTACCAAGTCCTTTTTGCTCTTGGGTTTGGGTCTAGGTGGATGAATAGGTGGGCCTAATGCCAAGGTTTGACAATCGGAGAGAGGTGGCTCAGGTTGCCAAGAGGTAGGATCAAGCGATTCCCAATAGTAGTGTTTAAACCACTCCTCTTTTGTCATTTTCTTTGGTGGACAGGAATTTAAAGGATTTGGTGAGGAACTTAACAGCAAGTCAAGTTCTCCAAATAACTTGTCAAGGTCCATGGAAGAAGTAGAGGATAAGGAATCCCACTCATAATCATTAGAGTCAGGCGAGTTAGAATGATTTTGGTCTATTGGTTCGTGAGATGTCTTAATGTCTTCTGAAGCACGTACTTCCTCAAGTAAGGGTAATGGAGTACTAGGAACGCCAATCTGAATCGGTTGAAACCCTAGCCCTACTCCTTTTGGCCACTGAGAAACAAATATTGGTTCAATTCTGCCATCTTGGTTTAAGCCCTAAACCACTTTGTCCATCATATCCTTTGCTTTGCATGATTTTGAAACCCTTTCCATATAGTCTTGTAGGAATATGAGCAAGTAAAAGGGGTTCTTGATTATCTTCCTTATACAGCCAGGAAGTAACATCTTCTGTATCTACAGCCTCTTTGCTTAATTCACCCCATTTAATGAAATTTGTTGTGGGGGGAACATGTATAGTGATTATAGACTGTCCCCTACCTGTTGTAGGAAAACCATATGACTTAGGAGGGACCAAGTGGCTAACACAATAGGAAGTCTTCATATAATACTCTCCACAACCCTTGTCTTGGATCTCAACCCTAGGAGTAGTGGGAAGTGAAGGTGCAATAGATGTTCGAGTGAGCGTGGACGGGTCAACATAAGAAGATGGATTAGACGATGAGGCCTCTTGGTTGACTGGCACTTGACATTGAGGGATGTCCTTTAGGTTAGTGCAATACTGAAAAGGATCAGGATCACCATCGATAGTTATTTCGGTGCCATTGTAAGGGAATTTAAGGCACTGATGATATGTGGAAGGGACTGCCTTCATGGCATGAATCCATGGTCTACCTAGCAAAATGTTATAAGGGAGGGTGAGATCCAAGACCTGGAACTTTGTCTCCATTACCGCAGGACCAATTCTGATAGGAAGTGTTACCACCCCCTTTGATTTTCTTTCTTCATCATCATAAGCCTTAATGACAATACTCTTGGTGGTGTCTACGCATGCTTCTAAAATACCTAATGCCTTAATTAGTTTTAAAGTGCATAGATTTAACCCTGCTCCTCCGTCTACCAAAACTCGTCTAACTTTGGTGTCATCAACAAGGACTTCCAGATGTAAAGGGTCATTGTGGTTCGTCTTATCTGTGGCATAGTCTTGTTCAGAAAATGTGGCATGATGATTATTGGTCAAGTAGCTCACCATCTCCTGGAAATGATTGACATCAAGGTCATTAGGGACCGTGGTATTCTGTAAAGCCTTATCGAGGATAGACCGATGCTCGGGGGAGATACGCAACAATTCCAAGATTGAAATTTGGGTTGGGGTCTTCCCCAACTGGTCAAGTAGGTTATATTGTAACTTGGAAGGTTGTGATGCTTGCTGTGATGGAGGGCCTTGGATAACAAACTTAGTACGATGAGTATTGACCGCACATTCCGGATTAGCCTTGATAGTAATGGTATTGATGTTGTCCTTGGCAGCGCGAAGGCAATGAATGATTTTGCCACTATCATAGTCATGTTTTATATTCGCATAATTGGCTGACATATTGGTCTTAGTACTCGAACTGGGGACAGTTCCTTTCCCATGGTCATGTAGTGGGTCTGAAAAGACTTGATGATCAGTGTTCGATGTCTTTTGTTTTTGTCCACTAACTTCAATGATTCTCTTGTCAACAAGATCTTGTATGATGTTCTTCAGTTGTCGACAGTTTTGTAGGTTATGCCCCTTTGTCCTATGATAATCACAGAAGGCATTGTCATCCCACCAAGTTGGTTTAAAATGTCCTGGATCGTATTGTCTTGGTTCCTGCAGTTGTATGAGGTTGTGTTGTAACAATTGTTTGAACACCGACTCAATGGGTTCCCCTAAGGGAGTGAACTCACGTTTCTGGAATCTCCTTGGTGGTGGACATTGAGTGTTTTGGACCACGTTGGGAGGTTGATTGATAGCATTAAGCATGTTGGCAAAGTTATGAGGCCCTTTTAATGTGAGGAGGGGTCCTGCTTGCACATCCTAATAGGCCAAAGGCCTAGGTTTTGTATACTTGGTATAGCCCACCAGTTATACCCCGGATTGGTGATGAACACCTTTCCCTCTCGAGAGCGGATAGCTTAGGAATTTGGTGGCATTGGCTCCCCTCCACGGCTCATTAACGTCTTTCGAGCACACCAATTCTAAATTCATTGGGTAGTGACATCCTAAGAACCGCTATCTCTACTCAAGGGGATCAGTAGTGAGTAATCTTCGGGCATGATACTGTACCCTGCACTAATACCAAGCAACGGCCACAAATAGGTTGGTCTCTACAACAAAGGGTATTTAATTGGGCATTCCATTCATGGGGTTTGATCCACTCTGATCGCGAGTCCCCTTCGGATCCATGCCCAGCCGGAACCACACTTTCGTTCTTGGGGAACCCCAAAGACACTGTATCTGGTGATCCCTCGAGGTTGAGGGTGCCCTCTTGGTCTGAGTCGATACAGGGTGAAATTACTTTTTCCCACCAAAGCGGGGCCCAAGTTCTAGAGTTGGTAATCGTTTCTCTTACACCCAGGTTCGCACGGATGCGCAAGGGGAGAGGATACTTTGATATACCAAATCGTAAGGGTAACCAAACTTGTGCTTTCACACCAAACACAGTAGATACTTGTTAATTTTAACCAAACAAAAGATTTGCTATGCTACCAAACAATCTGTTTCAAAATTTAACTAGGATCTTCGACAAGCGTCCTACAGAAGATATCATTAGTAATTTTTCAATATTGTCTTCGTCAATCGTCCTGTAAAAGCTTGTTAACTCCAAATGGCCACACGCTGAAAATCAAATATCAGTAACACGAAAATCAATTGAAAATTCCAGATTGCCGAAAGCAGAAATAAAATTTTACCAGTCAATTGCGTCATTTTGTTACCAGTCAGATGTGTCGTTTCTTTTTCAGTTGCGGCTCGGGATATCACTTGCGATTCAAGAATTTCCAGATGCGTCGTTTCTCTGTCAGATGCGGTTCATAAACTCAATTGCGGTTCAAAAACTTCACATGCGGTTCCGAAAAATCAATTGCGGTGCAGAAACTTCACATGCGGTTCGGAAAATCAATTGCGGTGCAGAAACTTCACATGCGTCGTTCTGTACGAAAAATCTACAAAATCAAAAATTAAAAGATCTACGGATTCGCGAAGATGGTGTCTTCACGTCAGGTTCACCAAAATGTAACGTCTGAAAATGAAATAAGCTTTGCACAATAGACAACAAAGATTAAGATTAGAAGCACACATGCATACAAATACTAAATCTAGAATGCAAATTCATACGTTAAGCAACAAAGAACATGGGAAAGTAAAAACATAATTAAAATTGAAACAATCTCACCAATTCCAAACGTATTTCCATGAATTATCTTGATTGCCCTTCTCCATTTTGCTTGTGTAGTATAATTGCCCTCAGATTTTCAAGTTCGTGCAAGTATAGCCTTATGATAATGATTAGAAAAATATTGAAGATTCAAGACAAAAGTGCTCTCCAAAGTTATAAAATTCGCGAGAGAGATTGGAATGAAGAATGACAAATCAATTTATAGAAAATTGATTATTCGAACGACAGGCCAGGATTGAAAGATCAACGGACGGTTGAGATTGAGAGATTAGACATGCATTCAGATAACTGACAGAAGTGACACGAGTGATTCGAATTAGAAATAGAATTAAAGATTAAATAAATGATTTAATCTTCAGTTCGGCATTCGAAAACATAAGAAATATCTTTGCATGACAAAGATGAAGATTGATTAAAGCAACTCTCTGTTGGTATACGCTACAACACTTAATTAATTAAATAAAGTATTTAATTAATGCATAATACCATGGTGAGTTAGAAGTTGGATGATGATTGAATGGTTAGGCGAAGAAGATACTTCGAAAGCGCCACTTTCGGTTTTCCATTAAATCAATAGTTAGTGAGCGATTAAAATAGATGTCGAGTTGAGTAAAAGTGAAAAATATTTGAATAACTCCATAATTATCTAAAATATAGAAAGAATGTTAAAATAAATTAATGAATTAATCAATTCATTTAGTGCTAAGACTCATTATTTGCGAGAATAATTAAATAAATAAGATTTATTTAATTAAATGACAAAGGGATTTAAATGAATAATTAAATAGGTATAGATTTTATTTAATTATAGTTGAGGAAATATGATAAAAGTAAATTAAATAATGATTTATTTAACTGAATTTAGCAGGAAAGAATAAGGTTAATTAGTAAGATAATTAAATAACAAGCATTTATTTAATTAATCAGATAGAAATGAAGAAAAGTGAATTAATTAAATAATTGAGATTATTTAATTAATAGATGAATTAATGTTAAGATGAATAATTAAATAATTGACATTATTTAATCATGACCATGAATAATACGAATTATGCAGAATATGGAAGCCACAGGCTAAAAACCAGATTTCGGTCTCTACAGTATCAACCTAAGCAACTTGACTTTTATCTTTTTCTTTCCCTTTGTCTCCAGGTTGTGTATGAACCTAACTCTGATCTTTTACTATTTGAGAGATAGATACTTTATTAACACTCCCACTGAATGGCCTATCTTTTGATACTGAATTTGTAGTGTAAGCTCCTAAAACTACATTTCTAATAGTTGGGACTCTCAATAATTCAAATGCAGAGAGGATTACCTTTAGCTTCTTGAGTTCTTATGCAACATATACAACCAACTGCTCAATGTTCATGTCAGTAGGAGCCTCCTTGAGACATTCCACCACCTTATCTTTACTTGCTTCAAAACCCTTTCCTTTTGATGGATCTACTTGTGCTTGCCCTTCCTTTGATAGGTATTGTTTAGGCACATGAGGATATGGTGGATTATTGCCATCACTGGGATCTGGAGGTGTGATGAAGTTTTTTGGCAGAATAGATGAGGTGAAAGGTCCTCCAGCTTGTGGGCGTCTATTTGGAAAATATCTTAAATCATATTTCTTGACTGGTTGTTGGAATGTTTGTACCTCTTCAACATAAGTTTCTTCTTTGTCTAAGGGGCCATTATCATTCTCAGGATTGTCATCGAATAGCTATGTAATCTCATCCCCATTGCACACTTGATATGTCTTCTCCTCAGACTGGCTTGATTCTTCTTCAGGTCCATTCTCCTCAATTCGTGGGAAAGGAGCATGGTTTAGCACTAGCACTGATGAGTCATAAGGAGTAGACAACACTAATTCCTAGTTATTTGCATTATTCTCTACCTCATACTAAAAAATAGAGGTAGTTTTCTAGAATTCAGGTTAGTCTAACTCAGAATGTTGACCTATTTTATGAAGCCTACACCATCTTGATAAAGCAGCTTCAGCCAGAAACACACCACTAGAAGGCCTCTAATAATTAGCAGGCTGATCCAGCAGGGTAGGAACACCTCCATTGTTAGGCCTAGTATTCCAAGTTCTATTCTACCTGGGTGGTTGTCTTCTATCAAATCCTTGTCCGCCAACCTGTCCTCTATCAAAATTTTGGCCAAAGGGATGCCCTCTCTCAATTTTTTTTCCTCTATCAAAATGTTGTCCCCTATTAGAGTGTTGTCCTCGATCAAAACCCTGCCCTCTATCAAAATTATGTCCTTGTTGGGGCTCTCTTTCCCTATTATAATTAGCTTGCATACTCCTTTGAATAGCTTAGAGTTGGTTATTTTGATTCCTTAGATAAGTGAGCTCCATGTTCAGCTTCTTCATTTGTTCATACAATTAATCTAGCCTTTCCTTGTCAGGATTGCTATACGAAGTCTAATTCATGTTGTTTTTGGAATGTCCTGCTACTACACCAAAGCCCAGAGACTGATTCAAAACTTCAGAGTTCTACAGATAGGTAGGGAAACTAGACTGTTGTTGTGAGTGAATGAGTTGTGTGTGATAGCAAGATGTGTATTAAAATGAATAAACAAATCACACAAAATGAAACTTTAAACTGAAGAAAAGAAAATAATTTGAATTCAAAGAAACAAACGAAGCTTCTTCAGAGCTGTTCCATCTTCCTCTATCTCTAGGGATTTGTTTGAAGCTGCTGCTCTCAAATTGTGTAAGCAAAGCTTCTCCGAATGGCAACCTGTAGAATGAGTATGCAAAGGAAGGAGCTTCTCTATCCTATATGCTGGTGGAGTGAAAATGTTGATACAGATATACATAGGGGCTGTGAATTGTGAATGCTATGAAATGAGATGAATAGGCCATAATATGAAATACTACTATGCTATTATATGATGCTAGGATGCTTATGAATGCTAAAAGCTATGCTATTACAAATTGGCTATAATTTTCCTATTGAAAGCTTCTCTCTAATTTCAAAGACCCGGTAGTCCTTTTTATAGCTTTTTGCAGGCAAAATCCTGGCTGGCAAAGATCAATGGCTGTGAGATTGTCTGGTAAGTTTCAATGGTGAGAGATGGAGAGGTTGAGAAGAAGATGGAGAATGTTGGGAGGTTGGAGAGAAGAATGGAGCCTTGTCTTCAACCCACGGGAACAAGCTTGCACAGGAATAGAGAAATTATTTTTTCTGTTTTGGAAGTTTGTTTCACGGTTGTTGAAGAGAATCCCAAATTAATTAAATAAATAAATTTATTTATTTAATTTCATGTGAGTTTGATTTTTAATTTTATGACTATAGAAGATTTAATTAAATATTTTGGAATATTTAATTGTGAATAGACTTTAAAAGAAATATGGAATATTTAGAATCGAATTAGAGGAATTAATTAAATATTTGAAATATTTAATTGTGAATGGTATTTTGAATGAATATTGAGGATTTTTAGAAGAAAATAATATATGATCTAAATTTGAATAAAATATTCAAGTCAAGATTATATGATAATTAATATAAATAAATCGTAATGTTTATTTAATTAATTAAGAAATGGATAAGAAAAGTGATTAAATAAACTTATTTATTTAATCGAGATGAAAAAATGAGATAATGTAGATCGAATTTAGAGTTTAATTAAATATATTAAAAATATTTAATTAATTAGAAACTATTGTGATGTGACCATTTTGTGTATACATTTTGCCCCTCTTTGAAGTGATGTGTTTTACGCATTGCTTCGAGAAAAAGTGAAATTTGAGATCTTTGTCGAATGTTGATAGGTATATGCCCCCTCAGACGATGAATCGATAAAATTTTGATTTTTGTGAATTTTTCAGATTTTTTTTTTTTGAAATGTTTTTTGATTTTTATGATTTTTGAAGATGTCGATTCATTGTTCGAAAATAATGATGTGAAGAAATTGACCCGGAGAGATGTCAAATGAAAATTTGATGATCAAAATTGCCCTTGCTATGATAAAATGTGCTAAAATGCCCCAATTTTTCCATTAAATAGGTTTAAAATGTCATTTTCCATGTCATTTTCCATTTTAACCTAGTAAAAATTGTAAATTTTGAGCTCTAGAGAGATAATTATGGCACTTCTGATTCACCGGCACCGTTTCGAGCACATCTGACGACATCAGCGGCCGGCGCACTATGGACCTCCGGTATGTACCCCGTTAAACTTTTGCTTCTTGAAAATTTTCCATTCATTGCATGTTCATCGATGTTTTGATTGTGAAAGAGTGTATTTTAGCGCCCTTAATTATTTTCATAGCACCTTTGATAATTTCCATAGTGCATTTGATTCTATAGCGCCTATGAGGCTTTTTGTAGTGCCCTTGATCCTTTCCATAGCACCTATGATTCTGTAGTGCCCTTGATCCTTTCCATAGCACCTATGATTCTGTAGTGCCCTTGATCTTGTAGTGCCCATGACCATTTTCATAGCTCCCATGATTGGATGTTGTGATTAATAAATTTGTTCCCAAAGTTGTTGGAAAACAAATAATAGCTGATAAATTTGTTTTTAAAGTTGTTAAAAACAAATAGGATTGATAAGTTTGTTTTGTTAAAAACAAATAGGATTTTGATTATTTGCTTTCATGAAAATGAAAAACAAACAGCTAATTGATATGTTTGCTTCTAAGGTTGTTAAAAACAAGCATGATTGTGATATATTTGCATTCCATGATGATGAAAAACAAATGGTTTGATATTCATATTTGATTGATGAGTCGTGATGATTTGATATTGATTTTGCTTTGATGATGTTTCAACAGGAGAGATTGGGCGTTTTGCAGTTACGGGAGACATTCCCGAGTACATGGAGCTTGATTCCACAGCTGTTACAGTCAGATCGGGATGTGATTGAGGCATGTGGATTGACTTCGTTGCTTGACATGCCTGAGGTGCACCTCAACAGAGCTTTATTGATAGCACTCGTAGAGCGGTGGCATAGTGATACCAACACATTTCATTTACCGACCGAAGAGATTACAGTGACCCCTGAGAACGTGTATCGTATCTTGAGGATCCCAGTGATGGAAGAGATAGTGGTCTTTGATAGCCGAGAGGCTGGAGGCACTGATGCTTTGAGATAGATTTTCAGAGATGATCAGATTGCTGGATACTTCATCCCATGGGGCGAGATGGTAGATTCATATCCACCCTTACCATTTGTACTTGCAGGTTTCATTGGAGGTGTTTTGTGCCCCGACCATAGGTCGAAGGGGTTCGCAGTCAGGTGGAGTCAGGTTCTAGAGAGGATGGTGATACAAGGTACACGGTATGCATGGGGATCATGCATGCTTGCGCATTTGTATGATGAGTTACATCATATTGTATACGGTAGAGGTCAAAGTTTTGTTGTTGGCTATTCGTTATTACAGATATGGGCATGGGAGAACTTTTCCATTATGCGACCTTTGACTCATGGACGATGACCTATCAGTCGATCATACAAATGGGGATATAGCGACATTATTGCTCAGCCAAGACTGGGCAAACTGGATCATTGGCAGCGTCTCTTAGATGATCTTGATACAGTATGTTGGCGGCCATATGTAGATTGTGAGGCATGGCCAGAGGATGCGAGGGAGATGCCCTATGTCTATACGTCCAGATATCTTATTGGTCATACTTCATGGATTATTGAGAGATTTCTTGTTGGACGAGTATGTCGGCAGTACAGTCGGATTCGGGGTATGCCTATGGGTTCTGCTATTTATGCATGATGACAGCCAGAAATTGCAGTGTGGGGTCCATGGATTTCTTATGAGGTAGCGGTGGTACAGTTCACTAGTTTACGAGTTGTGATGTGGGATTACCGAGTTGATGTCCTTGATGTAGGGATGACACTAGAGTATAGTCAGTATGTGTTAGAGCATCCTGCACCATGATTGTTTGATCCTGATGAGCCTCTTGCTCTGGTTGTTGTACAGAGACCACAGAGAGGCGATCAGACATGACAAAGAGAGACAGCTTCAAAGGGTGATGATTCGGAGGGAGGTGATGATGATGAGGAGAGTGGAGGTAGTGATGATGGGTCAGAGGGAGATAGTGATGATGAGGAGAGTGGGGGAGGTGGTGATGGTGGTAGAGGCATTGGGAGAGGTGGTGGTAGAGGTGGTAGAGGTAGTAGGAGAGGTGGTAGAGGTGGACCACAGATGAGACATACAGATCCATCACCTTCAGTAGATCCAGTGATGTCAGGTCAGATATCCTCTTTGCAGAGTACAGTGCAGAGCTTATCGTGTCAGTTAGCACAGGCACAGACCTTGATTACATAGCTTCAGGGACAGTTGAGGATAGTTACTGGTGAGAGAGATACAACTAGATAGTGAGGTGAGCAAGCTATCACTCTAGTTGATAGTCTACAGAGAGTAGCAGCGAGTACCTTGCCTAGTGACATGATGAGAGAGGTGACCAGAGCCACCTGGGAGGCAGAGTTCTATAGGACCAGGTATCATGATGTGGTGCCACCTGAGCAGAGGGAGAGTTATACACAGTATCGGTCTACCCATAGTCACTCTCAGACTACCAGTAGGGGTGTGACACAGCCATTACCTCCAGGAGGGCCATCAGGGACAGGTGGAGCAGGTCCATTAGGTGCAGGTGGGACAGGTCCCAGACCAACACCATTAGAGGATAGCACTGCCTAGTGCATTGTACATGATGTTTTTGTGATACTCTATTTAGACATTTGTATACACCTGGAAATGATCTCATTTTTGATGATGTTATATCATGTATGATTGACATCTTTGTACATTTTGACATTCATTATCGAGATATATGAAATGCAGCGATGATTTATGATGAGATAAATGCGTCTATTTTCTATATGCATGATGTTTTATGATATGATGGTTTCTCAATGCTTATGATGTATATGTATGCATGATTTATGAAATGAGTGAAATCTACTCATGCATGATGATGAATGGTAGAATTTATGAATGTTTATGAATGTTTTGATTATGATGTATGCTTTGTTTTGTATGATTTTATGATGCAAAAATGTATTAAAAATGTATGAAATGATGTTTTTGTGAATGTCAAAATATACTTAGTCATGTATTCAAAAAGATATGAAACACTTGATACTTTTCTAGCTTTTGGGAAAATCTATAAATGAAAAATGCAAATTCTAACATGAATGCAATCTATACTAACCATGCAGGATATTCGTACAATATTGCCATTCTGAGAGCTTATTTGTGCTTTTTTGTATCATCATAGAGCTTTGAAATGTTGAAAGTTAATACAAGCATCAAAGGGTATGTTAGCACCAGTGATGACCTGAGTATTGCTTTCATGATTTTTGATATAGCAAGATAATACCAGCATCTAGGTATAATTGAACCGAGATGACCTGAGTATTGCTTGTATAAACAAACAAGAGTTAACCCGTTTCCCATGCAAATTCTGAATGTCATCAATGATACTTAGTAGAGCATGTCTCGCGACCAATTTGCATAGTACTAATGATTTCCTCGCAAATAGCAGACAAAGAAAAATCATACTCCTTCCTTGCTTTTCTAGTTCAGTACATCATTGAATTGCTCCAGAGATATGATAGAAAATCAAACAACCATTCAAATCTTGCCTAAACATTATTCAGATTAAGATCATCCAACTTTGGTTATCAACATTGATGTTTTTGTTTTGATGTTTGTTTTGGATCATGTTGTCTTGATTTCAATTGGCATTGAATAAGCATTTTGTGATTGATTTGATACGGCAATGTTTGTTTACATTTTGGCAAACTATCTTGTGTCTGTTTGTGAGGTTCGAAAAGCTCATTGCCCCTCTCTTGTTCAGTCTATGTTGCTGCCACCAGTGTAAACACAACCTAAAGATTAAGGATATGTACAAATTTCATCAAGCCATGATGAAACATAAGGATTCCTGTCATATGAGATGGATATGAAAGATATGTACAGATGATAAATATGAATGGATGATGCCGAAAGTGAATGCAAGACATAAGCTAATAGATGGAGGAGCCTATTTAGACCACAAGTAGTGCCTATTTTCCAGGTTTTCACCACTTGTTTTTATTGCACTTTTTCAAGACTTTTCTAATTTTTTTGTATTATTTCAGGACTTTTTTGATTTTTTATGATTTTTTAAGGACTTTTTTCTGATTTTTATGATTTTTTTAGGACTTTTTTTTATTTTTATGATTTTTTCAGACATAGAACTTTTTCAAATGAATGTTGTTGATCGGCTCTTCAAACAGGTCCCCTTCTGACATAGATAACTGATATGCACCAGAACCATACACTGCAATGATGACAAATGGACCAAGCCAGTTTGGTTCAAATTTTCCTTTCTTTTCCCTGTCTTGCTGATTACGTGGATTTTCTCTCAAGACTAAGTCACCTACTTGAAATGTCTATGATTTAACTCTGTGATTGTAGCTATGAGACATAACTTGTTGATAACCCTTCAAATGATCAGCTGCATGTTGACGTCTTTCATCTAATAGTTCTAACTCTTGCAGGCGAGATACTTTGTAGTCATCATTTATCAATCCCTTGAGTGAGACCCTAAGCAAAGGTATTTCAACCTCTAGTGGTATCGCTTCTACTCCATAGACCAAGGCATATGGTGTAGCTCCTGTTGGTGTACGAATGCTAGTTCTGTATGCCCACAAAGCTGTATTTAATTGGACATTCTAATCATGATCGGCATCATTTACTGTCTTCTTCAAGATCTTTAAAATTATTTTGTTGGAAGCTTCTGCTTGACCATTACCTTGTGGATAGTAAGGTGTAGAGAACCTGTGTTGGATGTGAAATCTTTCACAAAGTTCGTCAACATCCTAATTCTTGAAAGGCCTCCCATTATCAGTAATGATAGAATTAGGAATTCCATATCTACAAATGATGTAATTCAGGATGAATGAAGAGATTTTTTTACCGGTCGCGGTTGTCAAAGGAACAGCTTCGATCCATTTTGTAAAATACTTCGTAGCTATGATAATGAATTTATGCCCATTTGATGATGAAGGATGAATTTTTCCAACAAGATCTAATCCCCACTGAGAAAAAGGCCATGTCAAAGTGAAAGGTTGCAATTCCTATGCAGGTGCATGAATAAGATTCCCATGGATCTGGCATTTAGAACACTTCTTGACAAAAGTAAAAGAATCTTTCTCCATGGTAGGCCAATAATATCCCATTCTAACAAGTTTCTTGGCTAAGGTCAGACCACTTGAATGAGTTCCACAAATACCACCATGAACCTCTTGTAAGGCTTTTTCAGATTCGTCATGTTCAAGACATCAAAGGAGTGTACCATCAAGACCATGTCGATAAAGGTTATTGGCGATCAAGGTATAACGGGATGATTGGCGTATGAAATTCCTTTTTTGATTTCGGAATAAATCCGAAGGCAAAATGTTGTCTTTCAGGTAGGTATGAGTCTTGCCATATAAAGGTGAGTCAGAACCGGTTAAATGATATATGACTTGGGTCTCAGGATTATCATAGGTGGGAGAAAACAATTGGTCCACCGAGAATTCATATTGTTTTTGACCTTCTGACAATTGTAACAAGGAAGCAATTGTAGCCATTGCATCTACAGCTTTATTATCAATCCTTGAGATTTGTGAAAACTTGATTGACACAAAATACTTTTTAAAATCATCCACCATGTTCTTGTAAGGTAGCAACTTATCATCTTTAGTATGATAATAATCATTGATTTGATTAATCACAAGTTGTGAATCACCATAGACTTGCAGCTCTATAATCCGCCATTCCAAGGCTATTTTTATCCCTATAAGCAATGCCTCATATTCAGCTATATTATTTGTACAAGGAAACATCAATCGATATAATTTTGTAATGTTATCTCCTTCAGGTGTGATAAAAAGAATTCATGCCCCCGATCCTTGTTGCGTGTAGGATCCATTAAAGTACAATGTCCATGATTTCTGAATTGTTGCTGTGAAGACATCTGCATTAGGAAACTCAATGTGCATTGGATTTTCTTCTTGTAAAGGTGCTTCGGCCAACTAATCTGCAATGACCTGTCCTTTAATAGCTTTTCGATCTACATAGTGAATGTCAAACTCACTTAAGATCATTACCCATTTTGCAAGTCTTCCTGTTAAAGTAGCTCTGCTTAAAAGGTATTTTAGTGGATCAATCTTGGTTATCAACTTAACTGTATGAGGCAACATATAGTGTCGCAACTTTTGAGAAGCAAACACCACTGTGAGGCAAGCTTTTTCAATGAAAGTGTAGTTTAATTCATGACTTGTTAGAGTTCTGTTGATATAGTATATGGCCCTTTCTTTGCCTGTAGAATCCTCTTGTGCTAGTAATGCTCCCAAGGATACTTCTGTTGCTGAAATATAGAGTATGAGTGGCTTTCCTGGAATGGGTGGAATTAAAACTGGTGGGTTCATGAGATATTGCTTGATCTGATTGAATGCTGCTTCACATTTTTCTTCCCATTTGAATGGGACATTTTTATGTAATAAATGTGTAAATGGTAAGCTTTTGTCTGCCAATTGAGCTATAAACCGCCTGATGGACTGTAGTCATCCTTGCAATGATCGAAGTTGACTGATATTTCATGGTGGCGGCATGTCCATTATAGCTTGTACTTTTTCTGGATCAACTTCTATGCCCTTTTCTGAAACAATTTATCCTAGGAGTTTACTAGATGTAACGCCGAAGACACATTTCTTTGGATTGAGTCAAACATTGAACTTCTCCATTCTGGTAAATATTTTTGACAAGATTTCTAGATGTCCTTCTCATGTATGAGATTTGGCAAGTAAATCATCAACGTAATCTTCCATGAATGTATGCATCATATCATAAAAAATTGTTGTCATTGCTCTTTGATAAGTGGCTCCTACATTCTTTAACCCAAATGGCATTACGTTCCAACAATAGGTACCCCAAGGGCATGTGAACACTATTTTATCTTGATCCTCTGGTGCAAGCTTTATCTAGTTGTATCCTAAAAATCCATCCATTAATAAATACATTGCATGACCAGCAGTTAAATCAACAATCATATCTATGTTGGGCAAAGGAAAGTCATCTTTGGGACAAGCTTTGTTCAAATCTCTGAAATCTGTACAAACTCTAATCCTTCCATCTGGCTTTGAAATAGGTACAATATTGGAAATCCATTCTGCATAGTCAATAGTCCAAATGAATCCAACATCTAAAAGATTTTTTAATTCCTCTTTGACCAATAATGCAACATGTGGATGCATTTTTCTAAGTTTTTGCTTCACAGGTTTTTCCCCTACGTTTATAGATAAATGATGCATTATCAAATTAGGATCTAACCCTGGCATATCAGCATATGACCAAGAAAAGTTGATTTGATTCTCCTTCAAGAACTCCATGAATTTCAATACTTCTTCGACTGTTAATGACGCTGCAAGTTGCAAGATTTTTGGCTGCTCTGTTGTACTTATGTTGATTGATTCTGTTGGCTCGATCAAAATAGAAGATCTTTCATGATAATGCTTGGGAAGAGTGTCAAGTCTCTCATCCTTCAGTGCCTCAGAAAGGTTTTCACTGTCGGATTCGCTCTTTATTTTTCTCTTGTTGTGATCTACCACTGCCATTTTTCGGTTTTCACTGATAGATCCATCTTTTATTTCATTTATTTTGCAGCTAAGAGACTTGACACCCTCCTTATCAAAATCATGAGTATGAAATTCTTGGATAAAACAATTGTTTTCCTCTTTAGAGGAACAAAGGAAATTTATAATGTCCTCATCATCATTAAATGTAGGGATATGGATAGGTGCATCATTGTCCCAATCAATAAGTTCCGGATAAACTAAAGGCATAGGATCATTAGGTTGGGTAAGGTCTTCAGCTGTCAAAGTCATGATGTGGTTGTCATCTTCATGGTAGAAAAGGTCTATGATGGTATTCTCTTGTTGATTGTCAATCTCGTTAAAATCTGAATCGTCCTCACTTGAGTCATGATCGCTTTGTAAAACATAATCAAGTGGAGGCCTTGAACCTTCTCCTTATATGAGAACAGGTGCATATTTGTGTATGGTATCAACTTGTTTGTCTCTCCAAAATTCATCATTATAAATGGTGTCCCATTCATATTCATTAGAATCAGTATTTGAACTGTTCTACAATTGGAAAATTGATCCATGTAGAGTGACATCTTCATGGTGTTTATCTAAAATTGATTCTCTTTCATAAGTTTGTTGTGCTTGCTATAAAAGTGGCTCTTCTTTATCCTTACCATATCCCAATCCTGTTTTATCATTTGGATGTATTGAAATAGGTTGAATTGGCTCCACGATTCCTTCTCTTCTTTTTCCTATAGGACCATTTCCTTCATAGCCCATTTTCTGCATGATAGCGCACCCCTTACCATATTGTTCTATAGGTAACTTAATGTGCAAGAGAGATTCATCTTCATCTTTGTATAGCCAACTTAGGATGTCCCTATCTTCAGCTTCTTCCTCAGTGGTGTTTGCTTTAATGAATTGTCCATCAAACTTTGTGATTGGCACAGAAGCTTGGGACGTAGAGGCTGTTGCAATCTTTTGATTTAATAAGGTTGGTTGACCATGTGATATCGGAGAAGGAGGTAAGGTAGAAAGAGATAGTGAATATTCGCCTACTCCTTTGTCTTTAAATTTTAGTTTAGTGTCAAGATTCTTTGTCAATTCTTGCAGTTGGCCTTGTAGATTGGAAGAGGAAATAGCAAGAGCCTCCCTATTATGTGGCACAAAGGTGTCTTGAGTTGCTCGAAGATTTGAACAAGTTTGTGTGCTATTGTAATCAGCTTGTATAGTTATTTCCTATCCATTATATGGAAACTTGAGGCATTGATGATACGTTGATGGTACTGCTTGCATATCATGAATCCATGGATGACCCAAAAGTATGTTATAGGAAAGATCTTGATCTAGAACCTGACAAAATGTGTTTTTCACAACAGGTCCCACTCTGATAGGTAGCATTATTAGTCCTTTATAAGCTCTTTCTTCATCATCATATGCCTTGATAGTTATTTTCCTTCGTGGATCAATAGAATTTTCTGATATTCCCAAGGCATGTATTAGCTTTAAAGTACAAATGTTTAAACTAGCTCCTCCATCTATTAAGACACGTCTGATTCGATGTTTATGGATCATGACTTCAAGATAGAGTGATGAATTATGTGGATGTGTCATGGAGGCATCATCTTTTTTAGAAAATGAAAGACAAGTAGGGGAAGACAAATGTCCCACCATGGCTTGAAATTTGTTTACATCCAGATCAGTGTCAACAGTTGTGTTTACAAGAGCTTCTTCTAAAATATTCTTGTGTATGGGGGATATTTTGAGAAGTTCAAGGATGGAGATTTGAGCTGATGTTTTTCTCAATTGATCAACTAGATTATAATGACTTGGAGTAGAAATAGTTGCTTAGATGAACTTCCTTTTAGGACAACTTTTTCTTGTCCTCTCGTGGTCACATTAACCTATTGATATTCTTGCTTTCCCTTGATTTTGATAACATTAACCCGTTGATCATCAACATAGATGTGACGGATTATATTGTCTTCAAAATTATGTATGCTTTTGGCTTTTGCATCTGATGTTTCCCCCTTTTGATAGTTCGGTAAAGGATCTTTGAATGCTTGATGATCGTCATTGGTATGATGTCCTTCAATTGTAATGGTGCCATTGTCAATTAAATCTTGTACTAGATTTCACAAAGCTTGACAATTATTCATTCTATGACCTTTACATTGATGATAATTGCAATAATACGAGTCATTCCACGATGGTGGTTTGACTCGTGGCTCATAATCTCTTTGTGGTGGTAAGGTGATAACCTTATTATCAAGAAGCTCCTTGAGAGCAGACTCAAGAGATTGACCCAAAGTGGTAAAATTCCGTCGATTTGAAAAGAATGGAGGTCTAGACAGATTTGATGTTTGGGTATTGCCAAGATTGTTATTGAAATTACCACGATTATCCTTGGTGTTTTGACTGGTCATGCTTTCTTGCTTGGAATTTTGTCCTTGTTGATTGTTGTTTCCTTGTTGGTTGATATTTCCTTGTTGATTATTTCGTGGAGCACTTGACAGATTAAAGATAGATGGTCTTGTTCGTAGATTATTTGCATCTACTATACCATCATTGACAACATTTTTATTTCTATTCCAAAACCTTGTTTTATCGTTGTTGTTTTGGTTGGATGTACTTGGATTATCAAGTTTTATCACTCCTCGTTTAACCAAGGCCCCTTCAATGGTGATTGTGTTTTCAATCAATTTTTCAAAGTTATGAGGACAATGAAGGTTAAGCCTATAACTTAATTCTTGATCTAGGCTATTGATGAAGATATCCATCTTTTCCTTTTCAAGAATAGGATGGGAATATTGCTCAAGCAACCTTCTCCACCTTTGCAAAAATGTAGTGAAGGATTCTCCTACTTTTTGTTTCACTTTACAAAGATCAAGCATTATTATCTGGTGTTGGATGTTATAGGAGTATTGTGATATAAACTGATTTATTAACTCCTCAAAGGTTTTGATGGGGGGAGTGATCTTGGAAAGCCACTCCATGGATTGTGCACCTAGACTTCATGGAAATAATCACATTAAGTAGGTATTGTCATAGGCGAATTCTAGACTCATATTTTGGAAATCCCTCACATGTTCAATGGGATCAGTTTTTCCATTGTACCTATCAAATTTAGGGATTTCGCAATGTTTTGGAAAAGGGATCATTTGAAGACTCCTATCGAATGGATAAGGAGATATGTCTTCCAAAACATACTTCTTTGTTGTGCCCCCTTGCATCTCCTTTATTTGCCCTTGTAATTCTTTTATCTGTTGAGTAAGGGCACTAAAGTCATTAGGAGGAGTTTCAGGATTCTATTTAATCCCTTCTATATCAAAATTGTAAGGTAACTTAGCTCCTTGATTAGCTAATGAAAGAAAATATCTTTCTTTGTTTCGTTCTAAAATCCTTTCCATAAGAGTATGGAATTGGGGATCTTGCTCTACTTCTTGAAGCTTTTCTTTTGTTAATTCGTCACTATTAAACATATCCTCTTCTTTCTCATTATGGTCACCCATTTTGCTTGTAGTGGTTTCTCCTTCGTCTTTTTCCATGTGTTTTCGAGATCTCGTGAAGACAGGCATAAGCTTTGTTCCAAATTCTACTAACTTTTGATCAAAAGAATGAAATAGTGTGATTTGTGATAGGTATGAAAGTCAGGATAGAATGAGGATTCTATGACTTACAAAGATTTCTAATCTTTAGCTTGTGTTGTTCCCTAATTGAAAGGATGAAAATCCTGTTGAGGGGAATATTAAGCAAAAGATCAAGAAAAGGATGATTTTGCACTTTATGAAGTTTGATCCTAGTTTCGTAAAAGGATGGATTTGTGATAAATGCCTAATGTGATTGAGTTCTCTATTGCAAAATTTGATTTGGATGAGTAGAATATTCAATTGCAGGTTGGGGAATATAACAAAAACGAATACGTTGACTATGGATATGCCTTTGAGAAAGGGCTTTTCTTTGAAAGAAGGCTTGTGAGTATAAAGGTTCTATAGCATAATCATCAGTGAAACCTCTAACACAGTTATGATATCGATGAAGAAAGGTTCTATATTTGAGTAAAACCTTTTGGCTTTGATACAAGAATCATCTTTTCTTCAATAGTTTCTTGTAGCTAAGGGGTTTCTTTGGCTTTTTGATTCGTTTGAGAATGGATTTCTTAACAAAAGTTATGGATTTCCAATTTCGTAACATGAGAGTAATCAATGTAATCGTGAATTTTGGATGATCTTTACTGAATTAATGTATTGAAAACACATCAAGCAATTTGTAGAATAGTTGTTTTAAGTAGTATGCTAAACATCAAGTGTATGACCAAAATGTTCTTCAAAAAGTGTTTTAATGGGTTTTACACATGATAAACATTTCAAACAGACTCATTTTTAGTACTCAGATAGGTCATCATAATAATCAACACCCCACATCTTAGAACTGCGTCGACTCACACAGACGTGTCACCCCCGAAAGGGCGCCCGTGTTTTTGTCTTTTCCAGGTGCGTACTCAGAGTGACGAAAGTGGATACCGGATCCCCTGAGCAAACAATCCTTGGCAATTATATGGTGAGTATCTTGGGGGTAGATTCTTCCCTCCCCTGCACTGTGATTATTATGATGTTTGGAAACTGACTTCGGTTGGATACTACACTAAGTTCATAGTAAGGGTTTCCGTTCGGTGCGGCAAATGATATACTCCCTCGAGAGACCTCCCTACCTTTAGAATAAAGGCTTTGGGGATGGTTATCTTGCACACTACCGTCAAAAGAGGGTTTCCCCAAATTTGCTTTAAATTTTATAGTGGGGTGGAATAGCCTGGCTTTGGCTTGAACCCACTTGAGTCATTCCTCTTGGGTGAGTACTTTTTCCCACAAGAGCAAGCTCTCTAAAAAGTTTTAAAAAAATTGGAAATTGCATGAAATGAAATAGATGAGTTTGGCATTCTGATCACCCAGTTAAGGGGAGAGCATAGGCCTATCACCGTTTAAAACAAAGCAAACAAAGATTCAATTTTAAGCCCAAATAAAGATTTGCTATGCTAGGTGAAGATGTTGCTTCACAAAAACATGGAGTTCTTTTTAGCCCAAAATTGAAAGTGAAATGACTATCCTAGGATTGCTTGATTTTAATTTATGTGACTACCCTAGGATTGCTTCATTCTTAATTATGTGACTACCCTAGGATTGCTTAATTCTTTCAAAAATTTTACTGTCCGCGGTCGTGTCGGATTCAATCAAGCTGTATTTAAATTACAATTTACAATTTGCAGCCTTTTCAAAAGTGTGCTATAACAGACATCATGGGCGCTACAGGATGCTTTAAGGGCGCTGCAAGATGTTTCATGGGCACTGCAAGATGCTTCAAGGGCACTGTAGGATGCTTCAAGGGCGCTGCAGAATGCTTTATGGGCGCTGCAAGATGCTTCATGGGCGCTGCAGGATGCTTCAAGGGTGTTGCAGGATGCTTTAAGGGCGCTGCAAAATGCTTCAAGGGCCCTGAATTGTGTATGAATTTTGCTGAAGTGTGTTTATTGTGCTAATCCACTGTTTTTGGCCACAACCTGTTAGGAAAATCTGCCATAAAATGTTAAAATTGGGGCAAGAGCCCCACGGTGGGTGCCAAAAATGTGTGATAGCAAGATGTGTATTAAAATGAATAAACAAATCACACAAAATGAAACTTTAAACTGAAGAAAAGCAAATAATTTGAATTCAAAGAAACAAACGAAGCTTCTTTAGAGCCGTTCCATCTTCCTCTATCTCCAGGGATTTGTTTGAAGCTGCTACTCTCAGATTGTGTAAGCAAAGCTTCTCCGAATGGCAACCTGTAGAATGAGTATGCAAAGGAAGGAGCTTCTCTATCCTATATGCTGGTGGAGTGAAAATGTTGATACAGATATACACAAGGGTTGTGAATTGTGAATGCTATGAAATGAGATGAATAGGCCATAATATGAAATACTACTATGCTATTCTATGATGCTAGAATGCTTATGAATGCTAAAAGCTATGCTATTGCAAATTGGCTATAATTTTCCTATTGAAAGCTTCTCTCTAATTTCAAAGACCCGACAGTCCTTTTTATAGCATTTTGCAGGCAAAATCCTGGCTGGCAAAGATCAATGGCTGTGAGATTGTCTAGTAAGTTTGAATGGTGAGAGATGGAGAGGTTGAGAAGAAGATGGAGAATGTTGGGAGGTTGGAGAGAAGAATGGAGCCTTGTCTTCAACCCACGGGAACAAGCTTGCACAGGAATAGAGAAATTAATTTTTCTGTTTTGGAAGTTTGTTTCACGGTTGTTGAAGAGAATCCCAAATTAATTAAATAAATAAATTTATTTATATAATTTCATGTGAGTTTGATTTTTAATTTTATGACTATAGAAGATTTAATTAAATATTTTGGAATATTTAATTGTGAATAGACTTTAGAAGAAATATGGAATATTTAGAATCGAATTAGAGGAATTAATTAAATATTTGAAATATTTAATTGTGAATGGTATTTTGAATGAATGTTGAGGATTTTTAGAAGAAAAGAATATATGATCTAAATTTGAATAAAATATTCAAGTCAAGATTATATGATAATTAATATAAATAAATCGTAATGTTTATTTAATTAATTAAGAAATGGATAAGAAAAGTGATTAAATAAACTTATTTATTTAATCGAGATGAAAGAATGAATAACGTAGATCGAATTCAGAGATTTAATTAAATATATTAAAAACATTTAATTAACTACCAGACTATTGTGATGTGACCATTTTCAGCTGTATACATTTTTGCCCCTCTTTGAAGTGATTTGTTCGAAGCTGTTGCTCTCAGATTGTGTAAGCAAAGCTTTTCCAAATGGCAACCTGTAGAATGAGTATGCAAAGGAAGGAGCTTCTCTATCCTATATGCTGGTGGAGTGAAAATGCTGATACGGATATACACAGGGGCTGTGAATTATGAATGCTATGAAATGAGATGAATAGGCCATAATATGAAATACTACTATGTTATGCTATGATGCTAGAATGCTTATGAATGCTAAAAGCTATGCTATTGCAAATTGGCTATAATTTTCCTATTGAAAGCTTCTCTCTAATTTCAAAGACCCGACAGTCCTTTTTATAGCTTTTTGCAGGCAAAATCCTGGCTGGTAAAGATCAATGGTTGTGAGATTGTCTGGTAAGTTTGAATGGTGAGAGATGGAGAATGTTGGGAGGTTGGAGAGAAGAATGGAGCCTTGTCTTCAACCCACGGGAACAAGCTTGCACAGGAATAGAGAAATTATTTTTTTTGTTTTGGAAGTTTGTTTCACGGTTGTTGAAGATAATCCCAAATTAATTAAATAAATAAATTTATTTATTTAATTTCCTGTGAGTTTGATTTTTAATTTTAGGACTATAGAAGATTTAATTAAATATTTTGGAATATTTAATTGTGAATAGACTTTAGAAGAAATATGGAATATTTAGAATCGAATTAGAGGAATTAATTAAATATTTGAAATATTTAATTGTGAATAGTATTTTGAATGAATGTTGAGGATTTTTAGAAGAAAAGAATATATGATTTAAATTTGAATAAAATATTCAAGTCAAGATTATATGATAATTAATATAAATAAATCGTAATGTTTATTTAATTAATTAAGAAATGGATAAGAAAAGTGATTAAATAAACTTATTTATTTAATCGAGATGAAAGAATGAATAATGTAGATCGAATTTAGAGATTTAATTAAATATATTAAAAATATTTAATTAATTACCAGACTATTGTGATGTGACCATTTTCAGGTGTATACAGGTTGATTAGCACTATGCTAGGGATATTTTTCCATTGGTGGAACATGGTTCATAGGGGGTCCTAGATGAGGCACAAAAGGCAACTGAGGTATCAGATTCATAATAGGAGTGTAGTTGGTAAGAGCCTGATTGAGAGCTTGAACCTTCCTAGGGTGAGCGATGGGTCCTAATGATGGTAAAGGCCTAGATAAGTGTTGTCGCATATTAGTACTAACCTTAGCAGCCTTTATATATGCATCAAGCAGGTTATTTGGAGGGTTAGGTCTTCATTTCAAGAAGGTAGCTATCAGGCTATCAAGACCCTCATAATAGACCTCTAAAGCAATGGCATCATCTAAAAAATAGGGGCTTTGCAACCTAGTATATTCCTGATGGAATATGTTATTAAAAGACCCTATAGGCTCATTAACTTCTCTCTTGACTTTAGTGAAATGTAGATAGAGCTCATTAGCACTAATAGGGATTTTGAACTTTTGCAAAAATGCAGCCTCAAGCTCAATCCAATTATGGATAGATCCAGTAGGAAAATGATTAGACCAACATAATACATCTTCTCCTAGGGAATAAGGAAAGAGCCTGCATGCAACATCCTCATGGTTGATTCCCCTATCCCTAAGATAGGTCTGAAAAATCCTGATATGTTCCTCTGCGGTCCTATTAGGATCATTGACATGGAATTTTGAACAAAATCATTCAAGATTCCTAGGCATAACATTGTAATTATTGAATTTCAATGGAGATGGGTTGTTGGCTAAGAAAGCCATTGGTGGAGGTGGGGGTGGTAAAGGCTGATTTATGGCTAGCTGAGGTTGTTGAATGGGAATTTCCTCAGAATCAGATGAAGATGGACTTGATGAAAATGAAGATGAAGGAGATGATGGAAGTGGCTTGGTGGATGATGATTCTCCCCTTCTTCTGGTCCTTATTGACCTAGTAGGAGCTTGCAACTCTTGAAAATCCTCTTCCCCTGGAGTAGATCTAGTTTTTCTTCTTAATCTTTTAGGAGAAATGGCAGACAGAAATTTATCTAGCTTACTTATTAGGGCCCTCCTTCTAGTGCCAATCTATTGCTAGTGTTTTCTACACAACAACAACTCAGACATAATATAATGTACTATCTCTCTTGAAAGGTAAATCTCTATTAGCAATCCTCAAAAGATAACCCCAAGGTCTCTAATGTCAAGTCTTGACAATGTAGTGAAACAACTCAGAGATAATGTGAATATTGTTGGTAATCACAAAGGGGGCCTACAAAAAAATACTGGATCTTTGAACTTATCAGGTTTTACAATATGGCGATACTTGACATCCTAAATCTAACCCAAATGATAAAATAAATAGAAAATGATAAGGGTTTTAGAGAGATTTCTAAGATTAAAACTAATCCTAGGATTAACAATGCAGATGATAAAATACTTCAAATGGACCAATCCCTTAGAAACTAATTCTTTCTTGACCCAGATGAATCTGCAATTTTACATAAATAGTGTAATCTTCTAAGGTATTAAAAATTTTCAAATCATGAACATTCATCCACAACAACCTTATTGAAATTTAAATGAACAAATATCCATAATTGAACTAAGCACAATGAATATTAAAGTCCAAGCTAACTTTTCAAAGCAACTAACAATCAGCTAGTTGCAAAAAGTATGGACTAGGGGTTGCTAAAAACACTTTAAGCATCAAACCATAAAAACCTTTGAATCATTTATAATTCTAAATCTAACTTATATCCAATATTTCTCAAGCAATTCCAAAAGATAGAACAGCATGAACCATGAAAGATAAGTCAACACAAGAGAGATCACTGAAGCACAATGTCTTCAATTGTATTGAATCATCCAATAACAAAAACAATTCTAGTGTTCTTTGTTACAACATTTTCTCAAAATAAGCCTAAATCCTAGCTCTAACTCTTACTTTAATGCTCAATACGCTTCAAAGTAAAACTATCTAGCCCTTACAAATGAGGAAAAATTCCATATTTATAGAAACCCCCCAAGATATGTTGGCCCAACTAGGGTTAGAATAAATAGCCACACAACAAGTCGGCCCAAGAAGTTCTAGAACAAAATAAAATAGCATTAAATGTATGGGACTCCAGGTCAGCCTGGGATCTCCAATGTAATTTGGTCCATTGCATGTGAAGGATGAAGAAGGAATAATCAGAAGCACAAATTTTGATGTAGCCTTGCATTAAATTTTCTACCCCCTATCTTTATCTATTTTATCTTGCACCTTCAAGAAGATTCCATCTAAGTTGGCCAAATATGGAGTAACCAACACTTTGAATTTCTTCTCAATAGATTTAATCTCATCCCTTGATTGTTTGACAACTCCATCCCATTCCACATTTAAGGCTTGATATTTATCCATAACTACAATGTAAGTGGCTAAATATTTGAGTTGATGTTCAGTAACTGGGCCATCAAGGATTCGAGAATATAAATCATGCCACCATGTACTAAGTTGCTTTGGATTTAAATTTTTAGGAGCGAACCTTTCCTTCCTTTCATGATCTAAAAAAATGAAATACATTTATTGTAAATATCTGTCAAGGTGCCTTCTATTTTCTTTCCTTTCTTATGCACCTTCTTCAACACCTTCTACCTAATTTGCAGGACCTCATACCATTCCCAAGGTTCTGTAGCTTTTGAAGAGGGAAGGATTCCATGACTAGCTATCTTTTCTTTAGTATACTCCATGATAGTCCTAGTTTTCTACAATAGGAGATCCACATCCTCCTTATCCTAAGCTAGCACACTTTTCAACCACTCCACATATCTGATGGAATCCCCAGTAGTTGATAGAATGTCCTTGATTGCATCATCTCCCTTGGTTCCTACTCCCTACAACCAGTTTAGTGTGGCATGAGTGGTAGCTTTCATCTTCTCCAATAAAGTTATGGTTTCTTCTAGCAAGAGATTACTATAGATGATGAAGTGCTTATTTGGCTGATAGACTGCAAGGGTCTCATCAAATCCTATAAATATTTCTTCAATTTCTCATTCTCCTTCTTTAACTCTTGCTTTTTTTGTACCTCTTTACTCAATCTACTCAAGATTACAGCACTACAGCCTTCATATTCTTCAATCTCCTACTCCATGGAAGTAGGCCCTAAGTTGATAGTTTGCACACTATAGTCCCTACTAGTCACATCATCCTTATTCTTATCAGGAGCATGAGTATCTATGTCAACCACTCTATTATTTTCCCCATCTCTTTTAATCTTTGAAATGACCTTGGATTTATTCTTTGTTTTACCTTTTCCAATTTTGGCTAGTAAGTCATCCCAATTCAGGAGAGTGTCATCCACTATTACTTGCTTACTCAACTCTCTATCCAACCAAGTAGGCACAGTGGGTCCTGATTGTGAAATACCTTGCTCAACTTCATCATGTTGATCCCTAGAAAGATCCTCATTCAAGTTTCACCTTTCAGGGGTCTCTTTAGTCTTATCCTCCCTGTCATCCTCTGGATTCCCACTCCTTTCATTGTGTTCCCTTTCTACATGTTCTAGTGAAGGAGTCTTGGTGGACACCTCCTCTCTCTTTTGAGGTCTTTCTTCCTCCTAGTCATTGGGTGAGTCCTCATAAGTTACCAAAGGTGACTGCAACATCCTTTATGTCTCTACCTCTGCACTATAAAGTTCACCCTCCTAGAATTCTTCCTCTCCTTGATCTTGACAATCCTCTACATCCTTAGACTCACTTGGTGCACTTTCAGCTTCATGAGAAGGAGGGCTATCATTAGTTTGTTTTGTAGTAGGACTAGCTAAGGGCACGTCCTTGTTAAGCACACTATCCTTAGGAGGAGTTCTTTATCTTCTTGTGTATACCTGGGTTTTATCTCCTGAACTTTTCACATTCACCATCGGTGGGCTAGTTTCTTCCTCTACCTTGGAAGATTCCTTCTTCTTTTGGGACAATCTTACTATTCTTCTTCTCTTAGGCACCTACACACTACCTTCATCTTCCCTTTCTTTAGGTTCCTCCTATTAGCACCTTTTCTAGTTCTCTCATTTTCTAGTTGTTTTCCTTTTATTTTCCTGAAAAAACTTTAGCTATGGGGTGTTTTTCATTTTGGCACATGGGTTAAATGGGCTCCCACAAGGGTTGAGCCTAGCATGCTAGTTTTCTTCTCTCTGGTGGGGTGGCCTGTGTTAGGGTTTTTCCTAGCTTTTCTTTTCCCCATTTTTGGGCTTTTAGTTCAGTTCCCCTTTCTCTTTTGCTTGCCTTGGCTTTTCTTTTTTTTTATCGGAGGCGAAATGGATGCTTGAACAGAACTAGAACTTTTCCAAATTCTGAAGTTCTAGTTCATGTTCACGCATCCGTCCCGGTTCCGATTCCGTGTGATTGGAGTTTCTTTTCCTTTATGCCCTGCGTCGGTCGCTGGTCATTTTCCTCTCTGCGTTCTTTGCTTTATTTTTTTTGCTTTGTTTCCTTTGGCAGGCACAGGATTGAAATGAGAATAGGTTTTGGAACCTTTTCAGGGGTTCCAGTTTTAGGTTCTATTCTGCTCTCGTCTCCCTTCCTTTGTCTTTTGTGGAGGCAGATTCGGGTTGGGTTTTGGTCTCAGGTGGTCATTTTGGTTTTCGTTTCTTCCCCCGCTCCAGCTCTGACTCTGTCTCTTTCCCGGTTCCAGCTCTGACCTCATTTGGTTCCCATTCTGTTGGCTTTTTGATTCATTGACCTGCCTGGCTGGTACACCTACAACTTAAGTTTACCCCGAGCCCCTTTGTCTCATCGTTAACCAGCCCCTTGCTACCATTTTCACCAGCCCTACATTGCTTTTGCTGTGACCTTTGGTGCTCTAGATTACCTCTTGGCGACCCCGGCTTGTCTCCTCAAAATCTTTGTCGGCCTATGTTGGTTGAGGTCAGGGAGATGTTTCCCCGACTTCTTTGATTCTCGCCGATGGGCTTTTCCCATCAGTGTGAAGGTTGTCCACTCGGGGTGGTGTCTCACCAAGTTCTATATGTCTCCTTGACTTGTGCACATGGAACAATTCATCGGCATGAATCAGATGGTCAGGCTAACATTTGAGATGTCTCGGCGACAGATGCACTTTGGGATCCCATCAGGCGTAAGTTATGATCTACGGTGAGAGGTTTTGGCGAATACAATTTGTTACACCGACCGAAAACGTAAAGGGTAATCTCTTAGGTAAGAGATAGGGTTTTCGGCGAGAGGTCTCAGCGAGTGACCTTCAGTCTCGCCGATGGAACATAAAGGGTCTTCGGCCAGAAGTTAGAACAAAATTTGAAGAGAAGAGCACTGAGTCACAGTGTCAGATTACTATCAGAGTTTAAGGTCTAGGTTTTGTAGTCTGTAAATTGTAAGGTCTTAGACACATGTATGAATCTGAATGTATAGATTGAGGTCTTTAAGTCTCTCCTTTGTATTGTGTGTATGGATTGTTAATGAAAGTTGATCAAGGATCGTTTCATTAACCATTTTAATGTAATTTTTTACTGTCTGTTCTGGTTGTTGCTCTTATTCAAGGAATAAGTTAAATTCTTTAATCATATTAGAGATTCAAATGTATGAAAGGAGGATTTGATAAGTAGTCTTATAGATTTGATCACTAGTTGTGAGACTAATAAGATTAGTTTCACATAGACTTTAATGTCTAGAGTAATGGTTCCTTCTACTTGTAGGTTATTATGACTCCTAGCCCAAGGATAATGGCACTAATCTGATATTTGTTGTATGTCTTTAGGGTTCTAGTCTTCTTGCCCAAGATCATTCACTTTATTTAATCTTTTGCTTGATGTCTTCTCCTACCTCTTGGTTGCTTCAAGGTTGAGCTACTAAGAATCTAGCCCCATTTGAGGTCCTCAACACTTGACATCAGGAGTTATCTACTATAAAAAGAAATGTCTGGTCTTCTTTGAGGCATTTTGTGGGTATACCCGCCCTAGTTCTGTAGAGCCTAAAGTGCAGAAGATCTCTTGATCTTGTCAGTTGGTCCAGGTCCTCCGAGCTGCCCTTGATTGGAGTTGGCTACTCCATAGGTAGAATAGGAGACCAATCTGGTTTACAAGAAAAACAACCAACAGATTGGCGACTCTGCTGGGGAGATATAAAAAGCAGAGAAAACAAGAGTAGAAGTTGAAGCCATCATAGCTTTTATGGTGTGCCTCCCCCTCTTGTCAAATATCTTGAAGAATCCAAAAATGGGTCATATCAGTGTGCAATAGATTCATATCTTTGTATGCCATGTTGGTGCTATTCAAAGTTTGAAGAATCTCACTCCTAGAGAAAGTTTTGTTGCAGACAGCCTGAAATATTTATGGTGCTTTGCTGGTGGAACAAGCTCAGAGAAGGACTTATATGTAAGTGAACTTCATATCATTTGAAGTTTTGTCCTTTGCAAAGAGGTGGCGACTTTGTCAAGGTAAACCCATTGAAGATTTGAAGAATGTTCCAGAGCTGCAACGTTTCTAGGTATTCTTCATGTTTTTGAACATTTGAGAAAGTAATAATGTGTTTCCCTATTTAGTGATTCAGCACTACCAAAGGGAAAGGTAGTAAATGGTGTTAGCACATTTCCATTTGCTGGATTTGTTGAATGTAGTTGCAGTTCCATTGTAAGATTGTGTCTAGTGCTCAAGTCTCAATTTGTGTGGATGATGAGAATGTATTTATACACCCTAAGGGTGGTCATCCACTTGTTTTGTCATATGCTAGTTATTGTTGTAATTATGCACAGTCATTGAACCTTGATTTGTAATATCTATGGAGCACCAAGCCATAAAAAAGATTTTCAAAAGGTTTCCTAAGTCTGATAAAGGCTCAAGGACGCACAAGACCAAGATAAGGCCTGAATGGAAGGCTGTATTTGAAAGAGGTCTCAGAGAAATGGATGAAAGACATCTGATTTTTCAACGGCTTAGAGACAGTCAAACTGTATCTACTTGTCAGGTTGTCACACCAGTTGTTTATTCTTCTGACCCATTGTATGCTCAGTTAGATTTGTCATGGGTTGATTACAAAGTTGAATGTATGTCAGCTCAGGTATATAAAGAGATGCCTAGATTTCATGGATATAATGTTTGTGGAGGAGATGCACATGTCAAGAGTTTCTCCAGTTTCATGGAGAAACATTCTTTTAAGTATCAAGATGCATGGATGAGATTTTTTGTCAAATCCCTGGAACCTAGAGCTCGGGACTGGTATTTGAGTTTCCCTGATACATCTTTTCCTTGCTGGGATGAATTAGTGGCTACTTATAGAGAAAAATTTGCAAGAGATCCTTTAGACTTGGTCAAAAGGTTAAGGCAAATTAAGAAACAAGATGAGGAGTCAAGTGTTGATTTCAGTCATAGATTTTCTACTGCCTTGTCACTTATCCCAGAGAATTTCAGACCTAGCACTCCATGTTGTATCCACATGTATTTTGAAGCTTATAAAGAAGGATCTAGTGCATTATTGAAATAATTCAAGATATTGAGCATGCAGAGGGCCTACACAGTCCTAGATAGTCTGGAAAAGCAGAGAAATGAATATATACAGAGCCTGTTGTCTTCATTTGTCAGCACCCATGCTGATAAAGATAACAACTCTGTACAAATGGATGATCAGTCTTCTTCAGATAGGTGCATAGTTGAGAAAATTGAGACTGGAGGTGCTGCTTCATCAGATGATGAGGAACTTGTTTTTGAACAACTTGCAGAAGTGATGCCCCAAGCAAAATATCAGAGGTTGAGCCTCTCAAGCCAAGAACCTGAAGAGGAGCATCAGTTAGACTGGCCCTTTGGAGAAGGGAAGTGTGATCAGCAATGTGATGAGATAGTTGAGTAGTTCAGGTGCACAAATGTGTGCAGTCTTGACACAAGTCTTCATGAGAAGACAAATGAAGTTGTTGATTCAGGGAGTGCTCTGGTGGATATTAGATTTGACAAAGGAGGTGTGGAAATTCACCCTCATAAAGGTAATCTTTTTGAAGATACCTTGGGATATCCCGGTTTGCTGCTTAGTGTTGCATCCAGTCTGTGTGAAGGTCAAGAAGAAGAAACAGTCGAGAAGATGGATCAGAGCAGTGTTCCATTAAGCATTGAGCAAATGTCAGATTTATTGACCACAAAATATCAGAGGTTTGCACACAACTCTATGTTGTTGTGGGCAACTCCTATCAACCTTGACACTGATGATGACCTTCAAGAAGCAAGGTATGATACAAGTGAGTCTGGTCCTATCTGTGATGATGAACCAGCTGATCATGTTGTGTATGACAAAGTGCAGTTTCTTTTTGATGACTTGAATGAGCCTAGGCATGAATCTTTTCACATGGATGATGATGTTGATTCCAATGAGGGGTCAGTTTATGCTTCTGAACTAGAATTGTTCGCTATTGAGCAAGCTTATGATATAGAAGGTGATCATACCTCATGTTTAGAAGATAATGACAGTTGGACAATAGGTGTGGATGAATCAGAACTCTCTGATCATTCTCACCACCAACATGATGAGGAACACGTGCAAGTAAAAAGAGGAAGCATGAGTAGAAGTCAAAGCCATCATGACTTTAGTGATGTGCCTCCTCCTCCTACTAAACATGATGAAAGTTGTGTTGACACTGAAGGGATACTTGGTTGCCTCCCTGCTATCTCTACTGATGTTGATTTACTAGAGCCCTCACTTGGGGTGTTTGACTTTGAGTTGAGTGCAGATGTGAAAGATGAATCAGTGCATACCATTGAACCTGGGATGAAGAAGATGTGCCCATGTTGCAGTAACCAGTGCACAGATACTCCTGAATATGAACCTTTTGCTTTCGGCATGTGCAGAGATGATTTGCATGTCATGGAAGAAGTTGTTTATTAGAGCTTTTAATTTGATATACAGACTGATTTTGATGACAAATTTTGTGATGTCAAGAATCAAGTGGATTATGAATGTTTTTATTTCCCAGTCCAAGCAAATGAGCATTCAGTAAAACATAACCATGAATCATCCAGGGAGATATGCCACAAAGATTATAATCTACAGTTAGTATCAGATTGCATGTTGCAGTTTGAAAATGTAACTGGTGGCATTGGAAAGCACAATATTTCAATGGGACTGGCCAGTGACCAAGCTAGTTTGTGGACAGTTCATGACAGTGTTATCAATTTTTGTCTATGGAAGGCAATAGAGAATCAAGTTTTTGACAGAGGTAAAATTTGGCTCTCATTTTTCATTTGGTGGCCTAGTGTCATTAGGTGAAACAAAGGAATGAATCAAGTGACTCTTGAATTTCCTGTTCATGGACAATTCATGAGGGTACTTCACCTAAAGTATATCTTTTTCCATGAACAATAGTTTTAGCATTTGGTTTCTTGGTCTCTTCCTTTTTGCTGCATTTGCTAACTCTATTCAGTTAGCTCCTAGTCTATTTTTGGCTTTTTGTTCTGGTTTGCTCTCCCAGTGATCTGAATTCTTGCTATGCCCACCAGGGGCATACATCCCCCAACTGGAGCCACTGTTAGCACCTTTTCTGGTTCTCTCATTTTCCATTTGTTTGCCTTTGATTTTCCTGACAAAACTTTAGCTATGGGGTGTTTTTCATTTTGGCACATGGGTTAAATGGGCTCCCACAAGGGTTGAGCCCAACATGCTAGTTTTCATCTCTCTGTTGGGGCAGCCTGTGTTAGCGTTTTTCCTGGCTTTTCTTTTCCCCGTTTTTGGCTTTTAGTTTGGTTCCCCTTTCTCTTTTGCTTGCCTTGGCTTTTCTTTTGTTTTATCAGAGGTAGAATGGATGCTTGAACGGAACTAGAACTTTTCCAAATTTTGAAGTTCTAGCTCCTGTTCACACATATGTCCCGGTTCCAATTTCGTGTGATTGGAGTTTCTTTTCCTTTATGCCCTGTGTCGGTTGCTGGTCGTTTTCCTCTCCGCATTCTTCCCTTTTTTTTTTTGCTTTGTTTCCTTTGGCGGGTGCGGGATCGGAATGAGAATAGGTTTTGGAACCTTTTCAGGGGTTCTAGTTTCGGATTCTGTTCTGCTCCCATCTCCCTTCCTTTGTCTTTTACGGAGGTGGATCCAGGTTGGGTTTTGGTCTCGGGTGGTCATTTTGGTTTTCGTTT
The DNA here is from genome assembly GCA_007258455.2 of Sequoia sempervirens. Classification (NCBI taxonomy): domain Eukaryota; kingdom Viridiplantae; phylum Streptophyta; class Pinopsida; order Cupressales; family Cupressaceae; genus Sequoia; species Sequoia sempervirens. The sequence continues at coordinate 11,519,466 of VDFB02000013.1, read as the reverse complement.
CTTCCCTCGCTCCGGCTCTGACTCCATCTCTTTCCTAGTTCTAGCTCCGACCTTGTTTGGTTCCCATTCCGTTGGCTTTTTGATTCATTGACCTGCCTAGCTGGTACACCTGCAACTTAAGTTTCCCCCGAGCCCCTTTGTCTCGTTGTTAACCGGCCCCTTGCTACCGTTTTCACCGGCCCTGCATTGCTTTCGTTGTGACCTTTGGCACTCGGGATTACCTCTTGGCGACCCCGGCTTGTCTGCTCGAAATATTTGTTGGCCTATGTTGGTTGAGGTTAGGGAGATGTTTCCCCAACTTCTTTGTGTCTCACCGATGGGCTTTTCCCATCGGTGTGAAGGTTTTCCACTTGGGGTGGTGTCTCACCGAGTTCTATATGTCTCCCCGACTTGTGCACATGGAATGGTTCGTCGGCATGAATCAGATGGTCAGGCTAACATTCGAGATGTCTCGGTGATGGATGCACTTTGGGATCCCATCGGCATAAGTTATGATTTGCAGCGGGAGGTTTTGGCGAATACGATTTGTTACACCGATCGAAAACATAAAGGGTAATCTCTTCGGTAAGAGCTAGGGTTTTCGGCGAGAGGTCTCGGCGAGTGACCTTCGGTCTCGCCGATGGAACATAAAGGGTCTTCAGCCAGAAGTTAGAAAAAAATCTGAAGAGAAGAGCATTGAGTCACAGTGTCAGATTACTATCAGAGTTTAAGGTTTAGGTTTTGTAGTCTATAAATTGTGAGATCTTGGACACATGTATGAATCTGAATGTATTGATTGAGTTCTTTAAGTCTCTCCTTTGTATTGTGCGTATGGATTGTTAATGAAAGTTGATCAAGGATCGTTTCATTAACCATTTTAATGTAATGTTTTACTGTTTGTTCTGGTTGTTGCTCTTATTCAAGGAATAAGTTAAATGCTTTAATCATATCAGAGATTCACATGTATGAAAGGAGGATTTGATAAGTAGTCTTATAGATATGATCACTAGTTGTGAGACTAATAAGGTTAGTTTCACATAGACTTTAATGTCTAGAGTAATGGCTACTTCTACTTGCAGGTTATTGTGACTCCTAGCCCAAATATAATGGCACTAATCTGATATTTGTTGTATGTCTTTAGGGTTCTAGTCTTCTTGCCCAAGATCATTCACTTTATTTGATCTTTTGCTTGATGTCTTCTCCTACCTCCTGGTTGCTTCAAGGTTGAGCTACTGAGAATCTAGCCCCATTTGAGGTCCTCAACGCTTGACATCAGGAGTTATCTACTATAAAAAGCAATGTCTGGTCTTCTTTGAGGAATTGTGTGGGTATACCCGCCCTGGTTCTGCAGAGCCTAAAGTGCAGAAGATCTCTTGATCTTGTCAGTCTGTCCAGGTCCTCTGAGCTGCCCTTGATTGGAGTTGGCTACTCCATAGGTAGAATAGGAGACCAACCTAGTTTACAAGAAAAACAACCACCACCTCCCCTTGAGTAGATGTCTTCTCCTTGGAAGTAACATTCCTCCTCTTCACACCAGGCTTCCTTTTCTCTTCCTTTTCACCTTCTACTTGCGCACCCTTGATCTTGATCTTGAAAGGAGAACCTGCCTTAGCTTTACCCTTAGGGTCTAGCTCAATTGACTTTTTGGAGGTGGAATGAGACTCCAAGTCTCCCATTAGGTCATAGGTGCATTGCACACCTTCACTCTCCAATTCCCAAATCTTGTGCTTAAGCCATAACTTTGTGTATTTGATCACTAGAGCCATGACTTGTTCCAATTATTTCTTTTCCTCCTCTAACTAGTCTACTTCTCCAACTAATTTATCCTTCATAGCTTCGTAATCATGGCCTTGAATCACATCGCCATTATCATCTATCTGGTTCGGGATGACTTTGGAATTTTATAATCTAATCAAATCAATTGGAAGTCTAGAGAATTTATTCTTTCTGATCTCAAATTCATCTTTGCAGTTGGTCCAATAGTCTTCTAGGTCATCCTTGTGGCTATATTCCCTACTGGCTTTCTTTTGACCCTCACGAGTTCTATCAAATTGAGATCTTTTAGAATGGAAAGACAATCCCAAAGTGTTCATTTCCTCCTCAAAATAATGTTTTGTATGTATGGAGGGGCAAGCCTCATTGCTACCTATCTTGAGGGGAAAGTCATTTCCAAACCCTATTTTGTGCTTCTCTTTCTTGACTATGGCATCAAAGTCACATATCTACCTTGTGACTTCTAGGAGTAAGAGGTGGTCGGTAGGATACCTGGGAAGTTTGTAAGGGGTTCTCTGGAAACCATCTATCCTTATGTATGAAAATGTGGGGAATTGTATACACCAAGCTCCATATCTCTTGATCCATTCCTTAGTGTTGTCTGATATTCTAACAAGCTCTGCACCTTGAAGCAACCTAGTGATGTACATGGTGAATGCATCATTCACCCTCCTATACCTCTAGCTGCCCAGGTGTAGTTTTGGATAGACCTCATATATTACATCCTACCCAAAGGTTCCTCTAGTATCCAATCCTTTGTATGGGTGGAACCTTGCAAGTGTATAAACTAAGTAGGAGGTCATTGTGAAGCTCTTTGTCTGTAGCACATTGCATAGTTGATCATTGTTGATCATGTTTTTTGCACAATAACATCCCAGACAGAATATGGTATCCTATCTCTCTTGAAAGGTAAATCTCTATCGGAAAGCCTCAAGAGATAACCCCAAGGTCTCTAATGTCAGGTCTTGATGGTGCATAAACAAATCAGTAACAAAATGTGAAAATGCTGGTAATCACAATGGGACATTACTACAACCAAAATACTGAATCAATTTTATCAAATCTAACAATCTGATCATACTTTAATCCTAGATTTAACCCAGTAATCAAAGAAACAAAAAAAGGATAAGGGTTTGAAAGAGAGTTCTAAACTTAATACTAAACCTAAGATTAACAATGAAAGTAACCAATACTCGAAATGGACAAATCCCTCAAAACTGATCTCTTCTTGATCAAGATAGATCTACAATCTCATAGAAAATAGTGCAATTTTCTGAGGTGTTAGGATTTTCAAATCATGAACATTCATTCAACAACCCTATTGCAGTTGAAATAAACAAATCCTCACAATCGAACTAGGCACACTGAATATGAAGTCCAGGCTAACTTTACAAAGCAACTAACAATTAGTTGATTGCGAAAAGTATGGACTGAAGGATTACTGCAACATTCAAGTATCAAATCACAAACATTATTGAACCCAAATCTAATCTAAACATTAACCTTCTCAAAGAAATTTTAAAGATAGAATAACAAGAACCATGCAAAACAAAACAAAACAAGTATGGCACCAAATCACAATGTCATTTCTTATATTCAAATTGTTCACTGTAGCAACAATTCTAGCTTTATGTTACAATATTTGCTTGAGGGAAACTACTTGCTAACTTTCTTCTAACTATCTCTGCTCTATATCAATCTCTATATTCTAATTACAAATTCTAACTATTTAACCCCTTACAAATGAGGCAAAATTCCCAATATATAGAATCCCCCAAAAAACCCGTCAGCTCAGCAAGAACCTCGCAGATTAGTAGCACAACAACTTGGCCAAGAGAAACCCATGATTGGTCAAATAAGCATTAAATGCACCTTCCATCCAAGTTGGCCTAGGATCTGCCATGTAGTTTGGACCAATGCACAGGAAGATAATAGGGAAGCACAAATCGCGTCGTAGCCTATCATTAGCTCCCTTCCCTATTATCCCTATTCCGATCTGGCTCTTCAAGTACTTTCAAGAATGCCCCATCCAATTCAACCATAGGTGGCAGAGGCAAAACCCTAAGTTGATTCTCAATGGACGCAATCTCTTCTATTGACCGTTTGACCAACTTATCCTAGTCTACCTTATACGTTAGGTATTTGTCAATAATTGCAAGGTAGGTGGCCACATCATCCAACTAGTGCTTAGAAATGGACCCATCATCAAGTGGTGCAAAGACATCATGCCACCACTTCCTCAATTGCTCCAGGCTCAAGTACTTGGGTGTGATCTTCCTTCTTCCCGTCATAATTTCAAAGAAGGCAATGGATCCATTGTAGACACCAGCTAGGGTATCATCAATCTGCTTTGTTTGTTTATAAATCTTTTTCAACACCTTCTGTCTAATCTGCAATTTCTCATATGACTCCCATGGTTCGGTAGCTCTGGAAGAAGGAAGGATCTTATCACTCACCAATCTGTCCCGGGTGTATTCCATTATTGTTCTGGTTTTCTGCAGTAAAAGATCTGTATCTTCTTTATCTTGTGCTAACACCTACTTCAACCACTCAATTGCCATGATGACATCCTTTCTTGTTGACAGGATCTCCTTGATAGCTTCATCACCTTTATTTTCACCCCTTGCAACCAATTCATCATGGCGGTAGTGGATGCTTTCATCTTTTCTAGCTTGGTTATGGTCTCCTGAGGTAGAGGATTTGCAGCAGAGGAAGAAGGATTAATGGACTGTAGTGGCTTCATTAATTCCTCCAAGCACTTCCTGAGATTTTCATTTTCTCTCTCCAGCTCCTGCTTGGTCTTTATTTCCTTCCTCAATCAATCCATAATAACTATACTAGAGACTTCATAGTCTTCAATATCCTGTTCAACTGATGTAGGCCCTAGATTGAAATTCTAAACACTGTAATCCTTTCTGACCACATCACCTCTATCTTTACCTGGAGCAGGGGTGGCAATGTGAACAACTTTGTTATGTGCCTCATCCCTTTCAACCCTTGAGATCACTCTAGCCTTCTTCTTATCTTTAGCCTTCCCAAGTTTAGCTAGGAGCTCATCCCAATTCGGTGGCGTGTCTTCTACCACAACCTGTTTTCTCTTTATCTCTTTGTCAAGCCATTCTGAAACAGCAGGCCCTAATTGCAAATTATTTCCTCTTCCAAATTATGTTTCTCAGGAGTCTCATCTTTATTCCTTTCCTCCTTAATGTGTTCCTCCTTATGTTTAGGTGACAGGACCTTTTCTGCTTCTTCCTCCCCTGGAGGATATTCAACTACTTCATTTGTGACTGGTGACTCTACATATGTAACCAAGGGAGATTGCATTTATTTTTCAATTTCTACCTCTACACTGTAGAGTTCCCCCTCATGGAATTTCTCCCCTTCAGTGTCTAGATGTTCATCAACTTTTGCAGTTTCGCCAGGTTCACTTTGAACTTCATGAGCGGGAGGGATGTCATCCTGCTGCCCTTCATGAAGAGTGGCAGGAGGAAAATCTACCTTAGGCACGCCATTCTTTGGAGAAGGAGTCCTAGACCTCCTCGTATATACCTTTGCTTCCTCCTCTAAACTTTCTACACTCACCACTAGCGGGGAAATTACTTCTTTTGTAACCTTGGAGCTTACCTTCTCTGATAATTTTACAATTCTCCTTCTCTTTAGCATAGGAGCATCAGTCTCAGGATTCTGTTTCTCGACTTCCTTCTGTTCAGACTTTTTAGTCCTTTTTCTCTTCTTAGCTTTTGGCTTCCTCTATTTTTCTGTCTCTTGGACTTCTGTTTCTTGAACACCTTTAATCTTGACTTTGGAATGAGAGTCCAACTTACCCTTGCCCTTGGGATCCTGCTCAGTAGATTCTTCATAGGTGAAGTGGGGATCCAAATCACCCATCAGTGCATAGGTGCACTGTACACCACTATTTTCCAACTCCCATATTTTGTGCTTTAGCCACATCCTAGTGAATTTGATAACTAGATCCATCAGTTGTTTTAAATCTATCTTTTCCTCTTCCAACCAATCCACATCACCAACTGGTTTGTCTTTTATGGCCTCATAGGCATGATCTTGGATCAAGTTTCCATCGTCCTCCAATTGATCAGGAACTGCCTTCACATTATATAATCGAACTGACTCAAATGGAAGCTGGGAGAATTTTTTCTTTCTAACCTCAAACTCATCACCACAATTGGCCCAGTAGTCCTCTAAATTAACCTTATGGCTATATTCTCTATTGGCCTTCTTTTGAGCCTCTCCTGTAATATCAAATCTAGATCTCTTGGAGTGGAAAGACAAGCTAAGAGTACTCATTTCCTCCTCTAAAGCCTGGGCGGAACCAATGGAAGGACAAACCTCTCCAGTGCCAATCCTCAAGGGGAAGTCTCCACCAAATCCAGTCTTATGTTTGTCCTTCTTGACAATGGCATCAAAGTCACAAATCTGCCTAGTGACTTCCAACAATATAATGTGATTAGTTGGATACCTTGGAAGTCTGTATGGGGCTCTTTGGCAGCCATCAATCCGAATGTAGGAGAAGGTTGGGAACTGAATAAACCATACTCCATATTTCTTGATAATTTCTCTAGCCTGGTCTGAAATCCTTACATGCTCTGCCTCCTGAAGCATTGTAGTGATATACATGGTAAAGGCATCATTTTCCCTCCTATAGTCTGAGCTTCCTAAATACAACTGAGGGAAAACTTCATAGATGATATCCTGCCATAAAATCCCCTTTGTATCCAATCCTCTGTAGGGATGGAATCTGGCAAGTGCATAGACCAAATATGAGGTCATTGTGAAGGTATTTGTTTGCAACACATTGGACAATTGTTTATGGATTACTTGGTTGATGACCCCTTCCTAATGGTAATTAATCTTTTCTTGCTCCATCTTCACAATGGCATGGCACATCCAATTCTCAAATGTACCCGCACTCTTCAATCCAACCACCCTGCTAAGAAAGGTGATGGCATCATAGTATTCCTTCTTGAATTTTGCTCAGAACAACTGCTTGGGCAGCTTGGAATAGTGAGACTTGGGCTTCTCTAGCCAAGAATTGATAAACTGTTGTGATTTCACCATTTTTTCATCATAGAACTCCTGAGCTGCCTCAATGGTGAATCCTACCACATGAGACCTGTATGGCATATCAAAGGTTTGGGCAATGGAGACTGGGTTGAGATTTGCAACAACCCTCCCTTGAGGACCAATTATCCTCTGTGTGTCTTGATCATAGTGCCTGGCACACTCAAGGACCAACTCATAACACTGCACCATAGAAGGGAAACTAGCTACATGTGACAATCCTGATTCCATCATTCGTCTAGCCACCAAAGGAGGATCCTTAGCCGCTATTCTTTCTTTAAACACTTCATAGTCCCAAAGGCCAACATTTGTATCAGTGAATTTTGACCAGACAGAAGTAATTTTACTCTCAGGGACCTTGCTCTTAATGTCCAGCTTAATCCTCTCTACATCAGACAATGAAGACCCAGCTGCTGCCTTACTTGATTCAACCCGCACTCAACATGAAAATCATAGTAAAAACCATAGGAAAGAGTCATGTTAATCCATCAAAACACCATTAGAATGCATCTCATATAGTCAAGGTGTTATTAAATATCATATGAAATGATCACAACAAATTTTGGATTTCAAGACCATCCACAGAATCTAGGCTAGAGAGGAATTTCAAGATATTCCAGACCAATCGGATTCCAATGTAATAACCAAGAAACACCTACTTAACCATTAAACCTGATCATTTTTTATCAATAAACCACATGGAAGATCATAAGATAGCATGAATAAATCATAAAATGCATTGAAAATCACTAACACATCATGTTATTCCATATTCATTTACATTTCATCAACTTTTAGGAAAATCCACCAGAGAAGGATTCTCGTGAAGAAAGGGCCAGAGAGGAATTTCGAGAAATTAGGGAGATGCTAGATTTTGAAGAAATCTGGCCCTGACGGACATCTATGGTTAAGGAAAAGTTTTGAACCAATGGGGCTTCCTAGAATGAAGGTTTTGGCAAGAGTTGTGAGCTCACCGAGAAGTCTTGGCGAAACCACGAAGTCATGCCGAAGGATGTCATCAAATTGGGTTTCGCTCAGACTTAGTGGTTTCGGTGTAACGTCTCGCTGAACGGTGATATAGAAAACAATATCGATATGATCAAAGGACAGTCAGGGTAAGGTCTTGGCAAATGCTTCATGTCCCACCGAATTTTGGGGTCCAAGCAAACACTTCAGCTAGACTAAATGACATCTCAACGAAGCTGCGGTGTCTTGCTGATAGGCGCTTGGTTCGAATTTGGCCAGAGGTCTCGCCGATCATGTAATGTTTCACCAATATGAAGTCCCATCAGCATAACCTCTTGCTGACAACATGCAGTCTCAATGAAAGAAGATCTGGGCTCGCCAAGAAAGGAAGGCTTTGTTATAACGTCTTGGCGACCGTTGGTAGTCTCGCTGATAGCGAAGGTCTCGAAAAAATATGTGAGCTCGTCGAAAGGTCTTGGCGACTTAGCAGGGTCTCAGTGACTGAAATGAACAGGGCTCATCAAAAGTGAAACGTGCTCGGTGAAAGGTCTCACCGAAGGATGGATGTCTCAGCAAAGCAAATGGGTATCGGTAAGACCAATGGAGCCCGCTATGACCTCTTACCGACTAGGGCCTATCTTGCTGAAAGCGAATATGAAAGTGTATGTCGGTGAGAGATTTTCTTACGGGGTGAGGTCTTAATGAATCCTCTTTATCTCAGCGACTAACACAGGAGACTTTGTCGGTGTGAGGAACGATACTGTCACAGCAATCCAATACGAACTTAATGAATCCTCTTTGTCTCAGCGACTAACACATGAGACTTTGTCGGTGTGAGGAATGATACTGTCACAGTGATCCAATACGAACTTAGGAAGGTTTATCAGTGTAATACAGGGTGATCGATATGACATCTCACCGGCTTTGAAAGGTCACAGTGAATAAAATTCGGAAGGGATGGACTATCCCGGACTGTGACGCTAAGTCACGATTTTACCTAGACACCAAATCAATCATGAATTTCAACAGTTTAACTCAGGACAAGTCAGGGATGGACCTTTCATAGATTTTCTTTGCATTCTAGTTCAATTTTAAGATGAAATAACCCAACATGACGCTGCCCTAGGCTTGAAACCCTATACACCCACCATTAGCGTACAAGCAAGCTCAGAATTCAGTTTTTCTTCAACTGCTAAGTCATTACTAGGGTTTACTAATTACTCTCAGGAAAGATTCATCAAAATGTAAACAGACAAATGAGCTCAAAACTCACCTGGGAGATGACAAATGACACAATACAGAACAACCCTAGCATGAAATAATCATCAAATACGTAGGAATTCAAATCCCACAAGCTCTCATAATACCAACGTGCCATTCATAATCCAATTCAAAGCAAAGCAATCAGATACATACCATTATGAAGTGGAAACCGATCCAGGAATCAGAAAATGTGAAGCCCAATGGTGTCCACAATGAACATGGGTGAGAACGCACAAGAAATCATCACTTAAATCCACAATTCGCCCAACTACCCCAAAACGAAGCCAACAACTCAAAGAAAAAACTCCAAGGATGCAATTCTCAACTCGAACAATCGCAAATAGTGAGCATGATGGCACAAAAGATCTTAGAAATCAAGTTAAATCCAGCCTTCACAGCATGTACGAAGCCATTAATGCAATTGATAAGATAGTCAAGAAACCCAGGGAGCCGACGACAGGGCAGATCTTGGAAAACTTTGGCCCACGCAGAAATCTGCGAAAACCAAAAATTCCCTAGCAACAAGGGTCCAGCCGGAGTCCAAGAAGGATCCAGGAAAATCCAACCAAGGTGGAAAATCCTGAATCAAGGCAAAAGCCCAAAATTTAATCCAGAACTTAGGATTTTCAACAAATAACCTAGGGAAACACCTAGGCAATCAAAATAAACTTTAAAGCACATGCCTAAATAAGACAAAACCTCAAAAAAGAAAGGACCAAGAAACCAAAACCAAAGCTAAGAGGGTCCCTGCTTTCAACGGGGTGTGTGTGCAAAAACTACACAACAATCATGTATCATGGAACTTATGATGCTTGCCTAGATATAATCAATATTGTGTTCCATCCTCACTATAACAAAGAACATCCAATTCTCAAAAACTCTAGCACTCTTCAAACCTATTACCCTATTGAGGAGTGTGATAGCATAATAGTACTCTGGTTTGAATTTGGCCCTGTATAATATTTTTGGAAGCTTTGAGATGTGGAGCTTAGGTTTCTCCAACTAATAATTAACCACCTGTAGAGCCTTGTTTGTATCATCCTCAAAATAGTTCTTGGCAATACTCAAGTCTAGAGCCACCACATGAGATTTGTTAGGCATATCAAAAGTTTATGCCAAAGATATAGGAGAGAAGTTAGCCAACACCCTGCCTTGAGGGCTAATCACCCTCTGTGTGCTCCTGTCATAGTGTCTGGCACATTCTAGCACCACCTCATAACATTGAACTGTAGGAGGAAAACCAGCCACATGAGCCAATCCCAATTCCACTAACCTTCTAGCCAATAATGGGAGGTCTTTTTGTGCCATCCTTGTCTTGAATTCTTCATAATCCCACCTACCTACATTGGTATCAACCTCTGCCCAAATGGAGGAAAGCTTAGACTCAGGAACTTTACTCTTTATGTCCAGTTTTATTCTTTCTACTTCAGAGATGGAGGATCCTTCAACACTTAGATCTATCTACTTTCCTATTGTCTTACTAGCCATTACTCCTCTTGATCCTTCCCGAAAAAAGTTAATTTAGCTGCAACAATGGCTTGAAACGAACCTCAATTCCCTTGCAAATAGCTGCAATGAAAATGCAAGAAATTCATTGTCAAATCCTTGAATCAATCACTCAAGCTGGAAAATCACTTAAGCACTTCAAAATCAAAATCTCAATGGCAACACAGAGAAAATGACAATAGAAATAATCAAAAACCAACTAAACACTGGCCACAAGAATCATACTGCTAAGCATTAATGCAATCAACAAGCCAGGTTGAAACACAACTCGGGAATTCAACAAGGTGACAGAATTTTAGGAAAATTCGGTCCACGCAGAATTCTGCGATGTATGTGAATTTCTAGAAAATAGTGCAAAACATCTACCATTGGGTTTTCAAATCATCTGGGGAATTCTGTCCAAAGGGAGTTTTCCCAAAAAGAGCCAAAAACCCGAAATATGTCCAGAACATAAGATTTTCAAAGTATTTTCTCAAAAATGGGATTTGCACGAACAAGATAATAATTTAGGCACATGCCAAGGCAACTAAATCCTCAAAATCAAAGGGCCAAAACACCAAAAATGAAAGAAAAGGAGGGTCCCTTCCTTCAACGGGGTGTGTGTGCGAAAACTGCACAACATGGGGGGAGAAAGTTAGCTAAAAAACCATTTAGAGAAAGAGGAAGTGTTGAAAATAATAAATTCTTGTGTAAGGGGGAGCAATTGACACTAATGTATAGTACATGTGGAAGTGATCAGAGCTATTATTTTTTTTATTGATATTTTTTCATATCATGTGTTTCCATCAATGACAAAGGGGGAGATTGTTGGAAGTTTGTTTTTTCATTGATTTCAACAAATCTATGTTGTTGCATTGATGTCAATCTATGGAGATTCTTTGGTTGGTTGCATTATGTTGTCATCAGTAGTTTTCCTTATTTCAACCTCTAGTGTTCCTTTGATGAGCATGCGTTCGTGTATGTTCAACCTCTTGTGTGGTTGAGATGTTGAGAAGGTGTTGCATATGTTGAGTTGGTTTCTTAGTGCTTTTGAGAAAATTTAAATAAAAGAGAATTCAGTGTGGTAGTGGTGTTTTGGTTTTTTCTCTGCATTTCTTCTATATTGAAGCTATTATTGTGTGGTTCAGATATATTGATAAGAGGTGTTCATAATTATTATATCTAGAGTTTCATGTTTTGGATCGTTTGGAAAAATAATTTGTGTTCACCAATGCGTGATCTATGAAGTAGTGATGTCTAGGAGAAATGGTTTTATTTCACATTTCTTCGTGTTGTGGTTTCTAGTGTTATGGATCTAGGAAAATTCTTATATCACTTGTATATACCTTCCCTCAAAGTTTTAGGTGATTTCATTCCACAAGGTTGTTTGGTATGTTGGATGCCTGTGCTACTGTGTCTAGTTACATAAGATGAAGACATTCTTAAGTTTCAAGTGGTTGCGGTAGTAATGGTGAATATTTTGATGATGTGGAAAATTCTAAGATGTTGTATGAATGTTGTGAATTGTTTTGTGTGGTCTTCCTTCACTCCTCTCCAACATAGTAATGTTTTGTTGCTGACCTATCTATAGGAGTTTATGGTGAACTACTCAAACACCCCAAAATCACCTACAAGACAAAATAACTTCCACTAGAGAGAAATGGAAAATTATCATGCTATCATTAAGGATACAAGAATGCCACACTAAATATGTAAATGTGCATATGATTCCTTGCTTATATAGGCAACGAGGTGAATAGGATTAAACATTATCATGACAAGTTTCTTAATCCTATCACATGTGACAACTAATTAACTACCTAGGAAATGATGCAAAAATAAGATAAGTTGTAGACAAGGCTTCTAGAAGAATCTTATATCCTAAGTAAAATTAATCATGTGATGGGTCCTAGCTACTAGGCCATGCAAGGTACCCATGTACAAATACAAATGAAATATCTCACAAACGAAGAAAAGGAGAAAATCAAGTGGGACACAACTCCTCCCCAAAAGAGAGATAAATACAATAATCATATCCATCAAAAATCCAATTAATCTCCATCCACACAAAGAATGAAAAGAGAGATCATGCAACCTCCACCATAATGAGATAACTTGTTGCAAAGAGAAGCACTGGAAGCATGCTTGTGGAGTAACACTGAAATCCTCAATTCGCTAAGCAAGGAAAGATACTTCTATTTACTAAAAACCATATTAGATTCACTCAAGGAATCAAGTCAAAATCATGATAAAGCAACAACATACCTGATGCCAAGGGACACTAGAAAACTCATAAACTAGCAAAAACTTTAGAATCTATGAAGCAACAGTTGATTGAGAAATGATCTGTAACTAAAATGAAGTGTAGAGAAAATGCAAACATAATGCACACAAAAAAAAGGAAATAGTGTAAGCACTAATGAACATTCACATCTACCTCCATGATGAAAATAACCTCAAATTTGTGTAGAGGATGAAATCAGCTTTTCAATGATATAATTTTTTCAAAAAATGGGCCTCATATGCTCAAGTTATGACTTTTTGAAAAAAGGGATAAATTGTGCCAGCTGACAATGCAGACACAAACTTTTTGATTTGATTTTTGGAAAATTTACTTGTTTCATGCAAAAACTAGTGGATACCCAGATAATATTTTGATGCTACCAACAAAACCCATAAATCATTTTTGAATCCCAAAACCAGAACATGTGATTTGGTAAAAAAGGTAAACTTCACCTATAGGAAAAATAGTTGCATTAGTCTATTTGATAGCCTTTTCTACAAAATATTCTTACTATCTACAAAATCTAGTAGACACCCAGATGAGATTCTGACCCTAGCTACAAAACCCAGAAATCATTTTTCTTACAAATGAGTGGAAGTGGGATTTCTAAAGCAAAAATGAAAACGGTTCCAATAAAAACAACTTGCATCAAACCCTTGCAAATTTGACAAAATATGTCATATTTTGACGAAATGAAAGCCAATCTTGACTTTTTCTAATGCCTTGGATTCAATGGTGAGGCTCTCAAGACCCCAACTCACACCCAGCAAAACTTTCACACCAAGATTGGTCCCTTAGATCTAGTAAGAAGTTTGCAACACTGAAACTCTGATAACATGTAGGAGTTTATGGTGAACTCCTCAAATACCCCAGGATCATATGTAAGACAGAATAACTTCCACAAGAGAGAAATGGCAGAAATATCATGCTAACATTAAAGATGCGAGAATCCCAAACTGAATATGGAAATGTACATATGATTCCTTGCTTATATAGGCAAGGTTGTGAATAGGATTAAACAAGATCATGACATGTGTCTTATTCCTATCACATATGACAACTAAATAACTATCTAGGAAATGATGCAAAGATAAGATAAGTTCTAGACAATACTTCTAGAAGAATCATATATCCTAAGTAAACTTAATCATGTGAATAAGTCCCTTAACTATCTAGTGAATGAATTAACTAGGTACAAGAAATTTTTTCACACCAACACTATCTTGGTGATGCATGTTGGAGGTCCATACGTTTGATTAGGGCCAACCTAAGGTTTGAGGATTCATTTAGAATAAATTTTGTGGGAATGATTATAGGTCTAGAACCTATTTAGATGTTGTACATGTTTTGGTTATGGAGTGTTAAGCTGACAAATTATGGTGTTATGTGTTTCATCTAATTAGGATGACCTGATTGATGAATGGATATATGTGTGGATGATATATATACAAGGATAATTGTTGAGGATGTTGTGTGGTTGAAGTGAGGTGTGTGTAATTTGAAGTCCAAATATGTGAAGTGTGAAAGTGCAAAATGCAGTGTGAGCTTAAATGATTAAGAGTACTGGGAGCAGTGAGTAGAAGGTGTCTACATTTCAGTATGTGAAGGTTGTAGATGGTGTGGAGGTGTATTGGTGAATATTTTATGTTTCTTTGAGATGGATTTCTCATTGTAAAAATCCTCTATCTTCTTTCTTATTTGATAGTGATCATTTGGAAATGAGCCCTATTGTATCTGGTTTTGCAATTACTTTATATTGTGAACTAATTCTCATGGTGGTTTTTCCCTTCTTGAGTTTTCCATGTAAATATAGTGTTCTCATGTGTTTGTATGTGTTTGTATTACTATTTTTCAAGTTTACATTTTGCTAATGCATGGTGGCAATGGCTCCGATAGTGACTTTGGTGGTGGTCACACCAGTGGTTTTGGAGGTGGCTCCGATGGTGGTTCTAGTGGAGGTTCCTTTGGCTCTATGTCTTCTAATGACCCTATTATGAACACTCTTCTTCAGAATATGGGTAAGATGCAAAGCTAGTTGGTAAGTGTCTCCCAAGCCTTTGCTCAGCCTATCTTTCAACCCTTTTTCTGGCATAGCCTATTATTGGTTGCAATTTTAAACACTCCCTTCCCAAAAGGAATGGAGATTCACAAATTTGAAAAATATGGTGGCAAAGGAGACCCACAAATGGATGTGTCCACCTTTAATTCCATGTGTACAAACTTCTTCCATCACAATGCATTGATGGAAAAATTAATCCCTCCATCTCTCAAGGATACAACACTCGAATGGTACTATTCCTTGCCCAACAATTCCATCTTCTCATTTGATCAACTTGTAAATCAATTTCTTTGACAGTTCCAAGCCAACATTGGATCGAATATGACCTTTTCGGATCTCGTCCAATGCAAACAAGGTGATAACGAGAAGATTATTGATTTTATAGCATGGTATTAAGCACTCTTCTCACAAATCTCGTATCTGCTACCCAATTTTCACTTGTAGAAGGTGTTCATAGGGAACTTGCAAAAACCTTGGTGAGAGAAATTTTCCCTTATGAAATACCCTTCTTTAGTGCATTTGTGTGTTGCATTACGAGAGTATCAACAAACTGTAGCTCAGTTCAGTGGATCCTCCTCATGCTCCCATTCAAAAGGGAAGTCCATTGTATTAATCTTTAGGAAATGTAAGGTTATTGCGAATGTAGTAGCTGCTACGAGTGATAATGGCCTCAGATGTAACTAAAAGTTCACAAAGTTAGCAGAATATTGTTCTTCCATATTGCAAAATTTTTTGAAGGATAAGATCATAACCTTGGAGAACCTGAAACCTCTTAAGGAACCTTTCCCTAGTTGGTATGATCTGAATACCTTTTTTCAGTACCATCGAGTTAATGGACATGATATCGAATGTTGTATGCACCTGTGTCATGAGATATAGGACCACATTGAGGACGGTACTATTTATTTTGATGGAAGTAAACAAAATATGAATAAATTGGTGGTGAAAGAGAATAATGAATTGAAGATATACATAGACTCATTTCTTTCATATTCTGCTAACACAATTATTGATCCCTTTGATCTACCACTTAGCCTAAGGCCTATGTTAACATGGTTGCGGTTACTCCTACTGTGCAACCTACACCAATTTCCCCAGACATGTCATTCACGTTGCAGGATTTACCCTTAAACAAAAATCCCTCTTCCCTCTACATTCTTGCTCACCTCAATGGCAACATTGTGACAAGATCCTTAGTTGACCCCGCGAGCTAAGTGAGTGTTATTACAGAAGAGATGTTGTGGCTTAATTCATTGCATAGAAAGGAGTACGAAGAAACAAAATTTACCATCCATACACACAATTGTCTTTGTCTTAATCCATATGGCTCGATAACTCTATCCATCCTAGTTGGACCTAGGGTTGTAGACACAGTCTTTGATGTTATTTTGAAGTCAAATCTGTTCAAGATGAAGTTGGGTATACCTTGGCTAGCTTCCATGAATGGAAATGCCTTTATCATTCACAAATATTTAAATTTCTCCCATGAAGGTAGTGCATAACATTGGATACCATCCTCTGGTGTCTCATGGGGGTTACTCATTGGATCCCTTTTGGCTAGCCCTGGTTGGTCTTCTTCCTCCAAGAACAGACCTAACTTACAAGATCTATGTGAAGTATAAGACCAGGGACAAAGGACGACTGAATTTGACCCTTCCAGTAGCACAGCAACCAGTTGCCTCCTCTCCTCAAAAGGGAAAGGAGAAGCTCCCTCATCCTCGAGATGGCTCTCCTCCTCTTTCTAGAGAAGATTTTTGGATGAATATTCCTAGATTTTATCCACTGAGTCTGATGATACCTCCTTGGCATAGACCTAATATTAGGATATTGGACCTTCCTACTAAACCACCTGGACCTTGGTACTACTTTTATGGCAGGGGAAAAGGTCCCTGAGGGGAATATTCTATGTCTCGGCCTCTATGGCCTCCTACCACTTCTACTCCCAAGGTAGTAAATGGGAAAAGACTTTCTACTGAGGAATTAGAACTGACTCCCCCTATTGCTTCTCAACCTATTCCTCTTTCTCCCATTCAGGAGCCTATCCCTCCACTAGAAATAATTGTGGTGGATACTCCCCTGGCTGATTTGGAGCCTTTTGTCCCTTCAAAGCTTTTGGTCTCCGATTTGATGAGTCACATAAACCACCATGTGTGTGAGCGCAAGTGCCAGTGAAAGGATCTCACAGTTGAGTAGGCTACCTTACAGGGGAAGGAAGAGAAGATGACTGCCCCTACTTCAGGGCCTCCTGATGCATGGTCTATATTGAAAAAAATTCCTTCTCTTTGTTTGTCTCTTTCTTGTCCTTATGTTTCATGGAAAATATATACATGAAATAAATAATTAAGTATAAGTTGGAATTTACATATGGAACTTTACTTTATTATACTTTAAGTTATAGTCTAGTTCAGTCTAGTTTAGTTTAGTTCAATTCAGTTCAGTTCAGTTCAGCTTAGTTATGGTTTAGTTATCTTAAGTTAGCTAAAGAAAGGTTGGTTCCACCTTCCATGTGGGTTTCCCATGTTCTCCTATCTTTTAGGAGCTCTTCTTGTACGTCCCCACATGTTCCTATCATTTAGGAATAACCACAAATGTCAATTTACATGTTCATTTCATTTGAATTTAATCTCTTTCTAATCCTAGTGTTGGGGAACACTTTCTAAGGACTTAGGAGATACATGAAATATGTTTAGGATTTCAATTAAATGGAATCTTATTCCCAACAATTTCATGTATATAGTTTCAGGATGTTTGAGAGTGGTTTCGAAACTTTAGGATTTATAATGCAAATTCTAGTTTTTGGAAGATCTTACAATTTTTTAGATAGCCAAATTTTAGTAATCAATATGTCAATTTCAATAATCAAGAGGTAAAATTTTAGTAATTAGGAGGTCAAATTTTAGTAACTAGCAAGTTGTACCATTTTTCTCTCTCTATCGCATTCATTGTTTATCCCTTATACTCTAGACCTCTCTTTCACACTTTCCTTCCCTCTCTCTCTTTCTCTCTTTCTCTACTTATCCCTCCCTCTCACTCACTCTCTCTCTCCCTCTCTCTCTTCTCCCTCCCTCTACCCTAAACCCTAAACATTATCCCTCAACCCTATACTTAATCCCTAAACCCTACAATCCCAACCCTTAACCCTATACACTAAATCCTATACCCAATATCCTAAACCCCAATCCCTATACCCTATACACTTAACCTTATAACCTCAACCATGAACATTATCCCTCAACCATAAACCCTCAACCCTATACTTAAACCCTAAACCCTACATTCAACATTGTACCCTAAACCATACACCCTCATCCCTATACCCTATACCCTTCACCCTCAAACCTTAACCCTATACATAAAACCTCAACCCTATACTGAATATCCTATACCCTAATTTCTATACCCTATACACTTAACCTTATACCTTAAACCCAAAACCATACACACTCAACCCTCATCCCTATACCCTATACCCAAAACCCTAAACATTATCCCTCAACCCTATACTTAAACCCTAAACCCTACACTCTCAACCCTTAACCCTATACCTTATAACCTAAACCCTATACCCAATATCCTAAACCCTGATCCTTATACCCTATACACTTAACCTTATACCCTCAATCCTCAACCCTATACTTAAACCCTAAACCCTAAACCTAACACCCTCAACCCTATACCTAATATCTAAAACCTAATCTCTATACCCTATACACTTAACCCTATACCCTCAACCCTGAACACTATCCTTCAACCCTCAACCCTATACCTTAAACCTTAAACCCTACACTTTAACTCCCCAAAAAATTTGGTAGCAAAAATGATGAATTAAACTTTAATGGATAGAACTAGAAATATGTTAAGTGGTATGTGGCTATATTGTTGTTGGATAGAGACTATGTACTACTTTTTATTTGCTTAATCAAACACCTTGATTAGTTCTTGTTGGTAAAACTCCTTATTAAGTGTGGACAAGTAAAAATATTTCAATTTCACATTTAATAATATTCCGTTGTAATACTTATGTTCATGTGACTCAAGAAGAGAAATCTAAACTAGATCCAAAATTCCATAAATGCATTTTTGTTGGTTAGATGAGAATGCTAAAGGTTATAAGCTTTGGAATCCTCTAACCCAAAAAATATTTTTTTGAGGTGATTTTAGAGAATTTTTAGTTTATTTAAGTGAAAAACAACCAAAATAAAAAGAAAGAACAAAAATAGTGCACTTCAAAATGAAAATAGAAAAGCAAGGAGATGCACATGTGGAAGAAAAAATAGATGGACTGGAGGATGGAAAAGAAAAAAGGGGATCATATGAGAGTTTAGATTATAATGTGTGGGATGAACACATAGAAGAATAGGTAGAGTTTTTTATTCCTAACTTGAGAAGGTCCACAAGACAATGGAACTCGGTTGATAGGTATAACCCACTAGATTTTTTTGTGTATTTATTTTGTTAAGCAGAAACAATGAACCTAGATCTTTCAAGGAGACTCTTTTTGAAAGATGGTGAGTTTTGGATGTAGATCATACAAGAGGAGATGATGGTCTTGGACAATTGCGATACATAGGACCTTGTCAATTTGTGGACAAGGAAAGAAAGACCATTGGTTGCAAGTGGTTGTATAAAAAAAATTGATGCATATGTTCAATTAAAGTGTTACAAGGCCAAATCGGTGGCCAAGGGCTACTCCCAAAAAGAGGGAGCTGATTTCAATGAAATTTTTGTAAAGTTATCTATTAAATTATTTTATCCATTGATGCAACTTGTGATTTTGAGATTGAGTAAATGTTAAAAATGCTCTCTTACATGGTTATCTTGAGGAGGAAATTTATATGTGTCAACCTAATGGTTTTATAGTGAAAGGAAAAAATAGTTGGTTTGCATGTTGAAATTGTCATTTTATAATCTAAAATAGTCACTTAATATGTACCAAAATTTGGATGCCTTTGCATTGAAGTTTGGTTTTATTATGAGTGGGGAAGATCATTATGTTTATATTAATATTATTAAAGATCAAATACTAATCATTTTCTTGTAGTGGATGATATGTTGTTTGTTGGTGACAAGAAGGTGATAATTAGGGAGCTCAAAACTCAAATTTTTGGCACATTCAATATAGAATTGGAAGCTAAAATATATATTCTTTGGATAGAGATCAATAGCGATCAAGAACATAGAAATCATTGGTTGAGTTAAAGTATGTGGATACCATTTTGCAATGATTCAATATGTATGATTGTAAGCCAGCAAGTATTACATTTCCAGTTGGTACTAAGATTAATTTAAACATGTGTCCTTAATCTTATGATTATTTTGATAGAATGTCTAACATGTCATATGCTAGTGTTGTTGGCAGCTTGATTTATGCAATAGTTTGTACTAGTTGGAGTTTTGAGCATGTTTACATCCAACCCTAGTAAAGAGCATTAGACTTTCAGTAAGAAGGTATTTAGATATTTGCATAGAACTTATTATTGTTTGTGTTATCATGGTACTAATGATGTGGACAAGTCATTGGACATACAATGATTTGTTGATGCAAATTGGGTAGGTGATTGAGTAGTCGAAGATCCACCAGTAAATATGTTTTCTCTCTATTTGGAGGTGTGGTGAGTTGGATGAGTAAAAGGCATATTATGATTATTTTTTCCACCACAGGACTAGAATGAATGGCCACTACACATGCCCCTAAGGAGGTGGTTTAATTATAAAGTCTTATTATAGGTAATAAGTTATCTTGATGCAAGAAGGACATGGGCTTTGATACTTGTACTTAATTGTATTTATTTTACCTATGGATGTATTTGCAATATATAATGTCAACTGGGAGAACTTAAAAATTAAGGTACCATTTATCTTACAATCCTATGTATTATTTATGTATTTTATGTTAGAAACCAAGATTAGATTTGAAAACCAGAATAATCCTTCCACAGAAGAGAAAAACAAAAAAGCAAGAGATTTGCAAGAAGATGTGCAAATATTATATTCGAGAATTCAATAAATTACAAGATATGATTTGCTTTATAAAAGAAAAGATGCAAACCCTAATCTTATCTTGAGCAACAAGATAGATCAAAAGATAAAGATAAGAACCTAAAACTTAGGAATTAAATAAATCCTAAGTAAACTTATGCAAAGTGTAATTAAATATTAATTACACCAACACCCCCCATAAGTGCAACTTAGGGAGAAGCAAAATTATTATGCAAAGATGAGTCCCGGCAACAAGGCCTGATCAGGTACTCATTTACAAATGCAAAGATGAGGTAGAGAAGGAAAAACCCAATGGGACAAAAACCCCCTACAATGAGATGACTGCTGCAAAGAAGCACTGGAAGAACACTGTGGAGTAACACTGGAACCTGAAACTGGCAAGCAAGGAAAGATACTTCTGTTTACTACTGAAACCAGATGAGAGTCACTGATTGACTCAAGGAATCATGATAAAGAAACAGTAGACCTGATGCCACAGAACACTGGAAAACTCACAAACTGGAACAACCCTGAAATTTGTGAAGCAATAGGAGATGAGATGATGACATAATCTAGAAGTTGTGTATCTCGATGCCAATGCCAAACTATGACTGAAACTCTTCCATGGGAAGGAGTGCCATGAAGACTCTAGAACATTAACCATAAAAACATGGCCCTCAAACTGATATGGATCCAATGTGGATCATTAACCATAGGCTCTCAATCTAAAGTGTGAACCGGATGTGAATCAACAATGTGTCTAGCTAAGAAAAGATATGGCCAAAAGAAACTAAGAGACCAAATAAACTCATACAAGTTTCCATAAAAACAATATGAATATGGGGATCAAAGTGCATACACACTCTAATCAAATTTATTATGCAAGAAACCCCCTTGAATGGAACTTTATCATAGTTCATTTATTACAATAACCCAATGATTGTAAAAGGAGAGAATTCTAAACATGCATAAACAAAAAAATAAAATAGACCTCACATTTATGTAGAGGACTGAATCAGCTTTCCAATACCACAAGAATGACAAAAAAAGGATCACCGAGTCAAAAGATATGCCCTCCGAAGCGAAATCTGAACATCTGACTTCAACTGGACAAAACTCCCATGAAACAGCAAAATTTCTGAAAACAAACTGCACCATCAAAAAATTGGGCTTTCCAACTTTCCGGTGATATCTCGTTTCAAAAAATCCACCTCCGGGATCAAAAGTTATGACGAAATGAAAAAAAGAGTTGTATGGGGGCAAATCAGGGTCTTCACAGGCTAAATGGGGGAAAATTTTCGGCCCCTTTGCTCTGGCCCCTGGTCTGCCATATGACCAAGAGCTAAAAAATTTGAAAAAAAACCCGCCGCCAAGCGAGCGGCGGGTGGGCTAGGCAGTGAAGGCACCGCCGGGTGGCGCCGCTGCTGGCACCACTGGCTAGGGAGCCCCCTCGGGGCTGGCAATAGGACCGGAGTCCGAGGAAAGGGTGACCGCCGAGAGGAGCCGCGGGTGCCGAGAAGAGCCGGGAATAACCGAAGGGGAGTGGAAACTGCCGGTGGCTGGAAACTAGCAGCGATGACTGGAAAAACAAATGAACACCGGGGGGAAGGAGTGAGCGGAGGCCGGTGAAGAGAATGTCAACGGCCGATAGAAAACCAATCAACAGTGATGTGATGGGCGGCCGTATGGTAGGGTACAGCCCTGTACATGTAAAAAACTCCGCACAAAATTTTGTATGATATTTTTTATAAAAATCAACCACCGAATGCCAAAAAAAAATTATGAAGACAATAAAAAACAATTTTGCAGAAGATATTAAAATATATATTCTTTATTCTGCACAATCGTACCATGTACCTGGCGGGCCGTACGGCCTACTGGGTAAAAAAAAATTTCCTCACGAATAGCTGATGCCAAACATAGGCATATTATATGTCATTTTTTGTCTCTCGAATGCTCTAGATCTAATGGCGAGGTTCGATCTGTCTGAAAATGCACCAGAAGCTTCACAACTCCCAGATCTGACAAATCTTCAAACCCTAATAACTCTGGCATAAAATGTGGGATTCAGGTGAAACAAAAGTCGATCTTGACTTTTAAAATAGCCCTGAACTCGAATATGAGCTTAGATTTCCTCCAATGTGCACCGAAAGTAACCATGAAAGAGCACCCAAATAGAGAGAGAAACTTGAGGTATGAAAACCCTCAAGGAATCCGGAACCAACCTTGCAATGATTTTCTCAAAAATCTGAGAAGGGGCTGCAAATCAAGGCTCTGATACCATGTTAGAAACCAAGATCAAATTTTCAAACTAGAATAATCCTTCCACATAATAGAAAAACAAAAAAGCAAGAGATTTGCAAGAAGATGTGCAAATATTATATTCGAGAATTCAATAAATTACAAGATATGATTTGCTTTATAAAAGCAAAGATGCAAACCCTAATCTTATCTTGAGCAACAAGATAGCTCAAAAGATAAAGATAAGAACCTAAAACTTAGGAATTAAATAAAGCCTAAGTAAACTTATGCAAAGTGTAATTAAATATTAATTACACCAACATTTTAAACTTTTGGATAGTTTCCTCGGATGCATAGGATGGAATTGGAAATTACTTTGTAATTCAAATTATATCAAAATATTGGCATTAGTTGTCATATGCATTCATTAAGAAGGTTGAGCATAACAGTAGTGATTACAATTATATTTTGGATCACTAAATGCGCATTCCCAATTCTAAGCACTAGGATTCAGGACTACAAATCTTGTATAACAAAAAAAGTCATACATGAATTGGCTATTCCATTTTGAAGTGCTACACTTGGGGAGTTGAATCATCAAAGGTTATGACACCTAAGATTATTTTCTAATTATATTTTATATTCAAGGGGCTAGTTGGTTGTGCTCATGTGAAGTCTTTGATGCATTAGTTATTCTTGAATGACTCTCTCCAAGGTGGGTGTGGGGTTTTTGCATGATACCATGGTTTTGGTATCTATTATTTTGGTCACCATTTATGGTTTTGTCCTCTCTCTATGTCTACATATTGAGAGCATGAGATAGTAGCCCTATGAGGTTGTTTACAAGTCCTAGCTTCTACTCTTGGCTGGTCCATGAAAATTTTAACACCTCTTAGCAACACCATTTTGTTGAGGCACGTATGTAGTGATCAATCGTCTTTTGATGCCATATTTTTGTAAGTAGTGTGAAAAATCCTTACAAATGAATTCTTCTCCTTGATTTGAGAAAATGAACTTGAGGAAATGACTAGATGACCTTTCAGAAAATGCTTGAAATGCTTTGAATTTGTAAAAAAAATTATCTTTATGTGTCAAGCAATAGACCCACATTTTTTAGGAATAGTCATCCACAAAAAGTAGACAATGCAAGGTATAAATTTGAATGGGTGTCATGAGTCCACATAAATCTGTCTACACCAAATTTAAAGGACTAGAGGCTCATATTTTTGTAACAAGAAAAGGATTTTGATGTTGCTTCTTGACAAGATAGTTGTAGGGAAGAACTTTTTATTCATGGAGGGAAGTCATTGCACCATGTCTTTGTTACCCAATGCAAAAAAGATAGCCCAAATTGAGATGACTAAATCTTTTATGCTAATGAGTAGTGAATGAGTATTTTTACTACGAAGGCCTTGTCTTAATGAATCATATCAACCAATTGAAACATTTTACCAACCCATGAGGTGTGAGCAACAACTTCTTCATTATGAGTCTCATCTTTAATGACAAAGTTTTGTGAAATTCAACCTTTAAATTGTCACTAAAATTCAACCTTTAAGTTGTGCCCAAACAATTAAAATTAACTAATAAGAGGTTCTTTGTGAGCCCTAGAATATATAGAACCTTAGTAAGTCAACACTTCTTTTTCTCGAGTGGTAATGAAATATCCCTCATACCATGTACTTCATAAGTTGTATCATTATCAAGGGAAACAAACCATATGAAGTTGACAATGTTATGTGACCTTTTCCCCAAGAGAAGAAAAACTTATAAAATAACGATTTAGAATTAAAAGGAAGATAGAAAAATAAAGGATATTATGATCCTTTTGGTTAAAAGAAAGATTAATAAAGAATATATGTAAAAAATCTTTAAGGGGAAGAATAATTATTTATTTTAAATAATTATTAAAAGGAAACCTTTGTGAAAGGGTGTGATGGTTTGGAAACCATCCCCTTAAGGCTTATATAAAGCATTTGTGTGAGGCTTGGAAAAGGGGGCACACAAAGTGTGTCCAACTCAAGGTACAAAGTGCACCCGGTATTGTCCTTGCCAAGGTTGTTATGCATGTTGAGCAATTACTTTGGAGCATGTTGTATACATGTTGATTAATTACTCTAGAGAATGTTGTATGCATATTGAGTAATTACTCTGGAGCATGGTGTGCACTTGTGTTGAGCATTGTTTTGTTGAGCCAACACTTGTGTGGAGTGCAATAGTGTGTTGTGTTCTGAAAGGAACTGTTTCCTCCTAGATTGTTCCAAGAAAGAGACAATGCCACTTATATCTTCCTGGGGTGAGAATGACCTTCCCAAGACCTATGATTCAAATAAGTACTAAACTCAATTCCAAAATGTTTTTAATTATAAATGAGATGGAGTTGATTTAATTGAATTCTTTAATGATGTTATTTATTCTTTTTTAATAATATATATATTGTTGAATACCAATTTGTGTATTATTGATGATGTTTTCATGTGCTTAAATATTAAACTGGATAGCACTAATTAATTAGCATTTTTTTGCATTTGCATCTAATTTATATAGATAATTTATAATCTTTAAATTGACTTAAAACACTAATAAATTTACTGCCAAATATGTGTTAACTGATCCAATTTGATACTTGGGAAAACATAGTGTTACATTTGGTATCAAAGCCTAATGATCAGGCTATCCTATCTTTGAATTTGGTGCAGAAGCATTTGAAGATACCAACAATTAGCATCAACCAAAAAGAAAGTATTTTAATTTTTATTGTTTCTTGAGGTTTGGTAATTATGCAGTTGGAGAATAAATTGCAATATTAGCCTAAATAAATATTAAATAATTGTCTTTTATTATTTTATTGCAAATTTAGGAGTGGAGATAATTTAGGAGGTAATTTAAATGGGAAATATCCAAAAAGGAAAACATGGTGTGAATTTTTTGAAGTTCAAAAAATGAATAAAGGAGAATTTTATGCTTTTTTCTAATTGTTGGAGCAACCTTTTCAAAGGAGGGAAAAATATGATTTTTGAAAGTAGCGCTAAGTTTTTTATTTGTCAATTTTTGAGTTTGTCAATAAGGAAAATTGTTTAGGAAGAAGAGAAAGGCGTAGATTTTCTTGGGAATGGTTTAGATTTTTTATTTTTGGTTGAGCATTTAATATTTTGGAATGTATTTTCAATGCATTCTTCCCATGTTGGGTGTGGAAGATGGAGGCTACAAGAAATGGAGTTGTGGCTGCATGTTGAAGGTTGAGATTTGACAATTTTGAAATTGTCATTTTCCAGAATATGGAGAGTATCCTTGGATGTGGATTTTTGGTTTGGAGCTGCATAACACTTGTTTGAAGCAAATGGAAAAGATGAAGATGATTTTTTGGAAAAAAAAAAGAATAGATGGAAAATATTGTCATTGTAGAAAAGCACAAAGAAAAAGATGTTGGGGCAACAAAAGAGAATAAGATAAATGTAGAAAATTTTGAGTTTAGTTTACCTTTATTTTCAAAGATGAATGTAAAGGATGTAGTTGTGAATTGGTGTATGGATAGTACATATTTACATGTAGAAATTATAGAGGATGTTGTAAGAGAAACTTGGTAGAGGTGGTTGGTTTGTGGTGGGTCTAAACCCACAAAAGAGGAGAGTAGAGAGATTATTTGGAGGAGGATGGTCTATGGTGGATGTGATTCCACAAGAGGAAAGAGGAATAGGGTGTACACTTGGTGGAGGACAACAATTTTCTTGACTAAGTGTTGGAAGAAACAAAGGAATAAATTCTTCTATCTATATCAATGATGGAGTTTTTTGTAGGTTGTCCAGAACTTGAAAGAGTAGTTCTACTACTCAACTCCATTTTGTGAGCCTATGCTCACAAAATTTTTGTTGGCTCTAAGTTTTTTTTGGTTTTTCCTTGATGTCAAAAGTGGTTTTCTGATATGAATGTGATGATATGCTTGGTGGATTTTGACAAGATACATTCTCAACTTGTTTTGATACATGATGATTACAGTTGATTTACATGGTCTTTACACATGGTTCATGGAATGCAATTACAAGTTTCAGATTTCCATGCTTCATTTTTTGATACATGATGGTTACTGATATTGTTATCATTTTTTTAACAGGGTGCTACAAGTCAAAATTATCCTTTTCATGATTTCAAATCACATATCAAGTATATGGTTGTTGGTGTTTGACACGGTATACATGATGACATTTTCTTATTGAACAAATCAAATGATATATGAGTGGCACATCTTATGTTTGCACAAAACATACAACTTATGGCATTGTTTCATTGAGGTCAATCACTTTGTAAAGTGATCTGGTATTGAGCAGTATTATTATTGTTTGACATTTGATCACATTGCATCGATATTTGATATGGTTATAAGGATCTTGGTTTAATGTTGACTTCTATTGGCATGTACATTTGGAAAGGTGTTTATACCATGTTTTACTTGGTCGACATCTCTTGTAAAAATAATTTGTTTGTTTTATACTCCTAATGAGTATCGAGTGTACTAAGCATGTGATATAGGCATTGGTTGAATTTCAATGTAATAGACTCTTTAAAATTCCCAACTATGTTGATTATATTAAGGATCAATATTGTTGATTAATGTTTTGAGTCTAAATCGAGATGTATGGGACTCGACACACATGTGACTTCACTTCACTTATTAGTGACTTGGCATTGGCAGTGAACTGTTGGTTATGATGTGGAAAGATTTTTTCAACATTGAAGACTTGTCATAGGTTTCTAAAGCATAATAATGGTTTATTAATTATTGTGTTTTGATTTGTTTCGAACTTCAAAACATCATTATGTTTGTTAAATTTTTTGATAGACTTGAAAGAAAGAAATTTAGTGCAATATCATTTTGAAGGGTTTGGAACCCCAGTTGCTATGGATAATTTGCTTAGCTGCAATGCAGCTCTTGAAGCTTTCACAGTTGACACTAAGAGAATATAATAAGTGCAATGGCAGAGAGCATGGATAGTTTTAATAGAATTTTGGTTTGATTAAATAGCAATAAGAATGGTTTTCTGGTTTGACAACTATCAATGGTTAAGAGCTTGAATGTGGAACTTAGTCAGAGGAGATTTGATGTCATCTTTCCAATTGGGTCGTTATGAACTCCTTGATAGGTCATCATGTTTTTTCATTTAATTTTTTCCACCATGACCAGGTATTGAAAACTCTATGTGATTATGTGGTTTTGATTAAAAAATATGTTGAATTATTTTGTTTGTGCATCTTAAGAGTTAAGTATTATTGATTTTAGTTTAAAAACCATTAGGGTTTTTGGAATCTCATCTTGAAATGAAACATAATACATTGTTTTTGTTGAGGGTTTAATAAAGTTTGTTAAGAGATATTATTTAGGGTTTCTCATTCAAACCTTAATCCGAGTTGCTTTGACAGTTACATAAACTACATACAAAGATTATTATTTGTAGGGTCTCTAAAAAGATGATCTTCGGGCATTTTCATGGGTTACTGGAAACAAGAATATGTTTTTTTCAGATATTTGATACAGAAGATATATTACATTAAAAATATTTGTTGTGATTTTAAGATTATTACATTTTTGGAAGATGTCATTCTCATACAACATTCTTCAATGTGCTTATTGAAAATTTTATAGTCTTCTATTGAAATTCTAGGATTGCAAACTGCACTTCTAGGGTTTTGATAGAATGTTATAATTGGCATGCATTAAAAGGAGTTGGTGCTCTTGTAGTCTTGTAAAATTTGGTGCTTTTGATTGTGATGGAGTTGGTTCTCCTGTAGTGTAAAGAGTTGGTGCTCTAAGTGAATAAAGGAAAGATTTTTTGAGTGGTTTTTTATTCCCCAAGAGGTTTTTTCCACTTAGGATAAATTTTGGTGTTATGTGATGTTTCTATGTGTGAATGGTTTATTTGCTTGATTACAATATTGTCATCAGTTGCATAAAAAGTTGTTGATTTCAGTCATTCATTTATGTCATTCTTTAAATCAAAGCATCTTGCTTAAAAGGTTTAGTTATAAGCTCTGATATGTGTAAATTTTATCAATCCATCCTCAGTTAATGAAATGTTTATCTAATTTGTAATGCATATAATAATGTTTAAGTTCAAGTGAAGTCTATTCATCAAAAGTCATTTGATATTCTAGTTTAAAATTTTAAAATTTTGTGACTTTCTTGAATCACTGATTCACCCCCCCCCCTCTCAGTGATTTTGTCTTCCAACAAGTGGTATCAGAGCATAGGGTCCTCATATTGGTCCAATCCACCTAGGATTGATTCTAGTCTTGGAATTCTATCAAATATGTCACAAGTTCAAGAAGGTACCTCTGTCTAATGGTACAGACTATGTGTTTTATGGAAACATGTCTTATTTCAATTGATGTTGGTGTAAAGAGTTAGACCCTTGCATAAGCCTAACCAACTTAAGGGATTTCTGGTAAGTGGAGTACTATGGGTAAGTGCAAAAGAAACATAAGTCAAAAGAAAAACACTAGTTTCAAGACTAGTGAAGTATTGTCTCAAGAAAAGTCTCTTCTAGTTGATACTAAAAGTGATCCTATAGTTGGAGAAGAAGATCACTTAGTAAGTGACTTTGAACAAGAATTTGGTGAAAAGGAATGTGAAGGTGATGAGTGTGAGGTTGATTTGGAAGGATAATTGCATGTTTGCTTAGATGAAATTGTATATGTCTAATAATGGTCATGATTAAGCTTGTTAATTAATTAAATATGAATTATTTAATTAATTCTCCTAAAGTCATCTACATATAAATAAATTTAATTATTTATTTATATTGTTCATTTTCTAATTCTTCTATCTTAATTAAATAAATAATTTTATTTAATTACTGATATTTCCCACATTCCTCTTAATTAAATTAAATAAATACGATTATTTATTTTAATTATCATATCATTCTAAAGTTTGAATATTTGAATATTCAAATAATGGAATATTCTCTTCATCCCATAATCAAATTAAATATTAAATATTTAATTTAATATTTTCCTCTCACTCTAAATTCACTTCTAAAACATAATTAAATATAATTTATTTAATTATGTGAGTTTCTATATCCATCTTCACTTACAAATTAAATAAATTCTTTTTATTTAATTCTAACTCATTCTAAACTCATTCTTCGAAACTAAAAATTCCCTTTGGATCTCAATGACGAAAAATTGAAGGAAAAGGGAAACCTTCTATCTCCCTCTCCACTTACGAAAATCTTCCACCATCCATTCGAACAAGCTTAATCCGGGCCGTTAAAACATGTCAGCCAATCGAATCCTTTCTAAGACTATAAATACTGGTACAAATCCATGCATTGGTTACACACGGATACACGCACATACACGATGAACATATACGCTTATGCATTCACATCATTTTCAACATCACAGCGATATTATCATCTTAGTATAGCCTTGCATTTAGCATAGTGTGCATTTTCAAATCTCGTTCCTCAGCTGTCTATTTTGTTGAGCTTGATCTGCTAATCTGAGAGCCATTGGAAACAACAAAACGCTGGAGTTAGAGAGAGATAAGACAATTTCGGGGAAGCTGCAGTCACAGTTTGCTTATTCTGTTTTTCTTTTCAATTTTCCTGATATAATGTCTTATTGATATGTGTTTGATTTTCATTTATAATTAATACAATTTTCACACACACATAAAATGGCGTCCACCATGGGGCTCGAACCCACGACTTTAATATCTCTTTGCAAGTTTTTTTGATAGATTTACGAGTTATGGAGTTCACTTTCAAAAAAAAATTGCATTTTAGCGCATTCAACATTTCCTGCGGCGCATACAGGGTTTTTGACTCTTTTGTTTTGCAGGATTTTGTAGCGCATCTAGTATCTGTTATAGTGCATATAGACATTTCTTTGGCACATCCAGTAGATTTAATGGCGCATACGGTTAATTGCATTTAGATTTAAATCGGCATTAATTTAAAGTAGTGCATTTAGTATCTGTTCTAGCGCATATAGTAACTGTTCCAGGGCATCTAGTAATTTTCTGTAGCACATTTAGTGACTGTTCTGGCACATTTTGTAACTGTTCTGACGCATCTAGTAATTTTTTGTGGCACATTTAGTCTCTGTTTCGGTGCATATAATTTTTGTTTTGGCGCATATGATTTTGTAACACAAATACAGAAATTCTAAGTCTGACGCCTTCCGTAGATAGAATTGTTTTTCTTTTTCTTCTAGATAAAATGAAGCAATCCTAGGATAGCCACATCTGGATAAAATGAAGCAATCTAGGATAGTCACCACACAATGATCTTGCAGTTAAAATTGAACAAACTTATTTTTGGTGAAGCAATATCTTCACTTAGATTAGATCATTGTGATTAGGAATTTAAAAAGAACATCTGCTTGCTTTGTATGTGGCAATAGGTCTATGCTCTCCCCTTAACTGGGTGATCAGAATACCAGACTTGCCTTTTCAATTTTCATGCAATTTTACTGTCTTAATTACATCCTTTAGAGAGTCTGTCGTAGTGGGAAAAAGTACTCACCCTACGGGAACGACTCAAGTGGGTTCAAGCCAAAGCCAGGCTATTCCGACCCACTATAAAATTTAAAGCAAATCTGGGGAAACCCTCTTTTTCCAGTAGTGTGCAATATAACCATCCCCAAAGCCTTTGTTCTAAAGGTTGGGAGGTCTCCTGAGGGAGTTTATTATTGCCGCACCGAACAGAAATCCTTACTACGAACCTAGTGTAGTGGCCAGCCGAAGTCAGTTTCTGAACATTCTAATAATCACAGTGCAAGGGGAGGGAAGAATCTGCCCCCAAGACACTCACCATATAATTTCCAAGGATTATTTTCTCAGGGGATCCAGTATCCACTTCTGTCACTCTAAGTACGCGCCTGGAAAAGACAAAAACATGGGCACCCCTTTGGGGGTGACACGGCTATGTGAGTCAACACAGTTCTAAGATGTGGGTTGTTGATTATTAGAATGACCTACTTGAGTATTAAGAGTGAGTCTTTCTGAATTGTCTTTCATGTGCTCAACCTGTGAAAACATTTGTTGAAAACATTTTCTTGATCAAACACTTCATGTTAGTATAGGGCTTTTAAAACAACTATTTTTCAGAATGTTTGTTGTGTCTTCCATCACATTAATTCAAATAAAAAGATCATCCAAAATGAACATGAAGAACAACAACTGAAACCATTCAAAATTTATTCATATCTTTGGTCCAATAACGTTCTCAATACTTTTCCCATGCTTAGAGATTGGAAATCAACAAAGTTTGTCAAAAAATCAATTTCCAATAGGATCAAGAAACCCAAGAAACGCTTAGGGTATAGGAAAACACTGCAAAAAAGAAAAAAATTATACAAAAGTCGACACGTGTTGCTTCATTTCCATGGATTTCTTCATAGATACCAAAACTTTGTTAGAGGATTCACTGATGAGTATGTTGTAGATCCCTTAGATTCTCAAGCTTATTATCAGATATTAGCTCTATCACAATGGCATAATCATAACCAACCTCTTGAGTTCGATAACATACCACAACCTGCTATTGAATATCCTTCACACCCCAGTCATATTCTTCAAAGATTTTGAAAGAATTTCTTTAAAAACGAAGATCAAAATCTTTTAGAGTGCACTTTTCAAAATAGTTTTCTAATTTTTGGTTCAACTTCCCCAACAGGATTCTGACATCCTTCATCATTGGAAGCCACAATCAAAAATTAGGAACATCTTCGATCATATCATAAGATTCCACATCTTATCAGATCAAGATATCACTCCCATTGCACTTGTCAAAAACTGTGATCTAAGTCTAGAAGAACCCTTCGAAATCATATGCCTATCTCCACAAGATCTCAACACAATAAATTGAAGGATACAATCCAAAAATAAAGTCATATTCAAAACACTCAAGAAGAAGGAGAAAGCAGTAATCATCTTTTCAGCATAAATCAAAATCCACTTTTCAACAACAACATGGACAACAGAGAAGAAAATCCATTTCATAGCTATAGAGATAAAATCCATGTGGATAGTGATGAGGAACGAGATGAAGAATGTCTTAGAGAGGCTGAGCAAGATCCCAAATTTCATAAAGCCATAGAAAATATCTTGCAACGAGATAAAGAAAAATACTTTCTCTATCTAGTTGACCAAGGAGCTAAATTGCCTCATGACTTTAATACTGAAAATTTGAAAAATAAACCTGAAGAAACACCTCTTTCTGATCTTAGTGCTTTGACCCAACAAATTAAGGCACTACAAGGACAAATTAAAGAGCTACAAGGGGGATCCACAACAAAAAAATATACTCTTGAGGACCTTATCCTTTCGATTGAAGTCTCAATATGATTCCTTTTCCCAAGCATTGTGAAATGCCAAAATTTGATCACTATAATGGGAAATCGGATCCAATTGATCATGTTAGAGACTTCTGAAACATGACATTGGAATTCGCTCATGAAGACACTTACTTGATGCGATTGTTTCCTAGGAGTCTTGGAGTTCACTCTATGGAATGGCTATCAAAGATTACACCTCCCGTCAAGACATTTGAAGAATTAATCAACCTATTCATATCACAATATGCTTACAACATCCAGCACTAGATCACCATGATAGATCTCTACAAAGTTGTGCAAAAACCTGGCAAATCTTTCATTACGTTTCTTCAGAGATGGAGAAGAATGTTCGCTAGATATCCACGTCCTGTTCCTGAAAAGGAAAAGATGGTTACTTTCATTAACAGTTTAAATTTAGAAATGAGCTATCATTTGAACTTACATTGTCCTCCTTCTTTTGAGAAAATGATTGAAGATGCCATAACCATTGAAAATGCTTTGGTCAAAAGAGGAATAATAAAACATGACAAAGACAATCCTAGCTCATCCAACCATCACAATAATCAGGACAAGTCTAAATTTTGGACTCACAACAAAAATATGGTGAATGATGGTGTTGTTGATGCAAATCATGTATCGACCAAGCCATTTGTCCTTAGTACTCCAAGAATTCACAACAATGTCAACTCAATAGCAAATCACAAAAACAATCCACCTCCAAGGAACAATATAAATCAAAATTCTACTCCCAATCAAGGTACTTCCAACAACCAAGGTTACCGAGGAAACAATAACAATCACAATTCCTTAGGGAACACCTCAAATGCAAATCCACAAATATTTTCATTCTTCTCTAATAGAAGAACTTTCACGTCATTGGGTCAATCTTTAGAATCTGCATTCAAAGAGTTGATGGCCAAAAATGTCATTACTTTGCCACCTCAATGAAACTATGAACCCAGTGTAAAACCTCCATCATGGAATGAGGCATACTATTGTGATTATCATTGGTGTAAAGGTCATCGCACAAATAACTGTCAAGCCTTGAAGAATACCATTCAAGACTTAATTGACAATGACATCAACAATCCAACGCAGACCACCAAGCATTTCACAACCCTTTGCCTAACTATCAAAAAGGTGAGTCTTTTGAAAAAAACATGAATCATATCAATGATGATCATATAATCAACCATCTCTACACAGACGACGGGTGGGTAAATGTCATTAAAGTCAAAAAGAAGGTGGAATATAGAGAAGTCAACGCAACAACAAGGGCCCAAGCTAAAGTTGTCTTAAAAGGTGCCTCTTCAAAATCCACTGAACCTCCACCTCAACATCAATATGATTTGGTCAACCAACTTCGGAAAACCCCCACTCAAATCTCTATCTTGGAACTATTGAAGATTTCTCTAGCCCATAAGGAAATTCTAGAAAAGGCCCTCTTTGAAACAAATGTATCCACTGATTTGGATGTGAACCAATTTCAAGCCATGGTAGGACACTTGTCCTCACCCACTTGCCTCTCATTCTCTAAAAAGGATGACGTTTCCATAACTCATCCCCATAATTCATCATTGTACTTAGAAGTCATGGTTCACAAGTTTCGTGTCAGACAAGTTCTAATAGATAGAGGTGCTAGTTTGAACATCTGTACCATGAAGTTGGTCAAGGCTTTAGGATTTTCTGAGGACTCCATTGATTTCAAAAGAAAGATTACCATAAAATCTTATGATGCTGAAGAAAGAGCATCCAAGGGTCTAATCATGCTGCCAATCAGAGTGGGCCCTGTTATAAAGAATACTTTCTGTCAAGTATTGGACCATGATCTTGCATATAACATCTTGTTGGGTCATCCTTGGATCCACGAAATGCAAGTTGTCCCATCAACCTATCATCAATGTCTTAAGTTTCCTTATGATGGATAGTAAATCACAATACCAGCTGATAATTCCAATATTCAAACTTGTGCCAATATAAAATTCAATCAAGATACCTTGGTTCCTAACAATCGAGAAGCTCATACTAGTACTTCTCTAAAGATTGACACACAAATCAGTCAATTAACCAATAGTTTTCACAAGAAATTGAAATTCAAGGACCATGGAGTTAGAGAGTACTCTCTTTGTCTTTCCAATTTACCTACATCACCTCGATCACATGGACAACCATCTATCATGGAACATCAAATATCAGTAGCATCAACATCAAAGTAACTACCAACAGAGCCAATCACAAAATTTAATGGATAATTCATCAAAGAAAGATTCCCCATGGAAGACCCTGAGGATACAGAAATTCTCAATTGGCTCTATAAAGATGAAGATGAAGCAGTCTTTAATGTCAAATTACCCACAGACAAATATGGAAAAGGGTATTCAATCATGCAGAAGATGGGCTATGATAAAGGTCCTATCGGAAAAAGGAAAGGAGTGATTGAACCCATTCACCTCCGCGGACTCACTGCAAAAGACAAAACTAGATTAGGCTATGATACTCACTCCAAAGAAAGCACATCCAAACAACTGCATGGCACTATCTTCACATTACAAGAAGGCTCAGATTCATGAGAAGAATGTTTGGAAACAGTTTAGAACTTTGGGGATAATA
Organism: Sequoia sempervirens; assembly: GCA_007258455.2. NCBI lineage: Eukaryota > Viridiplantae > Streptophyta > Pinopsida > Cupressales > Cupressaceae > Sequoia > Sequoia sempervirens. The sequence continues at coordinate 11,483,407 of VDFB02000013.1, read as the reverse complement.
ATTTTGACACAGACTCTGCTGAATATGAATGGGAGACCATTTACAATGATGAGTTCTGGAGGGACAAAGAGGTTGATGTAATACACCAGTATGCCCCAACTCTAATTGAAGGTCAAGGTTCAGGGACCCAAACATGCGAATTCAAACTACAAAGTCACCATGATTCTAGCGATGTTGAATTGGATCTAAATGAACAAGACTATCATGAAAACAATATCATCATTGATCCACCTCATACCTCGGATCCTACCAACCACTCCGTGATGACCATAACCATAGCCAATTTCACACAACCTGATGACCCGCTATCTTTGATTTATCCTGATCTCATTGATTGGGATTCAACCTAACCTATCGATATACCTGTGTTTCCAAGTGACGAAGCCATCATAAACTTCCTTTCCGTAGATGATACAAATGATTGTTCCACCAGCGATTTTTGACATAGATTTTTTGATCAGGAGAGTGTCAAGTCTCCTAGCTACAAAAGTAAAAACAAAAAAGAAAGATCTAATGGTGAAAACCAGAATCTGGTAGTATTAGATCAAACAAAAGATAAAATAAAGAGCGTATCGGATGGTGAAAACCTCTTCGAGGCACTAGATGATGGGAATCTTGACACTCTCCCAGAGGACTACCATGAGCGATCGCCTATTTTGATTGAGCCTACAAATTCTATCAATCTTGAGACTTCCGACAAACCAAAAAATTTACAGTTAGCTGCATCAATGACAGAGAAAGAAATACCAAAGTTCATGGAATTCCTAAAAACAAATCAAGTCAATTTTGTGTGGTCTTACACTGATATGTCTGGTTTTGATCCAGATCTTATCATGCATCACTTGTCTATCAAACCAGGGGCCAAGCCGGTGAAACAAAAACTCAAAAAGATGCACCCTCATGTTGCATTATTGGTTAAGGAAGAACTGAGAAAACTCCTTGATGTGGGCTTCATAAGACCAATTGACTAAGCAGAATGGATATCCAACATTGTTCTTGTATCCAAGCCAGATAAAACTACGAGAATATGCACAGATTTCAGAGATCTTAATAAAGCATGTCCTAAGGATGACTTCCCATTGCCAAACATCGACACTATAGTTGATCTGACAGCTAGCCATGCCATGTATTCATTAATGGATGGTTTTTCTGGCTACAACCAAATCAAGATTGCACTTGAAGACCGGGAGAAAATAGCTTTCACATGTCCATGGGGAACTTATTGTTGGAACGTTATGCCTTTCGGTCTAAAGAATGTTGGGGCTACCTACCAAAGATCCATGACTACAATATTTCATGACATGATGCATATCTTCATGGAAGATTATGTAGATGACATATTGGCAAAATCATACACCAGAGAAGGACATCTTGAAATATTATCCAAAATATTTGCAAGATTAGAGAAATTCAAAGTTTGCCTCAACCCCAAGAAATGTGTTTTTGGGGTCAAATCTAGAAAACTCTTAGGGTACATTGTTTTAGAAAAGGGAATTGAAGTAGATCCTGCAAAAGTATAGGCAATTATAGAAATTCCTCCACCAAGGAACATCAATCAATTGAGATCATTGCAAGGACAACTTCAATCTATATGAAGGTTCATTGTACAATTGGCCGACAAAAGTTTACCTTTCACACATCTACTGCATAAGAATGTTCCTTTCATGTGGGATGACAAATGTGAATTGGCTTTTCAACAAATCAAATAGTATTTAATGACTCCACTAGTTCTCATCCCACCAAATCCAGACAAACCCCTAATCTTATACATTGCCGCAACAGAGACATCTCTGGGGGCACTGCTAGTGCAAGAAGACTCTACAGGAAAAGAACGTGCAATCTACTACATCAGCAGAACACTAACAAGTCATGAGCTCAATTACACTTCTATTGAGAAGGCTTGTCTGGCAGTAGTCTTTGTTTCACAAAAATTTTGGCATTACATGTTAACTCATACAATCAATTTGGTTTCAAAGATTGATCCACTCAAGTATTTGTTAAGCAAAGCATCATTGACAGGAAGGTTAGCAAAGTGGGTAATGATTCTGAGTGAATTTGACATACATTATGTTGACCATAAGGCAATCAAAGGACAAGTTATCACTGATCAACTAGCTGAAGTACCATTGCGAGCAGACCACCCCCTGCACATTGAATTTCCAAATGCTTGTCTTTGCTACAGAATATAAACAACCATGGTCTTTATATTTTGATGGTTCTTTCACTCAACATGGATCAGGGGTAGGTATACTTTTCATCACCCCTCAAGGACACACCATTCCTCAATCATATAGGTTGATGTTTCCATGCACCAACAACATAGCCGAATATGAAGCATTGATCACTGGGCTTAAAATAGCACTGGAATGGAGGATTATAGAATATGGCGGCTCACAGCTAGTCATTTATCAGATCAATGACGATTATCAGACCAAAGATGACAAACTGTTATCATATAAAAAGATGGTTGATGACTTCAAGAAATACTTTGTGGACATCAAATTCACACAAATTCCAAGGCTTGATAACAAGGCAGCTGATGCCATGGCTACGATTGCATCATTGTTACAACTCCCAGAAACTTAGACTCACTATGAATTTCTGGTGGAACAATCATTTACACCTGCTTATGATACCCCTGAAAGCCAAATCATTTGCCATTTGGTCGGATCCGATTCACCTTGGTACGAAAAAATTTATGCCTACCTCAAAGACGATATATCACCACCCGATTTATCTCATAACCAAAAACACAATTTTATCTGCCAATCCGCTCACTACACTCTTATCACTAACACCCTTTATCACTGTGGTCTTGATGGTACTCTACTTCGATGTCTTGAATGTGAGAAATCTGACAAAGCTTTACAAGAAGTTCATGGTGGCATCTATGTTACTCATTCGAGTGGACTGACCTTATCCAAGAAATTGATTAGAATGGGTTACTACTGGCCTACAATGGAGAGGGAATCATTCACTTTTGTGAAAACCTACTCAAAATGTCAAATTCATGGGAATCTCATTCATGCTCCTGCACAGGAACTTCAACCATTCACGCCAACCTGGCCATTTTCTCAATGGGGGTTAGATCTAGTGGGCAAGATTCATCCTTCTTCATCGAATGGACATAAGTTCATCATTACAACTATAGAGTATTTTACCAAGTGGATTGAGGCAGTACCTCTTACTAAAGTTACCGGCAAACAAATATCATCATTCATACTCAACTATATTATTTGTCGGTATGGCATTCCCAACTCCATTATTACAGATAATGGACATCCTTTCAAAAATCAGGATGTTGATGAACTTTGTGAAAGATTTCACATTCAGCATAGATATTCAACACCTTACTATCCACAAGGGAATGTCCAAGCCGAGGCCTCAAATAAAACAATATTGAAAATCTTGAAAAAGACTGTGAATGATTTAGGGAAGGATTGGCACGTTCAACTCAATCCCGCCTTGTGGGCCTACAGAACCAGTATCTGCATGTCAATAGGAGCAACGCCATTTGCTCTTGTCTATGGAGCAGAAGCCATACTACCTTTAGAAGTTGAGATTCCCTCACTCAAAGTATCATTGAAAGGTCTTACAATGGATGATAAATACAGAGTTTCCCGACTCCAAGAACTGGAACTCCTAGATGAGAAGAAACAAAGAGCAGCTGATCATTTAAAAGCATATCAACATATGATGTCTCACAGCTATAATCACAAATTAAATCCACGTACCTTTCAAGTGGGTGATCTTGTTCTGAAAGAAAACCCACACAATCAGCAAGATAGAAAGAAGAAAGGAAAGTTCGAACCAAATTGGCTAGGTCCTTATGTGGTTATTGCAGTCTATGGTTCAAGAGCCTACAAGCTATCAACGCCAGAAAGGGACCTATTTGACGAACCTATCAACAACATGCACCTAAAAAAATATTATGTCTAAAGTGGTTATCATCATCAGAAAAAGATCCTGAAGAAATACCAAAAAAAATCAAAAAAAAATCCTGAAGAAATACAAAAAAATTAGAAAAAGATCCTGAAGAAATACAAAAAAAATAGAAAAAGATCCTAAAGAAATACAAAAAAAAAATCAGAAAAAGATCCTAAAGAAATACAAAAAAATCAGAAAAAGATCCTGAAAAAAAACAAAAAAAAAGGTCATAGGGTGAAAACCTGGCGACAGGCAGTCTATTGACAAGGAAAAATGCAATAAAAACAAATAGTGAAAATCTAGCAAACAGACGCTATTTGTAGGTCTCCATCTATTAGTTCATGTTCTACACTTAACTTCTTGGCATTCCTTTCGTGCACCTTTCCCATCATCTTAGGGCCATACCAGCATCATGTTGTCATCATTTTGCCTAGCGCGATAATGTCTTATCATGGTTTGATTTATTGTACATATTCATTTCAACAAATACCGAGGGCAAAAATGTTGACATACTGGGGGAAATCAACTTTCAAGTTTTACCGAAACAGCTAGACAAGGACATCAAAACCAATCACGCGAACAAAACAATCAAATCATATACATATCCAATCATTGATCCATCTCATAATAGTTTTTCAGCTGTGCACCTTATCATGACTCATATCTGGATGATCTATAATTTGAATAATGTTTGGAATCACAGTATTTCATTTTTGAACAATGGTTGTTTAATTTTTGATATCATCTCTCTAGAGCACACTCAATGATGTCTTGAACTAGAGTGGCAAGGAAAGAGAATTATTTTTCTTTGTCTACTGTCTGGAGGTTAACCATTTATCTATTACAAATATGTTGCAAGACGTGATGATTGAAAGTTTATCATTGATGACAGTCCCAAATTTGCATCAGAAGGTGGTTAGGCTTTGTCTGTTTATGCAAGAAATGTTCAGGTCATCTTGGTTTAATTATACCTCGATGCTTGTGTTTACTTGCTATATCAAAAATCATGAAAGTTGCACTCAGGTCATCATTGGTGCTAATTTCCCCTCTGATGCTTGTACATACTTCCAACATTTTAAAAGCGCTCTATGATGATTCTAGAAAATATAACAAGTTCAACAAATGGTTTGTTTCATTTAGTTGTATTTCATTCTAGATCACTGTACATGTCTGCATAGTGGATTTGCATCAGAGTTTTGAAAGGATAATAATAACATCAAACGGTTGCCATGTCTCTTTGGACTATTTGTGGAGGATATTCGAACATTTGTTTCATCATTTCATTCCTTATCCATTATCATGTCATTTCATATCCATTATCATTTCATCATCTTTCCATTTGCATATCATTTCATTATCATTTCATATCCATTATCATTTCATTTCATCATTATTCCATTTCCCTCTTATCATTATCATTCCATGTGCAATAGCATTTCATTATAATTTTATATTCATCAACATTCCATTTGCATTTCATTTCATATCCATTATCATGTCATTTCATATCCATTATCATTTCATTTCATATCTATCCATTATCATTTCATTTCATATCTATTATCATTTCATTTCATATCCATTATCATTTTCATTTCATATTCATTATCATTTCACCAACATTCCATTATCATTTCATTTCATATCCATTATCATCTCATTTCATATCCATTATCATTGCATTTCATCTTACTTTATCATTATCATTTCATCTCCATTTTTATTTCATCATTTCATTATCATTATCATTCATTGCATCATCATTCATTTCATTTCTTTCATATATATTATCATTCTCATTACTTTCATTAACATCTCATTTCATCTCATTTCATCATCATTCATTTCATTACCATCTCATTTATCATTATCATTATCATCCTTACCATCATTCATTTTATTTTTTATCATTAGCTATCATTTCATTTCCTTATCATTTCATTATCATTATAATCCCATTTATCATTTCATTTAACCGTTCATTTTTATTACAAATCATTATATTTCATCACATATTATTTTATCATACATCTCATCACTATTACTCATCTCAATTTCATATTAGTATTCATATCATTTTACATCATATCATACCTTTTCTTTTTTTTTTATCATACACATTCATAATGCATATTATGCACACAACATTCATTTTTTTTTATTTTTTTTTTATCTGCATTGGAAAATCCAAAAATAAACATTCCATATATACATTTCCATAATCACATCATAAAGTCATCCACTTGCATGGCATCATTAGTATGCATCATCAATCATCATCATCATAATAAAAACATCATATCAAATCATCCTGCATATCATATTAGTCATTAACTCATTCAAATGCATACCAAAATCCATAACACATAGAAATAAATGCATATCACATCATCATATCATAAATGCACAAAACATCATCACAAATCATCGCTACTACATATCATCGCTCATCATCAATAATAAACATATCCAAATGTCCAATGAAACTGAAATGTCCAAAGAGAAATACATAAGATATGATCAAAAATCAATATACATGCTCCAAAAATGGTACACATATGTGAACTATATCTGCTAACTAGTCGATGTCCCTGATGGAGCTAGTCTAGAAGGAGGTGGCCTGCCACTGGTGCCTGCATCTGGATCCCGCCGAGGCCCAGTCACTCCCATGCTCTATGTATGTGTCTGTGATCTGCTCCTAGTCATGCTGCGAGATCAGGGAAATGGCTCTCTGCACTCGGGAGGACACAGCTCCTCGTACCTGACTTTGTAATACTTAGCCTCCCTCGCCATCTCCATGCCCTCTGCAATGGCATCCCACAATGATGCACTCTCTACAGTGCCCATCAACCTCTAAGCAACACCCTCATCCTCCACTACTCTCCGTCTAAATGCATCTCTCTCTGTCATCACCTGGGCTAACTATGGGTCTGGGGCAGGCGTCGGTGCCTGTGCCTGTGCCTGTGCCTGAGCCTGTGCCAGCTGTGCCTGTAGCTGTACAATAAATCCCTAGGACTGCACCAGCTAACTCTGCAACTATCCCTGTTGTCCCTGTAGTGTCTGCACCTGGGCCTGAAGAGTAGCTATCTGCCCCTACTGAGATGAGAATCCTATCCAGAGCACTGTCTATTTCCCAATCCCTATCCTTAGTCGTCGTGTGATCTGGATGCCCCTCAGAATATCCAGCCTTGACCTCCTCAACACCTACCCCCCATCCGCGCCATCATCTCCATCATCCCCATCAGAACTCTCCTCCTCTCTGCTCTCCTCCTCTCCTCCAACTACTCCCTGCTCGCCACCGGCCACATCCTCCTGTCTCACTGCCCCTAGCTGTGGTACTACTAGAATAGGTGTTGGCTCATCAGAACTAGTAAACCATGGAAAGGGATGTGTGTGGTAGTATGATGAATACTCATCAGACATACTGGCATCAACAATGTCTCGCCTATCATCCCATCCCTCTGGAGCTAACGACATGAACTCAGTATATGTTGTTTGATAGGAGATACATGGCCCCCATCCAGCCTCATCTCTACTCCGGGCATAGTGTGCGACCCCCTGTGGCATCCCCTGGGTAAATCCAAACAGTCTCTACACCCGCAACGCCAAAAACCTCTCAAGAATGAAAGGAGTTCTCCCTATCAGAAACTGAGGAATGCATACAAATGGCATCTCTATATCATCTGTATCCCATGGCTCACAATCAAGATATGGTCACCATACCACTGCATCCATATCATCTAGAAGTCATCTCTAGTAATCCACCTTGCCCAGCTTGGGTTGGGTAAGGAACATAGCATACGTATATACATAGGGCCTACCTGGAGGCCTAACTCTGGGGCATGCCGGTCTCGTCACAGCAAGATGCTCCCATGCCCAGATCTGCAACAATGTCACACCACACGACAAACTAGAAGCACCCTGTACACCACCTGATGCAAATCATGATATAGATGCGCTAACATACAACTCCCCCATGCATATCTTTGTGGCTGTAGCAGCATCTACTCCAAAATCCTGCCCCATCCCGCTGATAATCCCTTTGACCGGCGATCCGGACAAAGGAGACCTCCAATGAATGCACCCAAAACTACAAGCAAAATTGGATATCCTCGAAAGTCGGCCCATGGTACCCAGTACCCAGCTATGTGTGCATCAGCATACACCCGTCTCAAAGCATCTGTACCCCCAAGCTCCTTGTGATCATAGAACACAAGGGCGCCAACCACTGGGATACCCAAAATCCTGTATACATCCTCCGGAGTCACAGTCACCTCCCCAGTTGGCATATGAAAGGTGTTGTGCTCTGAATGCCATCGCTCTACCAGTGCTGTCAACTGTCCTCTATTTACCCGAATTGGCAGCATAGCCAACAAGGATCTCAAACCACATGTCTCTATCAAAGCTATATCAGCGAGTGTCAACTCGGGTATCCTATCCCATCCTGCTGAGTGTTGCTCTCTAATCTGGAAGTTTTTTAAAACCTCCTATTTTTATTTTTGTCCATCATAGGGATAATTAATCAGAATCATACTAATCATTTAATCTCAATCAATCAAAATCAATTAGACTCATATCTATCAGTGACCTATATCAAGTGAACTATATCGGTGAACTATATTAGACCCATATCAATGACTCGTATCAGTGCATCATATCCTATCAATGACCCATATCACACAATCAATCCCATCAGGCAAACCAATACACAATCTATCTATCTGGATATCATATCAATCTGCTCTACCACCAATTACTATTTGTTTTCTACCGCAAAAATCAAATTTATCAGAAGTCATATCAATCATTTATCCAACAATTACTCTTTGTTTTCTACTCTGGGAAGAAAAGTTATCAGTTCACTCTACTCTTTGTTTTTGAAACAAAGTTATCAGACAATTACTCTTTGTTTCTACTCTAGGAAGCAAATTTATCAATCAATCATCAGATTATTCTATCCTTTCTATCCATATCAGCATGATGACATGACAATTTACCTATCTGTTGACCAAGGAAGCAATATATAAATCATCATTTTCGTATTACTCTCATCAAATCATACATTTTTCCTATTTTCACCATATGCGCTACTCTGTGGTCTCTATGCATTAAAACCCATATGCGCTACTCTGTGGCCTCTATGCGCTAAAACCCATATGCGTCGTTCTTTTCACGAGATGCACTCAAACAATTCCCCTATGCGCTATTTCCCTATATGCGCTAAAACTATCAACCTAAGTGCTACTTTAGCTACCGGATGCACAATTTCCCTATATGTGCCACTGTTTTTGTTCGAAGCGCTTAAACCTAGCTTTCTGCATCTTTCCATATATGTGCCTCTGTTTTTGCTTGATGCGCTATTTCCTATATGCGCTACTATTTTTCCTATATGCGCCATACTCCTAAATTTCTGAATGGCACCCTATATGCGCTATTGTTTTCATCAAATGCACTACATTGGTTTTACCCTAACCATTTCAAATCTAACCTGGATGCGCTATTTTTTTTACCCTAAGCGCCGGAAAAATCATCGAAAGTGCTAAAACTCTCCTAAAAGCGCTAAAACAACATTGGCATATCAAAAATCCGTGAAAAAATAATGCAGTTTGATTTCAAACGTAGAAATTTTCAACACAAGTGGTTAGATTGACTCATCGGTGGTCCGTATGCTGCTGGCCTCTGGTATCGGTGAGATCTCTTGAATTGGTGGCGATGATAAGGAATCTCCATGTCGCAAGGTCACTCTCAGAGCTACAGTATTCACAAAGTCAAAAAGTGCAAATGACTTGTCTTTTTCAACTTTTTTACCTTTTAAAGGTCAAACAAAGGTAAGTTTGCTGCCTTTTGACTTTATTTTCATAATGGGACATTCTTTCCATCATTTGTCGGGAGCTAAATCACTCTCTCCTCCGCAGAATATCATTCTCTAATCTCGATTGTTTAGCAAAATTTTCGCAATCCATATCCTCATCCGTGATTTACCTCCCGAGGGGGCATCATCTGCATCAGCATCAAAAGCATATCAGAGGAAAAATCTTATTTTTCTTTGAAGCAATGCATTTCACACATCACTTCAAAGAGGGGCAAAATGTATACGTCTAAAAATGGTCATGATTAAGCTTGTTAATTAATTAAATATGAATTATTTAATTAATTCTCCTAAAGTCGTCTACATATAAATAAATTTAATTATTTATTTATATTGTTCATTTTTTAATTCTTCTATCTTAATTAAATAAATAATTTTATTTAATTATTGATATTTCCCACATTCCTCTTAATTAAATTAAATAAATACGATTATTTATTTTAATTATCATATCATTCTAAAGTTTGAATATTTGAATATTCAAATAATGGAATATGCTCTTCATCCCATAATCAAATTAAATATTAAATATTTAATTTAATATTTTCCTCACTCTAAATTCACTTCTAAAATATAATTTATTTAATTATGCGAGTTTCTATATCCATCTTCACTTCCAAATTAAATAAATTTATTTTATTTAATTCTAACTCATTCTAAACTCATTCTTTGAAACTAAAAATTCCCTTTGGATCTCAATGACGAAAATTGAAGGAAAAGGGAAACCTTCTATCTCCCTCTCCACTTATGAGAATCTTCCACCGTCCATTCGAACAATCTTAATCCAGGTCGTTAAAACATGTCAGCCAATCGAATCATTTCTAAGACTCTATAAATACTGGTACAAATCCATCCATTGGTTACACACGGATACACGCACATACATGACGAACATATACACTTATGGATTCACATCATTTTCAACATCACAGCGATATTATCATCTTAGCATAGCCTTGCATTTAGCATAGTATGCATTTTCAAATCTCGTTCCTCAGTTGTCCATTTTGTTGAGCTTGATCTGCTGATCTAAGAGCCATTGGAAACAACAAAACGCTGGAGTTAGAGAGAGATAAGACGATTTCGGGGAAGCTGCAGTCACAGTTTGCTTATTATGTTTTTCTTTTCAGTTTTCCTAATATAATGTCTTATTGATATGTGTTTGATTTTCATTTATAATTGATACAATTTTCACACACACAGAAATCAAAATGCTTAAACAAGAAAATCAAGAACATAAGATACAACTTCAAAAGAGTATTGATACTAATAAGGTATTAAACCAAAACTATCGTAAATCTGAAAAGATTATTGAATTTTTGATAGCTTAAATGGTTGATAGAAAAAGGACTAGAGAGGGATTGGATGTCAAGTTAAAAGACAAGGATGAATTGAGCAATAAACTATAAAATGAGGTTGCTTCATTAAAGAAATGTTTAGCTAATGATTCCTTGTTAAAATAACTAACTCTTAAAGATGATATGATTATAAGTTAGAAAATTGAAATTGAATAATGTAAGAGGATAGCAGATGTTGTAAGGTTTGATTTGGAGGTTAAAAATATTGAACGTCTAAAACTCTAAGGAGAAGTAGTTGCATTAAGGAAAGAGCTTGAAAGTGTCAAAGTTCAATTAGGTAAAAATCCAAAATTTGATTGTAGTACTAATCTATTGAATGAGATGATTGGCAGACAAAAGTATTCTAAGGATTCTACAGGAGTGGGATATGAGGTTGGAAAAATATCTACAGAAGAATCTAAACATGAGACAATGTTTGCTACTACAGATGAAAAGAGGTTTACAGTCAAGCAAACATCAAGATTGAAGGTTGATCTCGATCACCATATTGCTACTACTTAGACAAAAGATAAATATGTTGATGAAAGGATAAAAATACCATCAAGACCTCCATTTATCAGGTATAACCACTCTCAATTTCATGGCTATTTCTATTATTGTCATGCTTATGGTCATAAAGCAAGAAATTTTTAGAGGTATGGAAGATATGATAAGAGAAGTTTTAGACTATCAAGAAAGTATGATTTCTTTACTCCTAAAATTGGTTATAATATCATAGGATTTAAGTGTGATAAACTTAGGCATAAAGAAAAATAGTGTAGGATTAAGTTGAAGGCATCATTTAAAAATAATGTAGATGCATTGACCAAGAAAAAGAAAGGGCCTATACAGGTTTGGAGGAGAAAACAAGACCTAGGAAATGAAAATACTAAACTAGTGCATACTACACAAAAGGAATCAACTATTGCCTGAAAAGTTAGCATAAGGTAAGGGGGAGTTGGTTATTGTATTACTTTTCAACTCCTTAGAGAAATTTTGAAGGTGTGTAGAATAATGCTTGTATTACAATAACAATTCTCTATGAGTGTGTAGAATAATGCTTGTATTACAGTGACAGTTCTCTATGATGTTGCAAATGTTTCTAACTTTAACGATGGAGTAAGTTGACTTGAAATAATAGAATTTTTTTGTTTTATAGAGAACAGGTGACAAACTTTATGCATATGCAAACCTTTGAGTGATGGTATGGGTGAATGATTTTTTGAGCAGAAAATTCATCTTTTTGCATTGTTTTTTTAGTAAACAAGGTGTGAGCTCTATGTTTTATGGACTTGATGTCTTGAAGTGAGCTTCTATATCTAAAACAGTCTGGAGACTGTAAAATATTTGTGCATCTACAATCTTGAACATTTCACAAGTTGTTGTAACAATGATTGGTTCTTTCAAAGGGAAAAACATATGTTTAGGACTATCATGTGGCTTCTATGCCATTGTTTTACAATGTGAGCATTTGTTTATCTTGACAGTTTGTATCTTGTATACATGGTATCTTGAATTGAGAGTGATGGTCATTGGTCACAGTGAACAAACAAGGACTATGAGGTCTTGAAAGAAAGCATAACATATCAAGTAGTGGTGGTATAGGGTATTTGTTTGAGTGATATCAATAAAATCATTCTTGGCTCTTAACATAAGATGTCTAAGCACTGTGATTTCTTGATGTGCATATCATTCTATCTCTATTGTTCTTCATATAAAGAGTTTGTGATATAGGTTATCTATGCTTGGAGTCTTCATGATAGAAGTGACAAGGGGTTGTAGACTTAATAATTTGATTGTTGATAGAACATTGCACTCTTGGACAATAATCTTACTAAGTTTCATAGTGTTATCTTGACAAAATTTAGTTGCAAATATTTGGTGCCATGAGTATGATCACTACAAGATCTAGTGTTAGTGGCATATGATTCTTGTGACAGTGATTTAATCATTACATTCATGATAGTTGTTTGTTGCAGGAACTTGTTGTATGAAGTTGCATTGTGGAATATAACAGACTTGATATTTGTATAGGGACTTGTATGCAAATATTATGTGGAATGTGTGGTTACAAGAGGTACAAGGTCTTTATGGTGAAAAGGTTAGATAAGGTAAAGATTCTTTGTGACAATCAAGGTTTACTAGTGATCTCTATATGTACTTTCCATTAAAGTATGGTTGATAAGAGGAAAATACTTTATGCTAATACTGGTTTGGATAATACTCTCTTACATGACACAAATGGAGATTTGAATATATTGAATCATGGGTGAGTTTGCAGATGACAAGATTGATTAATATTCCTGCTACTATTTCAGTGATATTTGATTGAGGATTTATATGATAGTATGACATGACTACTTGTTAGATCTTTTGTTCCTAATATTGGCAATCATTAATAGTGGTTGAAGCTTTGTGGTCTAAATTCCTTAACCTTTTGGTATTGCTGACAAAGGTAATCATCCAGGTTGGAAGGTAGTGAATGAATCTTTGCTTAAAGGAATTTTTTTGCATGACAGTGGTGAAATAGTTTGGTATCTCCCTTATATTCTTTGGTATCAAAGAAGATGGTACAGGAGACAAGATCTCGGTTATCTCAGTTTTTTTTCTTTTTGGAGTTGCAATTTTTGGTTGACATGTTGTCATGTATCTGATATATTTCTTGCTAAATATCATGAGTGGTACATTTTAATTAATGAATGACTTTGTTATGCTTTCATATTTTCAGAAGTTGTTCTCTTCATATGCTATCAAAGATTTTTTCTCATGGTTGAGATAGTACACAAGAAAAAATATATGCTTTAATGGTTTTTATGCAAATGTGGATATCATAATTGAATCTTAGGGTGTCAAGGATGGTGATTTCGAGGATGAATGCATGATAATTGAAGGTTGTTGTAGTAAAGGAACACAGATCTTATGATTATGCCTTTCCTGAGATGCATATCAATCAGAGGAATCAATTTATGTTAAAAAGTGGTAAAGTGATGAAGTCATGAGCAGGTGCAATTTTAATCTTTTTACATATTTTGAAGCAATAGTGGAGAAACTTGCTTTGCTTAGTAAAAATGATAATAAAGAATGCATAAAACTCTAATGTGCTTGCTGAATTTTAGTGGTATAATTTATGTATTAGAAGTTTGATATATTTTGTTTGGAAATGTTTATGGTGGTTCTTTATAGTTCACAATAAAAGTTATTTGATAGCTCATAATTACTTGTTTTTGCATTGATTCTAAAGGATAGTTTTTTGAATTGTTGATGATTTATGGCAATCATATGATCTAGAGGTGGTCAAATGTGCAAGTGACAACTTCATGATGTTATTAATTCAATTTTTTTTCTCACAATGTGCATGGCCAGAGGATTTGGATGTGAGATTGGTGTTCTTGGACAGAGATGTGATAGAGCTTTCTTGGTTCTTGGTGAAAAATAGTAGCAGGGGGTGCTTGTCTCTATATCTTTCATTCACAACTCTTTTGCATATTTGATTTGCTGCTATATTGCTCTACTTGCAGCGGATTATTGTGTTGGCTAATTGATTGGCTTCTCAATTGTTTATCTTCCTAGAATCTCACATTCTCTTCTTTCATGCTTTGTCTTTGAGGAAAAAAGGGGGAGAGATGATATGTGTTTTTCCATCAAGGAAAAAGGGGGAGTTTGTTGGCTCTCAGTTGTTTTTGGTTTGTCCTTGATGTCAAAATTGGTTTGCTGATATGCTTGGTGGATGTTGAAAAGATGCATTCTCAACTTGTTTTGATACATGATGATTGCAGTTGATTTGCATGATCTTTACACATGGTTCATGGCATGCAATTACAAGTTTCAGATTTCCATGCTTCAGTTTTTGATACATGTTGGTTACTAATATTGTTATCATTTTTTTTTAACATGGTGTACAAGTCAGTTTATCCTTTTCATGATTTCAAATCACATATTAGGTATATGGTTGTTGGTGTTTGACATGGTATAAATGATGAAATTTTCTTATTGAATAGATCAAATGATATATGAGTGGCACATCTTATGTTTTCACAAAACATACAACTTATGGCATTGTTTCATTGAGGTCAATCACTTTGTAAAGTGCCTTGGTGTTGAGCAGCATTATTATTGTTTGACATTTGATCACATTGCATCAGTATTTGATATGGTTATAAGGATCTTGGTTTAATGTTGACTTCCATTGGCATGTACATTTGGAAAGGTTTTTATACCATGTTTTACTTGGTCGACATCTCTTGTAAAAAGCATTTGTTTGCTTTATACTCCTAATGAGTATCAAGTATACTAAGCATGTGATATAGGAATTGGTTGAATTTCAATGGAATAGACTCTTTAAAAGTTTTGACAATGTTGATAATAGTAAGGATAAATATTGTTGATTAATGTTTTGAGTCTAAATCAGGTTGTATGGGACTCGACACACATGTGACTTCACTTCACTTATTAGTGACTCAGAATTGGCAGTGAACTGATGGCTATGATGTGGAATGATTTTGTCAGTATTGAAGACTTTTCATCGGTTTCTAAAGCATAATAATGGTTTATTAATTATTGTGTTTTGATTTGCTTCAGACTTCAAAACATCATTATGTTTGTTAAATTTTTTGACGGGCTTGAAAGAAAGAAATTTAGTGCAATATCATTTTGAAAGGTTTGGAACCCTAGCCGCCATGGATGATTTTCTCAGCTACAATGTAGCTCTTAAATATTTTACAGCTAACACTAAGAGAATATAATAAGTGCAATGGCAAAGAGCATGGATAGTTTTACTAGAATTTTGGTTTGATTAAATGGTAGTAAGAATGGTTTTCTAGTTTGACAGCTGTTGATGGTGTTTTCTGCATAGCAACAACTCAGACAGAATATAATATCCTATCTCTCTTGAAAGGTTATCTTCAATAATAAATCACTGAAAATCACCCCAAGGTCTCTCGGGTGTTAGGTCATAACAATGCATAAAACAACTCAGATAAAATGTGAAATGCTGGTAATCACAATCGGACCTTACTACAAGCAAACTGTATCCTTTCAATTTATCAGATCTGACAATATGGTGATCTTAAATCCTAAATCTAACTGAATAATTAAAGAAACAGCAAAAGGTAGGGATGCAGGGAAGTAATGAAATTTAAACTACTGCAAGGACAAGCAATGTAAATGACATATATGTGGAATGGACCTATCTCAAATAACCAACTCCTGATCGACCCACAATGCAATCTTACAAGAACGGTGCAATCTTCTGAGGTATTTAAATTTTCAAATCATAGACTTGCATCTTCAATCGAACTTAAGCACACTGAATATACGGTCCAGGTTGACTTCACCAGCCTACTACAATCAGATAGTTACTGGGAGTATAGACCAGAGATAGCTACAAACATTCCAAATATGAAATCACAAACATCATTTATCCAACCAAAACTAATTTACTTCCGAGTACTAAACCCTAAATCTTCAAGCAATTTAAAAGATAGAACAAAGGAACCATGCAAGATGAAATAACACAAAGGATTTCACCAGGAAAACCACAATGTCTTCAATTGTATTAATCACCAAATGCTGTAACAATCCAACTGTTCTGATACAGTATTTGCTTCAAGAAAAGACTAAGAAAATCTAACTATTGCTCTTGCTTATCTCTATTACTGCTTAGCTAACTAATGTCTAACCCTTACAATGAGGCGAGAATTCCTATTTATAACAAATTTTCCAAAACATGTCGGCCCAGCCAAACATTTTACAAAAAATAATAAAACCGCCAAAACAGGTCGGCCAAGGAAACAAACTAAGGCACACATTTAACGCCATCATCCAAGTCGGCCAAGGCACAGTCCCCAAGGAAGTCCGGTCCAATGCATGCCCTATGATAATAGGGAAGCACAAATCTCAAAAAGAGCATTAACTGCTACTCCCCTTGTCCTTCTTTTGCACTGACGTCCCTTGGACACTCGAGAATATTCTATCCAGCTCAGCAATAGGTGGCAATGGAAAAACCTTGAGCTGACATTTAATTGAATCTATCTCTTCCTTGGACCGTTCGACAACTTTATTCCAGTCTTCCCTGCTGGCCATGTATCTATCCATCACCGCCAAGTATGTGGCTACATCATCAAGCAAGTGGGCGGTGACAGCTCCATCAGAATCCAGGGCATAAACCTCATGCCACCACTCCTTCAATTGCTCATGGCTCAAATACTTGGGAGCTATCTTCTTCCTCCCTGTCATTACCTCAAAGAAGGCAATGCATCTGTCATAAACTGATGTCAGGTCACCATCAATTGACTTCCTTCGCTTTTGTATCTTCTTTAATGCCTTCTGTCTGATCTGCAATGCCTCGAACCACTCCCATGGTTCATCCAATCCAGAAGAGGGAAGGATTCCATCCCTAGCTAACTGCTCCTTTCCATGCCCCAGGATAATCCTTGACTTCTGCAACAGGAAATCTATGTCACCCTTATCCTGAGACAAGATGTGCTCCAATAGTTCTTTTGCCTGGACCGCATCCTTGCCCACAGACAAGATCACCTTAATAGCATTATCCCCATTTGCCTGGACATCCCTCAACCAGTCGTTAGCAGCTTGGGCGGAAGCCTTCATCTTTTCAATTCTGGAGATTGTCTCCCTAGGCAGAAAACCCGGAGTAGCAAAAGAGGATGGATGGAGAGACTGTAGAGGCTTCATTACCTCTTCTAAACATTTCCTCAATCTTTCATTTTCTCTCTTTAGCTCCCATTTGGATTGGGTCTCCTTCTTTAGCTTGTCAACAATTATGGCACTTGACCCCTCAAACTCCTCAATATCTTGCTCTAGGGAGGCTGGGCCGAGATTAATAGTTTGGACATTGTAGTCCTGGCCTGTTATATCATCCCTCATTTTATCTACTGTAGGGGTGGCGATGTGAACTACCGTGTTGTGTGCTTCATCCCTTTCCACCCGAGAAATCACCTTAGCATCTTTCTTCTTCTTTCCTTTGCCGATCTGGGACAGCATTTCATCCCAATCCAACGGAGTGTCCTCAACTATTACCTGTTTCTTCTGGGAAATCTCCTTCTCCAACCAGTTCGGAGCCCCAAGGTCCGTCTGGATTCCATCTGTTCTTGTTTCTCCCGGATCCTCTGTCACTTTCACTTCCTCCACGGCTGTCACCTTGACCTCCTCCTCAGTCATTACTTTGTCACCTTCTTCTTTCGGAGTCTGCTCGGCTTGGTCAACCTCCTCAAGTCCTAATTCCTGAAGCACTGGTGATGGAGTCCTAGCAGGTATGCTTTCCTCCGGCCCAGGTGATCCACGGCCTTTACCACTTTCCAGAGAATCTTCGTATTGTACCAGCGGGGAAGTGTGCCTTTCCTCTGTTTCCACCTCAAGCTCGGCCGCTTCACTATACAGTGTCCCCTCCTTGAACTGCTCGGCCTCCCCTCTAATTCCCTGCTCATCCGGATTCTCCGGTTCTGGTGCACTTGGCAGAGGAGAAACATTCTTATCTTGCTCTTCAACTGGTTGCGTCGGAGGAGAGTCCCTAGGTTGTGCAGCATCCTTGGGAGAAGGAGTTCTTGATTTCCTGGTATATACTTTGGTTTTCTCCCCTCCAGAGCTCTCCACATCTACAATTGGAGGCTCATCCTCTGAAATGGCCTGATCTTTCCTCTTGGCTGTCCTTGTAGTTCTTGTCTTCTTGGGCGGTGGAGGAGCATCCTCCTTTTCAACCTTCTCTGTTTCTTCCTCATCTGAGGACTTGCTAATTTTCAGGGTCTTCCACCTGCGTTTGCCAATTGGTTTCCTCTTCGTTGCAGACTCAGCCCCCTTAGGACCTCTGACTTTAATCTTGAAGGGTGAGGTTTTAGCTGATTTTCCTTTGGGGTCCTCTTCCCCAGATTCCTCAGAAGTTGACATGGGGTTGAGATTCCCCATCAAGTCAAAGGTGCAAGCTACTTTGGCATTCTCTAACTTCCAGACTTTATGCTTAATCCAAGAAAAGGTGAATCTCAACACAGGAGCCATCAGGTCCTCCAATTCTGTTACTTCGGGCTCACTCAAATCAATGTCCCCAACTGACCTGTCCTTGATGGGCTCGTACACATGGTCCTGAACCAACTTTCCATCATCATCAAGCTGATCCCGAATCAACTTAACATTGTATTGTCTAATGGCCTCTACAGGCAGCCTGGAATACCTTTTCTTCCTTGCATCAAGGTCATCCTTGATGTTGACCCAATAGTCTTCTAAATCCTCTTTATGCCTGTATTCCCAGGTAGCCCTCTTTTGAGCCTCTTCAGTTATGTCAAAGTTTATTCTCTTCGAATGGAAAGAGAATCCATAAGCGGCCAACTCCTCACCTGCAGTGTGAGCTGATTGAATAGATGGGCACACTTCTCCCACACCAATCCCAAGAGGGAAGTCTCCTCCGAATCTTGTCTTATGTTTTTCTTTCTTCACAACTACATCAAACTCACAAATCTGCCTTACAACTTCTAGTAGCACGATGCGGTCAGTGGGATACCGAGGCAACCTGTAAGGGGCAACTGGACATCCATCAATCCGGAGGTAGGTGAATTTAGGGAACTAGATAAACCATGCTCTGTAGTTCTTGATTAGTCCTCTAGCTCCATCGGATAATCTGATATGCTCCGCATTTTGAAGTGTCCGGGTAATGTGCATTGTGAATGCATCATTTGTCCTCCTGTAATCCTTATGTCCCAAATGCAGCTCCGGATAAACCTCATAGATTATGTTCTGCCCAATGGTTCCCCTCGGAGTCAAGCCTTTGTATGGGTAGGAAAAGGCCAGCACATACATAATGTAAGAAGACATATTGAACTTCTTTGCTTCCAGGACATTTCTCAGTTGTTTGTCAATCTCTGCACTAATGAGTCCTGCCCAATGATAGTTCATCCCCTGGCTCATCTTGGTGATCACATGGACCATCCAATTCTCCAATACCCCTACAGTTCTTAGTCCAGCCACCCTGCTCAACAGTGTGATGGCATCATACACATCCGACCTGAATTTCACCCTGTGCAGCTGTTTGGGTAACTTGGAGTGGTGAGATTTTGGCTTCTCCAGCCATGAATTGATGATCTGCTGAGCTTTGACTGGCTCATTCTCGTAATAGGTCCTGGTAGTGTCAATGTTTAATGCACAGACCGAAGGAAGATCTGGCATGCCGAAGGTTCGTGCAATGGAAGCCGGACTGAAGTTTGCCAAGACTCGTCCCTCAGTGCTGACCACCATCTGGGTATCAAACGCGTACTGTCTTGCACATTCCAAAATCAACTCATAGCACTGAACCGCCGGAGGGAACCCTGCCACATGCACTAATCTAGAGTTCATCATTCCTTGTCTCAAAGCTGACTGGTCCTTCTCAGCAGCTCTCTACTTGAACTCCTCATAGTGCCACACACCAACATTCATGTCAGATACCTCGGCCCACACGGAGGACACCCTGCTTTCTGGGAGCTGATTCCTCATATCCAGTCTCAACCGTTCTGTCTCAGAAATTGAAGATGTCGCTGCACCACCTTTGGACTTCCCAACAGTAGCTTTGCTTGATTCAGCCTACACATCCAAAAATCATCATTAGAATCCAATTATTATTCATATTCCAGTTCAAAGGGTTAGCACAAATCATGTAAATCCATCAAAATCCATTGCTAACTACTAATCCATCGAGATCCGGAGAAATCAGACAGTTCGGGAAAATCACGCAATCCGAGAAAATACCGTCGGGGCAGAATTTCGGAGAAATCTGACCCAGACGGATTCCTGCTACCAAAGCATCGTTAATCATATAGATCATTAGTGCAGATGGAAAATCAAAAGATAATCGTTGAATTCACTCATTAGCAACAAGAAATAATCATTAGACAATCGTTCTACCAATCCTATCATCAAAATATCACAAAGAACACAACCAGACAAGAAATCCAGAAAAATCTGGATGGAACGGATTTTCGCGGACAACTCAAAATGCACCGGAAATAACCCCAACCCGCGGAATAAACCCAAACCGGGAAAATCCGGGAGCGAGGAAATTCAGCGACGACCTCGGAAACCCGAAAAATGATGGATGTGAACCAAAACTCGAATGATCACAGGATCTTCCCGACCTGAGCTTGAATGATCCCAAAACCGATGATAAGCAACAAGACCCATGGTGCAAAGGATTTAGACCCCTCGAAAGCACGCAAAGGATGAATCTCCACGTCAAAATAAAGATGCCCTAATCCGAATGGCCAAACCACCCGCCATTAAAACCAGAACAAGCTTTAAGGTTTAAAGATAATAGCTAAGGATTTACCTAAAGCCGCCAACATTGTACGGGGCAAGGGCCGCTCAAGCACAATAAAATCTTCGTTCTGGGCCGAACACCAAAGGAAACCCTAATTTCTCACAATGACACATTTCGCGCCTAGAACAAGCAAGCAATTCGACCCAGAATCCTATCTAAAGGATATCATCTCACAGTCAAAAGGAGTTCACAAGGCACGGAAAATGGGGGTTCCATAACAAAACGGATCAGACCACGACTCTATAAATACGAAATCAAAATCAAATGAAGGGTCGACCCAAATCCAACAATACCCAAGGCAAGAAACCCTCAATCACCACGCAAGCAAATGGAAGGGCAATAAATACATACCATGGATCAAAGCGAACGGAATTCGAGCTCATAAAATCGACCACGCGGCAAACACGTCCAAGCAATAGAAATACTAGCACCAACACTCAAGCAATCCTCGCACAAACAAACCAGGATCAATTCTCAAAGCTTCAAATGAAAATTCTAAATCGCCAGAGCAAATCAAGTGAATAGGTGAACTCAGAATGATGCTCAAAATGCCCTAAATCTGACCTTATACCCGCCTGAGCAAAGGTACCTCAACTATTAATGCACGACAAGACATTTCTGACAAGTCCGGAAACCCGAGTCCCAAGCGGAATTTCGGAAAATCCCAAAATGCGCGGAGACACGGATTCCGCGGAAATGCAGAAACCGGGGAAATTAGGAAGATCGGGACTTTGGCGGCATCCGGGAAAATCTGATAGGACCGGAAAATCCTGAAGTAAGGCAAAAACTCGGAATCGGAAAATCCTGCCAGAAACGGACAAGGAACGTGAGCCCGGGAAAATCCGCCAGAGCTAGAAAATCCCGGATCCAAGTGAAAACCCGGACTTAGCCAAAAACTCAATTTCATTCAATTCCAACCCCAAGGAAGGGTCCAAGCGAGCAAGACCAACATGTCAAGACCCTAGAATGATAAATCCAATAGAACCAAAGGTCAAGACACCAAAAAAGGAGGGTCCCCACTCCAAGTGGGGCGTGTGTGCAAAAACTTCACAACAACAGCTATTAATTGTTAAGAGCTCGAATGTGGAACTTAGTCAAAGGATATTTGATGGCATCTTTCCAGTTGGGTCGTTATGAACTCCTTGACAGGTCATCATGTTTTTTCATTCAGTTTTTTCTACCATGACCAGGTATTGAAAACTCTATGTGATTTTGTGGTTTTGATTAAAAAATATGTTGAATTATTTTGTTCAAGCATCTTAAGAGTTAAGTATTATTGATTTTAGTTTAAAAACCCATTAGGGTTTTTGGAATCTCTTCTTGAAATGCAATAGAATACATTTTTTTTGTTGAGGGTTTAATAAAGTTTGTTAAGAGAGATTATTTAGGGTTTCTCATTCGAACCCTAATCTGAGTTGCTTTGATAATTACATAAATTGCATACAGAGATTATTATTTGCACGATCTTTAAAAAGATAATCTTTAGGCATTTTCATGGGTTACTAGAAAGAGGAATATGATGTTTTCATATATTTGATACAAAAGATATATTACATTGAAAATATTTTTTGTGATTCTAAGATTATTACATTTCTAGAAGATGTTGTCATTCTCATACAACATTCTTCAATGTGCTTATTAAAAATTTTATAGTCTTCTATTGAAATTCTAGGATTGTAAACTGCACTTCGAGGGTTTTGATAGAATGCTATAATTGTTATGCATTAAAAGGAGTTGGTGCTCCTGTAATCTTGTAAAAGTTGGTGCTTTTTATTTTTATGGAATTGGTGCTCCTGAACTTTGTGGAGTTGGTTCTCCTGTACAGTAAAGAGTTGATTCTCTAAGTGAATAAAAAGTTGTTGATGTCAGTCATTCATTTCTACCATTCTTTAAATCAAATCATCTTGCTTAAAAGGTTTAGTTATAAGCTCTTATATATGTGTAAATTTTATCAAGCCAGTCTTCGTTAATGAAATGTTTATCTGATTTGTAATGCATATAATATTGTTTAAGTTCAAGTGAAGTTTGTTCTTCAATAGTCATTTGATATTCTGGTTTAAAAGTTTAAAAGTTTGTGACTTTCTTGAATCACTGATTCAGCCCCCCTCTCAGTGATTGTCTTCCAACACTTTCTACCTAGTGTGTCTTATGCAAGAGAATTCGGGTGTACCAACAATTAGCATCAACCAAAAAGAAAGTATTTTATTTTTTATTGTTTCTTGAGGTTTGGTAATTATGTAGACGTTGGAGAATAAATTACAATATTAGTGAAAGGAAGTTGGGTGAGTGGAAATAGCTTCCTACACTAATCTAAGTAGGGGAGAGCTACAAGAATTTTGTTTTAACACCTTTAATAATTACAACAAGAGAAGCACATAGAGGATAATGAAAATAGAATAAGTACACAAATACAACATACACCAGATGTACATGGGGAAAACCCTTTCAGGTAAAAATCCTCACCCTCCAAAAGCACGGTACTTTTATATTACTTCAAACAAGAGTTACAACATAGTGCAAGTACAAAGCTTCTACACAAGTGCTTCGTCACAAACACCTATTCTAGAGTTAACTTAGTAGCACTTCATTACCTACAAACAAACTATGCATTCTACAACTCAAGGCACTCAATAAATAGAGTGTTACAACATTCAAGAAGCATCTAGAAGTTGAGGGGCATCCAAATCCACATGGCATAATATTCAAAACCTTAGACATGCATTTGGATACATGTACAACATTCCCTTACACCCTTGACAAGTGTCTAACATGCAAATATTCTTCCAAGCTTGGGAGCCTAGACTATGCTAAAAATAGCTTATGACAGATGTCTTACAAGGCACAATATTCAACACCTTAGACATGCATTTGGACACATATACAACATTCCCTTACACCCCTGACAAGTGTCTAACATGTAAATATTCTTCTTCTAAGCTTGGGAGCCTAGAATATGCCAAAATAGCTTGTGATAGATTCCTTAAAATTGTCATAGAATATGTCATAAATTTTCCATAGAATCTGTCATAGAATTTGTCATAGGATTTGTAAGAGAATCTGTCATAACTGACTAAAAATAGTCGATTCTCTGACATCCTGTCATAACTCATCTTGGATGCCAACTTTCTCCATGCATTCAAATATGCCTTATGAAATTTCATAGAATATATCATATGTCATGGATTCTAAAATGGGGTGCCTATTTCCACTTGGGATGATTATGTGTCATCCAATCACCTCCAACGGGGATGCCACCTAGCCGGTGGGTCCTGATTAATGACATGAAACCATAGGCAATTAAATAAAACAAATAAATACATTAATTACATCAAAAGAATCAATATTAGGACTTTAAGGTTGAGAAACCTTAATTCCAACATTTTCCCACTGATTGAAGACCTACTGAGATTCATACGAAATCATCTGCATAGGGCCCCAAGGCCCATGGAATCGGAACATCATATGAATTTCTCTATGCTCACTAGTTTTGTTAGTGCATCTACAACATTCATCAGAGTGTCAACCTTCTCCAAATTCACCTTTCCATCTTCTACCATATCATGAACAAAATGATATTGAACATTGATGTGCTTTGTTCTAGCATGAAAGGTAGGATTCTTTGCTAGGAAAATCACACTTTGACTATCACAACAAACAATAATTCATCTTGCATCTAAACCAATGTCAGAACACAGTCTCTTAAACCAAATGGCTTCCTTACAAGCATGATTGGATGTCACATACTCTGCCTCTATCATGGACAACGCGACTATAGCCTGTTGCTTACTCATCCAACTAATAGCACCACCAAATATCATAAACACATAACCATTGGTGGATCTTCTGCTGTCAATGTCACTTGCCCAATCTGAATCCACATATCCTTGAATGCTCACAGAATGTTGAGGTATAGTAGGATAACCATGAAAACACAAGGAATACTCAGAAGTGCCTCATAAATATATGAACACCCTCTTAACTACATCCCAATGCACCCGTTTAGGATTAGCCATAAAACGGCTAAGAACTCCCACTACTTGGAAAATGTCTAGTCTTGTACACACCATTGCATACATCAAACTTCCAATTGCACTCACATATGGTACTTTGGTCATGTCCTCCATCTCAGCAGGAGATTTTGGACATTCATAGAAAGCTTCGTCCCTTGCATCACAGGAACAACTAATTGTCTGCAATCTACCATGTTGAATCTCTCCAACAACGAGTTCACATACTTTCTCTGCTTTAACCAAAGCTTGTTTTTAGCTCTGTCTCTTGTGATTTCCATTCCCTGAATGTACCTAGTTGCACCTAGGTCTTTCATCTCAAACTGTGTTGATAACTAAAACATCAAATCTAAAATCATACTTTTACCATTCCCAATAAATAACATATCATCTATGTATAGGAAAATAATGAGAATGTGACCATTATTAGTTTTAAAATATACACAATGATCATAATTAGAGCTCTGATATCCCAATGAAAACACATAGGTATCAAACTTTTGATACCACATTCTAGGAGACTATTTCAAACCATAAAGAGACTTCTTTAGTTTGCAAACCAAATTTTCTTTACCTTTCTCAATGAAATGCTCTAGTTGTGACATGTAAATATCTTCCTCCAAATCACCATGAAGTAATTTTATCTTTGCATCCATCGATTCCACTTCTAAGTCATATGTTGCTACAAGTGACAAAAAAATCCGAATATATGTCAGCTTCACTACAAGAGAGAATATCTCCCCATAATCAATTCCCTCCACCTGAGAAAACACCTTAGTGACCAACCATGCCTTATACTTCTCAACATTTCCATTAGGACCACACTTTTTTTGAAAACCCATTTACAACCAATAGGTTTACGTCCAACGGGAAAAGGTACCAAATCCCAAGTCTTATTTTTCTTTAAATAAGCCATCTCTTCACCCATGGCTTGCTTCTAGGAATTTGAATCATTCATACCCAATGCCTCTCTAGCCATCCTAGGCTCATCAATGTTAGTAATCAAAGCAAATATGCAACTAGAATCCAATAATGAATAACCAAAACTTTCCAATTGTCTCCTAATCCAAGTAGACCTCCTCAAAGGTTGAGGTTGAGGTTGACCTTCTTAAAAACTTTCAGAGCTATTTGAGCTCTCCTCATCATCAGGTCCAACAAGAGTACTTGGTTCTTCTTTCTTCAGAGTAGGTGGAATCTGAACCACCTCCTTTTTGTTTCTCCTTTTTCTCTGGTTGCAGTTCAACAAAGGAAAGTTTCATCTCTCTGAAGATCATACTTCTCCTACAGAGAACCTTCTAAGCTTCTAGATCCCAAAGCTTGTACCCTTTCACATTGACACCATAGCCGATAAATATGCACTTAACATTCTTGTTCTCCAACTTTGACCTTTTCTCAATAAGAACATGAGTGTAAGCTTCATAACCAGATACTCTGATATATCTCATCGAAGGATTTTCACTAGACCATGCCTTCATTGGTGTCTTTCCAACAAGTGATAATGTAGGAGATCTATTGATCAAATAACATGCAATGGCTATTGCTTCAGCCCAAAAAAAAATTTCAAGGCTAGCACCACTCAACATACTCCTAGCCCTCTCCATCAATGTTTTTTTCATCCTCTCTACAACTTTATTTTGTTGTGGAGTGTAGGGAGTTGTCTTATGTCTCTTAATATTTTGCTCCTTACAAAACTTGTCAAACTCTATAGAAAAAAACTCACCACCATTACTAGTCTAATTTTCTATCAAGGCCTTAAACTCCTTATACCAACTAAAGACTTCAACTTTACTTCTGAGGAAATAAACAAATGTCTTTCTATTGTAATCATGTATGAAAGAAACAAAATAAAAGATTTTGATAATGAACATTTACAGGACCAAAAACATCTAAATGTACATAGTCCAAAACCCTAGAAGACTTATGAGAACTAGAGTAAAAAGACATTTTTTGCTGCTCATAGACTTCAATTTCATTGTACGAATAATGTAGTAGAATATGAGGCTTTGGTCCATGGATTTTTAATGGCATTAAAGAAAAGGGTTAAGATCTTGCAAGTTTTTGGAGATTCTGAGTTAGTAGTCAAGCAAGTTAGGAGACAATACTCTTGTCATGATAGAAGAATGACCAACTATAGGCACAAAGTATGGGATCTTATTAAAGGATTTGATGCCTTCAACATTCAGTTGATTCCACGAAGTAAGAACCAGACAGCTGACTCCTTGGCCCATGCAGCTAGTACATTACAACCTCTGTCTCTTCCTGGACTAAAGAATTTTACTGTGGAGCTAACCCCAATACCCTCAGTACCTAATAATGCCACCAACTTCCAAGTGTTTGAAGATGACAAACATATCTTAGATTTCATTACTAGTACTGATGTCTTTGTTTCTCAAATCATTGATGAAACCGAGCTCCAAGAAGCAGAGATGGACTTGGAAGGAGTGATAAATTTGAATACCAACACTATTCCCAGAGGAATGGTGCAATTAGAAAGGATCTTTGATCTGGACAAGGTCAGGGAGCAAGAATAGGATACTAGGAAGGAGTCCATCAGTGGACAGTGTGACAAATATAATATGGGAACTCAGGAGGATGCCATCGATGTACTACATAGATATCCAGATGTGATAGCCTAGAGTTATGAAGACCTAAAGACTTATGATACATCAATCATAACCCATACTATCCCTCACAATCCAGGAGTAAAACCTTTTAGATAGAGGAAAAGGCCTATCAATGCTTTATTGGAACCCATAATACAAAAGGGAGTGCAAAAACTATTGTCTGCAAGAATAATATTCCCAATCAGACACACTACTTGGGTTGCAAACCTAGTTCTAGTGTGAAATAAAAATGGTGAAATTAGGCCATGTGTAGATTTCAGGAACCTAAATAGGGCATTAGAAAAAAATAACTATCTAGTTCCCTCACTGGATGAAGTACTCCAAATTGTCAATGGGTCACAGATGATGCCTTTCTTGGATGGATATTCAGGATACAACTAGGTCATGGTGCAGTATGAGGACAGGCACAAGACTGCTTTCACCACCAAGTGGGGTACTTTTACCTATAGGAGGATGCCCTTTGGCTTGATTAATGTTGGAGCCACATTCCAACGAGCCATAGACATTTCCTTTAGGGATATAATTGGTAAGTGCATAATCATTTATATGGACGATCTCACAGTCTTTTCCAAAAAGAGAGGTGATCATATCTCATATTTGTGCAAAGTTTTTTAGAAATGTAGAGAGTATGGGATATCTCTCAACCCAAAGAAATGCATCTTTGGAGTAACAGAGGGTAAATTTTTGGGGCATGTTCTCTCTAAAAAGGGGATTTCCATTGATCCAGAATGAATAGAAGCTATACTCAAGATCCCAGCACCTGCTAGCAAGAAATAAATGAAATCATTCTTTGGCAAGATCAACTTTGTGAGGAATTTCATCATTGGGTTCACAGAAATAGTCAAGCCACTGAATGCAATGTTGAAATAGGAGGCCAAAATTGAATGGAATGTAGAAGCAAAGGAAGAATTTGCAAAGATAAAAAGGGATATTGTTGAAGCTCCTGTGTTGGTAAGTCCAGACTATGCTAAACCATTCTATATATATTTGTTTGCTTCCGACCACTCTTGTGCTACTATGTTAACTCAAAAGTCTAACCAAGGCAATGAACATCCTATCATATTCATGAGTGCACCATTGAAGGATGCAGAGCTGAGATATCCAAGTGTGGAAAAGCAGGCTACCTTGGTCTGAGTTGTAAAGAAATTTAGGCATTATATCCTCAGAAACAAAATCTTTGCTATAGTTACTAATCCTGCAGTTAAGCTGTTGTTGATGCAAAATGAGTTGGGAGAACACAGGGCTAAGTGGGTAACTATGTTACAAGAGTATGATATTGAGATTCAGCCCATGAAGCTGGTAAGAGGGCAAGGACTTACAATGATAATGGTAGAGACAGGCCCTGACCTTACATCTCAGAGTTACAATTTAGAGGATGTTTCTCCTGGCGAGTGGTACGATGATATTGTTCATTATCTCCTGACTCAGAGATGCCCTAATCATCTTAATGCAGTACAAAGAAGGGTGTTGCGCTTAAAGAGAGACAGTTTCATGCTGAAGGGAGTTGTTCTATACAAGAAAAATCATGAGAGTGTGTACTTAAGGTGCCTAGGAAGGCAGAGTCTGAAAGAGTAATGTTGGAATTTCACGACGGATATGGTACAGGCCATGGATCAGCACCTTGTACAGCAAACCAGATTTTGAGAGCTGGTTACTATTGGCCTACACTCTTCAAGGATACACACAACCACGTCAAAACTTGTCATGTGTGTCAGACTGCAGTAGCTAGAGAGAAGTATGCAGCACTCTCACTCCAACCAATCTTCGAGGTAAAACCTTTCGCACAGTGGGGGATGGACTTCATAGGTCCAATCAATCCGCCTTCCTCTATTGGTTACAAGTATATCCTTACTGTCACTAATTATTTTACAAGATGGACCAAGGCTCTTGCTTGCAAGCAGTGTACTTCAGAGGTAGTAATTAATTTCATCGAATCAGGTATCATTGATCGTTTTGGATGTCCTATGTCTTTAGTTTGTGATAATGGTCCTGCATTTTCATCGTTAAAGTTTTCTAATTGGTCTTTTGACCATGGGGTTATCATTCAATTTGCATCCAACTATTATCCTTAGGGTAATGGGTTGGCTAAGTCTTCCAACAAAAATCTCCTGACTATTATCCGCAAACTGTTAGAAAGAAATATGAAGGATTGGCATACCCAACTTAGATTTTCTCTTTGGGAAGATCGTACCAGACATAAGACTTCCATAGGAATATCACCTTACCACCTGGTTTATGGATTAGAGCCTATGTTTCCCATTCAGTTAAAGATCCCCACTTTGCAATTCATTAATGATTATTATGATGAGGGAGATAGACGTGAGACCAGACTTGCTGAATTGTTACACCTTGAGGAAAAGAGAGACAAAGCCCTAGAAAACTTTGCCAAACATCAGGGGGTAGTCAAGAGATGGTTTGATAAAAGAGCCAAGGTTAAAGCTTTTAGGATTTCTGACTTGATTCTTTATTGGGATAAATCCCACGACCGTAAAGGGGAGCATGGAAAATTTGATAAACTTTGGCTTGGCCCTTACCAGATTTCAGAAATTCTGGGAGATAATGCTTTCCGTTTGGAAACTCTCACTGGAGGATATCCCACTGCCTGTCAATGGGTAGTATTTGAAGCATTATTTCCAGTCTTGAGTTGTTTTCAGCTCTTGTCTTGTATATAGTTAGATTAGGTTTCCTTTTTGATTTGTTTGCTTTGCTTTGCTTTGGTTAGATTAGGTTTCCTTTTCCGCTTTGCTTTGTTTGTTTTGGTTAGCGTAGGTTTGCTTTTGGTTTGTGTTGTTTTTTGCTTTGCTCTTGCTTTGGAGGTTTCTCCGTTTTCGCCTAGATGTGTTGCACCTGCATGGAAAATATATCATTACCTGGGACTTTTCTAAGAATTTTTTTGGTGGATTTTAGTCTTGTATCTTGAAAGGATGGTTGAAGTCTTTGTTATTGCCAACAGTCTCAATGTTTGATTTATAGAAGATAGGTCACTGGTTTTTATTTGAATTTGAAATACTCTGAAATCTTATATCTCTCATATATCTTAAGAATCTTGGTGTTACTGTAGGAATCCTTGTGAATTTTTGTCAAGTGAAAAATCCTATTTCTGCTTCAACACCACTGTAGCTCTTAGCCCTAAGTGTGAACTTCATTGTTCACAGGTTGAAATGAAAAGTGACACAGAAAGAATATCAAAAGAAAGAAAAGTGAAATATTGAAAATCAGAAGAATGAATTCAACTTATCAGGGGTATCTGAATATCTCTATCGGGGCTATAGATGACTGGCTGGCAGTAGAGCTATGTTCAGGAGAGTCACAGTGATAACCTCGTCAGGGCTATGGATGACTGACTGGCAGCGAGGCCCTATCCAAGTTGCTTTTGAAGTTAGAATCCTTACGTAGCCTGACTTGACTGAGCTTGGTTTCTGCAGTAGCTTAAGGAGGGAAATGAACCCATATGCACACACTTGGATTTTTAGTTTATGGAAGGTTCGATCTATCCTTTGGATCTAATTCTTTAAATCTTTGCATTCTAATTTGTTTGTTTGGTAGTGAGACTGAAACCAGAAATTTTGGGTTCTTGATTCATGTTTTTCATCAAATGCTTTGGAGCATTTTCCCAATAGAAGTCACCATTTGTTCTGCAGTTTTCGCACACGCCCCACTGAAAGCAGGGACCCTCTTTTGCTTTGGTTTTGGTTTCTTGGCCCTTTCATTTTGAGGTTTTATCTTATTTTTGGCATGTGCTTAAATGTTTATTTTGATTTCCTAAGTCATTTCCCTAAGTTATTCATTGAAAATCTTAAGCTCTGGGTGAATTTTGGGTTTTCACTGAAGTTTAGGACTTTCCACCTCGGCCGGATTTTCCCGGATCCTACTCGGACTCTAGCTAGACACTGTGGTTTAGAGATTCTCCATCTTTGTGGAATTCCGTGTGGGCCAGATTTTCCTGGATTCTGTCCTCTCGTCGAGTTTCTGGATTTGCCAATATGTTTTGTCGATCGGCATTAATGTCATATGTACCTTTGGCAAGCGATGTATTTAATTGATTTTGAATGATTATTATGCCATTATGTTTATTGCTTACCATCGATTGAGCTGAGGAGTGCATTCTTGCGAGTGCTTGGTTGGATTTGAGGCGTTGAGTTTGAATCATTAGATTTGTTGGTGATTTCTTTGGGGTACTATCGTTGTGATTTGTGTTGG
The DNA here is from genome assembly GCA_007258455.2 of Sequoia sempervirens. Taxonomy (NCBI): domain Eukaryota; kingdom Viridiplantae; phylum Streptophyta; class Pinopsida; order Cupressales; family Cupressaceae; genus Sequoia; species Sequoia sempervirens. The sequence continues at coordinate 11,451,149 of VDFB02000013.1, read as the reverse complement.
GAAACATTCGATTCGCATTTACTATTTCCGAGGTCAATTTCCACTTCACAATGGTATGCTTTTGATTGCCTTGCTTTGAATTGAGGATTATGAATAGCATTTTAATGTTATAAAGCTTTTGGGGCTCGAATTCCTAAATATTTAATCGCTTCATGGCTAGGGTTGCGTAGCATTGATTAATTTATGGTCTCCCAATTAGTTTCCAAGTTTGTTTATTTTCATTTTGGCGAACTTGCTTGAGAATCGTGATTTTCCCCTAGTAAGGAATCGACAATTGAAATACCTGAATCATAAGCTTGCATGTGTGTTAATGGTAGATGTATAGGGTTTGAAACCTAGGGCAATACCATTCCACCTTATTTCACCTCAAAACAGGCCTAGAATGCTAAGGGAATCCATAGAAAGTCCGTATTAAACTTTCCCTAAGCTTAAATCTTTGAAATTCATGATTAATCTAGTGTTTTGAGTGAAATTGTGATTTAATGCGGATGTTCGGGTTTCGTCCTCATTCTGGGATTTTTCGTTCCCTCGGGACAATCCGTCTCTGGTGGATTTTCCCAATTTCCTCTACTTTTCTGGAATCCGCTATCGCTTTTGGAGTTTCATATATTTCGCAGATTTCCATTGACCCCGTATTTTCCTGATCTCCTTCATTTTCTTGATTTCCTTGTTCCCAGAATCTGCATGCTTTCAGAGTTTTACCTTATCTGTGGATTTCCATCGACTCTAGATTTTCCCGAGGTCCTTGGTTCCCTATTTTTTCTGGATTTGCAAAGAGTCTTCCCCTTCACGAAAATCCGTCTCTAACGGATTTTCCCGAAATTTGGTGAAATGTAAGGAAATATGGAGTAGCATGATGTGTTAGTCATTTTCAATGCATTTTATGATTAATTCATGTTATCTTATGATCTCCTATGTAGTTTATTGATTGATAATGATCAGATTTAATTGTTAGTAGGTGTTTTCATGATTATTCTACTGGAATCCGTCTGGCCCAGAATTTCCCGAAGTTCCTCTCTGGCTCAGATTCTGCGGATGGTCTTGAAACTCGAAGTTCATCAGGATCATTTTGTATGAGTTTTAATAACACCTTGATTGTATAAGGTTCATTCTAATGGTGTTGTGATGGATTAACATTGCTTTCCTGCGGTTTTTACTATGATTTTGTGTTGAGTGCAGGCTGAATCTAGCAAGACAGTGGAGGGATCCTTAGTATCTGAAGCATAAAGGATCAAAATGGACATCAAGAGCAGGATCGCTGAGAGTAAATTTACATCAATCTAGTCCAAAGTGACTAATACAAATGTCAGATTGTGGGATTACGAATAATTTAAAGGAAGAATGGCAGCAGAGGATCCTCCTTTGGTGACTAGAAGAATGAAGGAATCAGGCTTGTCACATGTAGTTGGTTTCCCTTCCACGATGCAGTGTTATGAGCTAGTCCTTGAGTGTACCAGACACTATGACCAAGGTACGCAAAGAATTATTGGTCCTCAAGGGAGAGTTGTAGCAAATCTCAACCTTGTTTCCATTGCGCAAACTTTTGATATGCTAGATAGATCTCATGTGGTGGCATTCAACATGAAAGAAGCTCAGGAGTTCTACGATGAACTGAATGTGAAGTCACAACAGCTTATCAATTCCTGGCTGGAGAAGCCCAAGTCTCACTATTCCAAACTACCCAAGCAGTTATTCAGGGAAAATTTCAAGAAGGAATACTATGATGCCATCACATTACTCAGCAAGGTGGTTGGATTGAAGAATGTTGGAATGTTTGAGAATTGGATGTGCTATGTGATTGTGAGGATGGATTAGGAGAAGACTGACTACCATTGGGTAGGAGTCATTAGCATAGTAATTCACGAGCAGTTGTCCAATGTGTTGCAAACAAAGACCTTCACAATGGCCTCATATTTGGCCTATGCGCTTGCAAGATTCCACCCCTACAAAGGATTGAGTACAAGGGGTACCTTTGGATAGGATATCATCTATGAGGTTTACCCTCAATTGCATCTAGGAAGCTCAAGCTATAGGAGGGTGAATGATGCATTCACCATGCATATCACCAAATTACTTCAAGGTGCAAAGCATGTAAGGATTTCAGATCAAGCAAAAGAACTCATCAAGAAATATGGGGCATGGTTTATTCAGTTCTCAACTTTCTCATACATTTGGATTGATGGTTGCCAAAGGGCTCCTTATAGACTTCCAAGATACCCTACTTATCATATCATACTTTTGGAAGTACTAGACAGATTTGTGACTTTGATGCCATTGTCAAGAGAGACAAGCATAAGACTGGTTTTGGTGGAGATTTCCCATTAAGGATTGGCACTGGAGAGGCTTGTACTTCCATTGGTTTTTCCTAGGCTTCAGAAGAAGAAATGAGTACTCTTGGCTTATCTTTCCATTCCAAGTGGTCCAGATTTGATATTATAGGAGAAGCTCAAAAGAAGGCCAATAGAGAATATAGCCATAAGGTTGATTTGGAGGACTACTGGGCCAACTGCAGTGATGAATTTGAGGTCAGAAAGAAGAAGTTTTCTCGCCTTCTAGTTGAATCGGTTTGTTTATACAATGTGAAGGAAGTGCCTTATCAGCTCGAGGATGATGGAAACCTTATTCAGGATCATGCTTATGAGGCAATAAAAGATAGGCCAATTGGTGATGTGGATTGGCTAGAGGAAGAAAAGACAGAGCTAAAACAACTGATGGATCCAGTCACCAAATTCACTAGAATGTGGCTAAGGCACAAACTTTGGGAGTTGGAGAATGAAGGTGTATAGTGCACCTATGAGCTGATGGAGGATTTGGATCCTCATTCCACTTCTGAGGAATCAACTGAACAAGATCCTAAGGGAAAAGGTAAGTTAGATTCTCCTTTTAAAATCAAGATCAAAGGTGTTCAAGAGGAGGAGGTCCAAGAGATAGAGAAACAGAGAAATCCCATAGCTAAGAAGAGGACAAAGACTAAGAGGTTTAAGCAAAAAGAAACAGAAAGGCAGGGTCCTGAAGTTGATGTTCCAGTGCCCAAAAAGAGAAGAGTCATAAGGCTATCACAGAAGGCAAGCTCTAAGGTAGGAGAAGAGGAAGCTACCCCGCCGTTGGTAAATGTAGAAAGCTCAGAAGAGAAGGCCAAGGTGTATAAAAGGAGGTCTAGAACTCCTTCTCCCAAGGATAGTGTGTCGAAAGCAGATCTCCCCCAGTTTTTTCTCATGAGGAGCAGCATGATGATGTGCCTTCCGCTCATGAAGCTCAAAGTGAACCAGGAGAATCCAAAGAGGTTGAGGATCATCCAGATACCGAAGGGGAGGAATTTCATGAAGGTGACCTTTATAGTGCAGAGGCAGAAATTGATAAGGTAGTGAAGTCTCCTTTGGTTGCTTATGTGGATTCCCCTATTAGAACTGAAGAGGTCCCTCCAAGAGAAGAAGAAGCAGAGAAGATTCCATCACCTGAGCATAAGGAAGAACATGCTGAAGAAAAGGAGGGTAAGACAGATGAAACTCCTGAGAAACAGAATTGAGTGAGGATGCGCCTAAGGATCAGCAAGAGGAGAAACAAAGTGAAGTGCAATTAGAATCCACTCTCCTTGATTGGTTGGACAAGGAGATAAGGAGAAAACAAGTTGTTGTGGAAGACACTCCACCGAATTGGGATGAGCTACTAGCCAAAATTGGAAAAGATAAAGGTAAAAAGAAGGCTAGGGTGATTTCAAGGATTGAAAGGGATGAAGCTCATAACAGAGTTGTTCACATTGCCACCCCTGCTTCAGATAAGAATAGAGATGATGTGGCTAGAAAGGATTATAATGTTCAGACTTTCAATCTAGGGCCCACTTCTATTGAGCAAGATATTGAAGATTATGAGGGTTCTAGTGCGGTTATCTTGGGCAGGTTGAGAAAAGAAATAAAGACCAAGCAGGAGCTAAAGAAGGAAAATGAGAATCTTAGGAAATTCTTGGAAGATTTGACGAAGCCATTGGAGTCTATTAACCCTTCTGCTTCTGCTACAAAGCCTTTACCTCAAGAGGCCATCACCGAGCTGGAAAAGATGAAGGCTTCCAATCTTGCCACGGAAAATTGGCTGCAAGGAGTCCGAACCAAAGGTAATGAGGCCATTCAGGATATTATCTCAATAGGGAAAGACACTATAAGGGTGGTTGATTGGGTTAAAGAAGTGTTAGCTCAGGACAAAGAAGATATAGATCTCCTGCTGCAAAAAACCAAGACTATCATGGAGTACACTAGGGATAAGCTAGTAACTAATAAAATTCTTCCTTCCTCCAGAGCTACTGAACCTTGGGAGTGGTTCAAAGCATTGCAGATTAGGCAGAAGGTTTTGAAAAATATTTACAAACAAAGGAGGCAGATTGATGATACCCTAGCGGGTGTGTATAATGGATCCATTTCCTTTTTTGAGATTATGACAGGGAGAAGGAAGATTGCTCCCAAATATTTGAGTTTGGAGTAGTTGAGGAAGTGGTGGCATGATGTTTATGCCCCAATTAATGATGATTCCATTTCTGAGCACCAGTTGGATGATGCAGCCACATACATTGTTGTCATTGACAAGTACCTAACATATAAGGTGGATTGGGATAAGTCGGTAAAACAGTCAAGGGAAGAAATTGCGTCAATTGAGAGACGACTTAGGGTTTTTCCTTTACCACCTATGGCCAACTTGGATAGGGTGCTTTTGAAGGTTCATGAAATGCTGGATCAGAATAAGGACAAAGGGGAAGGCAGTTAATGATTAGCTACATCGATATTTGTGCTTCCTTATTATTTTGCCATGCATTGGTCTGAGCTGCATTGGAGATCCTAGGCCGGCCTGGATGAAGTTCATGCATTTAATGCATATTTTATTTCATTTTGAATTTTTCTTGGCCGACTTGTTGTGCCTAATTATTATTGTAAAATCTTATCTAGGCCGACATGTTTTGGGGGGTTCTATAAATATGGCATTTTTCCTCATTTGTAAGGGTTAAGAAATTTTAGATATAGACAAATAGAGAGCTAGTTAGAGCGAATTGAGTAGAGAAGGAGTTAGCAAGTAGTTGCTCTCAAGAAAATATTGTAACAGAAAGCTGGAATTGTTCCTACAATGGATAATTTGATGCAAGTAATGACATTGTGATTTGGTGCCATACTTGTGTTCTTCTTGTCTTGCATGGTTCTTGTTATTCTATCTTTAGAATTGCTTCGAGAAAAGTTGATATTTAGATTAGATTTGATTCAATGATGTTCATGGTTTGATATTTGAAGTGTTGCAGCAATCCCTGGTCCATACTTTTCGCAACCAATTGATTGTTAGTTTCTTTGCAAAGTTAGCCTGGACTTTATATTTATTGTGCTTAGTTCAATTGTGAGGGTTTATTCATTTCAATTGCAATACGGTTGTTTGAATGAACATTCATGATCTGAAAATATCAACACCTTAGAAGATTGCACTGTTTCTATAAGATTGCAGATTCTTCTAGGTCAAGTAGGAACCAGTTTTGAGGGATTGCTCCATTTCAAGTGTTTTATCATTTGCATTGTTAATCTTAGGTTTAATATTAGGTTTAGAAATCTCTTTGAAACCCTTATCTTTTGTTATTTCTTTGATTATTGGGCTAAATTTAGGATTGAAATATCATTACAATGTTAGATATGATAAATTGAGATTCAGTATTTTGCTTGTAGTAAGGTCCCATTGTGATTACCAGCATTTTCACATTTATCACTGAGTTGTTTATGCATTGTCAAAACCTGACATTAGAGACCTTGGGGTTATCTCTTGAGGCTTGCTGATAGAGATTTACCTTTCAAGAGAGATAGGATTTCATATTCTATCTGAGTTGTGTTGTGCAAAAAATATCATCAACACACCTGAATCTATCAACCACACATCATCTGATGCATGGGCTGCCAAGGTTGCAATAAATGCTTCTCCATCATCTTGGGATGATTTCTTGGCTTTAAAATCAGAGAAAGACTTGTTTTTCTTCTTCTCCTGCTTGCAATCTTTTTGAATGTGACCAACTTCACCACAATTCCAACATTTTTCCTTAGACTTTTTACCAGGACATTTTGATCTCCCCTGAGACTTTGACTTAGATTTATTGTCTTTCTTTTTGCTTCTCTCTTTTAGTCTACCATAAACTGCAAGGGCCTCCTTGACCATCTCAGAAGACTTCCTTCACATCTCTTCAAATAATAATGAGGCAGCAACCTCATCCATCTTAAAGGTGGAAGTAGTGATTCCAATAGCCATTACCAGGTGATCCCAAGAGTCCGACAATGAACACAAAAGGAGCATGCAATGGTCTTGTTCATCTAGTTTGTCTCCAATGAAACCTAGTTGTGCAACCAACATGTTAAATGCATTTAAATGATATGCAATGGATCCTCCATCTTCCATTTTTAGAGAATACATCATCTTTCTCAGGAAAAGCTTATTTACCAAGGATTTAGCCTAGTAGACATCACCAAGCTTCTTCCACAGAGAAGCAGAAATTTTATCTTCATGGGAATTCAGGAGGACAGAATCAGCCAAACAAAGTTTAATAAGACCCTTGGCTTTCCTATCTATGAGATCCCAATCTTCTTGTTTTATACCTGGCAAATTGGTTCTAGAAATAGCAGCCCATAGGTCACGGTCTACGAGAATGTCTTCCATTTTGAGCTTCCACAATTCAAAACTACCATCATTAAATGTATCCATCTCAATCCTCCCAGATGTTCTTTCCATCTCTTTTTGGCAACAAGGTAACGAAACACACACTTCTGCAAAAGCTCCCACTGAAACAGAGATTAGCTCAAAAAACCTTTCTAACCCAACAAAGGAACTAAGGCTGGCCAGGCTTTGATACCAACTAAAAGGAATTCAAGTGAGCGGAAACTTTCTACACTAATTTAAGTAGAGAAGAGTTACAAAAAAAAAAATTTAAAACCTTCAACAATTACAACAAGAGAAGCACGTGGAGAATAATGGAAATAGAACAGCAAGTACACAAATACAACATACACCAGATATACATGGGAAAAACCCTTTCGGGTAAAAAAACCCACCCTCCAAAAGCATAGTACTTCTATATTACTTCAAATAGGAGTTACAACATAGCCCAAGTACAAAGCTTCTACACAAGTGCTTCATCACAAACACTTGTTCTTGAGTTAACCTGACCACACTTTCCTACTTGCAAACAAACTATGCATTCTACAATTCAAGGCACTCAATAAATAGAGTGTTACAAGCTTCAAGAAGCATCTAGAAGGTGAGGGGCATCCAAATCTACATGGCACAATATTCAATGCCTTAGACATGCATTTGGACACATGTACAACTTTCCCTTACACCCCTAACAATTGTCTAACATGAAAATATTCTTCTTCCAAACTTGGGCACCTGGTATATGCTAAAAATAGCTTATGATAGATTCCTTACAACTGTCATAGAATATTTCATAAATCTACCATAGAATTTATCATAGGATTTGTAAGAGAATCTATCATAATTGATTAAAAATAGTCAATTCTTTTACATCTTGTCATAACCCATCTTGGGTGCCAACTTTCTCCATGCATTCAAAGATGCCTTATGACACGTCATAGAATCTTTCATACGTCATAGATTCCAAAGTGGGATGCCTATGTCCACATGGAATGATTATGTGTCATCCAATCACCTCCAACAGGTATGCCACCCATCTAGTGGGTCTTGATTAATGACATGACACCATAGGAAATTAAATAATACAAATAAATACATTAGTTACATCAAATAAATCAATATTAGGACTCTAAGATTGACACACCTTCATCCCAACAATTAGCCTAAATCAATATTAAATAATTGTCTTTTATTATTTTATTGCAAATTTTGGGAGTGGAGATAATTTAGGAGGTAATTTAAATGGGAAAAATCCAAAAAAGAAAACAATGGTGCAAATTTTTTGAAGTTAACAAAATGAATAAAGGAGCATTTTATGCTTTTTCTAATTGTTGGAACAGCCTTTTTAAAGGAGGGGAAAATCTGATTTTTGAAAGTAGTGCTAAGTGTTTTATTTGTCAATTTTTTAGTTTATCAAAAGGGAAAATTTTTGAGGAAGAAGAGAAAGGCGTAGATTTTCTTGGGAGTGGTTTTGATTTTTGATTTTTGGTTGAGCATTTAATATTTTGGAATGTTTTCTCAATGCATTCTTCCTAGGTTGGGTGTGGAAGATGGAGGCTACAGAAAATGGAGTTCTGGCTACATGTTGAAGGTTGAGATTTGATAATTTTGAAATTGTCATTTTCCAAAATTTGGAGAGTATCCTTGGGTGTGGATTTTTGGTTTGGAGCTGCATAACACTTGTTTGTGCAGTAGAAAGAGAATTTTGCAACAACAAAAGATTTAGAATTCATGGTTGAAGTGTTGTTATTGAAGATTGAAGGTTGCAATAGCTAGAATCTTGTGAAAGAAGATAGTTTGAAAGAAATATTTTTGTATTTATTTCTCGTTGTTTCTTATCAGATTTGTAATGGAGTTTATTAGCTCACATGGTTGCAAATTAATGTAATTTCAGATTTTCTCAATTTGAATGAGAAGCATAAGTTACTTCTTGTTGATTTTGTGTCATTGTCAAGTATTTTTCTAGAGTTTAATAGCTTGTTGATGTGTGTTTGTATATGAGGGTTTGATGCCCTTCCATTAAAATTTTTCTTTTCTATTTTGAAATTTCACATTTACCAATCTTTAAAATGCTCCTTACATATGTCTAACAATATACACCTATCCTAACTTTTGAGTCATGAAACTTAATTTATAACCTTTACCATATGTTAATTTTTGTTTCTTCTATTATTCATTGAAATTATTGAAAATTCTAAATCATATACATATTCATGTTCATGTTCATATTACCTTGAGAATTTCCTAATTATACGTAGACTCAACTTAAGACATCATATCCATAATAAAATTTTATATAAACAAGTAACTTACTAATCTATAAACCCATCAAGATTACCAATGTTTAATATATATATAAATCATTTACTATTAATTCTAAGTTTAAGCCTATCCTTTACTCTCTTGAAATTTCTATCCTTTTTATTATACACATAAAAATCATTCAAGTCCACTTGCTATTCACATTCTATTATCCTCGGAGACCACCATGGACTATGAGCCATTCTTTGATAAATATGATTGGAACTTTCTTCAATATTCAGATGGTATGTCTCTCGTAGACTAAGAATATTCATCTAAAGGATAGACGAATTTGTCAGATCAAGTTACGACTGCCTTGGTAGAAATTGTAAGAAGATTACAGGGTAAAGAGGAGCTTCTTCAATGTCTACTGTAAAAATACAAGGCATACATGTAAGGTGCAGAAGCCTAGACAAAACGCACAAATTGCTTAGATGAATTGCTTCAACTGGAACAATTTTTATCAAGGTGATATTTTTTCAAGATAAACACAGAATGGTTTATAGATTTGGACGTTCAATTCTTTCAAACAGTTCAAGTCTCTTGTCAATGCTTCAACATTTTAGTAAGCTAAATATAAGATGATAAATAATAGATTAAACTATTTGGGTCAATAAATATGCAATGAATATTTTATAAAAGATAGATGCATTTAGAAAATAATGGTGTAGAAATACTAATGATGTCATGTTAGAATCATTTGTTAGAAAATAAGGATTAATACTTTCGGTTTGGAAGATGTCAAGTAAGCTTTATATAATCTGAAAAAAATATTGTAGTTTAAATTTGAGTCCCCTGTTTGAATTTGAGCATCATGTCCTTAATTTGATGTGTGAGAATGAGCTCTTGTATGAGAAGCCATTAGTAGAATGCATAAATGTTTGTTCACATTTTCCTTCGTTGTGTTTAAATAATACCAAACTAGTGTTTACAAACACTTTTGTGGAAATTGCAATATTGATAGGGTCAACCTCTCCTAACACAACCCATTGGATGGACTAGGATTAAATACAACACTCAATAAATATCTAATGCCAACATGCACAAATGTGTAAATGATTTATATGCAAACGATATAGATTAGATTGATCAATTAGTTAGGGGTTAAAGGAAATACTTGAGATAGGGGATTGTAGTTTCCTCCATAGTCTTAGAGACAAAAATTTTGGTGAAATTGAGATTTCATGACTTAATTAATTATATTAATTCTAATAGATGATGAAATATTATAGGAAGTTGTGTACATTAGGAATCATAAATTAGTTATAACTACTTCTAATTTAAGTTGGGTCTAAGAAGTTGACCACTAAATTATTAGGAACATATGAAATATTATGGATTGGAGAGATCTACCTATAAACTTGTTGGCATAATGCATTAGTTTTTTTTTTGAGTGAATTTTGTATATTCATACTAATTTTTAATCTATATTAAGTGATTTTATTCTAAATCAACATCTAGATTTGTTTAAACATCAGCCATATTATGGGCCCATAACCCACAAATCCTTGGATTCACATCTTAAACTTGGAATATTGGCATTGTGTTTGGAATGAGTTGGTGAGAATAACACCATGTTGTTATAAGATATGAAACCAAATAGATTATATTATCATCCAACATGAGGACATGCCAATTTTTACAAGGGAAGAAACCACCTCTAATTAAAAATAATAATAATACCCATTGCTCTTTCATGGTGCAAAAAAGGTTATGTGTAGTTATGCCATATATATGGGTTAGATTGACCAAATATGAGTTGTCACATTATATTTTATTGGAATAAGTCCTCTTGAATTATTTGTCCCAAAATAACACATGACCTTAGAATTAACACCTATCCTCACCTGTAATATATTTTCTTCATTTTAGTTGCAAGTCCTAAATATGGGTTGCAACTCCCTCATAATTATGTAATTATTGAAGAAAACAACACATATTCTTTGTAATGAACATTTTGATTAGTGTCTAGTTAAATCCACCATTATTGATTTTGATTGTTTTGTATAAACATACAAGTAAATACCGTAATAGTTATATAACTCATTCTAGAATGGATATTACTTAATATACATAGTGAATCTTTGGGTCATAAGTCATCTTATAAATGGACTCAATTAGACATTTATATCTGAAAATTCTTGACTAATCATGACCTTGTGATATAGATGCAAGGTCATATTGAATTCCTACCTACACTTAGCGGGTGCTTAATGTTGTGATCTATCACATGTTGGAGTTTGTGAATTTAAAAAGATCGAACATGGACATTGTAAGAAATATAAAAAAAATGCTTTTAATATCTAACTTAGTATTAAAGATAAGGGATTTTATAATATTAATATCATGGCTCATATTTAAAACATAGAAGCTATTGAAATAGTTGTAAAATCTTACTTGAGTGATTTCCCCTTCATTACAAAACCTCTTCATAAGATAAATGATGTAATAGTTCACTTTAAAATTTATTATGGGAATGAAAGTTAAGCCTCACTATTTCCTTTAAAAAGGATTTTGGTAATCCATCCACTCTTTGGTCATTATACAAACATGTAAGATGTTCCTACATAATGTCTCATGACAAGCAAGTCTTCAAATTTATATAATCCAATTGTCAAGTAGTATCTTAATATATTGTTGCACACTTAATATAGCCTTGACTGAGACTCATTATATGGAACATGGGCCTTGATGCGTCAAAAATAATAAGGGATGGGCTACCTACAAATATCAAGTGCATTTTAGTTTTATTCTAGATAGGTGCACTCTGGTTACATTAAATGAAGGATTAGTTCTGATATTTCTCTATGCAGTTTCCTATGCACATTAATAATTTACTATTGTTCTATTCATGTTAAGATTCCTAGAAATATTACCATGTATTACTCTATTGTACTTTGTTATTGGACTTGATCAACCCAATAACTTTGTACATGTTTCTTATAAACTATTGTATTTATTTTCATTCAATTATACTAAACATATAGAAAAGAGGATACTCATGTAGTCTAGAATGCATGATTATCATCTTAGAATATATTTTGAGTATATCGATTATATAGTTCAAGGATGAGTGACTACATAGTATGGGATATGTATGTTATGTCAACACATGATAATAATTTTCTAAATTTAATGTTGAAGCTACATGTAAGTGATTAAAATATCTATATTAAAGAAAATTGGTTACATGAAAGAAAATTGATGAGGTTGAAATATATGTGAGTGAACACATAAAATACCATTAGTTTCTTTGAATGTAAATTCCTAATATGTATGTATGTATGTATGTATGTATGTATAGCTTGTCATTGGAAAAAAAAAAATCTTGTAATTACTTGTTAACTTAAAATACAATTGAAAAAGGGAGATATCTACAAATTAAGAGAAGAAAGGGATATATATATATATATAATATGAAGAATAGTTACATTTAATATTAGTTTCTTTGATTATTAATTATGTATTTTCTAAGTTGTGATGTAGATGCATCTCATGTGCTACTAAGGACAACAACTAATTTACAAGGGGAGAAATAGTATGTGATCTTTTCCCCAAGAGAAGAGAAAATTATGAAATAGCCCCTTAAAATTAAATGGTAGATAGAAAAATAGAAGATATTATGATCCTTTTGGTTAAAAGAGAGATTAATAAAGAATATATGTAAAAACTATTTAAAGGGAAGAATAATTATTTATTTTAAATAATTATTAAAAAGAAACCTTTATGAAAAGGTGTGATGGTTTGGAAACCATCCCCTTAAGGCTTATATAGAGCATTTGTGTGAGGCTTGGAAAAGGCATGGAGAACGTTCAAGGATGGAGAACCTTCAAGGAAGAAGAAAGTGGTTTGGTGAGCTATGGGCGTTGGAGAAGGGGGCACACAAAGTGTATCCAACTCGAGGCACCATGTGCACTCGGGATTATATTGGCTAGAGTTGTTAAGTATGTTAAGTGGTTATTATGAAACATATTGTATACATGCTGAGCAATTACTCTGGAGCATGTTGTATCATGTTGAGTAATTACTCTGGAGCATGGCGTGCACTTGTGTTGAGTATTGTTTTGTTGAACCAGCACTTGTGTGGAGCACAATAGTACACTGTGTTCTAAAACAAACTGTTTCCTCCTAGTTTGTTCCATAGCAAGAGACAATATCACTTATTTCTTCCTGGGGTGAGAATGACCTTTCCAAAACCTATGATTCAAATAAATACTAAACTCAATTCCAATATATTTTTAATTATAAATGAGATGGAATTGATTTAATTGAATTCTTTAATGATGTTAGTTATTCTTTGTTAATAATATCTATATTGTTGAATACCAATTTATGTATTATTGATGATGTTTTCATGTGCTTAAATCTTAAACTGGATAACACTAATTAATTAGCATTTTTGTGCATTTGCATCTAATTTATGTAGATAATTTATAATCTTTAAATTGACTTAATAACACTAATAAATCCACTGTCAAATATATGTTAACTTATCCAAATTGATACTTGGGAAAATGTAGTGTTATAGATAGAGTGAGGTTGTACAACCACTCTTGTTCTCTTGTCATATTTCTAGAAGCACCGAAATCAACATACCAAATAGTACTATTGGAAATAGAAGCTTGAGTCTCTAAAGCATTCACAAAAATTCATCAAAATCCCCTATGGAAGCAACATTGTCATGTTGTTTGTGGTGTTTTTTCTACCAAGAATTCTTCTTTTTGTCCCCTAAGAATGTTTTGTGGCTTTCACAAGCTAGATTCACTATTTACAAAGGAATTGTATCAACATTTCTAGAGATTAGGTCCCTTCTTCCCATAAATGAGACACTTATTTTTCTATGTAGATGATTTTTTTTGTTTGAATTTGTAGGAACCTTATGGACCACTCCAACATTCAGTTTGTTTTTTTCTGCTACAATGTGAGGACCTAATTGTCTACGAACTAGTTAGAAGTTGAACCTAGGACCTCTCATTTGTTTTGGAGGTTCCAAGCATATCAATTATGATTCTTAGAGTTCCTCAAATAAAATGTAAGTTTCTAGATTATGCTCTATAAGAAACAAGAGGTCATCACTTCAATTTCTGTTATATAACATTGTTTATCAATGTGCTGAAGATGTCAAATATGAATACCATGATTTGTGGAGTTCCAAATTGTTATATTGATATAGTCATTTGCATTTCTTACTACTCCACAGGCTGGGTCGGTCGAATTGAGTTTATATTGGTGTTCCTGATCATTGAAACGACTCAGAACTGAGATTAAATTGGAACCTAGGGTTTATAACAGCAATTATAATTGTTAAAATTTGATTCAAATTCATCATACAAAATGGTATTTCAGTATTTGAGGGTTTGATCAGGTGTTCCAGCTATTTGTTTTCAGATTTTAATTTTCTATTCCAGTTTATTTTGGTTGTCTAAATTCAGAAAATACCAACGACAGAAAAATCAGAAAATAAATAAAATACAAAAAGGGGACATTCAGCCAAAAAGATCAAAATATAGAAGTTCCATGGTAAACAGCTAAGGCCAAGATATAATTATAGGGGAATCTTGGAATCATAAGAACTTGTGTATTTATGGACTACACATCATAGAAGTGATGACTACTTTAGTAGACCAAAGCTAGTGTGGTATGTCCTCTCATTATCATACAAAATTTGAAAGCTTTAAAACATGCAAATATGTTGTAAAATTGAACATATCAATCTTGTTTTTGATAAACCCAAGTTTTCCAGATTTTAGTATGAGCTCAAGTTACCCCTCTCTTGAGGAGTTTTCTTAAACAATATTCTGTCCTGAGAAATATCTTGCGGTGGACCTGATCTCTACTAAACTGGCCAAGTTGAAATCTTATGTTTCAAACACCTCTCAGAGAATTGTTCAAATCTTATGTAGAATATTCTATGCATATTTAAAGTAGCATGTATGTACAAACATTCATCTTCCCAATCACTTTTCTGGGTCTTTTGAAAGGTTTATATCCAGCAATTCCTAGACATATTTTTAAATACATAGATAAAACAACAATCCTTCTCCGCTTTAAGTTTTTGGTTGCTGATTAATGAGCTTCAGTAAAAGATACAAATGGACCAAGCACAACATTTGTTCAAAGCCTAATGTTCAATTGAAAATTTGGACCTCTTCAAGCTTTGGAATAAAACAAGTCCTAAATCCTCTCCATCCTTTAGACAAAAACATCATCCCGGCAAAAACAAGTACAAGAGGTCATGCTCTAGAATTTTCACCCTAAGAAACCTTTAGAACAGCAAGATAGAAGTCGGGCTCATCTCTAAAGCTGACAAGCTGTATAGGATATCCCTGTATTAGCTTTTCTAATTCTACTTTATCAGGCAAATCACCATTAATAACACCTGGATAGTTTTGCTTGTTTACATTTAACTGAGCCCTTCCCTGAGTGTCACTAATAATCACTCTTGCACCTGCAGAAATTGATAAAATCATGAAAGGTCTTTAAAAAAGTTTCTTGACTCAAATTTCTAAAATATGCTGTAATGAATTTTCTATTGTTCTAAAGAAGCCAAAAACAACAATTGTAGCTAGAAAAAGTAAATAATTATATTTGCCTTAATAACAACCACCCGAAGATATAATTACATTTCATTCAGGCAAAATGAGAAGTAAAAAGGATGCATCTGGATATACTACATTTAACAAGAAGCCAGATAACAAAAAAATATCAAAACCAATGAAACAAAACAAAAAACGATTTTTAATGTAGCCTCACAAACCAAAAATAAAAATAACATAAGCCAAAATTTTGCTATTTTAGCATTTTATTTGATGCCCCCAAGGGAAGGATAGGGGTGTAGGATTGAAATGTGGGTTGGGTAGGTTGGGGAGCCCAAATGATCTTCACCCTGAATTCTAGTCTTTTATCTCTATTTTAGAGCAATTCGATCTTAGTCGCAACTTTATACTTGAGGCCATTTATCACATTTTTTGGTAAAAGTGACTCTAGTTGTGTGATAATCCCTGGTCAATGTGAAACAGTATCAGTCAACCAAAATTATCCTGAACAGACGATTTTAAAACTGAACTAATTTTTTTAGAAAAGTAATCTCTCAGCTTTATCAGGAAACAGTTCTTGTAGAAAAGATATGTAAATATGGATAATCAATTTGTACAAACTGGTGGTAAAGATCACATCTTTGAAAAAAAGTGTATTACAATCTTTGTGAGATAATTCCTCGTTACAACATCAGTCAAATGGATTTGTGCAGATAAATAAAGTTTTCAAGCTAACTTCTGTGTTTTATGTAAATCCCTTAGCCACAAGCCCTGAATAGGATTTCTAGTGGTAGCTTCAGGCCTTGGGCCTGAATGACCATACTGGCAGGTATTCCTTCCATGTTTCAAGGTCACTGAAACTCCTTTGAATTTCCCTCAATTGTCTTGTGCGGGGACAGTAACAGAACAGGCATTTGCAACCCATCATTCATTTGTGCTCCTTCAATTAATATTTTTCATGTCTATCCAGAAGGATATAACTAAAGTTGTAGACTACCTTGCTAATGAGAGTGTTGATGAGTTTTCCTAGCCCAACATTAATATCTAGATCATGAAAGATGCCTCAACAAATGAGAATTTATTACTCATTTGCTACACTCAATCATATCATTAGGGCAGGAATACATCGTAAATATGTTAGGTGAAGATAAATGCAAGAGAGGTTTATTCATGGAAATTTGCAGGCTGAGGCAAATCTAGATTTTACTTGGTCTTCGAACATCGATTAGTGGCCTTTGGCCTTTGCCCATCATACAATTTCTTCTATTGACATTATGCTCTTCTCACAAATGGCAATCTTCTTGGACCAGCATTATGTTGCCATCATGCTCTTCTCACCTTGACATCAATGACAACAATAATCCAACAATCTCGGACAACGAATTCCTCTGAACAAGAAATTCCATCTTGACATCAATGACAACATTTCCAACACCTTCCTCTAGTGGTATTCAAAAGATGCTTCAGTTTCCTCTAATATTCTTTTATGGTTTCAGAGTGGGAGCTCAGGGATTGTAGGCAGTAACTTGAAAAGGCTTAAATTAGATGATGTATATGAAAGAGTTGTTTCCTGTCTGTACAATTTTGTAAGCTGTTTAGCTATTTTACTCCAAGACTTGGTTTGGTAAGATCATTTTAGTCCTGCGGTCTTATTTTAATCTCTCTGCAAGGAGTGTCCAGTTGAAAACCCTTATGAGTATTTATGTTTTTCTTAGCCTTTTCAGAATATCAAATTGAATTTCAGTGTGTCTACAGTTTCTTGTTTTGAGTTTGTAGCATATTGTCTGTCATGGTGCGTGATCTCTGTACTCCACAGAAGGAGAACAGCAAATCGAGGCCCATTTGAGATTTTGAAGTAACAATCAGAAAAATAGAGAAGGATTATGATAGGAGACTCCAAAAAATTTCTAGAAAGAATGTTAATATTCCAATGGCACCTAGTTATTTGGTAGTACTGCTGAAGACCATGTCAAAGGAGCTTTTGTTGAAACTAAATCTGATGGTAAACAAAATGCTCCTTCAATTCCCGTTAAGTAAAAATCTACGATGAAGTCAGGATCTAACAAGTACTAAGCCAGAAAGGGGAAAGCATGTTAATGTGAAAGGAACTGACAGCAAAAATAGGAAGTCAAGCCAATATGCTGGGTCCCTGGAAACAGAATAGTGAGAATTCAGAAATCCTGAAGAATAGAATAAAGGATTAGCAAAGTAGCAAGATGGCATGAGAATCAAATTATCATAATGTTATCAGCTGCCCATAAACCAGAAATTCAAGGTTAATCATCACAGTAATATAGAAGTAACCATAGGTTTGAAACACTATCAGAATCATAGCCACCAAGTAAAGCAAAAGAACATATATATCTAATCCATAAAATCTAATTTATTTTTCTGGAATGGGATCAGCTCAAGCAGTGAAAGCATTGGGGCTTCCACAACTGAGCTTGAGGTTTAAATCCCCAAAAGACACAGTAAAGTATTGAAATGAGAACTACCATATCCAACTCACAAGGTATGAGTAAACTACCACATTTAATTTGCTTGGTACCATTTACCACAATGGATAAGGCTAGGTGCACATCCTAGATGAATTTGACAGAAGAGACAACCTTATGTCATGGAAACTAAGCCAAAGATTGCCACATAAGGGACATTAAATTAAAAAAGCCTCATTTATACATTTTTTTAACAGAAGAGATACTCATTGATCTCGGCAAAATCGACCATAAATTAGACTCAGTTCCCCCATTCTAGCATTCTAGCATCCTCGGCTCTAATTTCTTTGGCAATTAGTCCTTTCACTTGGATATTTTTTTTAGTCATCTTGGTGGCCTCACAGACTCTTGCTCTTCTGACAGGACTAGGGTTTCCCCACTCTGAGTTGATGTCGGCAATTAGACACTCATAAGCTCAAGACCTTGGAGAGGAGGAAGCAGAATACAATGAACTGATGAAGCCATTATAATTTATAACACAGTACACATAAAAGTTAAAACTCATAAACACGACCATCATATTCATTCACTTCAGCATTTCAATCAATTACATCAGTGCACATACATAACACAAGATGGTTTAAGTTTTAACCACCCTCTCAACCACCACATAATTACCCGCTAAAAAATATGATTAGAGTGTGGTTAATTATGACTAAGAAAATACAAGCATAGTGTTATATGTGAGCATATTCTAACAGTTGACCCATCCTTATTGTTCATCGGAATGACTTTCAGCTTTTGTTTTGCTTTTAGTAATCTTTTAGGTTGCCGTTTCTTTGAAACCTCTATTTGGCTCCCTCTTGCTATTTTCTGTAGTGGTATTTCCGAGTTCCATTTACCTATTTTGGTCACTTGTGAACATTCATATAATATTTTCTTTCCTTTACTTTTTGGAAATGGCAAACCAAGCCAAATGTGTGTCCAATGGACAAGGTCAGGTGCAAATATCAGGTTAATTTGTCAGAAGAAACACCTCTCCATCATGGCAACTAAGGTGGAGGGTACCCCATTATGGAATTTGCAAAAAAAATAGAAAAAACACTTAATTTATACAACTTAATGAAAAATAAGCCTATCAACAAAAGATGATACCGTGCATTTAGGACCTAAGATGATTTACTTAGAATAGAAAATCCTCAATTAAAGGAAATCCTGGCAGATCCAGGGCTGCTTGCATAATCTGGGATTGGTTGAGCTTCTTTACAAGAGCAGCTTCAGAAAAGCTAGTTGATCGAACAAACAATGAATTCCAAGCCCAAGCTCTGGTCTTGCGTCTTCAGATAGCTACAATGTGTGGCATAAGAAATATCCGCTTAGAAGGAGACTCAATGAACATTACCATAGCCATCAGTAAGAGACAATTGCCAAACTAGAAAATCAATAGCACACTGTGCCAAGCATGGGTGTTGATAGATTCAATGGAATCCCTTTCCTTCTAACATTGCTATCAAAGAAGCAAATCAGGATTTCTTATCAAACTATGCCATTGACTGTGAAGAAAATATCATTGTGGAGGATGACATTAATCAATGGAATGGGTGGGTATAAAGGAATTAGGCATCCTTTTGGGATCCATAAATCCAATCTAACATTCCCCACAAGACAGAGAGAGTATAGCAAAAGCAAGCATGGCCCCCAAGGCTCTAGAAAAAACTGCAGAGCTGCCAGATGAAGTGAAGAAAGGAATGGCTGCTGATTTGTCTGCAGATCCAGAAGGAGCTGGGCTGTCAGGTGTATAAGCCCATGAGCCATTTTTCTTTTTCTGTCTTTATGCTCTGTTATTTTCTAGGTTGAAAGCATACTGGTAGAGTAGTAGCTCCTCCCCACTCTTTTATAAATTTGTAAGGTTGACAATCTGTAGGTTTTTTTGACATGTTACTGCCAATCTCATAGCTGTTTTTTTTAAACTAAATCTCAATGTAATATATTTTTAAGTTAATATAATGGGTAGAGGACCCTAATTTCCCTTTTATCAATCAAAAAAAAGAACTCTTTTAAGTTTTTTTCTTGTAGTTGAGCATTCCAATGCTTATCTGCAACTAAGTGATTAGTGGAAAACTAGTTGCTACACCAATTTTAGAATTCCTTAAGTATGAGGTCTATCAATATAATGATTTTGGAGCACTAAAATTTATATGAATTTGATTATTTGATTGGTGAACCCTCTCCATGCAAGCCACGCCAACAATCAATATGAACTCATAATGATCAATTTTTATAAATTCAATACTAAAGCACTACTCGACCAAGTCAATTTCAACATTACTACCACTAGGTTATCTTGATGGTAAGAGTCCCCTTCCCTACTGAGGCATCTTGCCATTAAGAGTCCCACTTTCCACTAAAGCATCTTATGAGTAGAACCCCACTTGTAAATGGTTACCTAAAATGGTGAGGATCACATTTACCACTAGGTCAAGCCTCTACAGACAATCTGAAGCTACTGTCAATGAAATTTCTTTGTATTGTAGCCAGAGAAATATGCAATAAAATAGTAAAAAACATGTTCAAACATATTTTATTTGTGTTGTGCATTAAGAAATATTTAAGAGAGGGTAAGAATATTCAAGATCAATACATATTGTGTTGGAAATATTGTCATTGATGTTAAAGGTGTATAGGAGATTGTTAGAAATATTGTCATTGATGTCAAAGTTACATAGACATGTCATTGATGTCAAGAAGGTGCTTGGACGGTATAAGGATTCAAAGGTATTGAAGAATCCATTGAAGCATGTGTTATCATTGATGCCAAATGTGCAAGAAGGAAATCATTTATTGATCAAAGACTATAAGTCAGTTATCACTCCATTTTGGCCGTAACCCTCAAGATCAATGTTCCCATCATATTCAACTATCATTATGTTGAAGAGATTAATTGTATTGTTTAAATTACAGATTTAAACAATTATTATAATAGTGGCTGAATATGGAAGAAAAATGCAATTAATTTGAAATCATATATACTGGCAGTTATTATTATTAGAGGAGTATGGTAACAATAAGAAGAAGCATCGATCATAATCAAATAATGTGCAATGATTAATTTTGTTCTAAATAGCAGCGATTAATCTATATAGCAGCAATTGAAAAAAACCAAAATAGAGGACAACAGAAATCTATAGAAGACAAAACCAAATGAGACAAAATAGGAATAAGACAAAAAAAAAATGGAAAAGCAGCGATCTAATTTAGCTTTGATAAAGCAGCAATCACATAAGGCAAAGAGAGTGACTAAAAAGATAAAATGTAGCGATGATAATGAAGTGGAGTGATTACCTTTCGAGAACAAAAAATAGATTTAAAAGCTAGGTAGCCAAATCGCTGGGTATCTGCCACCGTACACAGAAACGAAATGATTCGGAATCAGAATCGGGTTCAAATCGCTGTGGGTACCAACAGGAGTTAGAATTTGTGCCCCCGAAACAATTCTGTCAACAGTGTGTCAACTCCAAGCGTTTCAAAGCATGAATTGGCATTTTTGGACCGATTCCACACGATTTACCTCGCAAAAAAAAAAACCTAAAATCTGCCACTGTCGTGTTTCATTTTGCTGAGCCACCACGTCATTTCTACCTAAGTGTGGAGCATCATTGCTAAGCGCATGTATTGACCATCACCAAGGCGCATAATGACCATCATTTCTCTACGCAGCTACATTTTTTCCAACATTTTTAAGGTTTTTACACTTTTTTCAACCATTCACTGGCAACGTTTCTCTACATTGATTTTTTAGTTTATATAATATTATTAATATTATAGATTATTATAATAATAGACTAATAGTATTAGATTATTAATAATATACATAATAATGTATATTATATTATAGATTATATAATAAATTAATAATAATATATTATTAATATTATTTTATTTTAGGCAAAAGGCATAATGCCTATATATAAAAGGAAAATACAAAAGAAAAGCCAGGCAGCATCATCTGGCATCGAACAGAGCAAATGCCTTAAAGGCTACAAACTAATCCCCTTCAATGCAAATAGGGGAGCAAAAGGCAGGTGCCAGAGACATTTTGAAATAAGGTTTCTTACGTTTCTGCACAAGTGTCCAATGGTTGTCCACATAATCCATCTCAGAAGATGAAGTTTTACTTGATGGAATGTCCAGATTCCAATCCTCTATATGATTCTTTTGTTCCACAACTTCCTCATGAGCCCCAAACTTGTTTGATTTCTGATCTTGTGGAACAAACTTCACACCAAATTTTGCTACTAGAGCCACAAATGAAGCAGATTTCAGTCCAAGTGGAGGGCGCTTTTTCTGATCTTGTTGAAGAGTGTGTTAGACATATTGTCATTGATGTCAAAGGATAAAATCATGAAAGGTTTACTCCAAGATAATCATTGAAGATCTACACTTGTTGGTGAAAAGGCAACATTGTGAGATTGATTTGATCAAGGATGATCATGGAAAACTTACTCCAGATAATCATCAGATTTGGTTGTCTTCAGATCTTTCTTTATTGTCGACTTTATTCATATCCAGATTTGAACTTCATTCATACTCAGATTTGAATCAGATTTAAAAATCTTATTGATAGAGTCGATATATTTGTTAAAAGCGGCTGCTAAAGATGTTAGAAGATGTGCTTTACAAAATGCATCAAAGATGATCAACATGTGTTTTACAAAATTTAATTATTGCCAACTAATCACTCTTGAAGCGATGCGAATCCAATGATAAGGTGTGATCTGTTGTAGGTGGCTGTGGTCGATAGGTCTAAAGAGAACAGATGCATCTGATCAAAATCGAAAGGACGTGTTTTTAAAGGGATGCAGCATCTAATCAAAATCGAAAGGATGTGTTTTAAAAAAAGAACGCATTTAAGAAAAGACGTGATTAAGAAAGTCTAATGTGAATATAGTTTAAGAGGTGCGATCTTAGAAATTTGAAAGGGCGTATTTTTTGAAGAGACGTGTGCTTCAGAAAAATTGCATTTGTTAATAACCTACAGGCGGCTGCAAGATGGTTGTTTAAAGTATTAAAAAACTGAAAAGAACATTAAAACTAATACACACAAACAAAGTGGTGCGATTAGTCAAGATGTGATCTCTATTAAGAGTTGCAATGTTTCAACAAAGTATATATTTGTCTTTTGGGTTGGCCTTGAAGTTGCGGTTGAAAAGTTTCAAGTGGTGCAAATCAGAAACCCATCTTCTTGTGTGGGCTGAGTGAGAGTTTTTATCACAAAAGCAGATTGGAGGATTGGGAGAGTGCAGATCTGATTGAAGTCATTTGATTCATCCATCAAGTCAAGGTTTGGTGCCTTGCAATAGGGGTTGGTGCTCCTTGTAGGTAGGTGCCTACTAAAATTGTAAAGGGTTAGGGTGTTCCTTGTAGGTTGTATCCTACTAAATCATCTCTCTTGTAAGTTAAGTAGGTTGGTGCCTACTTCAAAAAGGGAATCTTTATTCCAATAAAGTTGTATCAACTTGTGTAAATTGGTTCATATCAATAAAGTTGATGTTGATGAAAATTTAAGTTTGTGTAGAAAGCTAAAAGGTGAAAATTTGTATTGATTTACTGATTCACCCCCTCCCCCCCTCTCAGTAAATCGTTTGTGCTCTTTAGAGTGTCCATCTTCACATCTGATTTTGCTCAAAGAGCCATTGATGAAGTAGAAGAATCAATTACTTTCTGCCCAAGTGGAGGGGGCTTTGAGAGGGCATCTTTCCACCATGAAGCCTGTTTTTTAACTAATTTACTTTTGATGTGACATGCTGCAACCACATGACCTGTTTCAAAACATCTCCTACATCAGAATGGAAGTCCTTCATAATCCAACAGTTGGGTCTAGGAACGACCAACAACATTTAGAATTATATTCCATGAGTTTTGTATACATTTGAGTCTTTGACTATATATCTAAGTGTGCTATTTCCTTTAGCAGCTCAGCTACAATTTGTGTTTAAACTTTATACTTATGTGATCGATGTATACTTGTGTTAGTGATGAGGACCTTGATTGGGTTGACCAGGCAAATAGAGAGGTTGAGGTTGTAGCCATGGCAGAGGAGGCTAGAGCACAAGCAAACATCGGCACAACTGATGTTGGTGAGGGTGGCATGGAGTTACAAGTAAAGACTATGGCTGCAACTACTACATCATCCAAGACCCACCTTAGACGCCTTCCTAGGGAGGATGCAGGCTCCTTTGAGCCATAGACTTGTAGTTATTGTTTTGATATTTCATATTTGTGGATGTCATGGATTTCATATTCCATGAGTTTTGTATAAATTTGACTATATTTATATATCTAAGTGTGTTATTTCCTTCAACAGCTCAGCTAAAATTTGCGTACTTTATACTTATGTGATTGATGTATACTTATGTATGTGATCAAATTTGCTTCTATTTAATGATGTTGTGTCTTTAAGGTTTATTTAATAAAGGGTGCTTGAAATAAGTTTTAAATCCTTAAAAATCTCTAAATTTCTAGGGTTTTTTCATTTTGTTGAGTTTGCGCCGAGTCCCGAGTCAAGTCACCCTAGTTGAGTCTGAGCCAAGTCTGAGTCTCATAACTATGCTATGTGCCTTTGACTAGCACTCCATCCTACAACAAATATTCTAACCATCTTAATCAATCCACATGCACAAGTTCTAGACCACATCCTCCATGCCTCCTTGAAATCTCTATCTTGCATGTATTGCTCCTTCATTGAGTTAAAGCCAAGGACTCCCACACACATCTCACTTACTAAGGCACACCTTCAACTTACCATGTTTACAACTCAATTGGACTTCTCACTCTAATGCTTCAAGACAAATGAGAAGCTCTACAAAAACTCTACTAGTTTCATGTGCCATTGATTCAACTTGCCCTAACTATTGATGAATTGCAACCTATGTCACAACATTCTAGTTCGAGTTCAAGTTCGGTAACAATAAAATTCAAAGGAAGTTTGCCAAGGGGGAAAATTTCGAAAAAAAAAAAGATGATTAAATTTGCTTTATATAAATTTAATTTTTTTAGAAATATAAGTAATATATCCACAAAATTATCAAAATAGTTTAACATTGCTAAATAGATTTGAAATCATTATAAAAAGATGACACTTATCAAAGTTAAACCATAAGAAACATGTGAAATCACAATTGTGAAGATGCTTTTTTGTCAAAAAGGGACAATCAAGAGTTAGACTCTAGAACTTCAAAAAAGCTCCAGGTCATCAAGAGCAATCGGTTGAGATGATGTAGCCTCATCGTCACTACTCAATTCATCATCGAAAAAGCCAAACTCATCTACAACTAGTACTACTATGTCTTCTGAAATTTGTTGTGAAGATGTGGAGTCATTTTTTGATTTGTTTATAAACAATTTTAAATTCTTGTGAATGTAGACAAGATCTCCCAACTTTTCGAACAACTTGTTCCTCTTTTTGGAATGGATGTCATCAAAGCAACTCCAATTCCTCTCACAAGCTGATGAACTTGCTCCCTAACTCAATATTAGAATAGCAAAGTGTTGTAGTGAGCTTGTGATCCAAAGGTCATCCACCATCCATACCCAAGTACATCAACTTATGCCATGTCGTATTTGGTTGCTAACATTCCAAACATCCCTTTTGCTCTCTTGTATTTCCAACATTGGTCTCTGATTAAAGTTGCAATTGTTGGATCTGATTCACACCTATCAATTGCTTGTAAAAGCCCTGCCATAGTTTCACAATCACCTTGTCTATCAATTTGAAATAGCTTAGGCTCCAAATAGCAAGTTACTACATGTAAAAATGTGTGCATCATTTTCCATCTGCAATCAACTATATCCCATATCTCCATGTACTCTACTTCCACATTATTTAGTGTTTTTTAAATAGCTTCCTTACAATGGTCCATGCTTTCATAAAGCATGCCAAGACAAGGGGTGTCACCATCAACCATACCAAGCACATAACAATTGGTCCACATACATTCAAAAACTTTGCAACACTTCCCAAAAAATTGTTGTTTAAAATGATTTTCTTTATGTTTTTCCCTTTAGGACCTTTAGAAATGGCTGAATTTTCCCTCATTGGAACAAATAACTATAAGAATTGGCTATGAAGATAGCCACCCAAGATCTAGAGGCCTAATAGAAAGCACAAGCATAAGAGAGAAACAATATGACAAGAATAAACTGTATTTTGCCAATAATGTAAAATAGAATGAGCAAAAGTACATAGGAGACCCCTTGGTTATATAGCCAAGGTGAGTATATAGAAGGGCATAAGATTATGACAAGTGTCGTAATCTTATGACATGAAACAACTGTGAAAAGCTATCACTCCACCTAAAGTGGAAAAGTGATAATGTGATAATCACCACAAATGGTGGATCGCCCACATAAGGCAGAGAGGTAATCACATGATATGTCCATGAAAGGTGGATGTGATAAAATAATAACATGATAAGTCCACCAAAAGTGGAAATGCTCCAACTACCTACTATGTGGTCCCTAAGTAAACTTAACTAAGATGTAATCATGACCTAGGACAAGGTACAACACTTGTAATTACACCAACAACCCCCCTTAAGTGCAACTTAGGGAGAATGTACACAAAAGAAAACAATGCAAAATGGGTCCCAACAACTAGGCCATGTTAGGTACCCATGTACAAATGCAATGCAATCTCTCACAACCGGGGAAAGGGAGAAAACCTAGTGGGAAAAAACTCCCCCCCAAAAGAGAGAAACAAATCAAGAAAATGCACGCAAAAAGAGTGAAGAAAAAGTCCCCCCCCCAAAAGAGAGAATGAAGAAGGTCAAGTGACCTCAGATGAAACATCCCGCACCCCCAAGAGAGCTCGCAAATGATGATATATACTCTCAGTGAAGGGTTTGGTGAAGATATCTACAACTTCTTGTGTTGTAGGACAATACAATTGCTCCTATATCAGCTCCCTAATGTAGTGCATATGAATATCGATGTGTTTGGTCCTCTAATGGTGAACTGGATTCTTCGAGATCTGGATGGCACTTTGATTGTCACAATGAATGACTATAGGATGTGGAATAGTGAAGCCAAACTCAGTGAGAATATTTTGAAGCCAAATAGCCTCAGTAGCGACATTAACAGTCCCTTGATGCTCAACCTCAATCGAAGAAAG
Organism: Sequoia sempervirens; assembly: GCA_007258455.2. NCBI lineage: Eukaryota > Viridiplantae > Streptophyta > Pinopsida > Cupressales > Cupressaceae > Sequoia > Sequoia sempervirens. The sequence continues at coordinate 11,424,051 of VDFB02000013.1, read as the reverse complement.
AGCAATAGCATGTTGCTTCTTACTCTGCCAACAAATGGGGCCAGAACCAAGATGAAAGTTGTAGCTAGAAGTGGACTTACGATCATCAAGATCACCAACCCAATCAGAATCTGTATATCCCACCAAGGTAAGTCTTGTACTTGCTGCATAGTGAATCTCATGATGATGTATACCCTGTACGTAATGCAAGATGCATTTGGCTGCTTTCCAATGAAGCTCATGTCGTTCCTGCATAAAGCGTGAAACCATGCCAACTGCAAAGGAGATATCAGGGCATGTGTGAGTCAAGTAGATGAGACTCCCAACAAGTTGACGATACAAAGTGGCATCAACAAGTGGAGTAGAACACTTAGCCTCAAGCTTGACTCCTGAAAGATAGGGAGTCGGAGCAGGCTTACAATTAGCCATGTGAAACCAAGCTAGAAGATCAAGAGCATACTTGGGCTGAGAAAGAGAGATCCTAGAAGCTGACTGTGTGATCTCAATCCCAAGAAAATAGTGCAAAAGGCCCAAGTCAATCATAGCAAATTTGTCTTACAAAGCAGATTTGACACTACCAATGATGGATGAGGTACTCCCTGTAATGATCAAATCATCAACATAGAGCACAAGTAGCAAATGAGAGTCATCTTGTCGCAAAATGTAGACATTCGGATCTGAATGACACCTAGTGAATTCTGCTGAGAGAAGAAAGGAATTCATCTTGGCATAACAAGCCCTAGGGGCCTATTTGAGGCCATAGATAGACTTCCTCAATTTGCAAACCAAAGAAGAATCTTGTATGAATCCCTGCGGCTGCTCCATGTAAATCTCCTCATGAAGATCCCCGTGAAGAAATGCACTCTTCACATCCATCTGATGTATAGCACAATGATGAGCTACATCAAGAGCAAGTGTCAAGCAAATGTAGTTCATCTTAGCAACGGGTGCAAAAGTCTCTGTATAATCAACACCTGGAACCTGTGAGAAACCTTTTGCCACAAGTCGAGCCTTATATTTATCCACACTTCCATCGGCTACATACTTGGTCTAATAAATCCACTTACATCGAACCATCTTTCTCCCCTTAGGGAGTGGAACTAAATCCCATGTGTGGTTCCTCATCAAGGAACTATACTCTTCCTCCATTGTAAATCCCACTCAAGAACACTTGATGCTTCCTTGAAGGACTGTGGATCGAAAGCACTAGCAATAAAAGCATGTGAAAAATCCTAATGTTGTGACCGAGTCCTTCGAGTATCTGAAGGATCCCCAACAAGAGAACCTGCTATCTCAAGAGTTTGTCGAGCCCAACGAGGTCTAGTAGGAGATGAAGGACGCGGCTCCTCAACTGCAAGTGGACCCTGCGAAGGTGTAATCCGACGAGTCAGAATTGAGGAAGAATCATCATCTAAGTCACTATCATCACTTTCCACTATGGAGGAAGGAAGAGGAGGATTAGAGGCCAAGCTAGGAGATCTTTCCTCAAAGTGAACACTCCTCTCAATGAATAGCTCATGTGTCTCTAGATCCAAAAGTCTACATGCCTTAACACCTTCAGGATATCCAACAAAGATGCAAGGCCTACTCTAAGGTTCCAATGCCTTGCACTTCTCTGGAGGTATACGTGCCCAAGCTAGAAAACCAAAAACTATGAAGTGTCTCACAACCGGTTTTCTACCACACCAAGCCTCAAAAGGAGTCATACCCTTCAAAGCCTTGTGGGGAACCCGATTTTGGATGTGTGTGGCACAACTAATAGCTTCTGCCCAAAATTGAGGACCAAGAGAACGAGCATGAATCATGCAACTAGCCATCTCCTTAAGGGTCCTATTCTTCCTTTCAGCAACACCATTCTGTTGTGGAGTGTAGGCAACTGAATGCTGAAGATCAATCCCCTCAAGAGTACAAAATTCCTCAAGTCTATTGTTCACATATTCCCTTCCATTGTCAGTGTGAAGAATCTTGACTTGCTTCCCTGATTGCTTCTCAACATGAGCCTTAAAGCTAGAAATATGTCAAACACTTCACTCTTGTGAACAAGAAAATAGACCCATGTGAAGCAGGAAGTGAGGTCAGGCCTTGCTAAATGATGGCATTGGAAATGGACTTGCTACATCACTGTGAACCAATTGAAGAACTTCCAAAGCTCTCCAAGACTTCCCTTTGTCAAACTTCTCTTCAGGATGGTTACCCATGGAACAACTTGAACATACACCTTCGGAAAAGCTAATTTGAGGGAGTCTTGTAACCATATCCTTGGAGCTAAGATGCTGAAGATAGCGGTAATTGAGATGTCCAAACCGCTCATGCCATAACTTACTTTCCGAATTTGAATGAGTGAGCAAGGCTGTAGAAGGAGACTTAGGCATAAAGTGGGAGAATGAGTAAAGTCGTGTGTTGTGATTGGCTTGTCCCACTGCAACCAAGGCATCATCCTTAAGTTCTTTGACCACAACTAAATCTGGTAGAAAATCAACTTTCTTGCCATCTCCAAAGTGATTGAAAGAAGATTGGCGCTCAAGTTAGGAACATAGAGAACATTCTAAAATGTTCCATCATCCGTGACAACAGAACCTTTGCCTTCAACTTCCACTCGAGTATCATCTCCTATGAAGATGTGAGGTACCTTAGATGGCTCCAAAGAAGAAAACTGCTCCATTGTAGAACCCATGTGATGAGTGGCCCCCGAGTCAAGTATCCATTGTTGTGAAGAACCTGTAGTAGCCACAAATGCTTGCCCTTTTCCTTTTGATTGTGAGGAAGTGAAGGGAGATGAATCCTTCTTGTAGGCGGATGGTAAATTGATGTTGTTCTTCTTGATGATGTTTTTCAACTCATCAATTTGCTTAGTGTGGCAATGATGCTCATCATGACCAAATCTCTTGCAATATGAACAAGTTGGTCTCTCCTCCTTGCTTGAATTTCCCTTCTTGGGAGAAGATGAAGAATTCCCTTGTTGTGGAGAGGATGATTGTGCTTTATCTTGTTGTGTCTTTTCCTTAGACTGCTTCTGCTTCTTATTGGAACCCTTTCCTTGAGTCCCTTGATTAGCCACCAAAGCTTTGGACTTTGAAGAGTACTTGAGAATCCCCATGCTTATCAACTTTGCTTGCTCTAACTTCAACATTTCTATAAATGCATCAAATGATGGCATAGTGAAAGAACTACCCATTGTCAAGCGATGGGTTTGGAAGCTAGAAACAAATGTTGCATATTTTGATGGAAGTTTTTCCAACAAATTGTAGACCAACTATGCATCCTTTTTGTCAATGCCACAATCCGTAAGTTGTGCTCTTAGCTCATTTGCCTTAGTGACATAGTCTTGGATTGTATCAAAATTCTTGGGATCTAACATTGTGAGATCATTGTCAAGCTTATAACCTCTAATCTCATCAACTTGGCCATACAATTGACCAAACTTTTCCCAAGCCTCTTTGATTGTTTTACACTTTTCAATTTGAAAGATGAGATCTTTTGATACATATTTCCTCAAAGTTCCAAGAGCCATAGTATTTTTAGTGAGCCAATCCATATGAGCAATAGGATCAGCTTTAGGATCAGATGGTGCAACAACAGTTCCATCAATATAATGAGTTAATCCTTTTTCCATTAACTTACTCCAAGCATCAATTTTCCAAGAAGCATAGTTATGTGGAGTTAACAAAGGAGACTTAGTAGAACCCATACCAGCATAATGAAAGAGAATAAGATAGAGAGAGAGGCACAATTACAAAAGACACCCCCCCAAATTCACTCAATCAAAGAACCCCCCCGCCCCCAAAAAAAAGATGATTTGGCACTTTATACTTAGTGCGTGTACAATGGCCACTTGCAAGCCAAGCAAAGTGGGCTTCTAATTTTCAATGTTTTACAACTGCCTTTAGTAGGCTACAACAAAAGACCAAACTGAGATCTTAGCTTTACAAATGCCAAAATGGGCCAAAATAGACCATATGTTGAAAGTACAATTTCTGATCACAATCACTAAATTGATAGCACCACTATGAAGTTCAAAAAAAATATGCACTTCCAAAAAAAAAAGACACCTGAAAAGGAGTTCATATGAGCCTAAACGGAGCCCCAGAAGTTGCAGAAAGAAGGACTGAATAGGTACAGTTTGGAAAAACTGAAATTTCTAGAAAATCTATCCATCAAAATCGGAAAATAATTGTACCACTGCAGAGTACACGAAAAATTAGCCCAAATAAAAATAAAAAAATTGCACTGAAAAAGGCCTCAGAACGGCCAAGATATGAGCCTCTGAAAATGAACTGCAAAATCAAAAACTCAAATGGAGAGGGGGTCTGATTTTTCAAAAAGATGTTGACGTAGTGTTGACATCAGCAAAGCACGAGCTTAAATTTGACGTCTTCCTAGCCGTCGCACGCTGCAGCCAGTTAAACTTGATGGCCGTTTGACCATCATCGTCGCCGTTCACCAGTCTGCCGAAATATTCTTCACGACAATGCTACCGATAGAATATTCCGATTATCGGAATCTCTATAGAATATTTGATTCTTTCACCAATTTAGCTGCCTAATTTTACAGTGAGTGCGCCAGATTTAAAAAAACATGGCCGATTTTTTTGAAAGCCCACCGGTTTTTGTGCCGCTGGTGGGGGCTACTAGGGACCACGCAGGTGAATGCCAGGGAGCCACATGGTACCTAGGACCCGTGGATGGTACGCGGGTACTATGCAGACGGTCCACAAGTACTCACAGTACCATATTAAATTTTTTTTTTTTTTTTTGAAGTTTTTTTTTAATTTTTTTTTTTTTTGCAAAAATAAAGAATTTTACTGTAGTAATAATGGTTGGGCCGGCTTGGCCAGCAAAAAAATTTTGCCTTGACGGACAACTTTGTCCAAATTCAACAAATTGGTAGTCAATTTAGAGGTTTTTGGCCCTTCTGAGTGTGATGGCGATGTCCTTTCTGGCTGAAAATGTTTTGAAATGGTAGCTAGGTCCTGGATCTGGCAACCACCTCCAATCTTCAAACCCTTGTAGATTTGGCCTCCAATGTCCAACTAGGACAAAACAAAAAGCAAATCTGACTATCTCGAACACTCCAGACGCAATGGTGAGCTCAGATCTGATGCAACGAGCTCCCAAAATGCACCTGCAATACAAGGTCAAAGATGGAACCCCCCAAAATCTAGTATTTCTATCAAGAAAATACAAAATTGCACTCAAGATCTCCCCAAAATAACAATCCAAAGGCACTCCAATAACTTTGATACCATGTAAGAATTGGCTATGAAGATAACCACCCAAGATCTAGAAGCCTAATAGAAAGCACAAGCATAAGAGAGATAGAAACAATATGACAAAAATAAACCATATTCTGCCAATGATGCAAAATAGAATGAGCAAAAGTACATAGGAGACCCCTTGGTTATATAGCCAAGGTGAGTAAATAGAAGGGCATAAGATTATGACAAGTGTTGTAATCTTATGACATGAGACAACTATGAAAAGCTATCACTCCACCTAAAGTGGAAAAATGATAATGTGATAATCACCACAAATGGTGGATCACCCATAAAAGGTGGAGAGGTAATCACATGATATGTCCACGAAAGGTGGATGTGATAAAGTAATAACATGATAAGTCCACCAAAAGTGGAAATGCTCCAACTACCTACTATGTGGTCCTTAAGTAAACTTAACTAAGGTGCAATCATGACCTAGGACAAGGTACAACACTTGTAATTACACCAACAATAACAAACCTCAAAGTTGTTTTCTCTTCAACCACTATTTTCAAAGTGATATAAAACGAAATAAATCTTGTGCCACAAAGCCTCAACAACTCCCTAGGTGCATGTTGCCTATAAAGATTCAAGGTGAGACAATAATTTATTATGAAATTTGCAACTGCTCTCCCTCTATGAATTGCTACATGTATCCATGGGAATTTAACCAAGTCATGAAACAACAAATTCAAACAATGGGTTGCACATGGGCTCCAATATATTTGTGGGTACTTCTCTACTATCAATTTTTCAACTCCCACACAATTTGCTGCACTATCAATTACCACTTGAACCACATTTCCTACCCCTACTTTAAAATGGCTTCCTCTAATACTTCAAAAATATACTTTGAAGTTTTCTTATGGTTCATAGTGTCAATCGCTTTCAAGAACACAACACCTTGAGTACAAGCCACCAAAACATTAATCAATGGCCTCTAACATATAGTGGAGGATGCAAGATGACAAAAAGAGCTATGGTATTGGCGAAAGGTGTTCGGATTGGCACCTTGTTCAAGTTGGATGCATACACTATTCACTACAATAGTTCTTCTGACAAGTCAAAAAGACCTTCAAATTCTTCATCCTCACCATTGGAACCAGCAATGAAGAAATCTATTGCATCAACTTCCGATGGTTGTGCATTTTGGGTACCTAAGGGTGCTCATTCTTTGGAGATGAAACTTCCAACAGAGAAGACAATGTAATGGCACCAGAGACTCGACCATATTGGTGAGAATGGTCTTAGAGCTCTAAGAAAAAGTGCCTCATTGAGGGGCTTGACACTTGTAATCTCAAGTTCGATTTTTGTGAGCATTGCATCTATGGAAAACAAAACCATGTTTAGTTTTATTGAAGTTCTCACAAATCTCCTGGGGTTTTAGACTATATTATTTCAAATGTGTTGTTAATGTTCCTTCATTATCAAAATCTATATATTTTGTTTCATTCATTGATGATTATAGTAGGACATTTGTTTATTTCCTTAGGAGTAAATCTTAAGTCTTTAGTCGGTTTAAGGAGTTTAAAACCATTGTTGAAAACCAAACTAGTAAAAAGATTAAGTGTTTAAGGACTAATAATGGTGGTGAGTTTTGTTCAACAAAATTCAACAAGCTCTATACGAAGCATGGGATTGAGAGGCATAAGACAACTCCATACACCCCTCAACAAAATGGAGTTGCAAAGAGGATGAACAAGATGTTGATGGAGAGGGCTAGGACTATGCTAAGTGGAGTTGGCTTTGAACGAAAAATTTGGGCTGAAGCTACAGCCACTGTATGCTATCTAGTAAACAGATCTCCTACATCAACGCTTGTTGATAAGAAACCCATAGAGGTGTAGTTAGGTAAGAAGCCTTCGATGAGACATCTCAAGGTATTTGGTTGCAAGGCACATGCACATGTACTGAATGAGAAGAGGTCAAAGTTGGACAACAAGGCAATTAAGTGTATCTTCATTAGCTATGGTGTCGATGTGAAAAGGTACAAACTTTGGGATCCAATGGCCGAGAAGATTATCTACAATAGAAGTGTGATTTTCAAAGAGTTGAAACCTTTTTCTCTTGTTGTGCAACCAAAGAAAGAAGGGAAGAAAAACGATGTAGTTCATGTACCACCTACTCTGATGTAAAATGAACTACATACACCTATTGGACCTGATGATGAGGAGAGCTCGAGCAACTCTAAAAGTTCTAATGAAGAAGAACCTCAACCTGAACCATTGAGGAGGTCTACAGGAGTTAGGTGGAAACCGAAAATTTTGGTTATTCATTGTTGGATTCCAATTGTATATTTGCTTTGATTGCTAACACTGATGAGCCTAGGACTATAAAAGAGGCTATGGGTATGAATGATGTAGATTCCTAGATGAAAGCCATGGACGAAGAGATGGTTGCATTGAAGAAAAATAACACATGGGATCTAGTAACCTTGCATGAAAGACGTAAACCCATTGGATGTAAATGTGTATTCAAGAAAAAGTTTGGTCTAGATGGCAATGTTGAGAAGCAAAAAGCATGATTAGTCGCAAAGAGGTATTCACAAGTGGAGGGAATTGATTATGGTGAAATATTCTCTCTTATAGCAAAGTTGACATCCATTTGGCTCGTGTTATCACTTGTTGCAGCTCATGATTTAAAAATTGAGCAAATGGATGTGAAGACAGTATTCCTTCATTGTGATTTGGAGGAAAAAAATTATGTCACAGCCAAAACATTTCGTAATAAAAGGTAAATAAAATTTGGTTTTCAAGTTGAAAAAATCTCTGTATGGTCTGAAACAATCTCCTAAAATGTGGTACCAAAGGTTTGATACCTATGTGTTGAGTTTGGGATTTCAAAGGTCTAAATTCGATCATTGTATCTGATGTGGTACCAAAAATTTGATACCTATGTGTTGAGTTTAAGATTTCAAAGGTCTAAATCCGATCATTGTGTCTATCACAAGATTGATAATGGTTGTAGTCTCAGTATTGCATTGTATGTAGTTATATGTTGTTTTTTTGGGGTTTTTCTCTCAAAAGGGTTTTCCCCATGTAAATTTTGGTGTTATGGTATATCACTATTTTGCATTATTTTACATTAACTGAATGTACATCTTAATTATAATTGTTAAGGGTTTAATTTGAAAAAATTTCATAATCTCCCCCACTTAGATTGGTGTAAGAAGTTGCTTCCACATAAACAGCTTCCTTTCAAAAAATATCTCAAAAACCCTTAAATTGCATTTCAAAAACCCTAGAAAATGCTTTTCAAAAATATATTTTAACGAAAAACACATCCAACTTTCTCTGAATGAATATAAAGGTGAATCTTAACAAATTTTATATATAAGTTTAATGTTCACCCAAATTTGAATTTCATTCTTGAAATTTGGCGAACCTTGTGACATAGATTGCAACGCATGATGGTTCATGAACAACACAAACTCTTTGGGCAATAGATAGTGCCTCCACTTCTTCAACACTTGTATGATCATGCAAAGCGCTTGTTCACACATCAAGTTCCTTTTGCACATGTTCAACTTTTCGTTGAAGTATGCGACCAACCTCCCCTCTTGGCTAAACATTGAGCCAATCACCGTACCACTTGTTTTGCAATCTACTTGGAAAACTTGAAATCAAGTAATGCAAACACAAGTTGTTCTATCACCTTCTTTACCATCTAGAATGTACCCCTATGCCCCCAGTCTACATGAACTTTTTCCTATCATCCCTTATGCTCTCCATGAAAGGTGCACAAATCCCACTGAACTTTTGATAGAATCTTTTTAAACCATGGAAGCTTCACATCTCAAAACATACTCTTTGGCAATGGCCACTCCACAATTGCCTTCACCTTCTCAAGGTCCATCTTCAACCCATCCTAGGATATCACAAAGCCCAAGTATACCAACTTCATCTTCATAAAACTGCACTTCTTCAAATGTCATCCAAACACACAATGACAAATCTCCCAAGGAATGGCTTCAACACTTCATTCATCAGCCACATGAAAGTGTTTGGCACATTTGTCAAGCTAAATGGCATTTATTACCAATCAGTTGTACAACAATCAACCCATCCTTTGTCTTGAGGGTTGTCTTCAACTCATTGCCTTGCTTGATCATAGTTTGAATATCCATGAAGTATCGCACTACACTCAAGCAATCAATCAAGGAATCCATGCACGGTAATGAACACCATACTTAATGGTGATCTTGTCAATGGCTGATGCAGGAGCATCTAGTGGTGTAAGGGCAATCTTGCATCACCCAAAAATATGCATTACATTTATATTTCCTTTAGTTAGCTTTTTGTAAATGTCTTTGTATTTCTGGATACCCTTTTAGTCATTATGTAAATCCCCACTTTCAATTTTGTTTTTCTGCATTTTCTGGTCAATTGCTATTTTTAGCAGTTTTTGGAATTTGCTGCTATTTTTAGCAGCTTTTGGAATTTGAAGGTGTTTTGGAACGAAAATTATATAGGAGGATTCAAAAGGGAAAAATAAGAAGATTGGTGAAAGAATCAGGCTGAGAGCATTCCCGGTTTGAAAGATATTGCAGTTTCAGTCTCCCAGAAAAGCACCTAAAAACCTTCTAGATTAGGTTTGAGGCACAAAACAGCCCCGAAATGGCCCAAAAACTTGTCGAAATTAGCGTAGTTGATTTCAAGCACATTCTTGACTCCGAAATCTTTCCGACGGTTCAAACGGGTCGAAAAATGGAGTCCAGGATCAAAAGTTATGGCTCCCAGAAGTTGGTAAACTTTCAAAATGTGCTGATTTTCGAATGGTGTTTTAATTTTTGAATTTCAAATTGTAATTCTTGGCGCCAAACCGCCAAAACTCATAACTTGAATGTTGTTTTTGGCTCCAAACGGAAAAGGGGCTATTTATGGGGGGATTTTTCTAATTTTTGGTAGCTTTTTGGGGAAGAGAGTTCGCATGCTGCGAAAAGGGGAACTTTTGTAATTTCTATAATTTCTGAAACTTCTGTAGCTTGCATGTATCGCAGAGCTCGAGGATTTGGGATCCTCTACATGTAAGATTTTCATTATTGAATAATAATAAAGTTTGCTAGTTGTGTGCATTATTTCTGTGTCTCGGGTTTGCTCCCTCATCAGGTGGTTTCAGAGCGGGTTTTCTTGAGCATGTGAACAGATCACCGATCGTGAGGCAGTTCGCACCAGGACCATGGTTGTGGGTCTGATGTATTCAAGATGCCTCCAAGAGTAATGCCTAGTAGGTGTGGGGTGGTGCCAGAGGTGGCAGAAATGCTGGCGGAAAAGATCCATTGGCGGCCAAGGGTTTCAGAGCCCTCCAGAGACAAATTGATGCATTGCAGGAGCAGATGAGAAGAGGGTTAAACCCGAGAATAAGAGGAGAAAGTGAGGATGAAAAAGAGATGGAAGATAAAGATGTAGAAGAGGAAGAAGTAGCGATTGATCAAAATCAAATGCGGTTGATTAGGGCCATTTCGTAGATCGGAAAAAAACCCAAAATAGAAGTCCCCAGTTATTCTGGAAGTCTAAACCCAGAAGAGTTGATCGACTGGATCAACGAGCTAGAAGAGTATTTTGAGTATGAAGAAGTAGAGGACCCGGATCGGGTTAAGTTTGCAAAACAAAGCTGAATATTTGGTGGAAAGAGGTCTAGTTGGAGAGAAATTGAAGAGGAAAAGGAAAGATCAAGTTGGGATGCATGGTGGAGAAACTGAAGAAGCAGTTCATACCAGTGGACTACGAGTTAGATCTGCTGAAGAAATTGCAAGGGTTGAAGCAAGGAAGTAGATCTGTGAAAGAATACACGAAAGATTTTCACAAGATGATCATCAAAACAGGGCATTCAGAGGCTAACAAGGAGAAGATAGCCCATTATCTTAATGGGTTACGACCGAGCATTCAAGAGGAGTTAAGCCTAGTCAAAATGACCACCATTGAGGACGCGTACCAGTTTGCCCTGAAAGTTGAAGAAAAGCTGAACAAAAAGTTTGATAACAAGCAAAAAGGAAGAGGAGGTCAAAGCGGAAAGGGTGGTGGAAGATCTTTTGGAAGCCGGAATGAGGATGAGAAGAAAAATGGAGATGTGGGTACCAGCCGAGGACAGAGGAGTGATAATTTCTACCACCTGCGTGATCAAAACGGTGGTGATCAAAGAGGTAGAGGACGAGGTAGATCTGGACAAGGATCTACAAGAGGTGGTTTTAGAGGAACTTGTTTCCAGTGTGGTGAAGAAGGGCATCGAGCCTATGAATGTCCACAGCACCAAAAAATGACAGACAGAAGACCAGAAGGTCGTGGAAGGGTTGCACATGCAGATGAGGAGGTCCAATCTGAGCATTCAGATGATGCTGGAAGGGGAGAAGCCCTAGTGGTGGGAAGAGCCCTGGTGACTGGAGAGGAGTCAGAACAGAGGAAGAATCTGTTTCGCACAAGGTGCAAATGTGAAGGAAAATGTTGTGATGTCATTATTGACAGTGGGAGCACTGATAATCTGGTGTCAGAAGAAATGGTTGCAAAACTAAAGTTGAAGAGGGAAAGACATCCACATCCGTATCGGATTGCCTAGCTACAGAAAGATCACAAAGTTCTAGTCAATGAGTAGTGCCTGGTGAAGTTCAAAATTGGGAGTTATCGTGATGAGGTACTCTGTGATATCATCCCCATGGATGCATGTCACATATTGTTGGGGAGGCCGTGGTAGTGTTGATGTGTGTTTTATGACTCACCAAGCACTCTAGAATAAAGAATCCAAAGACACTCTATCCTCTCTTGAAAATTGCCAAAAAGATCATATAGCAATTCCAATGTTTCATAAGTTGGGTGCGGATAAGCTCTGTGGAAGATGTGATTTTTCCGGTAACATAAAGGGATTTACTCTAGCAATTTACTTAGAAGGCAAAGACCTAGATGCAATGATATATTTTTATTTTTTTTTTGGATTTTCAGATTTCGGATAAAAAAATGAGAAAAGGGTGAGGGTTGAGGAATCCTAGACTATTCCTATGAACTCAAGAGACAGTAAAGAATGAATGAAACTAAATAACAATACTTTGTCTCGCCACGAAATACGACAACTACACAAAGCAAGTGCAATCTTCGGGGAATTTGTGCTTAAAATCTTCTTACTACGAACAACACCATCAATAGAACAACATCATTCGAAGTAATACAATGAAGCTTCCACATTAAAAGCTCAGCCTAACTTTACGCATTGAATAGAAATCATCCATCCAAAGAAAGTATGAGCAAAGTTTCACTAATCGTTACGATCAATCTATTGTTCCTTTAACATACATCCAAAATAAATTCTAACTTGAAACCATTCAATGAGGAAGAGAAGTACGTTACCATGCAACCATTTGACAATAAAAGAATTCAAAGCACCTCATGCATCATGAACTTTATTATCAAAAATAGTCTTTTGCAACAATTTCATAAAACTCTCTCTTATTATTATGCTATCTATCTCTCCTATCTTCTTATGTGTCTATATCTCTCTGTATATATGTGTATAATGAGAGAATGAGAGAGGGTTTATATAGTCGTTGGAGTACAATGAACAACCAAGATTAATCTGGAATCAATGGCAGAGATTAAAAATAAACAACCCTAATTAGGGTTTCTAAAAACACAATCAGATAACAGGCAGTGAACTGGAGTGAAGAGCTATTCTTGAGGAAGTGCATCCTTATCCTCTTTGGTCACAGTATACTGGATGAATTTAGAAACTATCATGTCAACCTCCTCGATCGTGACAGGTGGCAGTGCATTGACCCTGAATTCCACCAAATCGAGATCATCCGAGCATTCGGCAAAAGTGTCTTCCCATTCTGATTCCTGCTGCCGGAAATTGTGAAAGATGAACAAGAAGTCAACTGCTTTAGTTAAATTTTGCTTGCAAACAGGCCCAATGGTGAAGAAGATATCCTGAATTTTGCTCTTCAGGTTTTCGAACTGCAAGTTGTTTGCTCATACAGTGTCTTTTTCCAACACGTTTGCAGCCACAGCTAGAATCTTCTCCCGAATTTCTTTTGTCTTCTCCTCAATTTGGATTGTATCTGCCTTAATCTTTTCTATGATTTCACTTCGTATGATCAATGTCATGTACCGATTGTCGAAATCATAAGCTGCCCTTGGTGCAATTACTTCTCCGTTGACCAACTCTTGTTTTGACACTCCCTTAAGCACTTTGAGACATGGAAGGATTTTGTCTCGAACATCCTGAGCATTATCCCACGCTTCTACCAATGTTGCAATTCTTGAGAGCAAAGAAGAAGTCTGCCCATACGCCAATGCTAGTCTTTCTGCAAACACGGCCACCTCTTGCCTGTTGCTACTTAGCCATTCTTTAGTTTCCTTAGCTATATTCTTCTCCTCTTCGAAAATCTCCTGATAAGTATTCATTAGTGGAGGAGCTGCTGAGGTGGTTTGATCGAGAGGCTTAGTTAAGTGTTGAATATACTCCTTGAGTCGTTCAACCTCTCGTTTATACTCTTTTTTCTTTACTATCTCCTTCTCCAGCCTAGCTTTGATAGTGGCAACAGAATTGTCCAACTCTTCCATCTCCTGTCCTTTTGTGGTAGGGCCTAAATCGACAGTGGTGATGGCGTACTCCTGGGGAGTAATCTCTTCTCTTGACTTGTCCACTGTCGGTACAGCGACTTGGACTATACGATGCCCAGCTTCATCTCTTTGAATGGTAGAGAAGGTTTTGGCAGGCTTCTTTGCACTGACTGCTTCCAATCTAGCCAGGAAATCGGTCATGTCATCTTCTTCTTCTGGAGCTTTTTCAGGCTCCTTTATCTTCAATCTCTCTTTCAGCCAATCAGGAATAGTTGGTTGCGCGGTATCTTCTTCTTCTTGAACGTCCTACACGACCTGGATTTCTTGCATTCCTCTCAAGGCTGAAATCATCCCATCTTCAAACTCGTTGCCAAAACGTCAACCTCATTGTCTGACTCCAAAACCTCGGTGTCTGTGGGTGATGGAGGTTCATCATCTTCGGGCTGGACAGGGATAGGCGAGGGAATTTGTATATCTCCAAGAGATTCATCAATGTCTAAGATTTCATTCATATTCACGAAGATGGCAGAACGAAGAGGCTCCAGTCTCTGCTGTTTCTTAGCAGGTCCTTCATTTGCAATTTATTTCCCCTTCACTTCCTTCCTTTTCTTAGGATTTGAGCTTTCAATTGGCTCCTCTCCTTGACTTGCTCCAGCATTAGAAGAGTAAGATTTTGATTCGCCCATCAGAGTGTAGGTCAAAGGCATACCCTTCCGCCACAGGTCTTTGATCTACTGATCTACCCACCATTGTGAATACTTGGTGACAGGCCTCATAAGGATGTCCAAGTCAGCAATTTCAGGTTTTGACCAGCGCACAAGAGGAAGAGCTTGATTTTCATCGAAACCTGGCTGTGTGAATTCGCCATCATCCTCAAGTTGGTCTGGCACGCGGAAGAGTTCTGTCGTTCTAATCAAGCTGACAGGCAATCTGGACCACAATCTTTTCCTGACATCAAATTCATTTGTGGCATTAGCCCAGTAATCTTCCAAGTCCACTTGGTGTTTATATTTCCTTCAGTTCACAATCCCGATGTGATGGTGGGGATCAAAATTGGCTCAAGATCGGTATGACGTGAACGGATACCATTGCATTTCCAGTCTAGCGCCTTCAACTGCCTATGCGAACGAGCAATATTCTTCCATGTTCCCGTGAAAGAATGGGAAAGTGACGGCTGCTTTCTGCTTGGGCTTTTGGATATTTTGGAAATTCTCCAATTGCCTAAGTACCTCCAGTAGGATCATCCTGTGGGTGGGGTAGATAGGAAGTTTGTACGGATTGCCAGTGAATCCCTAGATTCGGATGTAAGTAAATTTAGGAAACTGAATGTACCAGGATCCATATTTACTGATAAGGCTTTTCGCTTCATGTGTTAGCCTCTGATGGGTTCCCCCTTGTAGCATCCTCGTGATGGTCATCAGGAATGCGTCGTGTGCTCTTCTAAAATGGGATTTGGCAGAAAGTTGCAATTGAGGATAACATTCATATGCCTTGAACTGATTTTCTCCATTCCCGACAACACCTTTGCATATCAATCCAGGGTATCTATAGGCTATGGCCAATAGGTAAACGATGTAGGAACCCATATGAAATGACTTAGTCATTTCAAGGTTGATCAATTGTTCATGGATGTTATCACTGGTCATTCTTGACCAGTCAAACATTCTGACTCCAGAGGTGATTTCCTCGATAAAGAAGTACATCCATGTTTCGAAATAGGCACCTTGAGGATTGCCCATTATTCTGTTCAAGAGCAAAACAATGTCACCGTAGTCCTCCTTGAAGTCTGTTCTACGCAGCTTCTTAGGCATTTTCTTGGCGGAAGCTCTTGGCTTTTCTAACCATGTTTTATTGATATGGGTTGCACATTGATCTACTCGATCATCAAAGATTCTTTTGGCTTCCCCTTTTGTTTTGTATGAAGCTCGAACATGGTCAGGTATGCCAAATGCCTCTTGGATAGCTGGTGCTCCAAGGTGCGCCAAAATTCTTCCATCAAGAGCTATAATTTGTATTTCCTGCCGATTGTAATGTCTTGCACATTCGACCATTAATTCGACACATTGGGTTGCTGGAGGAAATCCGGCAGCTTGGACAATTCCATTGCGCATCATTTTGCGGGCAATTGTTGTTGGCATAAGTCCATTTAATCCATACATCCTTTTCTTGAACTCTTCAAAATCCACATGTCCGAGGTCCGTATCTATAATGTTCTTCCACTTGGAAGTGATCTTTGTCTCTCGTTGGGCTCCCTTGCTGGCGAATTTCATTGGTGCTTTCTTTGACGATCCTCCGAGATTGGTCATCAACCTGCGAGAAAGAGAATACGATAAACATTCAATTATTTTTCCTTAAAATTTTCTTACGAAAATTTGAACTTTCAACTTGTTGAAAGTTAAATTCAATGAAAAAGCAAGCTGAGTATAACACTTAGTGAATTTTTCAAAGATAAAACGAAGACAAAGGTAAAAACAATTCATCAAACTTCGAAATTACTCTGTGGCTGGCAATTTAATTGAAAACTTCGAAAATCTGGTTTTTATTGCCGAAAAAGCAAGCAATCTTTTGAAAATTTCAACCTTCAGCCCACAATTCTACCTCTTTCTTCGTTCTTTCTCCTCAAAAAGAATTGATTACCAACTCTCAAAATTTCTATCTTTCAAGAAAATTTCTCTCTTGAGAAATTTCTAACTCTTAAAAAAAATTCTAACTCTCGTAAAAAATACTAACTCTTGAAATGAAGAGAGAGCTAAGCTTCTTCTTGAATCGCAATTGTGAGTTGATAATGACTTGTGAATGCCTTATAAAGTTGAAAAAATTCGCTCCATTCAAGTTCATCGAATGTAGACTCCAGTTTGTCGAGGAAAGTTTCTAAATTTCTAGCTCTTCATCTTTATCCTCATCGAAATTTTGAAGTTTATCCATAGAGTTCAATTTTTCTCTATGTGTTTTGAGATAATTAAAGGTTTTTTATTTGATTTTTTTCGATTTTCTCAACCTTTAATTCTTTATTTTTTATTTTACCCATGCTTTATTTTAACTTTGCAATTTTTTCATGGGTTTTTCCCTTTCTTTTCACCATGGCAGACTTCCTTATGTCTTGGACATTTCATAATTTTCCCTTTGGATGTTCTATGCCTTAGACAAATTTTGCTAGGCAAACTTTCTCCTTTCTTCACCATGTTCTCTACAAGTCGGACTTCACCATTTAATTTCCACTTTGTCTATCACCCCATGGCGGACTTAAAGTATTTCCTTCCATTAACTTGCGCAAGGCAAACTTTCATGTGTTTATCCATCAATCTTCTAGGTCGGACTTTGAAGTTTTCCTTCTAAGTAGAAATAGAACTTCCTTGTTAATTTCCAAATGTCTTTCCATCCTTATGTTAGGCTGGGCGGACTTTACACATTTCTTTCCACTCCAAGAGCGGACTTGCTTGTTAGTTTTCCACATTCTATTTCCCCTTTCAAGTGGACTTTCCAACTTCTTATCCAAGTGCCAAGGCGGACTTTCAAGTAACTTCTCCATATGCTTGGCGGACTTTGAAGAAAATTTTCCAAGTGCTAGTGATGGGCGGACTTTGGAAAGGTCTTGCCATGTGCAAGGGTGGACTTTCCAACACTCTTGCCATTCTTCTCAAAGGCGGACTTTCCCACATGCTTTCCATTCTTCTTATTGGCATAGGCGGACTTTGTTGTGTCCTTGCCATGTCTAAGTCGGACTTTGAAGAGGCTTTGCAATAGGCAGGTCGGACTTTCCATGATCCATTCCTTTCAACCTTCAACTGCTGGGCGGACTTGACATGAATCCTTTCAGACTTCCACTCTTCTCAGTCCAGAATTTTATGATTTTTTATAGCCTTTTGACTGATTTTTACTTGATTTTCTGAGATCTTCACTGTTTTTTCATGCTTTTCATTAGATTTTTAGGTGATTTTCTCAGATTTTGCATTGCTTTTCATGCTTTTTTGTCTGATTTTTTCCAAATTTTTGATCTAAAGGACCTGCTTTTTGATTGATTTTCTGATTTTTCACTAGCCTTTTGCATGCTTTTTATGATTTTTGGTCCAAAAGGCGTGCTTTTTGGTTGATTTTTTAATTTTTTTCCCCAGATTTTTACATGCTTTTTCCTACTTTTTAGATTTTTTGATGATTTTTTGCATGCTTTTCAGTCTAAAGATGGAAACTTTGACTCTTTGATCGGCGCGGACCTTGGCACTTGCCAAAAATAGAAAGTTTCTAAAAATAGAAAAAGCGAAAAAGCAACTTTCTAAAAATAGTAAATTCCCAAATGGCCTAAAAGTGCCAAAAACGAAAAAAGCAAAATCCCTAAAAAGTAGGAAGTGTCAGAATTGGGCGAAAGCACAGGCAATCCTTGTCTGCAAGATCCTTTGAACACTTCTACAACGTTTACGTGCAGTTTAAGACTTGAAATCTCAACTTGGCTCGAGTGATGACTCCAGACTCGGACTATAAACCGACAGAGCGAAAGAGCCTACGAACTTGCAACTCAAAACTAAACCCTAAAAACAAACCGGCGAGGGTCCCCATGTGCAATGGGGCGATGTGTGAAATAGGTCACAACAGGTAGTTCGACAAGCGAGCTATACATGATGGCCATACAAACACTTATTCCCTGACAAAGGATGGAGTCCGCCATAAGCTGAAACCCTTAAAGGAGGCCGAAGAAAAGGTATGTAGTAGTGCTAGGGTTTGTTATGTTGATGGAAGGAAATTTTTATAGAAGGCATGAAGCATGAGCATCGGTGTTATGCATTGATTCCTAGAATGGATAAAGAGGATAGTGGGAATGTGCCAGTAGAAGTTTTTGGGTTATTGGGTGAGTTTTAGGAGATTGTTTTTGATAATGTGCCTGAGGGTTTACCACCAGTGAGGAAGATCAGTCATTAGATTGACTTGATCCCTGGAGCCAGTTTGCCAAATAAGGCAGCTCACAAAATGACTCCTGCCGAAAATGAGGAGTTGAACAGACAAGTTCAGGAGTTGTTGAGAAAGGGTTTGATTCGAGAGAGTTTGAGTCCATGTGCAGTACTAGCACCGAAGAAAGATGGGAAGTGGAGAATGTGCACAGACTCCCAAGCCATAAACAAGATAACAATCAAATACCAATTTCCCCTGCCAAGGATGGATGACTTGATGGACTGTTCGAGTGGAGCATAGTACTTCACAAAGATTGACCTGAAGAGCAGATATCACCAAATCCGAATTCGGGAGGGAGATGAATGGAATACCGCCTTCAAGACCAAGTAGGGCCTGTACGAGTGGTTAGTCATGCCTTTTGGGCTAACCAACGCACCGAGCACATTCATGCGGCTCATGAACGAGGTATTGAAAGAGTTTCTAGGGAATTTTGTTATTGTGTACTTAGATGATATTTTGATATTCAGTAAGTCCTTGGGTGAGCATTTGGTGCATATTCGTAGAGTCTTTGAAAAGTTGGGAGAAGAGAAATTGTTGATTAATTTGAAGAAGTGTAGTTTTGTGAGGAAGGAGTTAATGTACTTGGGGTTTGTTGTCTCGGCAAAAGGTCTCAAGATGGACCCAAAGAAGGTGAAGGCTATTCTGAAATGGCCTACCCCAAGAACTGCTACTGAGGTGAGATCTTTCCATGGTCTAGCCAGTTTTTACAAAAAGTTCATTAGAAACTTCAGTAGTATTTGTGCACCCTTGACTGAAACAATGAGAGGGGATAGAAAAGAGTTAAAGTGGAGCACTGGAGCAGCGAAGAGTTTTGATCTGTTGAATATAAAGTGACAAAGCAACTAGTTTTAGCCCTCCCAGATTTCAATAAGGTGTTTTAGGTGGATTGTGACACCAGTGGTTGTGCCATTGGAGCAATGTTGAGCCAAGAAGGTAAGCCCATTGCCTATTTCAGTGAAAAGTTAAATGATGCAAATAGAAAGTATTTTGTATATGATCAAGAATTTTATGCAATAGTTCAAGCATTAAAGAAATGGAGACATTATCTGTTGCCAAAGGAGTTTGTTTTGTTTACTGATCATCAAGCATTACAGTATCTAAATAGTCAAGGGAAATTAAATCAAAGGCATATAAAATGGGTAGAATTTTTGCAAAGCTATACCTTTGTTTTAAAGCATAGGAGTGGGAGGTCGAATAGGGTTGCAGATGTCTTAAGTAGGAAGCAGACATTGTTGACAGAGATGCAAATTGAAGTGGTTGGGTTCAATGAACTCAAGATATTGTATCCTGAAGATCCTGATTTTGCAAAAGCTTGGAAAGCTTGCAAGGAGCCTGTTACAGTTGACAGGATGAAATGGCTGGATTTCATAATTCAGGATGGCATGTTGTTTAAGGGAAGTCAATTATGTATTCTGAGGAGTTCCAAGAGGAAGAACTTGATAAAGGAGAAGCACAGAGGAGGAATGGCAGGACATTTTGGCCGAAATAAGACTATTGCCATTATCAGTGAGCATTATTATTAGCCGCAGTTGTCACAGGATGTGAGGAAGTTTGTGTAGAGTTGCAGGGTGTGTTAGATGGCTAAGGGAGTGAGCCAGAATACAGGGTTGTATCAGCCCTTACTTGTACCAGAGAGGCCTTGGGAAGATATAAGTATGGACTTTGTTCTTGGTTTGCCAAGGACGCAAAGAGGGAATGATTCAGTATTTGTGGTAGTTGACAGATTTTCAAAGATAGTGCATTTCATTCCATGCCAGAAGACCCATGACGTAGTCCACATCGCTAACTTGTTCTTCAGAGAGGTGGTGAGGCTACATGGTCTGCCAAAGAGTATAGTCTCAGATCGTGATACCAAGTTTGTGGGATACTTTTGGAGGACCTTGTGGAAGAAGTTGAAGACAAAGTTGAAGTTCAGTTCTGCACACCATCCACAAACTGATGGGCAAGCTGAGGTTGTAAACAGAAGTCTGGGTAACCTACTGAGATGCTTGGTAGGAGATAAACCCAAGGGATGGGACTTGATCTTACCCTAGGCATAATTTGCTTACAACAATTTTGTCAACAGAAGCACTGGTAGATCACCATTCTAGATTGTGTATGGAGGCAGTCTCAAGATTGCTCCAAAATTGAGGAAGATAGACCAGGAGAAGAAGACTAGTGCTGAAGCCGAAGACTTTGCAGAGCACATTAAGAATGTACATGAGGAGGTAAGAGAACATATCAATAAGATGAATATGCAGTATAAGGCTAAGGCAGATCAGAAGAGGAGGAATAAGGAGTTTCAGATAGGTGATGAAGTGATGGTCTACTTAAGGAAGGAAAGGTTTCCAGTGGGAACCTATAACAAATTAAAGATGAAGTTTGATCCCTGTAAAATTTTGAAGAGGCATGATTCAGGGAACGCATATGAGGTAGAGTTACTGGATGGAGTCAACATTTCCCCTGTGTTCAACATTTCAGATTTGACAAAATATTATGAAGGTAGCACAGAGGAAGTACCAACAATGGAACAGTGTGGCATTCCAACATCTACTTCAAAGAAGGAGGAGATTGAAGCAATCCTGGATAGCTGTGTGGGAAGGAGTACCAAAAATAGGCAATATGAAGAATAACTAGTGAAGTGGAGAGGAAGGCCTGTGGAAGACTCATCTTGGCTGTCTAAGGCAGAAGTTGACCGTTTGGGTTTTCCTCAACCATATGAGACGTGACGGGGTCACTTCTCAAATTACCCTGGGTGTCTGATGCAGGAGCATCCAGTGGTGTAAGGGCAATCTTGCATCACCCAAAAATATGCATTACATTTATATTTCCTTTGGTTAGCTTTTTGTAAATGTCTTTGTATTTTTGGATACCCTTTTCGTCATTATGAAAATCCCCACTTTCAGTTTTGTTTTTCTGCATTTTCTAGTCAACTGCTATTTTTAGCAACTTTTGGAATTTGCTACTATTTTTAGCAGCTTTTGGAATTTGAAGGTGTTTTGGAACGAAAATTATATGGGAGGATTCAGAACGGAAAAATAAGAAGATTGGTGAAACGGAAAAATAAGATTAGTGAAAGAATCAAGCTGAAAGCATTCCCAATTTGAAAGATATTGTAGTTTCAGTCTCCCAAAAAAGCACCTGAAAACCTTCCAGACTAGGTTTGAGGCACTAAACGGCCCCAAAATGGCCCCAAAACTTGCCAAAATCAGTGTAGTTGATTTTGAGCACGTTCTTGACTCCGAGACCTTCCTGACGGTTCAAACCAGTTGAAAAACGGAGTCCCGAATCAAAAGTTATGGGGCTCCCGGAAGTTGGTACACTTTCAAAATGTGTTGATTTTCGAATGGTGTTTTAATTTTTGAATTTCAAATTGTAATTCTTGGCGCCAAACCGCCAAAACTCATAACTCAAATGTTGTTTTTGGCTCCAAACGGAAAAGGGGCTATTTATGGGGGGATTTTTCTTAGTTTTTGTAGCTTTTTGGGGAAGAGAGTTTGCATGTTGCGAAAAGGGGAACTTCTGTAATTTCTGTAATTTTTGAAACTTTTGTAGCTTGCATGTATCGCAGAGCCCAAGGATTTGGGATCCTCTGCATGTAAGATTTCCATTATTGAATAATAATAAAGTTTGCTAGTTGTGTGCATTATTTCTGTGTCTCGGGTTTGCTCCCTTGTCAATGGCTCTGGAGTCAATGCACATCCTCCACTATCTATCCTTCTTTGGTGCCAACATTACAAGTACTACACACAAGCTTAGGCTTTCCCTCATCAACCCCTTTGCAAGCAATTCCTCTACTCACCTCATTATCTTGTGGCATCATCCTATAGGTTGCTTTGTTTGGTAAGCTAGATCCTCAAATCAAGTCCATCACATGTTTGATGCTACACATGGGTGGTAGTCCATCCAAAACATCCTCCAACATGGTGTCGTCATACTCACCCAAAACCTCCTTCACTTTGTGTAGCATCTCCTTCTCCTCCCATACACATTTTGCAATCACAACTTGCACAAGATTGAGCATGACCACAAGGCATATGCGCCCCTTCCTCACCTCTTTCAAAATTGTTTTCTTAACACCAACAACACTCACAAGCTACTCTCCACCTTTGTGCTGCTATCCTTCAGAGGGTTTAGCTTATACTTCTTTTTTTCCTTCCACAAGGTGTAGATGTTTGTGCACCCATGGTGTCACACTCTCTGGTCATATTGGCATGTTCTTCCCAACAAGTGATAGCAATCTATTGGCATGATATTACACAAGACATCATACTTGTACACACCAATCTTGAACTAGACTTGCATTGCTCTTTCACCACTAATTAATGGCCCCTCAACAACCATTACACCTTCTACAAGTTCTTGAATCTCTATAGATCCAACTTCTCCACCATCTCATGAGAAACCAAGTTTTCAATGCTACAACTGTCAATGATGACCTTGCATCATTTCCCTCCAAACTTGCAAATGACTCGAGACAGATTCTTCCTCTATGTTCTTTTTCTCCACCTTCACCAACACCCTTCTCATGGCGAGTGCCTCTCTACACTCTAGTTCCTTTGCACATCCCACTAATTCACTACTCTCGAAGCTTCCTTGAGCAACATGGTTGCTCACCACCTTTTGACTACACAAATTACTACTCCATTTCCCACTTGGGCATTTGATGTCCAATTTCTTTGCATCTAAAGCAACTTCTCAAGAAATATCTTCCCCCTTGTCCTTTCCCTCAAAAAGAGGGCTCTCTTCTCCTCAACACATCCCCACAAACTTGCAATGTGCTTACCTCTCCTCCCCATGCATGTGTTGGCCCTTCCCTCTCATCGCACATTGTGCCTCCTTACCCTCACACAAACTTGCCTTTTTCTAAAACAACGTCCTTTGCCTTTGTGACAACTACCCATCTGCCTTAAATGCATATTAATAGGCTTCTTCCATGGACCTTGGGGTTAGCATGCCAAACTCATATTAAATGGACACACACAATCAATTCACATATATAGCAACTTTTTTCATGCCACCTTTGACATGTCCTATGCGAATGGTCAACCGATATAATTCCTCAATATATTCCTACATGTTCATTTCTTTCTCTTTCAAGTTTTGGAGCTTCCTAAACAAAATTATCTCATAATCCACAAGAAAGAATTTCACCCTCAGCTTGCGAACCATCTTCCAAGCGCAAATCTTCTCACTTTCTTATTGCTACCTCTCCCTTTGGACATGATCCCCCCATACCAATGTTGGCCCTTTAATTTGTCACACATGAATCTTATCCTTTGCAAGTCTTCCACAAACTCATACTCAAAGTACCTCTCCAGCTTGACAATCCAATCAATCAAATTTTTCAAACAAAGACTCCCTAAACAATTCGAAATGTGCATTCATGGCTTACCACCAACATTGGAGATGGCTCTCAGCAACCTCCCTTCAACCAAGTCTTCATCAACCTAAATCATGCACACAACTTGTGCTTCATCATCCCTCGAGGGTGTATATTTGTTCTTTAGCTAAGCATTCTCCATCACTTCCAACCTCTCTCATAGGTCACCCACCGCTTCCTCCAAATTTGCAACACTAGGTGCTCACTTTCTCCCTCTACCGACATTAGCTCCTCTATTCGCCATTTCTGCTCCCTCAAACATTTTGACAAGTATCATGTACCCAATAGCTAATGGATCCAAAGGCATTTGCACTACCTTCTACCTACATTCACACTTTAGGAAGACAAATATTTTAGTTGAAATATTTCATTGACCTAGGTGATACTCTCACCACTTCCATAGGCCAAACTTTATGCCATGATACCAAAATGATTGCAACCACAATTGGAGGTTCCAATTAAGGAATGTCCAATCACACAAATAGCAAAAACAAACACAAACACAATGAGGAAGAATACACAATAATGGCAAAGGAAAAAAAAATTATCTCTCAATGGCCAAATTACAATATAATACACACAAACTCTCTCTCATAAGCTACAACAGATTGCCAAAAAGATCTGAGGAACTAAGGTACCATTATATACAAACTTCTCATATTTATATACAGAATTACAATCTAATTTGGCAAACATTCCACCAACTATCATAAATGCAGCATGCTCTAACATTCCATCTTACCTATCCACCACATCAATTGAATGCCTGCAAACCAGCTACCAATCCTAGAAGATCTTGCAATTAAATGCAAATCAGAAAACCCTTGACGTGCATAATGACTATTTTGGCATGTAGTCCAATTGCTAACTACCACTACCCATTGTTGCCACATGGAAATTGCACCAACAAACCACACCTCAAAACTATGTGACTCAAATTGCATTCACACCCCTTGCTGATATGTGCATGCTAGCCATCTATCACATGCTCATCAATCATTGTCATTGCACATTGCATGCAATGCCTCCCTTTTGTTCCTTAAGTTCCCTGTCTCATGTCACTACTGCAAAATTCATTAAGTGTCTTGTACACTTGTTTTGTGTGTGTTTCCTCCTTTTGCAAGATTCTACTTCTATGCCTGGATGCTCCTGCATTAATCCTCCTTTGTCTTATACTTATTTTCTTGAGTGCACATCAACACGTTATTCTACATATCCTGGACACTAGGTGGCATTGCATGTGGCAATGACGCCTACGTGCACATATTGCATTGCAAGTTGCAATGATGTCTTTTCATAAATAAACTTGTGTAGTGATGCTTTATCCATGGGTTAGAGTGGGCATTATAAATATCACTCAAGAAAATCTAATTTGTACTTATCAAATGAGATGACCTCAAGTATTGGAACTTCCAAAGTGTATATTTTGGTTCGAATTCTCAAGGGATAAATATTATAATTTAGTTAAACACCTATAAGGTCAAAAATTGTGTACTTTGTAATCTCTTGTTTATGTTTTTGCACTCTATTTAGCGTACATTCCTGTAGGTGTTTTCTAGGACCATTTGCTATGTTTCTAAGCCTTCTTCCAAGTATTGAACTGATTTCTAGCTACCCTGAACCAATTTTTACACCCAAAATCCACCTAGAAGTTTCAAACCAAAATTATACTTTTGGACACCCAGACACCAATGTCTTGGACACTTGGATACCTAGACATTGGTGTCTAAACCAAACCTTCAAATGATGAAATTTCACATGTACAAAACCCTCATCTTATGTCACCCTAATGCGCACTCAAACAATCATTTTTACTTGAACCCAAAATAATACATCTATCATGCTCATTTTGGAAAGACTAATCTTTTCACTCTCTCCATTCACAAATTGCTTTGATCATACTAAGTTTTCTTCCTTTCATGGATGGTAGAAGGTTTTGAGGCTGGCATACTGAACAATATCTATAGTTCATCATCTCTTGTGGCCTTCTTCTTATCTCCCATCACCAATCCCTCTTTCTCCTCTTGTTTCCTTTGACATTGGCCCATTTGCCTTCCCAATCTCTCCCAAAATTCATTTAACTCTTCCATTGCATTCCCTATTGTGTTGTGTTTCAGATTAATTCCAACTCTCTCCCAAAGCAGTCCAGTCTCTTCCATCTCCTTTTTTATCTTCCACTGCATTCCCTATTGGGTTGTGTTTCAGATTTAATCCCCAACTATCTCCCAAATCAGTCCAGTCTCTTCCATCTCCTTTTTTATCTTCCATCGCACAAGCACACACCCATTAGCAATAGACATCCTCCTAGGGTTATTGGTAACTGCTAAAGATTGCACACACCACAAACACTCCACATAGGAAGCACACACTCCAATCTTTCCCAAGGCTACTACTGCGGTTTAGAAATACCACCCAGGGGACTGATTGAGGCAGTCTCCTAAATAGCCTAACCCATTTTTCCTTTCCCAATAGCTTCAGATTCAAATAGCAGGAAATCAAAGACACTTTCAGAGGATCTACTGGCAGATTCAGAACCAGGACACACAGGAGAACAGCCATTGAAAGTTTCAAGGCCCCAGTGGACAAACGACAAGAGCACCCCACGGTCTGGGTGACCTGCAGAAACATCTAGGTTCGTCATCAGTATCCTGCACAGGTCAGAGAAGGGTGAAGTTTGTCAGGATTGCTCCTTCAGTCTTCCGCAGGAAACCCATCCAATAATATACAGTTTCCAGATACTCCAGGGATCCATATTTTAAACCATATTCTCTTTTCTTTACTAATTTCCATTTCCAACTCTAGCATTTAATCTATTTGAATGTTAAATCAGATAGTTGATAGTTTATTGTTGTGTCTAATGTTACATTTCAGTTTATAGTCAGAGATCAAGTAGATTAATGCAAAGAAAAAAAGTGAATACATAGGTTGTAATTTGTTTTAATTGTACAACACTATTAACCTAGTGTTCATATTTTTTTCTTTCAACACCACCACCCAACTTGCTGGGTGTGGCATATACCCAAATCAGGAAAAATTATAAAGAATAAAATTTCTTACAAATATTAACTGGTACTCGAGGAAGCAATATGAGAACATTTATGACTCTCACTACGAGAATAACTAAACAGAATTCATTGGGTGCTTTCCACTCCAAACAGCTTTTAAAGTTTTATGCTATGCAATTTTCTGTACCTAACTTGTGTCAATAGCAGACAGCAGATTAAGGGACTCCCCCTATGGTAGCACAGTATCAGACTGCTCTCTATTTAATACATTCCAAATTTGCAGTGTGATACACTATATATCATGTAAGTGTACAAAGAGAAAGTGGCACAGTCTACATGGAACGAACTAGAAGAATGTGGCACTGTGGCACAGTCAACATGCAAGTCAAGAGGAGGTGTGCATCCATCGAGGATGATGTTCAGATGAAATTGGCTTAGTAGATTGGTAACAGAGAGTCATACAACTACATATTGGCTAAAGTGCTTAGGCCAGACATCATCATCCCATGGGGATGAGAGAATGACATGAATAAGGAAGGGTTTGAGTCTATCTTTGGAAGATGAAGAAGCTGAATAGGAAATGGAGGATGATGTGAAGCAGCAAGTGGCCAGACTGCGGGAGGAAATTCATATAATGCATGACCAGCACTGAGCGACAAGGCAGCTGAGTCCAGGCCTGGTACAACACATCCATGGGCTGTGTGGTCCACTTGGATAGAATGCTAGTGGTGGCCAGTGCCTTAACTCTAACTGAGATTGGAATGGATGGATTCAAGACAGAAAAGAAATATAGGGTGTTGAAGCCTAGTGGGAGGTTTAGGTTAGCAGCCAAGGTACAAAAAACTATGGTGGATGGTTAGCCTGCAAGCCCGGTGCAAAAGATATTCCCACAAGAGGATTGGGCCAACAATTCTCTGCCTATGGTGAACCCTAAAGCAACAGCATTCATTCAGACTGAATGAAAAACATCTGGTTGATGTTGGTATGGTACTTGGGCTGGTCTGTGCAGTGTTGTGTTATGGTCTGGTGGTGGAGGGGTTATGGTATTTCGTGGAGGTGATGCTGATCTGCGCAGGGAACTCTGAATTTTGGGGAGCTGAAGACAATCAATTTTGCATTGACGGGCTGCATTCTTATCCCCCACATGAGAAAACACATAAAGAAAGATGTTCCAATCATATAAGATGAAGCTTTTTTTAGCTAATGTAGTCTGTTCAAAGAATGATGTGGGATCTTATGCAGTTCAATTCTGTACCTCTTAGAATAATGTTTTTGTTTTCAGCTCAAAATGGCCATTAAATGGCTAAAGGAACCCATTATAATTGTCGATTTATTTGATTAAAAAAATGTAAGTGGTCAATGGGCCCTTGGTCTAATGGTGAAGTTGAAAGGTTCTAAATGAGCCCACCAGGGATCAAGTCTTGCTGAGTGCAAGGCTCCGACACAGAAAAAGGGATGAGGCCAGGATCATGCCTGGGTGAATTTGGCGGAATGGATACCCCTCAGTCCTTGGCTCTTAGCCAAAGAGGTTCAGCCCAAGAAGGCTCGTGCTCCCATATAGGGTAGCTACAAATAATTTGTGGATGACCTCCATCAAAATAAAAATAAATTAAGGAAAAAAAAAACACACACACATAAGAATTTGTACCATCATATACATATTATGGAAAATCTAACAGTATCCATATTTTACAGGTCATTTTGGCAAATAGTTTTTTCTTATACTACTAATTGGAAATTCTAAGTCTTGGAAAATACGTAGGAAATGAGCCAAATAAACACTACCCCAATCCCATAGTACAATGCCGGGTGCAACTCCGGGTTGTGGCAACTAAGTCAAAGATTGCCCCATGAGGGGGTATGCCAAATGTAGAAGGCCTGGGTTACATAATTTAAAAAAAACTAGCCTATTGGCAAAGATAAATAACCTTGCAAAACGGAAAAAAAAAAAGAGCCCATACAAAAATACCCTACGTTTGGTAGTTACCCACCTGGTGCACACATCTTGACAAGCGCTTGAAACATTTGAGGAAGAGAGCAAAAGAGTGCTGGTAGATAGTTTATGAACACCACATCCAATTTACTCAAAGAAGAAGATACGCCCACAATGTCACCTTGCCTGCAGCTCACACTGTCATGGTTCTCCTTTATATCGGCCAACTCCATCAAAGAATAATGCAGTACCGATAATGCAATAGAAGGTGCAACAGAGCATAAACAGTCCACAAACTTTTCTGTTCCCATGCAGAGAACAACTTTTGAGTCTTGTTCCAGCTGAGCTGCAGCTACTACAGTTGCCATATTGTGGTTAGTCCAGTTGGAGGTTTGAGCTAGGAAGGACCAGTCCTGGGTATCCAGGAATTCAGTGGAATAAGACACATTGGATTTTGCAGTTGGTGTTGATGGTTTGGGGGGTGGAGTTTTGTGAACTGCTGATTTGGGTGATTTTGGTTTGGGTGTTGCTGACTTGGGCACTGGCGTTTTCGATGTGCGTGGTGTTTTTTCGGGATTGTATAATGATGAAATAGATCTATGTACAGACCCATGAAATCTAGGTGGTAAATAGTTGTTGGTCAGCGCAAAAAGAGGGGATTTGAATGAGGACATTTTGGGTGTAAGAGGAAGGGTCGGGGATTGGATATGTACGATTGAATGCGTTGCTTTCTTCTTTGCATGTCCCAAATCTGTGTTACTGCACCTAAGAGAGAAAAAAAACCTAAAAATAAAAATAAATAGTTTTATTGAAAGTGGGTCATGCGCTTGGATCGTGTCTTAGAGGGAAAAAAAGTGGTTTTGAGTTGGAAATAGGGAGCTGTCCTGTAGAATTAAAATCTGATCATAGCCCTATTTATATAAAGCTTAGTATGAAAGACAATGTCCAGCAAAAAGCCTGTACGCAGCCATACAAAAGGGGCAACCTTCAAGACAAAATTTTTATAACTGACGAGAATCAGAACATATTTAAAAGAATGCTGGAAAAACAGTTAAAGGAAATAAGAAATGTTAGCAGCCCAACTAAAAATCAAAGCATTATAGACAGCGACAAACTGAATCATGCACAAGGCTCTCATAGATTGCAAAAGGGCTAAGGGTAGAAGAGGCTCCAAAAATAGCTTTCTAGCGAACCCATGGTATGATGAAGAGTGTAAGGTGGCTAAAAGGAGGCTGAAAATACCTGGCTGCGAACAAATAAACAAAAAGTTGTATGAAAAATTAGTAAGATCAAAAAAAGAGGAATACATGATAGTAAGAAGGAGGGAGCTAATCTTTCTTGGGAAACACAATCCAAAGGATTTTTGGAGAGAATTGCAGCAGGCTAGAGGTACTACAGAAAATAATATTACGGACATTCAATGGCTAGAATACGCAAAAAAGTTGTATGAAAGAGACCAAGAAAAAACCCACCCTCCGATAATTAATTCTAATGATAAGCTCTTCTCCACAAAGGATATCAAGGGTGGTATTAAAGCTTTGGCGGTGGGCAAGGCTCGAGATATTGATGGGTTACAAGCTGAATACTTGAAATGGGGATTAGAGCTCTTGGCACCACATATCAAAAAGATTTTCAATAGGGTCATTCAACATGGTTTCCCAACAAACTGGACCACGAGTGTTGTTATCCCTCTCCACAAGAGTGGAGATGTCAACAACCCGTCAAACTATCGCACCATAATGATTAACCCTCTTTTTGGGAAGCTCTTTGGGAGCATGGTGGAGCGAAGAATCAGTCGTTGGGCCGAGAAGGAGGGTAAGAGGGCGAAAGGGCAAGCGGGTTTCAGACCAAAACATTCTACTATTGACCACTGCATTACCCTCAGGCACATGGTTGAAAAAGTTTGGGATAAACAAGGTGGCGAGGTTTTCTGTTGCTTCGTTGACTTCAAAAAGGCTTTCGATACTGTCCCTAGAAATAAACTTTGGGACAGAATGGAACAACTTGGGATTCCAGTAAAGTATAGGGCTGCTGTCCACAGGCTTTATGAGCAAGTGGGGGCCAAAATTAGAACAAAGGCAGGGCTTTCCGAGTGCTTTGGGAGTGACATTGGAGTCAAGCAGGGCTGCCCTTTGTCCCCTACTTTATTCATAGACAAGTTAGAAGAATGGTTGGACAAACGGGGAGGAGATGGTGTTCTTTTGGCCACTTATGTGATCAAGTTGCTGT
This sequence comes from Sequoia sempervirens, assembly GCA_007258455.2. Classification (NCBI taxonomy): domain Eukaryota; kingdom Viridiplantae; phylum Streptophyta; class Pinopsida; order Cupressales; family Cupressaceae; genus Sequoia; species Sequoia sempervirens. The sequence continues at coordinate 11,392,799 of VDFB02000013.1, read as the reverse complement.
TGTATGCGGATGATCTTACTTTAATGGCAAATTCTGAAAATAGTCTTCAAGAGCACCTAAAAGCTTTGGAACTTTTATGTCAAGATGTGGGGATGCAGGTCAACATCAACAAGACCAAGGTCATGATATTTACGTTGAAAAGAGCCAAAAAACAAATAAATTTTGAGTTTGAGGGAAACACTTTGCAGGTGGTGAATGAATACAAATATCTGGGACTAGATTTTTGTAACAATCTCAATTGGGAGGCGTGTAGGATGAAAAGAATTCAAGGGGGTTGGAAAGCTCTTTACCTACTCCAAAATAGATGTAGGTCAGCTGAGTTATGGGATTGGAGAACAAAAAAGAAGCTTTTTGGGCTGCTTGTTACCCCGGTGGTTCTTTATGGTTGCGAAGTTTGGGGCAGCAGCACGTCAGCTGTAAAATGGAAACAAATAGAAAGACTTCAAAAGCACTTAATCACAAGTAATTTCAAAATAAAAACTACGGTCCCTTATGAGATTGTTTTAGCTGAAGTTGGGGCCTTTCCAATGGAAATGGCAGCGTTAATTCGCTTATTAGGCTATTTGCAAAGAATAGAGAATATGGAAGAACATCGTTGGCCCAAAATTGTGGTGGAAGAAGAATTAACTAGAAGGAAGAACACGTGGATGAAACAAAATGTCAAGTGGATGGGAAAATGGGGGATCAACATACAAGAGTGTCCAAGCAAAAAAGTCGAGATGAAAAGGTATGTAAAAGAGAAAGTCAAAAACACCATGTGGTTGAAGCAACTTGGCCGGAAGAGTGAGCACTATGTTCTGCATTTTAATCCTACTTGTGATCATGAACAAAAATTTTACATAGGGGCAGATATAAAATGGAAGGCTAAAATGTTGATAGCTCAATTGAGAACTAGCTCGCATCGTTTGAGATGCGAAACAGGCAGATGGAAAATACCCAAAGAGGGGTGGTCGGATAGAATCTGTTGTTTCTGCACTTCGGGTTTAGTGGAGACAGAGTGGCACTACGTTATGGAGTGCAAAGCTTATGAGGACATCCGATATTGTTACTCAGATTTGTTAAAAGTCAAATCATTAGCGGCTTTGTTTGAAGAGGAAAAGATTGATAAAACAGCAAGTTACTTGACCAAAATTCACAGTAGAAGAAACAAAATCAGCAAAGAGATTGAAAACAACAGCAGGTAGTTTGGTGCAGCGGTTTTGTTGTTTTGGCAAAGGCGGTTTTCCGGTTTTTATCTCTTGGGTCCCATAGACTGGCTGGTCTCGCGGACGTAATTAAAATCATTCATTCATTCATTGATATTGTGACATACACCTGACCCAATTATTATTTTAAATTAAAATTTAAAAAGTAAATCGTTTATCGGTAGTGGGACGTGGGCCTAGTATAATTTACAGCCCTTCCTATACTAGAAGGGTATAACATCATCTCTACGTCAACTATACCTATGGTATAACAATTAGAACTATTTAAAGTTAAGTGAATTTCTCTTGTATTTCATCTCTATCTTAATTATATTTAATCTATAACAATTATGAAGTTAGGTAATTTTTTCTTGTATAGGTACGTTTGGCATTGTTTAATTATCTATATTATTGTCGAGAATTGTATTTATATTTTATGTTCATTCTTATTATTTTATTATGATATAGTTAGATTGTTCGTCCCTATCATATCATGTGATACTATCATGATCCTATTGTTCACTGTTGTCATTCTAGTTGATAGTTATACCATAAAATATTATTATTATTTTTAAAATGATATTCAAATGAAAATAATAAAGTACATTATTTTCTAGTTAGATAGCCACATCATTAAATATTTCTCTTTTTTTTTTTAAATCAAATATGACTCACTTGCATTTATTTTAAACAAAAATTGAATGTCATTTACTTTCACGTTGTTTACTAAGGAATCATACTAAAGAGCCTTGCACATTACATAGAGAAGGGTCAAGAAAGGGTTTCTTTAACTTCTTTAAGCATCAGTAAGGGAAGCCTTGTCTTGCCTTTTCTAAATTTCTTTTCCTTAAAATGTCTTTAATTTAGTATTTTCTTCATTATTCTCCATGGTCTTTGATAAGTAGTTGTTGAAATTCATAATGGTGTGAACTAAATATATGTAAACAATTGCTTCCAAAGCACCGCTTATAATGGAGAGTTGAATTCCAAATCCATATAATAGCTCATTCTTTATTGTATTTACATGAAGGGTTTCGAATTTTCAAGATTATGTATGATAGTCAAAATCTTAAGCTATGAGTGACAACTTTTAATTAATTTTTGGGTTGTGTATTGTTATAGTTATCCCAAGAAAAATAGGAGGGTCCAAAGAGAGTTTCTAGATCTTCTTTGACTACTTGCTTCATACATTTCCAATTGTGTAACACTTGGTTCAGCTTGTATGTTTCTTCAACATTTCTTCAACTATGTGTGTGTGTGTGTGTGTTTATCAAATATTCGTTGAGGTTGTAGAATTTTTTGTCCAATTTTAGAAAAACATTTAACCATTTATTTGTAAATAGTTAGTTGTAGGGTATATTTTGCAAGGAAAATTTATCTACTATCCTATCAACTCTCTCCAAGAGATAATGACAAGGTTTTTAAATAAGTGGGTACAATATTAAGGAATATTATTATTAATCTTCAAGATAGCCTTCCAAAACATAGAGAAATCAAGGTATTTTCTTGTCTTTGTCCATGTCCTATGTCATTTACCTAATGTACAAGTTTGATGCCCTATGTATTTTACATGCTTTAGTTTGTGACAAATCATTTAGTTATTTATTACTTGAGGATATGAAGACATGAGAAACTAAAATCACTTGAGGTATGACTAAACTAGTTGTTGGAGATGACATACAATCATAAATGAATTAACAACCGTGGTTGTAACTTCAAATTTTAAAATTGAAATAAGAGAAACCACCATACTATGGATGAACAAGGTGAAACCACTACGGTAAAAACTTTCACAAGAGCATACAAATCTAAAATCAATTCCTTAACAATATATTACCTATTATAAATTAAATGTTGAAGCATAAATTAGCAAATAGAAAAAAATCAACAAATTATTAATTCGTAACACATAATATGGAATTTACATGGAGAAACCCTTTCAGGAAAAAACTCCATTGGAGAAAGAGAAAATGTGTGCACAAATCTTCAATGGACATGATACAATGTCAACACACTTCACTCTATTTTGATAGCATTTTGGCAACACTTGTAGACACCTAAAAATGTCCTAAGTATATCACACACCTGGTTTTGCTTATCAACACTATTTCTCGCATAATTCACCTAATTCCTCTATTTAATTAAATAATGTCCAATTATTTAGTTAAAATTCACTTTATTCTCCTATTAATTGAATAATTAAGGTTATTTGATTAATTCATCATCTTCTCCTCTTTTGATTAAATAATGTACTATTATTTAATTAAATGCTAATAATCTCGCTTAATTAAATAATTCTCAATTATTTAATTAAAGTTCTTAATTCTTCCAGCTTGTACAATTAAATTATTTTCATAAATTATTTAATTAGATAATTTTCCTCCAATCCTCCAACTTGCATAAAGAATATTCCACATAGAATATTCCCTTTTCAAAATTGAATTCTTCCCTCCAACTTAAAATATCTCCAACATAATTCTTAAAATTAAGGGATATTGTTGAGTCTCTCATGGATTATTGACCCTTGATCTAATCATTGATCCATGTCTCATGGATTATCAACCACTTGATCATTCATTGATCCATGCCTTCATCCTCAATTCCATTTCATCCGTTGATTAGTATTTTTAATCCTTGCCATTGATCAAAATCTTAAGAATTTATAAATACCAAGCCTATCTCATATCATTTCATTCACAATTCTCATAAAAAAGTTACTCTCTAGGATTTCATATTCATTTCTTGAGCATTCTAGAGTATTTCTTATGAATTAACCCTCATAAGCATCTTCAATCAAGCTTTTGCAACAATGGACAATGCAACAATCCACATCTATCTCACACTTATGCATCAATCTATAATGGGATCGAGAGGTTTCAATCATTAATTAGGTTCAATTGCTTTGAATTGAGTCTTTTGGTGTTTGTTAATTAAATTTCATTAGAGTATGTCTTTGATTGATCATTATCTTATAGGTTCTTTGATTTGATGTTTTAAGATCCTAATTTGCCATGTTTCATTATTATTTGATCAATTGAAATAACATACTTACATTTTGGCATGCCTGATTGGACCCATGTGTTGGAAGAATGAAGAAGGAACCACTTAATGTGTTGTCATTGATGTCAGCATTGATTGTTGATATTTACACTAATTCGATGAATAAATGAAGATATCTTAATCTGATATTTTAGTCTGTAATTGCACATGTAATAAGATCTACCTATGCAGTGATAATATGGTATTCCTGACCATTATGCACATCTATGTTCAAGATTTCAGTTGGTTTGGATGTACAGTTTGAAAGTTATAAGTGATAGTAGTTTGGCATGCAATTTTGGCTATATGTAGTGCATTTATTTATAAGTTATCTAGTCAATGTTTCTCTAGTGTTAAGAGTCAGTCTTTTCAATTTTGGGAGATTTTTTACAGGTGTCAATACACTATATATTCGTGATGGCGTGTGGTTATATTATTAGATTGATCATTGGTGATTGATCAGTTAGCATATTTTGTGATTAGGTCTAATTCTTGGCTGACCTAATGCTTGGTGTATGTTGTGGAGATTAAATATGTATTGTGGATGCTAGTGAGATCTATTTTAGGTACATGTCAACCTAAATCAAGTGTTGCATGTTTAGTTTAAGTGCAAAGATGTTTTTGGTACAAGTGTGGAGCCGACAAGGAAATTTTGATTTAATATAGAGCTACATCTAATTAGGCCAACCCAATTGATGTATGTGAATGTATTGGGTATATATGTAAGACTCTTTAAGGTTGTAGGATGATGATAGATGTGTGATATGATGTAAATATGTGAATTTTGTGTGTACATGATCAGATCTAAAGTGGAGTTGTGAATATTGAGCGAATGTAAAGTAGAGTAGTGTTTTGTATTTTATATCTGATGAAGTGCATAGAGTCAGTATATTGAGCTTCAAAGGAATTGAATCCAGCATAAGGAAGGTGCATTTTGTATCGGTTCATATCCTACTTGTGTGGCCATTTCTATTTTGTATTTTTTGTGATTGTGAGCCCTATCAGATAGTGTGTCCTAGCAGTGAGCCTATGTAATATCCATAACTGGTTATAATATATTGTGAGTTAATCCTCACCGTGGTTTTTCCCTTTTTGGGTTTTCCACATAAAAAATACTGGTGTTTATGTGTCATGTGATCTTGTGGTTATTTCATGATTTCATTCTTTGTTACATTCATATATGTTTTATTAATTGGATGGATTATGATCAAACAGTTTAATGGAATATTAATTCACCCCCGCTCTCAATATTTTGGGTTGTAAATAATTGGCATCAGAGCTTGGTTCCTTCTAAGAAGCCTAACAGCTTGGGGAAGATCTTGGAGGTTGAACACATGGTTGATAGAAAGTATCCTACTTATCCAAAAAAAAAAATTGCAATTGAATACATAGAAGATGGTTGCATGATTGACAAAGAAGAACTTAAAGTTTCTCTTGAAGATCTTGATAAGGTAGAAGGTGAAAACAAAGATCTGAAGGAAAATATCAAGGAAGAAAATTAATGCATCAAAACATTGAGAGAAAAAATAAAGAAATTCAAAGAAAGACATAGAGAAGTCAATGAACAGTTGAAGCAAGCAAATGAAGACATCATCAGACTAAAAGTACAAGTGGAAGAAAAGAAAATAATTGAGGAATGTCTAAATGCAATGGTACAAAGCAAGACTAATGAATGCACAAGACTGGAACAAGAAGTTGTAAATCTAAGATAAGATCTAGAAAAAGAAAGAGTTCATAAGGACAAATTCAAAACAAGTTCTACAATGCTTGATGAGCTAATTGCAGGACAGAAACCATCTAAAGATAAGGAGGTTTGGGACTTGAAGAAGGAGAAAGCTGAAAGGCTAACTTGACCCCAAATAAAGTTGACAATCAGAAGAAGACTCAAGGCAATGTTAAACAAATCAAGAATCAAAGAAGCAATGCTAGAAGACCCCTATTAGACATCCAAATGTTGAAAGGTACTCATGTTTTAATGGATTTTTTTTTCATAGTAGAATGAATCAGAATGTTGGATCCTTCTTTGGACAATGCTTTGCGTGCAATAAATTTGGACATAGAGCTATTGAGTGCATAAATCAAGTGATGAATAGATATAATGTTGGTAGAATGATCCAATCTTTCAATGGTTACTACTATACTTGCAATGTATTTGAGCACAAAGCTAACCAATGCAGATCCAAATTGAATAGAGGTCATTTTGGTTAGAAAAATGTCGTATGCTATATTTTCAACAAACCTAGACATATTTCAAAATTTTGCAGAAGTAAGAATGGAAGATAAACTAATTTAGCAAAGAGAAATGAACTTGTGAAGAAAATTGATCCTACTGAAGTGAAGAATGAAATTGAAAATATTTGGAGAAAGAAAGAAGATCCTAAGAATAAAGATGAATCAAATGTATATGTACCTCCCTCTAGTGTAGATAATTCTCTTGAAAATTAGACCTAGGCATGGGCTTAGGGGGAGCAATAACAAGAAAATCAAACAACCCCCTAGAAATATGAGGTGTCAAGGAGTGACATGAATATATATGGTGCAAAATGACATGCTTAAGGTTTTAGAAAAGAAACTATTAGAAAATATGTGAATCAGAAGAAATGTGGAGCATTTTAGGATTTACAGTGTATCAGTAAAGGGTTTATCAACTTTTTGGAAATTTGAGCAATTAATGCAGAATTAGGGAAAATTGGAAAGGTTTAAAGTGAGTTCCTAAGTCGATTTTAATCACATTTGCGCATTTGAAGAAAGCAGAGTGAGTTGAAAGATATTTGAAGGAAATTTAAAGCAATTTGGTGTAAACCCTAGATCCCATTGTGCACATAAAAGGAATTTATGGCTTGCTATGCTTTGTGGGTTTGAAATAGAATTGTTCTCTTAAGCATTTGAGCTCAAATCAAGATTAAAATGGCTATCCCAATCGTTGTTAACATTACTAAGAGGCCTAAACCAAAATTCAAGAAGTATCTAATGAAAATATTTGATAATGATCCCGACAGTGCCTTCTTGAAGATTCCATATAGGGTTTTACCTACAGAAGATACTAGGGCTTACATACATGGGAAATTGGAAGAGTATAATTAGCTAAGAATCACAAAAATTTGGACCAATGAGCTTACTGGAGATAACCATCCTGGTGAAACCAAAATATGTTAACCTAGTGCAGAAAAAGATAGATGTTTGGAATTGGTTTCCTAATTATAGTAGTGATGTTGATGCTAAGTATGTGAGAGTAGCTCTGAGCAAGCTACATGACATTTTTTATGGATCGATATGCTTGGATCCTAACCAAGGAAGTGATCAAGGATGTTACAAGATTTTGTTATACCAAACCTATATTGGTACTTAAGTTAGTAAAGAATGAAGTTGTTATGGAACTCACCGATGCCACCTATGATAAGAGGGATTTGACAACTAAATCTATCTAGAATCCTGCTGTGAAATATTCTTCTATGATTATAGGTCACAAACAAAGGGAATTCAGTTTTGGTTACTGCTATCTATGTTGCACATTAAATGGTGGTGAATGGAAAATAATTTGATCTATGCGAGTTGCTCTGACATCAGCTTCCTGAGAATTTGAAGCTAACAAGAGAAAAGAAATATGCATTCAAGTTTGGAACTTTAGTAGTGTGTTTATTGTTGTACTTCTTGAAAGAGCTTCCCAGAAGAAAAGGTGTTGTATGGGATGGGAGTAGACCAGTAGCACATCAAATTCTTGATTACATGCACAACTTAGGCAACTTGCAAGCTCATGATGATGCTTTGATTGAATTCTTTGTAGTTTTTCAAAATAACATGCATGAAAAGGAGATAATTCCCCACAAACTTGTAGAGAAATATGCAAAGGAAATTAATTTTCTTGTTACAACTGATGAGTGTATCGTCGAGGCTATTGAACCAAGAATGGTGTGGATTGAGCCTCTTGGCTATGAAGTTTTTGAAAATGAGGTTGATGGATATGTGGATTTGTTGCTCAAAAGTCCTAAGGACCCCTCTCAACTAAGACATGGAACATATGAAGAAAAATCATCGTAGGTGCATTTAGAGTTGAAGAAATAAAAAATCAAGAGGAATGTAAGGAAAAAGGTAGAGGAATGGGCTAGAAGAGAAGGTTATATAGAAGATAAAATCAAGGAGGCTAGAGCAAGAGAAGCTAGCATGGCAGGTGAGACCTCCAGACCAAGAAGATATGGAAGAACAACTTCCACCCCTACCTCTGCATTACCTAAGTCCTCTGATGGAGTTGCAACTACTACTGCAAAAGGAAAGAAGGTGGAGCCTAGTGCTCTGGTAACTAAAGAAGTCATTGCACCCTTTGGACCTAGCACATGAACAAGCAAGAGGAAAAATGTGCCTCCAGTAGCAACCCCTGCTACCTATACAAGAAGAAAGAAATAAAAGGTGTTCAGGGAAAATAATTTAAGTGTTGTTGAAGAGGAAATTGAGCTTTGGCTAGAACATGAAAAACATTTGACAAGGAAGAGAAGAAGCAGTTCCACTACAAGTGGTGAAGGTGCTTCACAAGAGGCAAGCACCAGAGCTAAAAAGAAAACAATGATATTGTTGACACTTCAAAATAAGAAGAAACAGAAAGGGAAAAAGAAGCATTCACTGTACATATTCATAAGAAGCCTGAGAAGAAGAAAGAAAATAAGACTAAGGAAATCACTTCAGAGCAAAAGAAAAAGGAGAAAAATACTTGTCCAATAAGAGCTCGCACTCCTATGAAGTTAGATATTTTTCTTAGCAGTATGTTACAATATGATGATATGCTAGAAGCTACATCGAAATTGTATGAAGAAGTGGATGAAATAGATAGAAATATAATTATTGAAGCCATTATCCAATACATCATTGTTTTAAAAGCTGACATGAGTAACATTAAGAAGAAGGTTCCTAGAGTTGTGTGGGATGCCTTGGTAGAAAGAAGGCATGAAGCTATTAAAGTAGAAGATAAAATGAAATATAATGCCTTGGAGGAAATTGGATCCTCCTTATCTGGGGATGACAAAGCTACTTTGATAGAAGTGTATACTAAGGAATTTAGTGTTGTTATCCTTGAATCCAATTGTGCTTGATTAACAGGATAACCCCTATGAAACTTGTTTGTTTCGTAGTCTCGTGTACTCTAAGCACGCAAAATGAGGAAAATTTCAATTTTCCCTCATGCATGGTCCTAAGTCTCAGAATTTCTTCCAAATGATAACCTTCGTCAATTCATCAAATTCTTCTTTTAGCCAAGTTATGAAAATAAAGTTGTCAACATTGCAATAGTTACTTGTCGAATTAGTGATTTTTCATGACTTTGCAAGTTACTTGCAAGATCATTAAATTTTCTTGAAATTGCAAGTTATGTCAAATCAATTTGTAAGTGTGCCAAATTTCCCCACTCCTAGAATCTCAATTCTCACACAAGTGCATTAAATGTCATTTTAATGACTTTGCAAAATTTGTTTTAAATCAATTTTTCTTTTCTTTTTTCTTCATTTCATTTTGCTATTTCCTTTCTCCTATGCACTCTACAAATTTCCTACGAGTTCATCTGTTGTTATCTTTTTTTGCTTTCCTCTATTTTAGTGTTTTATTAAAATCATGCTTTTATGTTGGTTTTAAGTTTCATTTCTTTTTGAATTGTTCATGCTTGTCTCTAGTTCATCTAGTTTTGAGATGATTCCTTTAGGTTCATAATTAGGGTTTTATTTTATTACCACTGTTTGAAAACCCATTTTGAACTTGCGAGTTTTTATCTTCATAGTTTGTCCCATAATACTTGTTTTGGCTCGTATACATTGCATTCAAACTCATGGTTCTATATCATTTTAGTCTTTCTATTCTCAGAAGTTGTGGCATAAACCCGCATACAATTACAAGGAATTTTCGTGCCTTAGGTTTATTGCCAACAAATTGTAAGGTCGGGCCTTTGGTTCAATCTTTTGTAAACCTACCATCAGCCTATAGAACATTTTTGAATGATGTGTGGAATAAATTTGTGCATACAAACAAGTTTATTGGCCAATATGTTGGGTCAGGGTAAAACCCAACCCCACATAAACAAACGTTTTTGTTCCTAAGTATGTATATTCAACATATTTTGTCGATGTAACATTGATGGTTAACTTTGTTTACAAGGTCATGGAAATTTCCCAACCTTGCATTTTTCATTAGTTTTTCCTTGAATGTGTGTCAAATCTAGTTGAAGCCAAGTGTCATTAAAACCTTACTTGCACCATCAGTAATTTTCCCTGACCCAACAAACATTAAAAATGCCTTTGCAAGTTTGTTGAATTTCAACGACTTGGAAAAGATAAGTTCTTCCCCAACTTGTAGGTTCGAGGTTTTTCCCCAACCCGACAAGTAAAACAAAATGTTACCTGTATAATCATTAATTTTTAATGATTTAACAAAAATAATAGTGATACTACCAACTTAAAAAAATCAATATTTTTTGTTGAAATTGCAAAAAAGTTAAAGTTCTACTCACTTGTAAAATCAGTAATTTTTGCTGACTTTACAAAATGCAAAGGCCTACACACTTGCAATGTTGTTGATTTTTAATGACTTTACAACTTTTTGCAAAGCATACATACACTTACATTTTTGCCATTTTTCAACGCTACTACAAATTTTGCTCCATTCCACTTGCAACATCGCTAAATTGCAACACATATAATTTTTTGCTAAAATTTTCCTAACACTAGAAAATTTTCTTGCTTTGCCAAGTTAACCCTTTGTACTCCATTTTTTGCACCCATCACACTCAAACCCCAATTTACGCACATTCGCTCCATTTTCACCATCATCGCATCCAAATTCTCCAAGCCAATATAATAGCTCAAATTTACATCCAACATGCAGTATCTCAAAAAAAATTGAGCCATTACATCTAAAATGTAATACCCCATGCAAGAGCTCAATTTTTCCCCACCTTTGCATTTTAATTGCCAAAGCATTACAGTTGCTGATAATTTTCCCATTAGTGTATAAAACTCAGTTTTTCCCTAACACTAGAAAATAAGAAATTTTTGTAGTTACTCTTACATGTCCTTATGATCTTTTGTGTTTGGGTTTCTAAGTGGTTTTGATCAAATTCTTACTTATCACTATGCAAGAAAGCCATGAAATACCACTAAAAAGTTCTTCCCACCAATTCAGTTATCCAGGAATATACATCAATGGTTTGAAAGGAATTTGAAGATGAAGCTTTCTCAATAGCTTCAATGGATAGAATGATGGATTTTTAGTTTACTCTAGATAATTTTAAAATTGTTCTTGAAAGGCACTGAAAACCATTCAACACCATCGAAGGAGTCGATCTCAAGAATCTTCACCATCTCCAAGAACATTCCAACACCAAACAGTGATGAAGTGCACATCATCATGAAGATTTCATGGAGAAGAATGTTGAAGGTTGATCATGCCTTGTATTAGTTTTTAGTCATTTACAAGTTTTTGTAGTTAGATAAAGAAATTTACATGTCATTTTTCAAATTGTAAATGCATGTAACAACTTTAAATTCCTCCAATAATTTTGGACTTCATCGTTGAATAAGTCAAAGTAGTTAGACTTTTCCTAGATTAGCTCTTTAGCTCTCATCTATAAATATGAGAGAGCTCATTTGTAATTTTCACCTTTTGATCTCCTGAGACTAGATGCTACCAAAATTTTGATGAGCAATTACAAAATTTGAGTTGAATGTGCATACTTGAAATTTATCAATAAAAGAAGTAGATTGCTCCCAACCTTTGCTTTGGAACACATTTGCTATATGTGAGATTGTTCTTATGTCACTCTCATTATATTTTCTTGAAATTGATATGAACGTGGAATGTTATCTTTTTAATTAGAAGGGAATCCAGATATAGTATTGATAGACTTTGTGCTATCATATTGTATTTGGAGCATGTGTGAATTTTATTGAGAACTTGGAGACTTTGTTCTACATTTTTTTATTACATTCTTGTGTGTATGAATTGTGTTGAGAACTTGTAGGGTTTGTGCTGCAATTTTCAATAATATTCACATGGATCATTGGTGTTATTAGTTGACAAACTTTGTACTACAACTGGTGATATGATTACTCTTTAAATATTTTTGGAGGATAATTTGAAGACTCTGTGCATGGGGTTATTCACTTGGTACATGAATATTTTTGTGAAGTGAGTTGGAAGACTTTGTGCTTCAATTTACATCACTAATTATTGAAGAACTCTCATTGAAGATGGTGAAAAGACTTTGTGCTTTTGTGTGTTTTTCGGTTACATATCTTTTAGCTATACTAGTATTCTTGGGTTATGCTTATGTTTAATTGAGAATATTGGGAATTACTACTTAGGTTAATACTTAGAATTTTAAGGCATTAAAAAGTATCAATGTGGAACATTGTAAACGTATTTTTTGAAATAAGATAAAATGACGAATGTAAAACAACCCTCATGGTTAGAATTAGTGTAAATATTGTAAAGTATAGCATAGTTTACTTTTGTTCCAGTAAGTAGTAAGTAGGGAGCCTCCCCTTTCTAAGAGGAGAGATTTATCTCATAATAGTTGTGGCTAGAATTCACATTTTGTAATCCACAAAGGGATTATAGAATATTCACCCAAAAAGAGTTAAATAAAGAGTTACTATTCTTATGGGTAGAGAAAAAGATCAAGTGGACAAATTGAAGCAGGAAATAGTAAAGACTATTAAGGACATTGCTAAGAAGTTTGGGATGATAATTGCTTCCACATCGGCTACTACTCAACAAAAGGAGAATGATGAGGAAAAGGTTATTGATGGAGGAAAATATTCCTCCTGATACAAATCTGTCAGTATTCAAAGAGGTTTTGGAAGAGAAGGAAGTAGATGATCATACAGTAGAAGAAACACCATTATTTGATGACACAAAGAATGTGGTGTCCTCACCACCACTGTTAGATGAAACATATGCCTCCCTAGAGACTTTTGCTCCTCTGAAAGATATTGACAAGCCCACCGATAATGATGAAAACTAGAGTGCAAAGCAAGAAAAAGAAAAGAATGATGCAGATGGTACTAAGGACCACTCTAATAAAAAAAATGAAGATGCAGGTAAAGGAAATGAAGCTAACCAAAATAAGAATGGAGAAGAACAAGGAGAAAAAGAAGAGAATGATAAGAAATATGATGATGACAAGGGGGACGGAGATAAAGATAAGCAAAAGGAAAATGCCTCTTGTGTAAAGGAGAAAGCAAAGAATGAAAAAGAATCTAAGGATGGAAGGAATGAAGAAGAAGCACAAAAGACCATGGAGCTACCCAAGCCATCCAAAGAATCTTCTGGTAATCCTCTTAAGGGTCTTTTGTCCAAACAAATAAGATTCCAACTAGCAATTTCTCCTTAGTTATTGTAGAGCTCCTGATGTATCAAGGAAGTGTGGATCTGGAGAAGATCTCACCAATTCAAAATTTGGAGCTTGGAAATGTCTTTCATTCCTCCAAAAGAAAAGAGATAATTGAGACTCATAAGAAGCGGACAACCTTGATAAATGAAGCAATAAAAACTCAGCAGGATGCTGCTCCTAGTACTACAATTGACAATACTCTAACTTTTGTGGAAAATCTAAAGTTTTTGGTTGATTCTCTTAAGCACGCCTATGATCTGAAAGAAAAAAATAAAAAAGAAGTTGAAATAAGGTTTGCAGAGAAGAAGCTACTAGAGCTACAAGAAAAATGTGCATCAACACATAACAAAGTGGAGGAATGCATAAAAGATGTTCAGGAATGTGAAGATGAAGCAAAAACTCTATTTCTATACTATATGAAGTGGTTGGATGCCACTCAAGGCATTAAGGACTTAATGGGCTCAATTGAGTCACAAATAACTAATGCCTTTGGTGCCTATGACCCAACACAGGATATAGATCATACCACTTGGACAACCATCATAGATCTGCATAACATGTTTTTCACTTTATAAAGGTAGAAAGAAGACATTATAAGATTGTTTGGATAGCTTGGGGACTTGGTGAAGACCAAGCATATATCGATGTCAAATGCCCTAGCTGATGCGAAGAAGCTTACAAAGACAAATCCAAATCCAAACACTCCAGATGAGGGAGAGGAGAGCATAGTAGAGCTAGAGTCATTGTATAGATTGCTTACAACAACCAAGAAAACTTGGAATGAAGGGAAGTTTGCTTAGTAAGTTATTCTTTAGAACCTTAAGGGTGCCTCCTCTAATTAAACAAATTTTCACCTATATATTCTTTCATTGTTTTAGTAGTTTTCCAATTTCCCATTATATATGCAGATGGATTAGATCTTTTGGGTTAATTCCCTAAGAGGGAGTCGATACATTTAATTAAGTTGTTCACCTATGCATAAAAGTTTGAAGTTCACATGTGTGTTATTGACACACCCTTTGTCCTTGATATCAAAGGGGGAGATGGTGTATGTCTAAAGATTTTGGAGAAGTTTGGTGTTTGAGCTTTTGGATATGAAGTGGGAAGATGGTGTATGTTTTGAGTTTGGAGATTCATTTTTGGCACATGTTGCCATCAATGACAAAGGGGGAGATTGTTGGAAGAATGAAGAAGGAACCCCTTAATGCATTATCATTGATGTCAACATTGATTGTTGATATTTACACTGATTCAGTGAACAAAATGAAGATATCTTAATCCAATATTTTGGTCTGCAATTGCTCATGTAATAAGATCTACCTATGTAGTGATAATATGTTATTCCTAACCATTATGCAGATCTATGTTCAAGATTTTTTTTGGTTTGGATGTATAGTTTGAAAGTTATAAGTGATAGCAGTTCGACATGTAGTTTTAGCTATATATGATACATTTGTGTATAAGTAATCTAGTCCATGTTTCTCCAGTGTTAAGAGTTGTACTTTACAATTTTGGGAGATTTTTTATAGGTGTTAGTACTATAGACACTGAAAAAATGTCCTAAGCCTACAAACCTTATTTTTCTTGGTCTCTGTCATTCGATAATTGAATAATTTTAATTATTTAGTTATGTTCTTATTCCTCTATTAATTAGATAATTTTTAATTATTTAATTAATTCACTTTCTAATCTTTATTCTATCCTGATTAAATAATTGTTGAAATTTTATTTAATCCCTCTGTAATTTCCATCCTCACATTTAATTAAATAATTTAATTGTGTTGCTAATGTATCCACTTTTCTTCTATAATTAAATAAATCATCATTTATTTAATTATTTCTCTATAGTCAGATAATAATTATTATTTGACACTTTATTCTTCCATGATTAAATAATTGTTGAAATTTTATTTAATCCCTCTCCAATTTCCATCCTCACATTTAATTAAATTGAATAAATTTAATTAAATGCTCCATCTTTTATTTCCTCCAAATAAATTATTTATTTGTCACTTGTCCCCTTTCTCCAATTTCCTCCATTTTCAAATAAATTATTTAAAATAAATTATTTATCCCTCCATTTTGGTCAAGATACCCTGTCATTATTTCATGTCATAGCTTGCATGTTTGTTATAGCCATTGAGCATCATAGCCGTTGACACCATAGCTCATGCATGGCATATTTCTAGTGCATCAATTCTAGACCATTGATCTTAGAATCCTTCTAGAGAATTAATCTATACCATCCATTCTGTAACCTCCCTCTCATGCATCCTCCACCATTGATCTTGGAATCCTTTTGAGGATTAATCTCAACCGTCTATTCAAAAGATTGTCTATAAAATCAACCTTCCTCCTCCATTTTCACCTTAGTAGCTAACTTTCTCCAACTTTCTTGCTTACTATTTGTAGGTATTTGCACAACTTCAACAACAAATATGAGGGAAATATTGGCATAAGAAGAAGAAGGAGAGCAAGGTAAGTGAAGCAACTACAAGGGGGAGTATTTATTTATGCATGCTTTCGTTTTAATTTCTCATTGTTTGCATTCTCTTGTTGATGTGGTTTTGTAGTCTAGAGGTGTTTAGTTGTCACTATTCTAGGCTAGAAGTTAAGAACCCCATCTCACAAGTACATTATATATTATAGATGGGGCGTGGTTATAAGATCAGATTGATCATTGGTGATTGATCAGTTAGCATATTTTGTGATTAGATCTAATTCTTGGCCAACCTAATGCTTGGAATATGTTGTGGAGATTAAATATGTATTGCAGATGCTAGTGAGATCTATTTTAGGTCTATGTTGATCTAAATCAAGTGTTGCACATTTGGTTTAAGCACAAAAATGTTTTTGGTGCAAGCGTGGAGCCCACAAGGAAATTTTGATTTAATATAGATCTACATCTAATTAGGCTGACCCAATTGATGTATGTGAATATATTGGGTACACATATAAGACTCTTTAAGGTTGTAGGATGATGATAGATGTGTGATATGATGTGAATATGCAAATTTTGTATGTACATGATCAAATCTAAAGAAAATTTGTTGTGAATGTTGAGAAAATGTAAATTAGAGAAATGTTTTGAATTTTGTATCTAATGAAGTGCATTGAGTTAGTATATTGAGCTTCAAAGGAACTAAATCCAACACAAATAAGGTGCATTTTGTATCAATTCACATCCTAGTTGTGTGGCCATTTCTATTTTGTATCTTTTTATGGCTATGATCCCTATGGGACAGTGTGTCCTAGTAGTGAGCCTCTGTAATATCTTATAACCAATTATAATATATTGTGAGCTAACCCTCACCATGGTTTTTTCATTTTTGGGTTATCCATGTAAAAGTACTGGTATTTATGTGTCATGCGACCTTGTGGTTATTTCATGCTTTCATTCTTTGTTAAAGTTAGATATGTTTTGTTAATTGGATGGATTATGATCAAATGGTTTAATGGAATATTGATTCACCCCCTCTCAATATTTCAGGTGTTCAACACCACGTCCCTATCTAATAATTTTTTATTGATCTTTGTTAGATTTGTAGGTTCAAAGGGCAATACAACACCCTTGTTAAAGGTTTGCACTTTTGTTAAAGGTCTACACTTTTGTCATCTAACATTAGGGCATTTTTGTGTAAAGTTTCACGCTTTTGTTTTCAAACTATAGAGCTTTTATACATTCTGGGGTGCCTTTGCAATAAAGGGGCACCTTTTTTAGTAAAGGGGCACTTTGTATTGCCACAAAAGGGCACCTATATAGTAAAGAGGCACCTTTGCAGTAAAGGGGCACTTTTGTCCTTTATGCCCTACTTTTATCATTTCTATAGTCTTGCGCTTTTGTTAGATAGTGCAACACTTTTTTCAAGTCTAATGTGGGTCTAATTTATAGGGTTTGATCTGATTTTGATGTCTAATCTTTAGCTAACCCTAAAATCTTGTTTCATGATTTCACCTAAATGTTTGCAACATGTGGCATTTGGAAAAGCATTTATTAATATTTGTTTTAAAGAGCTAATCTAGGCCCCATCTTTAAAATTTGGCACATTAAAATGAATTCATATTTACCATAGTGCTCTAAAATTAAACAACACAATCTTCATTTTTCAATTTGGTGCTTAAAATTGAACAAGACAACTTGGATACTTTCAATTTGGTGTTTAAAAATGAACCACACATTTCAATCCTTGGTGTACCTAAAATTAACATTTATGCTTTGTCTTTCATGCTTGGTAAGCTAGAAGTACGTATCCTCTCCCCTTGTGCTTTGTGAGATCTAGGGTAATGAGAAATACTTTTTGTTTGCACTTGTTCTTGTTAAATACCGAAGGAGTTCTCTACGTATCCACTCCCCTTGTGTTACGTGTGATCTTGGGTGATGAGAAATAACAAGATAAAAGTACAAAGTTGTGTCACACTTTCGACCAACTAAATAGTTTCAACCAAAATTGTTTATGTCGAAATAGTTTCACTTGAAACTACATGGCCTATACATGACCCATAAGGTTTCAGTCGAAACCCTTTCGCTCGAAACCAAAAAAATTGAATTTTTCCCTTTGTCGCATTAAAATGTGGCTCATTTTATGTGTAAGGTTTTGATAGAAAGGGTTTTGGTCAAAACCCTTTCTACCAAAATTGTCTATGTGGCATTCTAGTTGGCAACCAACTCACCTTTTTCAAAATTTAGTTGGAACTTTCAACTTTAACTAAGTATTTCTTTAGCCATAATGAATTTTTTTAAAGAGAAAAATACCCTTTTGTAGAGTTCAGAGTGGAGAATCCAAATATGTAATTTTTTAAATATTTTGATAGTTTTAATATGTATATTTTTAAAAACAATGCAAGTAGGTTGTTAAAGTTAAAAAAGAGGTTGATTAGAAATGTTTTTAAAAATAGTAAACATATTGATTTTTTTTTTTAAATATATGGTGCACTTGAGGAAAGAATCCTCTTCAAAAGGGTATAATTTGTTTTTTGAAAATGATTAAAAAAGTAGACAATAGTTGACATCAAATGAAAACTATCAAATTCTGGTAATTTTGACTTTAAAATGTTATTACGAGAAAAATATACATCAAAATTTAAAAAAAAATCATGCACTAGATATTGAAATTATCTATTTGGAAAAAAAAATTAGGGGAAAATGAAGTTTTTTTAATTTGTTTCTTGACGCCAAGTGAACATCACTTTTTCTTGAAATTTTCAGCATTCCAAAATCTGCTCTTAAATTGACAAAAAAATAACTAAGCAATTTTTAAAAAACCTGAAAACTTATAGGAATAAACTTCATTGATATTTCTACATTTCATTAGTTTACATCATTTTGAAATTCAAAACATAAAGACCACTCTTATATGGTCATATAATGCCCAAAATTAAAATTTTTGCTTCATTAAGGCATATTGTAAAAGTGGTTAAAGTCTTGTAAAAATTATCATCAAAAGTCAAAATTCCTAAAAATAGACTTGATTTAGGGTTTTCTAGGTTTGTTGTTAAATGGATGTTGGAAAAAGTTTTTAAAAATAGAATTTCTATTTTTAGAAAATTTCTAAAAATAAAATCTTGGTTTTTAAGGCTCTAATTGATTTTGATTGGTTTAAAACACTTCTCAATCAGGTTGATCCAGTCAGAATCGTCAAAAGGTTAGTATTTCTTTGGTGGGTCTATTTTGCTTTTTCAAAAGGAAAAACATCAACTCTAAAATCATCAATGGGGAAAGGTTAACTTCTAGGTTTCAGATTCAAAGTCTCAAATGCTAGACATATGATGTGAAACAATAAAAGATGCATGCAAAATGGTGAACGAAGGAGGGGAATTCAAAAAGTTGAAAATTAAGAAAAAATTTCTAACACTAGGAAGTCCAAGCGCCCCTTTTCAAGGAGGGCACCTCGTAGTCAATACCTTAGAATATTTTTTCAGCTTTGATTCATGATGCACACAAAATGGTGAATGTAGTTGGCATGCTTGGGCACCCCTAACCAAGAAGGGTGCCCAAGATCTCTTGCCTTAGAATATTTTTGCCAGTTTTTGAAAAATGTGCAATTTGATTCATCAACCCAATTTAGATCCAATAAAATGTAGTCAAAAGTAGTTTTAGGGTTGAGAAAAACTAGAGATCATCTCGGATATGTTTAGGATCTTCAATGAATCCATCATCCAGTTTAGAAGATTTGTTGGACAACAAAAATTGCAGATCAAATGAAGGAATTTCACATAAAATGAAGAAAGATAAAGGAAATTTAAAAATATCAAAAATTTGATTGAATTTGGAGAACCCAAGCACCCCTTTTCAAGGAGGGCACCTAGCTTTCAATGCCTTAGTTTATTTTTTCCATTTTTTGGAAAATGTTCAAACTCCTTCGTAGCTTGGTTTGAGTCCTCAAAAAATCATTCAGATGCACTGTCAAAGGTTGGTAGAAGGTATAATTCATCTCAGATATGATCATGCTTGCTAGAATGATTGACTTTTAGACTCTATTATTCACTAATTGGTTGAAATCGATGGTCAAATAAGGGTCATTGGCTTCACACAAAATGAAGAAAGTAAAAATTTAAAAATCACAAAAAATTGGCTAAGGCTGGGATGCTTGGGACCCCTTGGCCAAGAAGGGTGCCCAAGGTTTCATGTCTTAGAAAATTTCTTGATTTTACATGCCTCATTCCAATTCAATCTTTGTCGACAGTCTCAAGCATGTACAATCATGATCAAATGACGTTGGATGTTGATATGAAGTTGGGAATCACTTTAGCAGTGGTAAAAAAGGTTTTATCAATTAGCAACATCAAATTAGTGATCATCAAATTCAGAGGCAGGCCTCACCGGAAGCAGAAACAAGCAAAAGATTGAAAATGATGAAAAATTGACTAACACTAGAGGAGCTAGGCGCCCTTGTCTAGTCAGCACTCCCAAGAGTTCATGCCTTAGCCATTTTTTAGTCTCCATTTTTCATCAATAGCCATTTTTTAGTCTCCATTTTCATTGATATAAATCATGCCTTCATGCATGCATGTTTTTTGCCCTATAAAAGAGGAATTCACCATTTGATACAAACAGAGTCAAATTTGTTGCAAACAAAGTCATATTTGTTGCAAACAAAGTCATATTTTTGCATGCATAGTTTTTATCTTCATGGATAGACTCCAAAATTTTAGGGTTTTGCATGAAATCACTTTTTATCTCCAAACCCTATTTATGAAAGCTTTTAGCATTCATTTTTCATAAGTTGCAAGTTGGCTTTCAGAGGAAGAAAGATAAAATTTTCTTCTCAAGATTTGGAGGCTCAAATGAAGTTCTTTTTTAGGTTTCTTCGTTGATTCAAGATTGGAAAGAATAGAAGCACACTTTTTCATGGTTTGATTTTCTAGGGCATCACATTTCAAAAACATTTGGTCAGAATTTTTAATTTTCATTGATCTGGGTCCACTTGTTTTTCACTCCTCTTGAAGATTGGAAAAATTTAAAAAATTTGCATGTCGGCCCCTATTTTTTAGGAGATTGCGCATGTTCGGGAAATCCTCAGTTTTTTCAAAATCTAATGATCTGGGTCCCTTCAGAATGAGATTGTCTACAAAACCTAGACCTCAACTTTTTTCTAAAAGTCATTTTTTTGGAGAAAAAATTAGCAACCTATTTTTAGCCATTTATGGAAAACCTTTCCAAACATAGGCATGTTTACAATCAAAATTTAAGTTTTTTGACAATGCAATACTCTACATCAGAAATCAGAACCAAATTAGTGTTACTCCATGATTTCTTGAGAACATTTGAAACCAAATTGCATCATGTGTTTCTAGTGCTTGATTTGCATGCTTTGGAAGATACAAGAAACATTGTAGTTAGGAGTCTTGGTCAATCTAGGTTGCTTGTAGCAACTTCAATAATCATCTCAGTGTAGAATATTGAATTCGTAATTGCTTGTGTTAAGCATTACAATCCAATAACATGAGAAATATAATCAGCAGATGGGCGTACTATTTGCAGCCTCAGGCTATATGATGTTGAGAGATGTTTCTCAATACCACCATGGACATAAAATTTCATCATTTCAATTGAAGAATGTGAGAAGGTGTGGTATGAGTAAAAGGATAAATACCATAAAAGAGTTGCACAAAAGTGACTAAAACAAAAGCAGAATATTTTTCCAAAGAATGTTGGGTGTGGTGAGTTCAAGGAATAAATTGCAGCCATGATCACTTTGCTCAACCGAGTCATAGGTCAAGCTAAGGCAAATAAGTTTCAACCATAGATGTTTTACATCAGTTCTCAGATTATTGAGAAAATAAAACACTCTGAATGACCAAATTTGATCACTAATAGTCTCCACCATCAGATGACAAAGTTTCTCAAGGCCCATGAGTTCCACATGCTCTCTTACCTCGTATATCTAATGGATTTTCAAGGCAAGTTAAAAGGTTGAAATTGTTGGAATCAAGCAACATTGAGAGGGGGGTGAATCAGTGTTGTGCAATTTTTAACTTTAATGATCTTATCTTCAAAGCACTTATAACATTTAACCAAAATAAATATGCATGAACATAAAGCAAGCAACCACAACACCATAACACAAGGATTTTTACATGGAAACCCTATTAGGGTAAAAACCACGGTGGATGGCCAATCCATAATATAATTTGAGTATACTCAAAAAAATGATTACAAAATGGGAATGCACTTGCATTCAGGCACACTGCCTAGAGCTCGCTGCTCAAAATCAGAATGGCTCACTTCCTTACAAAAGTTTGGAATACTTCCAAAGATTTGAACTAAGAAGGATAACATCTACAAATGCCTAATTACAGTTCTGGTTAGGCTCAACAATCGGATTCTAGACCTTCAGTCTGATTCTACACAAGTGAAACTATGCATTATCACTCTACTGATCTTCTGACATTCACAACACACATCAACTTGGAGTGAACATATATCAAAATGATATAATTGATCACTTATATATATCCACTACAAGGAATTTAATTGCTTTATGTTGGCTTCAACAAAATAAGAAATATTCACAAACTGTTAGCTCAAATCACCCATAATATTCAATGTGCATCCATAAGAGTCAGCCACAACATATTGATGACCCAAAATAAGATGCTCAAACACAAAAACACTTAAGCAATAACTCCTCAAATATTTGCGACACACTATTTTTACCAAGTCGACCTTCATACGCTGATGAACAGAAAATTTCCCAACTGGACCTCCTAACTTTCACACAAGTCGATATGAGGCACCAAGATTTATAGATAACATAGATTATGCATCGAACAAACTTCCCTGAGATCCACACCACAAAATAATAATAGAAAATTTGCATATGAATCAAAGAACACAAATCTACTGGATGCTATGTTCTAGCTTAATAGATAAGCACTGATCTTCAATTTGTCTGTCGGTATGAGACAATTACAATGTGCGAATTGACTAGCTAACAAGGGTTGCCATCAATGACAACACCAGAAAACATGTGCAGTGTCTCTTGCCAACATGAATATCATTAGAAATTTGGGTGTTCAACATGAGTATGATCATTACCTACAGTGAGAGTTTTTAGAATCACAACGACATTATAGGTGGGTGAATGATGTATTCTTGATGCATGCAGTGTGAGATTTAGATAATGAGTTGCATGTACAAATTTCAACAAATTCTAGATTGGTAATGGCAAAGTGGGCTGATTGGTTTATCCAATTTCCCATGTTCTCCTACTAATGGTTTTATTGTAGAGATGGAAAATGCTCAAAGGCTATTTTAGTTTTCTAATAAAGCTTTCTTAGTTTAGATAAAACATTTTGATTTGGTGCTATAAAATTGAACCACACAACTTGCACACTTCGATTGGTGTTCTAAAAATGAACTTTCAAGATCTTTCTCAGTTTAGATTAAACATTTTGATTTGGTGCTATAAAATTGAACCCCATAACTTGCACACTTCCATTGGTGTTCTAAAAATGAACTTTTAAAAAGCTTTCATAGTTTAGAACAACACTTCATTTTGGTGCTCATGAAATGGAATGTTTTTTTTTACCAAATGCTTTCATTTTTTTGATGAACGAATGCTATTTATTTTTTTGACCACATTAAGACAAGGCTATTAGAAACACTCAAGAATTGGTGCTTAAAACTGAACAAATCCTTTTTGTTTTACACCTTTGCTATATTTGACTGAATTCTCAAATACTTTCAAATTGGTGCACATAAAAAATGAATTGACAAACTTCCCACTTCAACTTTTGGGATTAAAAATTGAATTGCTATGGATTATATGCCATGTTTTATGTGATTGGCAAGTTGAGTGTGTATCCTCTCCCCTTGCATCTTTTGACAATCTCGGGTGAAGAGAAACACTTTGGGCTTTTGGCTTTTTTTTGAGTCATCCTTAAAGAGGGGGCTTTCTATGAGACATATTCCGCAATGGAGAACTCATAAACAAGGTCTTGAAGCACATTTATTGGTGGGCTATATTAAAGGTTGTGAAATTGTAAGAGAGTAGCTTCAATCTCGGGCAACAACATACTGCACCTAATCCTACGCCTTAAGTGGAACATGAATGGTTAAAGAGTCTTAAGTGACTAGAAGATGGTAGAGTATGTACGGTGTTCACAATTTGTCACTAAGAACCTTATTTTAGAATCCATTCATGTTTTCTAAAATATTCTTTGAAAGTGGTGCATTAGAAATTTGCTTCCCAGAAGTTACTAACCAAGTCCAATTTTTGGTTGAGGCATAGAGCTTAAGAGTTCCTTCTTAACCTACCTCTACACTCCTCCATAAATTGCATGAAAAATCATCCCTTCAGGGCATATGAGGTAAGCCTACCTAAAAGAGTGTACCTACTTAGGGTGACTTGACTGATGCATGATAAAGTTATTTTATTGACATCAAACACTTTTCTTGATTTAAAAATGAACACATCAAAAAAAATATTGAACTTGGTTATCAAGATCTCAAACCCTTTGGACTTAGTGTGAAAACCTTTGAAAAGAGCCAGGCTATATTTGTACTCCTTAAAAGATATCTTAAACAAATATCTCTAAAGGTTTTTGAATATTTAGGCTTACATTTCAAGTCACATTTAGATGAAAGTCAACATTGGGAACTATGGTTTTAGTATCTTGAATTTCACAAACTTTGAGCTTTTGTGGAAGGAAACTTGCTTAAATTATAGAAATTTAGAGTCAAATTATTTTGATTGTTGTGTTGTGTTGTATCACTTTCCAAATTCTCAAAATATATTAGATCAAACATAGACATCAAAATTACAAACTTGACCAAACTACTGTCAAAACCAACATACCACCATTTTTTCACAAAATAATGACCAAATGCAACCCATGAATAACCCATTTTTTGTGTAATCATCCCAAATTGAACAAGCATATGTGGTACAACAATATCAAGAAAAAAAATCCAAAAACATTCCACAACATAATACTATACAAAACATGGGAAATATTCTAATGGAACAACAAGGTGGTAACCCATCACAAGGGTAGTACATGCCCCAACACACTTCCTACATTGACCCTTCTAACAATTTACAAAATCAATAAGGGAAATCATCACAACATCAACTGAAACAAGGTTTTCCACAAACAAACTATCAAGGCAACCTTCAACACAATCAATCACAACAAGGTGTACCATCAATGAACTACTTAGATAACTTTCCACAACATCAACCGCAACAAGGTGTGACACAAAAAACTACCAAGGCAACCTTCAAAAAAATCCATAAAAAGGTGTACCATCAACAAACTACTTAGGTAACCTTCCACAACATCAACCGCAACAAGGTGTGCCACAAACAAACTACCAAGGAAACCTTCAAAAAAATCTGCAACAAGGTGTACCATCAACAAACTAAGTAGGTAACCTTCCACAAAATCAACCACAACAAGGGGTACCATCAACGAAATACTTAGGTAACCTTCCACAAAATCAACCACAACAAGGTGTACCATCAACAAACTATGTAGGTAACCTTCAACACAATCCACAACAACAAGGTGTACCATCAATGTAATACCAAGGTACCATTCAACAACACAATCTACAACAAGGTGTACCATCAATACAATACCAAGGTACCCTTCAACAACACAATCTACAACAAGAAGTTATACTATCAATGCAATACCAAGGCACCCTTTAACAACACTCATAACAAGGTATATCATCAATGCAACATCAAGGTAACCTTAAAAAAAACACATCAACATGGTGTACAACGAACAAACTATCATAATACACCCCAAACACAACAACACTTTTCTCACCAAACCCAACATCAAAATCATCATCATCAACAACAAGGACCACAAAATCATTACCAAGGAACACCTCAAGGTCAATATCAGGGTACACAAAAAGGACCTTACATACCTTATGTACCACATGGTCCTCATAATCCCATAACTACATAATATCATGTTTATGTCCAAAAAAACATCGTGGGACAATAGATCTACAATACCCAACATCTAAAAAACAAGCACGCCATATAATGACATAAATGTGCAACTCCAAACACTCAATCAAAGGATATCAAATATACAAATTGGAAAATCCAAAAAGAGGTATGCTCTCCAAGACATTTTTCCATATCCATTTGATCAAAATATACCCATGGTACCTTTCCCCAAAGGATTTGAAATACTGAAATTCAAAAAGTATAGGGGGAAAGGAGATCCAATTGAGCATGTACATGAGTTTTCAATATCTTGCATGGAACTACAATGAAATGATACCTACTTGATGAGACTTTTTCCACAGAGTCTCAATGGGCCCACTATAGATTGGTTCTTGTGTTTATCGCCAAGCATCAAAACATTTGATGAATTGTCAAATAAGTTTGTCACCCATTTCTTGTATAACATCAAACAAGACATAACAATCAAAAATATAAAATCAAACAAAGTCAAGGGGAGGCATTTGCCTCGTACCTCCAAAGATGGAGACACAAAGCAAGAAAAATTAAGTGGCCCATTTTAAAGAAACAACTTGTCGATGTCTTCATCTCCAACATGCATCCAAATATCAATTACAACCTCATGGTACTATGCCCAAATAATTTTGAAGAAACCATTGAAAATGGTATACTTATTGAAAGAGCCCTCATTGCCAGAGTAACAATCAAACTTTACAATCCAAAGGATCAACCCTCTACTTCAAATGACAAACCCAAGATGAAAAAAAGAACATAACCAATGATGGAGTAGTTGACGTAAAGGTTATACACAATGTGCAAGCTCCCAATATCCCACAAAATTAGATCCAAATAGTATAACAAGGTTATCAACAAAACAACCAACCAAATTACCAACAAAATAATCAACTCAGTTATCCACAAAACAACCAACAACAAAATTAAGAACAAGATAAAAAAGGAGACCAGCCCGAAAATATGACCAACCACGAAGGGAATTTACTCCATTGGGAGAATCCCTTGAAGTGATTATGCACAAACTAGTTAACAAGAACCTCATCAAAATCAACGACAAAAATTTTTGTAAAGAACCTAACTTCAAACCCCCTTGGTATAGCAATAATGATCAATGTGAATTCCATAAAATCAAGGGGCACCACCAACAACTGCATGAGACTTATAATATTGTGCAAGATCTAATTGAAAATGGAGAGGTCGACATAGAACATCGACCTGGAAAAAAAGACCTAAATATTTACAAGGATCCAATCCCCGACCATTCTAGGGGAAACAATAAAGGAAAATACCAAGATTATCATAAAGCCACCTTCTCTTATGGTGAGGATACCATTCTAGGACATGTCTCTTGTGAGGATCATACCATCCAATGTGGTAACCATACTAGGCACCAATCTCAAATGTAACGTAACTACTCAAAGGGGAAGAGTAACAATCCAAGGAGCACCACCCCTAGTCAAAACCACAAGTCATCAAGTGACTATAGCATTGTGGAACAACTCAAGAAAATTCTAGCCTTAATCTTTATCCTTGAGCTCCTAAAACTGTCACTAGCAAATAAGTAAATATTAGAGAAAGCACTATTTGAAACATCAATCCTAAACAACCTTGATGCAGATTAGTTCCAAGCCATGGTTGGCAATATCACATCCACCCATCATTTAGTCTTTTCTGAGAATGACCTTTCTTAAAAATATTTCCACAACCAAGCTCTTTATTTAGAGTTGGGTGTCTACAAACATAAAGTCAAGAGGATACTCATAGATAATGGTGTAGGTCTAAACATTTGTACCTTAAAATTTGTGAAACAACTGGGATACTCTAATGATGTCATAGAGAAAAGAAAGAGGATCACCATCAAATCTTATGATGACATGGAGCACAATTCAAAAGGGACAATCAGGCTACCTGTTTAAATAGGAACAACAATAATAGAAACTACTTGTCAAGTACTGGATCTCAAGCTTGCATACAAACTCCTTTTGGGTTGACCATGGATTCATTCTTTGAAAGTAGTACCATCTACATTCCATCAATGCCTAAAGTTTCCTTATGACAATAAGGGAATTACCATATATGTTGACACCAAACCCTTCCATTACTATGCTAAATTGGAAGAAAAGTATAGAAAAATATAGAAAATACCCAACAATGATATATCTTTTCATTCCTTTTCATTCATTGACCCAACATTACTAGTTTCATCCTCCACTACACCATCTTCAATAGAAGTACCTAAATTTGATACCAAGATCCACGTGCTTGATAAGGGCTATGGGGAATACCACTTCAACTAGTATTTTTGTATTGGGATGCTTCCCCCCACACCAAAAACATATGGAGGACCAAACGAGATCATGAATGTTCAAACTATAACGATGATAGTCAAACCCACCATCTTCACCAAGTGGGGTGACATGCAAGATGAGGAAGTATGCGGAGAACATTAATCTTCATGGATCTACAAAGAAGAAGGATGAGAATACCCACTACCTCCCCTTCCTATTGATGAAAACAACAAAGGGTATCAACTAGTGAAAAACATGGGGTTTATTGGACAAGGTGGCCTTGGTCTACATGGATAAGGTAGAAGAGAACCAATCATCATGGAAAAGCACCCCAAGAATCTTGGACTGGGTTATGGTTCATCTAACATGATTACCCCAAATATTAAAAAATACCTCTTATGAAGAAGGAGCTACTTCTACCACTGATGAGACATCGAATATGTGTGAACATCTAGGTGATTACCTATATATCCAAAACATTTTTGAAATCCTTAATGTAAATACTATCATCGTTGAACCTACATCTGAAACCACATTTGATGACGACCATATTGAGACATATTCCAATGAGTACAAATGGGATTCCTATGAATCTAGTGAATACAACCTAGATACCTTATGGAGCTTTGAAAAAAAAATGTCCCTGACCTAGCAACAACATCCATAAGCTTTGGTGATACTAACAACAAAATATCCTTACATTATCCACAACTGATAGATTGGGACCAACATCATACTTTAGTTTTGGATACATTGCAAAATGATGAGGCTATTGTGGAGTTCATGGGACTTCAAACCAATATACTATGAGGAGATCACAAAGTAGGGTTTGTAATTGAACTAGATCAAGGAGCATATTTCAGAGGGGAGATTATGTATTCCAGTCACAAAATAACTTACAAAATTTAAAAATAAAAAAGAAGTCCCCTAAAAAAAACCATGTGGCTTTATCAGATCCATAAAAGAGAAAAAAAGGATGCATCTAAATGTGAAAACCTCTCTGAGACACCCAAATATGGGATGTTCAATCTCCCCACAATAAAGTAGCAAGAGAAATCAACAGTCCTAGTTGAAGACACTAAAACTATAAATATTTTCACAGTAGAAACACCCAAAATCACATATCATGTAGCATCACTTGATCTTGAAGAAAAGGTGAACTTCTCAACGTTTATCAATGAAAGGAAAATCAACTTCTCGTGGAAATATACAGACATGCCAGGGATAGATCCAGCATTGGTCGTACACCACCTAGCCATATTTCCTAGAGCTAAACCCATCAAGCAAAAGCTACAGAAGATGCATCCACATATAACACTTTTGGTAAAAATAGAACTATAGAAACTACTAGATGTGGGCTTCATCAGACCAATTGATTATCTTGAATGGGTGTCAAATCTAGTACCAGTATCAAAGCCCATTGGGGGCATAAGAATTTGTATGGACTTCCAAGATCTAAACAAGGCTTGCTCGAAGGATGACTGCCCTCTTCCCAACATAGAAATGATTGTAGATATGACTGTAGGGCATGAAATGCTGTTGCTAATGGATGGCTTCTTCGGATAGAATTAGATCAAAATATCCCTCAAGGATCAATGTAAAACATCATTCACTTGTGCATGGGGGACCTTTTGCTAGAATGTCATGCCTTTCAGTCTAAAGAATACAAGAGCAACCTATTAGCGAGCAATGACTACCATATTTCACGATATGTTGTATACAACTATGGAGGATTATGTGGATGACATACTAGAAAAGTCCATCAAAAGAGAAGACCATTTGACCAACCTAGAAAAATTATTTGAGAAGCTCAAACAATACAACTTGAGGCTTAATCCAAAGAAGTGTTTATTTAGAGTAACATCAGGAAAAATTCTAGGGTACATAGTATCAAGAAGAGGAATTGAGGTAGATCCTTCCAAGGTGAAAACTATCTTAGAAATGCCTCCTCCAAGAACATTAAAGTAGCTAAGAATTCTACAGGGGAAACTACAGTCCATCGGGAGATTCATTGCGTAGTTTGCAAATAAGTGCATCCTTTCACCCATCTACTACACAAAGATATCACATTCAAGTGGGATGGCAGATGTGATTAGGCATTCCAACAATTCAATATCTACTCACTCCTCCAGTATTAATGCCACCTATTCCCAATAAAGCAATAATACTCTATGTATCTACAACACAAGCAACTTTAGGAGCTCTCTTAGCACAACTAAATGATAATAACAAGGAAAGAGTGGTCTATTACATCAACTGAACACTGGTGGGCTATGAATTGAACTATTAACCCATAGAAAGAGCATGTCTATCTGTCATCTTTGCAACATAGAAGTTGAGACACTACATCTTGAACAAACAAGTAAAGTTGATCTCAAAAGTAGATCCACTAAAGTACCTATTAGCAAAAGTAGCTCTAATAGGCAAGATTGCTAAATGGGTAATGATATTAAGCAAGTTTGACATAGAGTACATAGACATAAAAGCTATCAAAGGATAAATCATAGCAGATCAACTAGAAGAAGCACTGATGGAAGATCATCATCCTCTCACAACAAAATTTCCATATGAAAGCATACTATTAATAGAACAGTTAAGTTGTTAGACCTTATACTTTGACGGGTCCCACACTCAACATGGCTCAGGAGTAGGTATCTTATTTCTCACCCCACAAGGAGATAGTATACCTAAGGCTTACAAAATTGCTTTCTCGTGTATAAATAACATCTTTAAATATGAAACACTAATCACAGGACTCAAAATGGCCATAGAATGGAGGATAAAAGGACTGTAGGTTTATGGAGACTCTCAACTAGTAATCAGGCAAGTAAATGATGAGTATCAAACAAAGGATGACAAGCTGATGCCATATAAAATAATGGTGGATAGTTTCAAACAATATTTTGTCATCGTTACCTTTGAATAGCTTTCTTGGATCATTAATAGAGCAATCGATGCTATGGCAACAATAGGTTCGATCCTTGACATTCAACAAAACATTCCAAAGTACAAATTCCTTGTGGAGCAACTACTCATATAGACATTCGATATCCCATAATTAGAACTTGTTTGTGATGTTGTTGGTCCTAACTCACCATGGTACCAAGATACATTTGACTATATCCAGCATGGTATCATACCCCCTAATTTAATAACAAGCCAAAATAAGACCTTTATCTGTAGAACCTCCCAATTCACCATCTTAGGTGATACCCTATATAGGCGTAGTCTAGATCGAACATTAATTTGATATATCAACATGGAAGAAGCAAAAACTACTTTATAGGAAGTACACAAAGGTATTTGTGGGTCTCACGTAAGTGGACCTAATCTAGGACAAAAATTTGGGTCTCACACAAGTGAACCTAATCTAGTACAAAAATTGTTGAGAATAGGGTACTATTTGTTGGAATTGGCTTTGTTTGTCATTGATGCCAAAGAGATTTGGAGTGATGTCAAAGGGACTTGGTTTCATCATCTCATTCCTGATGTTGCATTACCTTGGAACTTGTCATGATACTTTGATTGGTATTGGTATAAAGGTTGGTGGAGTTTTTTATGTATCATTGTTTGTAATTGAAGCTTGTTCATTCAGTGATAGGGTTGTTTCATAATAAGGGTTGTAGTGGCATTTGTTCTTTGGTGCTTTGTGGTAGAGTTGTTTTATGACAAGAGGAGTGATGAGAATTGAGATCTTGAGATAAGGTATTGGTGTCAAGAACCATCTTAGATTTACAAAGATCTTGATGATACTTGAAGGACAGTGTTGCTTCACAACAAAGTCATTGTTGATAGAATTGATATCAAAGGTGTTAATGTAACTTTTGTTTTGCATGTCAAAGACAACATTGTAGATGTTGCTTCATGAGTTGTTTCTTGTTCATTCAGGTATCAAATGTTAAAAGCATAGAGAGGATAAGAAAATGATAAAATGCTAAGATTAGGGTTTTTTGGAAGCAATTTTCATATCTTTTAATCCAAATTTCTTAGCATATTTAAAACCATAAGTTTCTAATTCTAGGGTTTATGCTTTTTACAAAGAATGCCAAATCTTAAATACACTTTTGTTATGTTTGAAAAGTGACTTGTAATAGGAGGTCGAGAGTTACTTAAGTAAAGACATTATGGGTTTAAAACCATTGGTTAACTAGCCCTCACTCCTAAGTGTAACTGGTCAGGAAGGTTAATATTCTTTATTCAACCATCTAAAGGAAGATCAATGACTATCTTTTGAAGTTTACTATGGTGGGAGTATGTGATCAAGGGTTTGTGTTTAAACTTTCTTAACAATTATTTTCAGAAGCTTAATCTTTGATGGGAAGTTTAATAGTCATTGTATTTGGTTCTATGGTGTAACTATTTTTTGTGAAGTATGATCAATGGTTACTTTGATGGTGCCAAATTGAAGAAAACATTCCAAATTGAAAGGCTATTTGTATTCCAACGGTCAAGAGTTGTGTTTTGAAGTTGGTATTAATTTGGTTAATTTGGGATGTATGTTTTTGGTGTGAAAAGGAAGATATGTGATGAGACAAAAAAAATGTCTCATCTATTAGCTAAATTAGTGTTTTCTTCAGTCAAAGAGAAGCAGTGAGCCTGAAATTCCAGAGCACCCACTTTGGTTATGAGTCCAATAATGATGAGGAAAGTGAGGGATTTTTAACAGTCGATATTTCATCATATCTTGAAAATTATGATCTAGGTTCTTAATATTTTTGGATAAAAAGTAGGAAACAAGAAGGCAAAAAAACCCATTAAATTTTGCAAAAATTGAGTTTGTGGTTTGAGAGAAAAATTCACCAGTCCATGCACCAAAAAATTCACCAATCCATGCGTCATAGTTTTTGAAACTAAGTAGGATCTAAATGAAGGATAAGTATGATAACATTTATGAAGAGGTTGAGAAGTTTGGGCTTCTATAAGTAGTTAAGGGACAATAGTTGAGAGCATCTAGGGGTAGTTCTAAGCATCTAAGACAAGTTGTTGGGTTGTGCAAACAAATGGAGCATATCTAGGAGGTAGTTTTGGGTAGTTTGAACCTTTTTGCAAGCATATAGGAGCTTTTTTATGAGCTTTAATGATACACAAGGTAAAGGAATGACTTTTTTAGCATTCAAATGTCTTTTTGGAGCTTTTTTAGGGGCTGCAAAATAGGCATATCTGATTTGGACGACCAAAGGAGATTGACTTAGCAAGATAAAGAAAAAATTATCTTTTTTCCCCCAACACATGTTCCTATCTTCTAGCAAGCTGTTGCACAACTATAAGGCTCATATTTTAGACCTTTTTTTTTGGGGAAGAGTTTCATGAAATAATAGAGTTTCATTTCTTAGAAGTCATTTCATTTCTAGTTCTTTACATTTCTAGGATTTCCATTTACAAGTTTCTTAGGATATATTTAATTTCCCTTTGAATGCTTCTTAAGATAGATTTGATTCCAACATTTTCATTTACAGGCTCTTAGAATAGATTTGATTCTAGTAATTTCTTTCATGCAATTTCTTTCCAACAATTTGTAGAAAAAATTCATGTAGATGATTTCTTCTCCCTCTTGCATATCACCATGGACATTGCTCTAGTTTGAAAATTTTAATTAAATGATGAGGAATGCAGTGACCATCAATATGAATAATAGTATTCAATGATTGTAGTTGAGAGCTATGTTTTTCTTTGCATAGATGGAATTATCTGAACATGGTCGCAATTTTTTTGTGTTGAATAAGACAACTGAGAGGGGGGTGAATCAATTGTCACAAATTTAAACCTTTAAATCATTCATTGGAACAAATCCTTAACATTGCTTAAAATGATAAAACATTAGGTGCAAGTGCAGAAACTGAAAACCATCACATAAACATAACACCAAATTTGTGGAAAACCCAATAAGGGAAAAACCATGGTGAGGATTAACTCATACTATAGAGAATTCGAAATCGATTAAAAAGGCTCATTTCTTGAGAAACAAGGCTCACTGTCAAAACAAGGACTCACTGTCTAGATCAGGACTCACTGTCCAACAGGGCTAACTACTCAGAGGGCTCACTGCCACAAAGATACAAAGAAGATAAAAGATATATGTTATAGAGAGAAGATAATCTTCGTGCAATAGAGATTTCCACCATAATATTCTCAACCACTTGTAGACATGCATGAATGATAGAGTACATCTTCAACTCACTGCATTTGGAAACTCAACATTTAGACTTCACACTAATATGCCACACTTGCATCACACACACCAAAAAATTCACATCTATTTTGCATCTATCTGCTCTATTTCTTTGCACTTATCTCTCTTTGTACATCTTTTCACTACTAACTCATCCAATATTTATACCATCTTCAACTTTGAAACATATCCAATGTCAGTCATCCATAAATGAATTCAAATTAGGTCAGTGCCAAAACATCCTAGGGTGGAATTAGAATGAGGGAAACCCAAACACATGCTTGATGAAGACCCAAGTAGGTCCAACACACTTCATCAACTTCAAAGATAGTGTTCAACACAAGGTCGACCAAACTAGTGTAAAACACATAGAACAATTAAGCATGAACCTTCCAAATACTGAAATTATCTTCAACATGGTTATAAAAACTTAACTCTAGAACTGCAAGTCATAAGAATTTACCAAAGAGAAATCCAGACCAACAAAATTTCTCTCGAACCTCAGACAAAAACACAGAAAACCACAGTTCATAACTGGTGAACAAAACTTGCACTGCACAATAAATTAGAAGCCAAAAATATGGATATAGCAACTTCAAACAAACATGAACAACATATCTAAACCACAAAAATGTAGGAGAAAATCCTGGAGCAAAACTCGGAGCAACCACTGAACACTTGCAACCTTTCTTCAATACAATTTTCTCAATATCCTTGACATGAATAGCCAATAACCTGCATCCATGACATCAATGACAACAACCAGTTGATAACCAATTGACCAGTTGACATCAATGACAACACCTTCATTATTGGAACAGTTTGAAGTTTGTTTGGAAGAAATATCAGTGTGTGAGAGAGATCATATGTGACTGGTGCTCTATATGTGTATTTAAAGAAGATTAACAATAAGGGTGTATGTTCTGAGGTATGAAGGCAATTTTTAGAATTGTTATATTTGATTGATGAATTAGTGTTGATGTATGTGTGAATAAGGGGGATGGATTTTTTGGTGTTGCAAAGATAGAGCAGTGAATTAAATGGAAACAAAGTAACCCTCTAAGTTTTGTTTATTTCTCCTGAAGTGATGTATGTTTGCCAATGAGGCATGGTGATTTGCTAGTGAGGCATGTTAGTTTTCTAGTGAGGCATATTGTGTAGCCAGTGAGGCTTTTCTAGTGAGGCATATTGTGTAGCCAGGGAGGCTTTTCCAGTGAGGCATATTGTGTAGCTAGTTGATTCGGGGGATATTTTCACTAAAAATTGAAATGTCTCCAATACTCTAGATTTTAGCACCATCAGAAAGAGCTCGATGTCCTAATTCCAGCGCAACTTGAACGGGGTAAAAAGGAGGCCGTTTGCACAAGTTATAGCCAGTCAAACCTTGGGTCAAACTGCCATTAGGGGTCATCCAGGAAGCAAAAAAAATGATCCTCCCAAAAATCAACAAAAGTGGCATCAATTCAAAGAGCTTGTCGAGATTAATCCGACAACATTTGTTTCATCGAAATCTAACATCGTATGCTCAAGATATTGGTGGTCAAAGTTTTCAGTTGACTTAGTTGACCAAAAGGTACGAGTGATGACATTAACATGCTGACATGGCAGGCAGTGCCATACAAATTATGAGGTGGACCAATTAGAACTTTCCACGTGTCATCCATATGATGACGTGGCAGAGGACGTGTCAGGTGACGTGGCAGACCGTATATACCAGTGAGCATTACGTGTAGCCGAGTCAGCGTTGTCGATGAATGAAATTCTGCCACGTGGCAATCTTCTGGTGTGCCATGTGTCTGTCGTCCATCATCCGCATCGACAAGCAGTTGTTGAGTCAGTCAAGAGACTTTGTTGGGGCTCGACCTTGTGACCTACGGAGCAGCCAAAATAGTAGGCGACTGTTGCACCATGCATACCCGTCAATAACAGATATGAGCCTGTTTCCTTTTGTCATGTTTATGTTTGGGGTTTGTTTTAAACAAACGATGGCCGACGGGTTTGGAACCTGTAACCACTGGCTTAGCATAATGAAGACCTACCGATAGGCCACCGATGTGTCTTTGTTTATAGTTAGGGTCTGTTTTATTTTGTTGCATGTTTATTGGCCGAGCCATAACAAATAGGCCATTTTTGTTGATTAACCCCCTAACCATTTAAACTAAAGGGGTCTAAAAGATAAATAAGCCAATATATGAGTTGTTGAGGGGGGGTTAGACATTTAATATTTTTGTTAAGCCTATTTAGGCATATTTTATGTATAAAAGGGGGTAGTAAGCCTTGGTTTTTGGAAGTTCAGTTAATGTAAAAGGAGAGAACAGGTGACAGGTGAACAAAGGAGATTTCTTAGAGATTTTTTGAAGACAATTCCGCACATTGGAGGCATGATATGCTAATGTGTTTAAGAGGAAAAGTCTTGGTGCAATTGTAATTTCTTTTTGGAGATTAATCGGATTGGTCACTCTATTGGAGCGGACCCAAAGACGTAGTCATGTTTGTGGCAAACTCCGTTATTAGATCGTTTGCACTCTCTCTCTTCTTCTTTCTTAATTTTTGTTCTTTCCACCTTAAGTTTTTGATGCATAATTTCAATAATGTATGCATGAATTGTATTTCGATTAAGTTGTTATAGTTAAGCATTCAAATACGCAATCTAGTCTAGATCCTTAATCAGATCACTAGTGAGGCATAGAGTGTAGCTTGTGAGGCTTTGCCAATGAGGCATAGTATGTAACCAGTGAGATTTTGTCCTGTGAGGCTCAATGAAACTTATTTTCAGAGTGTTTTTTTCACCCTTTAGGGTTTTCCACTCATAAAACTTGTGTTACATCTCTTGGTGGTTTACCATATTGTGCTTGATTTTTCATCTTCTTTCAAGTATTATGTTTTGATTTGCACATCATTGTGGCTCCCTCAACATTCAATATCTATAATGTTTGAAGTGTTTTCAATGGGTCTCTTTGCATAAGACAAGTGAATTAAGTATTGAAATTTGATTTCTCATTAGACCACTGATTCATCCCCCTCTCAATGGTCTTGTACTCCAACACATGGTATTAGAGCCTTAGGTTTGTTGCACAAGTTTAATCAACTTAAGATATCTTGGTAGTGGAGTAATTATCATGGAAAAAAGTAAAAGAAACAAAGGAAAAATAAATACCCAACAAAATGCTAAACAACAAGCACCACCTAAACCAAATACAAAGGATGATGAAGAAGCAATTATAAGAAATGACTTACAAATTGAAGAAGATACAAGGGTAGAAGATTATTTTGTAGTTGAGAATGCTGACAACGAAGGAGACTGCTTTGTGAGTGAATATGAACAAGAGGATGATAAAGATGAATGTGAAATTGATATTGAAGGTGAACTCATTTGTTCTGTAGATGAGGTCAAGAAACTTAGAAAAGAGAACCAAAGATTAAAGTTTTAGCTTCAAGAAGAAAAGGTTTCCAAGACCAAAACACTTTCAGATATCAAAGAAGCAGTAAAACTAATCATAGATTTGAAGGTACAAGTTGTAGAAGTTAAGAAAATAAAGGTTATAAATCAATTTAAGGAAAAAGAGGTTGATTGTGAAAGATATGAATCAAAGATAGTTTCTTTGAGAAAGGAACTATAAAATGTATCTTCTAAGTTACACAATAATCTTCAATTTGAAAAGAGCACCAAATGCTTAAATGAGATGTTAAGCAAGCAAAAATGTCACAAGGATACTATTGGTTTAGGTTTTGAAAAAGGAAAAATTTCTAAGGTTAGAGAAACTCAAAGGAAAAAAATAGATCTAAACTATCATTCTGCAACTCCTAAGGCTAAAGACAAGAAGAAGATAAAAGAAAGTACCCCTTCATAAGCCAACAACAACAAGTTTAGAAGATCTTTTCATTCAGGACAACATCGAATGTCTAGGTTTGGAAATTATTTTCATGGTTATTGTTATTCATGTTATGAATTTGGTCATAGAGAAATAGAGTGTTGGATGCATGAAAAAAATTTTGGATGGAATAAGAGCTCTTATGAATGGTCAAATAGAAGAAGTAAGGTCCTATATTATAAATGCAACCATCTAGGTCACACTACAAGTTTTTGTAACACACCAGTAAGAAATGATGTTTTTGGATTCTCAAGAAGATATAATTCTTTTACTTCTCATGTTGGTAACAAGGTCATATGCTATAGATGTAATAAGATTGGACATAAAGTACAATATTTTAGAAGTAGTTTAATGGAACCTTTCAATCATTAGAAGAAGACAGACACTATGAAAGTTTGGAGAAGAAAGCAAGAGAAAGAGAAGAATGAACCAAAGCTTGTGCATATTGCACAAGAGACATCTATGAGTGGATAAAGAGTAGCATGAGGTCAGGGGAAGATGTTTATAGTTTTATCATTCAAATCCCTAGAAAACTAAATAAGTTGTAAAGGTTGTAGTTAAAAAAAATCAATGAATTCATTGATGTAGAGTAGGGAAGCTTTTGATAAAAGCAACACAATTTAAGTTGTCTCAACCAACTTTCAAATCCACAAAACCCTATCAAAGGTGCTTTCCTTCACAACTTCACCAATTCTCTTGTAGGTCTGTAATAGAGGTTTCCTAACCTTAACTCACAAATCCAACCACAAACCCACAACCTAATTACCATTCCAAGTACCCATTTTTGTGTTCTTCAACATATCTTTCTTCCACATGAGGTTGTTTCAGACTTTCATGTCCTAAAAAGGACTGGTGCATTGAACATGGCTCCAATTAGCCCAAAATTACAAAGCAACACACGTTTAACCACCTTGCCAACCCAAAAACTCTATAAACAGTCTTTTACCAAACCTCAAAACCTTTGAATCAAGTAATTTTATCCTCCAAGACACTGCCCCAAACACCAAACCAATAAACCCTTGGTTTTGACTAGTTTAGGGAGGGTTTTATGAAACTATACATTCCCAACCACATTTCTCATCGACAAAACCTGAAACACATGTAATTAGATTTTCATATGCTTAATAGACCTTCAAATTTTGCATCCCCAAAGGTTTTCCTCAAATACCTACTCTTAATCATCAAATTTCACCCAAAACTCACAAAATTGCCAACTAAGGCATCACACTAAACCTCTTAAAAGCCCTCCCCTACTCCCAAAAACCATTCTAACATTTGAGCCTACTATTTTGGACCCATTCCACCAAGCCACAGTGAATACAATCGGTGGAATGGCCATTAGTTCATTTTTTTGGTATCTACAAACCCTTAAATAGGATGCTACAAACCACCTACAGAAAAATGGACTATAAAATCTTTACTGTTTTATGAAATAAAACACCACAAAGACCAAAATACTTTTAACTCATGTGTGCATCCAATTCAAATCACCTTCAACCAATTTCTCACAGTATGGGTCCATACAAACTCCTGCAACAACACTGTACAATGAAAATATATAGAATTTTAATGGAAAACAGAGATTCTATAGCTTAGTATTCAAGAAAATAAACACTCTCTCTTCCTCAAGCCTTTTCAATGCCTTTTAAACTTGTTCCAATCAAAACAAAATGACCCCTAATTGAATTTTAAACTACTAACCATTGGTATTCCAAAAAGATGCATTTTTGCACTTTCCCAACATGACAACATTTACAAAATTGCAAAAATGACAAAATAAACACTCAATCGACTAATGAACTACATTACATTATGAGTGTTCTATTAAGACCTTATTGAATTGACAAAAATTAAGACACACCTAAAACTATCAAAAGACTTTACTTGACCACATTTGCATAAAATGAGTTTGGTGCCCTTGCACTATACACCCAGCCTGGAAAAAGTTCCAAGTCCCTTGGAAACTCTATTGTAGCTTGTCCACCCCTAAAAAATTCATCTCTTTGATTTGAAAAAACTCCTTTGATCTGAAAAGACTCCTTTGACTGGTAAACCTTGAAAACTTGCACTGTACTTGACATTCATGAACTTGTTGCCTACTTAGCAATGCTCCAACCTTGCAAACTGATTTGATGAACATGATATGACCTTCCTATCATCTAAAACTAATGTAAAACTTGCCTTTGTGCTGCAAACAATCCTTTCCCAGCTCTATCTCTGACTGTCCACTCTTTCCCTCTTATTGCATGCTCAAATTCACTTATTTGTCTTTGCTTTGCACCTTGACTCACTTCAGCTTTTCCTCTGATATCTTGCAATAGATTCTTTTCCCTCATAACCTTTGCATTATCAGACCTACATACCACTGTATTGATAGTATTTAATTTTCCACTAACCTCTTTTACAATCAAAGGATAAATCAGAGTCCCTACCACAATTCCATCATGTTTTTCTAACTAATTTTTAGCATTCACAAGGAATTCATCCTTGACCTTCTCTGTTTCAACCTTTGTCACTAAATCACCATCTTTTCTCTCCAATCTTGGACCTTTCTCCAAATTCACTGTCGTAATACCTTCTTCCTTTGCAATGGATGCATACGCTTTGTTTTTATCTTCCTCAAGTTTTATGAACTCCTTCTTCCCCATCATGATCACTCTTGCTGCCTTGTTTTGTTCCTTCACATATTCAACCAATGGAGTCTATAGACACCTAAAAATGACCTCAATCTGATATGTATTGGCTCTCCCATCATAAATGGTATGTCTATCAAACTGCCATGGTCTCCCAAGTAATAGATGATAATAATTCATTGGAAAAACATGATAAAGTACTCTATCCTTGTAACCACCAATTTAAAACTCAACTAAAGCTTGTTTACAAACAAAATGGATTTATCATCATTCAACCAAGATACCTTATAGGGTGTTTCATGAGAAATTTTCTCCAAGTTCAACTTATCTACCATTTCATTTGATACCATATTGTTACTGGAACCTGAATCTACCACAACTTTGCATACCTTACCTTTGCATTTGCATGTGGTTTTGAACAATGTCCTCCTTTGTGTAGATTCCTTCTCTTTGGATGCCTTTAGAAGTTGTCTTCTTACCATCAAAGATTCTCCCACTTCTGGAGTAGCAAGATGACAAAGTGAATTGACACTTTCACATTCATCTTCTTGAACTAATTGTACTCTTTTATCACTTCTTCTTTCACCACCACTTGAAGTAGAACCTTGCTTTTCAGGGCACTTGAATGTTGGATGACCAAACTCATTACAATGATAGCATCTACTTGAAAATGAATTTGAATTCTTACCTCCACCAAATCAGCCTCTAGAGCCTCTGAAACCTCCTCTTTGATCAATCTTCTCTTGTCCTTTGTGTGCACCTTCTTAGCTTTCACTTGTTTGTCTTGAAGTAGAAAAGGATCCCATTCCTCTTGAAGTGTTGCCTCTACCTCTACTTGTATTTTGATCTTTTCTTCAACCCTTACTGCCATTTGATAACATTCTTCAACCATTCTTGGATTTTCCAATGTTAGTTCATCTTGAATATTAAATCTCAATCCACTCAAATACCTAGCAATATTTTCATTCTCATCTTCATTATGACTAGACCTAATAGTTAACTTGTAAAATTCTTTAGTATATGCCTTAAAATACATTTCTTTTTGCT
Source organism: Sequoia sempervirens (assembly GCA_007258455.2). Lineage (NCBI taxonomy): Eukaryota > Viridiplantae > Streptophyta > Pinopsida > Cupressales > Cupressaceae > Sequoia > Sequoia sempervirens. Next base: position 11,350,751 of record VDFB02000013.1, on the reverse strand, counting down.
TTAAACCTTGAAGTCTCCTAAATATTTGAAAAGCATAATCAGAAGGAAAAAAATTACCTTTCATTTTGTCTACCATTCTATCCCAAGATACAATCTTTGATTTACCTCTTTTTCTTCTTTCATATTTCACATAATCCCACCACAAAAGTGCATGGCCCTTCAGCTTTGTCTTTGCAATCTTCATCCTTTTCTCTTCAGGAACATCTTCACATTCAAAGTAGTTGTCCAAGGCTGCAACCCAATCCAAAAATTCTCCATCATTCAGATTACCACCAGATTTAGGCACATCAATCTTCACCTCATTTCTATCATTCTTGACCTCCCTCAACAACTTAGCCATCCTCTAATCATCAGGATCCAATTCTTCTCCCACATCTTCAAATTCTTCTTCCTCTTCTTGATCAGAATCACTCTCATCACCCATGTCTACATCTCTTCTCTACCTTGTTTCCAGAGCAACAAGTCTTTCTTTCAACTCCCTTATCTCTTTAGCATTCTTTTCCTTCAATTCATTCATTTCTTTAGCCATACTTTTTTATTTTAGAGGAATCTTGCCTTTCAACCTTCAATCTTTCACTGCTTCTAGCTATAACTCTCTCCTTTAGAATATCTACTTCCTAAGCTCTTATACCAATTGATGCAGAGTAGGGAGGCTTTTGACAAAAGCAACAAAATTCAAGTTGTCTCAACAAACTTTTAAATCCACAAAACCATATCAAAGGTGCTTTCCTTCACAACTTCACCAATTCTCTTGTAGGTCTACAATAGAGGTTTCTTGACCTTAACTCACAAATCCAACCACAAAATCACAACCTAATTACCACTCCAAGTACCCATTTTGGTGTTCTTCAACATAGCTTTCTTCCACATGAGGTTGTTTCAGACTTTCATGTCCTAAAAAGGACTGGTACATTGAACAGGGCTCCAATAAACCCAAATTTACAAAGCAACACGCGCTTAACCACCTTGCCAACCCAAAAAATCTATAAACAGTCTTTTACCAAACCTCAAAACCTTTGAATCAAGTAATTTTATCCTCCAAGACACTGCCCCAAACACCAAACCAATAAACCCTTGGTTTTGACTAGTTTAGGGAGGGTTTTATGAAACTATACATTCCTAGCCACATTTCTCATTGACAACACCTCAAACACATGTAATTAGATCTACATATGCTTAAAAAACCTTCAATTTTTTTTCCCCAAAGGTTTTCCTCAAATACCTACTCCTAATCATCAAATTTCACCCAAAACTCACAAAATTGCCAACTAGGGCATCACACCAAACCTCTTAAAAGGCCTCCCCTACTCGCACAAACCATTCAAACATTTTCCCCTACTATTTTGGACCCATTGCACCAAGCCACAGTGAATACAATTGGTGGAATGGGCCATTAGTTCATTTTTTTTGGTATCTACAAACCCTCAAATAGGATGCTACATACCACCTACAAAAAATGGACTATAAAATCTTTACTGTTTTATGAAATCAAACCCCACAAAGACAAAAATACTCTTAACTCTTGTGTGCATCCAATTCAAATCACCTTCAACCAATTTCTCATAGTATGGGTTTGTACAAACCCTGAAACAACACTGTACAATGAAAATATACAAAATTTTAATGGAAAACAAAGATTCTATTGCTCGGTATTCAAGAAAATCAACACTCTCTCTCTTCCTTGAGAATTTTCAAGGCCTTTTAGACTTGTTCCAATCAAAACAAAATGATCCCCAACTAACTTTTAAACTACTAACTGTTGGTATTACCGAAAGATGCATTTTTGCACTTTCCCAACATGACAACATTTACAAAATTGCAAAAATGACAAAATAAACACTCAATTGACTAAATGACCTACATTACATTATGAGTGGTCTATTAAGACCTTATCTAATTGAAAAAACTCAAGACACACCTAAAACTATCAAAAGACTTTACTTGACCACATTTTCATAAAATGAGTTTGGTGCCCCTACACCATTCATGGAAGTCAGTTTGTAGATACTCATTATTTTGATATTTGTGTCGTCATATTCATGGCGTTGATATTGTTGGTGCAAAAATGTCATAAATTTGCTTCAATATTATTTCATTCATCTTATTGTGTTGATCATATTATGAATACAAGAGAACTTTAGTGAAATATATGGTTGAGACATAATTAGAGATTGTTAAAGAGTCATTGACATTGAATATTCAAAAGATTGCATAATGATCACTGCAAATAGTGCTTTTTATTTTTTTCTCTTAGTTTGTTGGTTGTTCTTTGAGGAAATTTTCTTGGATATACCAATAGGTTGGGTATGGTGATAGTCTTACCACAATGTTGTATTGTCCTAAGGGTATCTTGTTGCAAAGGTGTGAAGTACAATGTGCCCTAATGACAGTATGATAGTGATTTTTGTCATGATATTCATGAATCAAAAGTTTATATTGATGTTCTTTGGAATCATAGAGTTCCTTGATTATTTCTTCATGATATTGATGCAAGTTTTGCAAAGGGACTTGTTTACTATTTGTCAAAGCTACTTGTTCACATGGTATTCAAAGTGTTGTTTCAATTCATTTTAGTGCTACTTTAGGACAAACAAAGACTTTGTTGATCTTTTCATGATTGGAGGCATTTATTCACTCTTATCATGATTCATCTTGTCAAAGAGTGATATGCTATTTAGACAGTGGTGTTTTGATCAAAGCTTACCTATGATACTCATGCACAGTGATGTCTAACAATGATATCATTTACTGTTTTCTAGTGCTACAACTGCGACCTTGGTAGGCAATGGTTTGTTTGTTTTGGTTATATTGCACTCTTGTCTTGGTAATGTTTCAAGGAGTAAATGAACAACTTGCTGAGTCTTCTTGCATATAGTAAAGACCTTTTTATAATGAGTGCTCAGTGCAATCTCATCTTGCATATACATAGTGGAGTGTGGAGTGTGTGTAAGGAAAATCAGATGTGGAAACAATTCTCCTAACGTCAATACCTCAGGAAAGAATGTAGATACACTTAAAATTTTTACAATTATAGTCCAATTAAGATGCACTATGAAACAGATAACAGAAACATAGAATTTGATAATCACACATGAACACCAGATATACATGGGAAAACCCTTATGGGAGAAAAACCCACCACACCAAGAGAAATCACTTTGTATTACAGTAATGAGGATTACATACAAATGATAGACTTATCTTTTTGGTGTCTGTTTACAGCAGCATTCACCATGTACAATTTGTTTCAGAAACCTTCACATTACAGTCCACATAATAGAATTCATTCACTGATACAATCACACATCAATATGTTGAATCAACCAACTGACCACAATCTGCAATCTCAGAGTATATCCAACTCAATCTATGTCTGTCAAACTTCCTTGCAGAACTGTCACAATGAACAAACTCCCAACGGTTCCAATTCGGCTCCTCTGATTTGTCCATGAGATGCCACATCAGAAAGTCTTATTCGGTCAACAAAATTCGCACTATGTTGGCATCTCGGTGAGACACTAGTAGTGTCTCGTCGATGCCACAAAACCTTCATATTGATGTCGCCAAGAGTCACCGTAGTCGCCAAGATGTTTCACCGAGCTTACAACATGTATCGGCTTCAGTATTCCTTTCGGCAAGACTATCGTTCTCGCCAAGACATCTCAACAAGCTTTCTTATGTTACCCAAAGCACCAAATAGTCGGCGAGACCTATCGCTGTCACCAGGAGATCATAGCGAGGTCCAAAAGTCTCATAGATATGAGTTTACCATTCAACAAGAGTATCGTGCTTCGGTGAGACTTCATATTGATGACACAAGTCACACCAAAGAAACATTCTGTCGGCAGGACATTCATTCTCGCCAGGACCTCACGCTGAGACATTAAAGATTATACCGATGAGATCACAAGTCATATCAAGCTCCAAAGGATAGTCGGCAAGACATACCGCTATCGGCAAGAGGTCTCATCGAGCAACATAGAGATACACTGAAAGCATACAATTATCGGCAAGATCAATCTCCTTCGCTGAGACTCTACTCCGAGATCCATAAAGTTACCCCGATAGCCATAGGCTATCGGCAAGACATCCTCTAGTCGCTAAGACCTCTCTTCGAGATCCTTTGTGTTAATCCGATGACTAACACTGAGCCTTCATTGGTGAGACTTTTGTACATCGGTAAGACTAATTACCGATAGACTATACGCTATGCCGAAGACCACAAAGTGAAAACATCCTGTCAGCGAGACATTCGCTTTCATGGTGACTTCTCACCAAGCAGTCATAGGTTATCCCGAAGCCCGTGGTCGCCAAGAGTCTCCCCGACGTCCGATTGAATGGCCTATCGGCCAAATAACTCCATGAGTGCTAAGAGGTCATACCAAACACTCCTTGTCACAATGACATGCTCAAAAGGAAACGACGTTTGGCAAGACAAAAGCTAGGTCACAGCGACCTGTGCATAACATGATGATACAAACTGCTTGTCGGCCAGACATTGAAACTGTCACACCGACTTGGATCTAATGGAGGTTTCAACCTGTATTGTTTGAGGCACACATTTCCAACAGTGTGGAGTACTTCAAGTCTAATGATCAGTGACTCAACACCATATAGTGCCATTATTTTACATCTTTTTCTGACAATGGTCTTCATATGTAATATGACAATGCTCTCCATACTTGGTTTGGTAGTTTGTAAAAGGGGGAGAATATGGCCTTATAATTCTTGCTTGTGATAGTGATATGGCTGTAAAGTATTGGCCAGTTCAGTGTTTGATAATGCAAGAATAATTATATTCACAAATCTCTCAATCAAGACATTGAATGAGTGATAATATCTTAGTCACAATATAAAGTGCTATTCATTTCTTAATCACATAGGACAAAGGAAAAATATCGTTTTGTCGTGAAGTATTCTTGTTGCATGGGTTTAGTGATAGTGCAAGTGCCTTGACATAAATGAAAGTGGTTTGGTACATATTGGTGTGTTGTTTTGAGAGCTCTTGCTACAAAGGAGTGATTGGATGGTAATGCACAGTTTGATGATATGTATGCACTAATTTTAACATTGATATGCACGGTATTGTCCATGATATGCCAGACATTAATAGTGGTTTGTAGGAGTAATGATTTAATTTGAATCACATAGAATCCTTTATGCAAACCTTATCTTCTTTATGTGGTTTTGATGTCAAGTATTGATATGGAATACAAGTGCCAGTACTGATGATTCATAGTATGATGCTTTAGTTGTTCCATAATTACTTTCTTATTCTTTTAGCACAATACAATGATCTGGTTGACATTGTTCTTGATTGATAACATTAACAGATTTAAATGATAGTCTGGATGGATCTTGAACATTACTATTTGTCTTAAAATTTATAGGGGTAGTAAATTTCTTTGTGACAATGTGCTAATATCATAGTAGTTTTGATCCTACTGATAGTGATATTGTTGTAAGGATATGTAGATGCTAAAGTAGTATGGTATTAGAAATAGCAGTGATATGTTTTTCTCTTTACTTTATCTAGTGTGTAGACAAGATTCCATGAAGTACTGGTATGTAGTGGTATGGCTCTTGAATAGTAAGATGATGCTTAGATAATTGAAAAGTCATGTAGTAGATGCTTATATAGTGATCTCCATCACAGTTTCATTATCTCTGGACTAGTTGTTATTGCATAGTGTTGTTTTTGTCTTGGAAGACCCTTGTTGTAAGGATTTTGTGCCCATGCTAGTCTTTTTCATATTAACAATGGTAAACCAATATCATATTGATATGACAGTACTATGATAGTGCCATTCAATGGTATTTATCAATGATGAAGTTTGAATAGTGAAAGTGAAAATCATTGGGGTCTCATGCTCAGTTGTGAATCTTTTTTTGCCAGTGTGTAATCATGAAGACAAGTTCTCTTCTTTAAATGGAGGTTTTCAATGCAAGAAATAGTGCTTGGCAGTGCAATGGATTGCATTAGCCTTTTCTTTAGTGCTAGGTTGGTGTTGACAATATAAAATGCTCTTAGTATATAGTGGTCTTCATTCCTTTTGGAATGCTTGGTGCTGGTGCTCTCAATAATTGATGGTTTTGTCTTGAGGATCTTCTCTTATATGGAGTGACTGTATATCACTGTTGTTCCAAAATCTTGACTTGATCCAATAGATTTCAAACTGAGACAAATGCTTCCTATTGGATAGTGTTCTTCTCCTTCTTTCATGATACAATGCATAGTAGGTTTGTCTTCACAGTGGTTTCTCTCATTCTTCTAGCTTATGATCTATGGTGATAGTAGTGTTATCATTTTGCAATGCTTGCTAGTGCTATGGTTGGTTTATAGTTTGTGCAGTTACCTTGCTTACATGCCCTTTGTCATTGTTTTCAAAGAGACTTGGAGTGATGTCAAAGGGACTTGGTTTCATCATCTTATTCTTGATGTTGCATTACCTTGGAACTTGTTATGATACTTTGATTGGTATTGGTACAAAGGTTGGTGGAGTTGTTTATGTATCATTATTTTTCATTGGAGCTTGTTCATTCAATGACAAGGTTGTTTCAAAATAAGGGTTGTAGTGGCATTTGTTCTTTGGTGCTCTATGAAAGAGTTGTTTTATGACAAGAGGTGTGATGAGATTTGAGAGCTTGAGATAAGGTATTGGTGTCAAGAACCATCTTGGATTTACAAAGATCTTGATGATACTTGAAGGATAGTGTTGTTTCACAACATAGTCAGTGTTGATAGCATTGATCTCAAAGGTGTTAATGCAACTTTTTTTTTTCATGTCAAAGATAACATTGTAGATGTTGCTTCATGAGTTGCTTCTTGTTCATTTAGGTATCAAATGTTAAAAACATAGAGAGGATAAGAAAATGATAAAATGCTAAGATTAGGGTTTGTATCAAGCAGTTTTCATATCTTTTAATCCAAATTTCTTAGCATATTTAAAACCCTAAGTTTATAATTCTAGGGTTTATGCTTTTTACAAAGAATGCAAAATCTTAAATACAATTTTGTTATGTTTGAAAAGTGACTTGTAATAAGAGGTCGAGAATTACTTAAGTAAAGACATTATGGGTTTAAAACCATTGGTTAACCACCCCTCACTCCTAAGTGTAACTGGTCAGGTAGGTTAATATTCTTTATTCGACCATCTAAAGGAAGATCAAAGAATATCTTTTGAAGTTTAATGTGGTAGGAGTATGTGATCAAGGGCTTGTATTTAAACTTTCTTAACAGTTATTTCCATAAGCTTAATCTTTGATGAGAAGTTTGACAATCATTGTATTTAGTTCTATGGTGTAACTATTTTTTGTGAAGTATGATCAATGGTTACTTTGATGGCGCCAAACTGAAGATAAATGTTCCATATTGAAAGGTTGTTTGTGTTCCAATGGTCAAGAGTTGTGTTTTGAAGTTGGTATTAATTTGGTTAATTTGTGATGTATGTTTTTGGTGTGAAAATGCATATATGAATAATAGTATTCAATGATTGTAGCTGAGAGCTATGTTTTTCTCTACATAGATAAAATGATTTGAACATGGTCATAGGTGTTTGAAGTTTTTTTGGAAGAAATGTCAGTGTGTGAGAGAGATCATAGATGACTGGTGCTCTATATGTGTATTCAAAGAAGATTAAAAATCAAGGTGTGTGTTCTGAGGTATGAAGGCAATTTTTAGAATCATTATATTTGATTAATGAATCAGTGCTAATGTATGGAAACAGAGTAAAACTTTAAGTTTTGTTTATTTCTCTTGAAGTGATGCATGTTTTCTAGTGAGGCATGGTGATTTTACAGTGAGGCATGCTAGTTTTCTAGTGAGGAATATTGTGTAGCTAGTGAGGCATATTGCGTAGCTAGTGAGGCATATTGTGTAGCCAGTGAGGCTTTGCCAATGAGGAATATTGTGTAGCCAGTGAGGCATATTATGTAGCCAATGAGGCTTTTCTAGTGGGGCATAGAGTGTAGCTAGTGAGGATTTTCCAACGAGGCATAGTATGTAACTAGTGAGGTTTTGACCAATGATGCTTAATGAAACTTATTTTAAGAGTGGTGTTTTCACCTTTTAGGGTTTTACACTCATAAAAATTGTGTTATGTCTCCTCTTGGTAGTTTTCCATATTTTGCTTGATTGTTCATCTCTGTCCAAGTATTATGTTTTGATTTGCATATCATTGTGAATCCCTTAACATTTAATATCTATAATGTTTGAAGTGTTTTCAATGGGTCTCTTTGTATAAGAAAAGTGAGTTAAGTATTGAAATTTTATTTTTCATTAGACCACTAATTCACCCCCCCTCTTAGTGGTCTTATACTCCAACACTATTGGCCTTTAATGGAACAAGAATGCATTCAGTACTCAAGAAAATGTTGTCAATGCCAACAACACAATTTTCTTGTTCACACATTGACATAGGAATTGAGACCTATAACAACACCATGGCCTTTCTCATGGTGGGGATTAGACTTGGTAGGTAAGATCTCTCGAAATTCATCAAATGGGAACAAGTTCATTATCATTGCAACTAAATACTTCATGAAGTGGATAGAATCAATTCCATTAATATACATAATAGGGAAATAGTTATCCAAGTTCATCTTGAATTATCTAATCTGTCGATATAGAATTCCCCAAACCATCATAACAAACAATGGAATCCCATTCAAAAACCAATATTTCAAAGAGCTTTGTTCAAAGTTTACTATCCAACACATATTCTCCATGCCCTACCACCGCCAAGGAAACAACCAGGTTGAAGCGTGTAATAAAACTATCCTAAAAATACTAAAAAGGACTGTTAATGACATCGGTCGTGATTGGAATTTGCAACTAAACCTAGCCCTATGGGCATACCAAACCAAAATTTGTACACCAATTGGTGCCACACCTTTTTCCAAGGTCTATGGATCTGAAGCAGTCTTTCCTATTGAATTTGAAATACCCTCACTGCAAATATCCTTGAAAGGAATGGTTAGTAATGAGGAGTATTAGGTGCCTAGATTGAATGAGTTGGAACTCTTAGATGAAAGGAATTTGAGCACGTTAAACCATATCAAGGTTTATCAAAATTAGCTCAAACAAAGCTATAATTAAATGATAAAAAAAAACTTTCAAGTTGGTTACCTAGTACTAAAAGAGAATCAAAAGATCTAATTGAATTAGGATGGGAAGGGGAAGTTTGAATCAAAATGGTTAGGTCTTTTCATTATCACAACAAGTTATGGCTCTAGAGCTTAGCAATTGGCTACTCTTGAAGGAGAACCTTTAGCTGAAACACTCAACAACAACCATCTTAAAATGTTCTAAAATTGAACACATCAGAGTATCTAAAAAAAAAAGATAAAAAAGCAAAAAAACAAAAAAAACAAGAAAAACAATAAAGAGAAATAAAATGTTCTTTAAGTGAAAACCACTTTGTGGAACTTCTAGGGCATGTACCATAGTGAAAACTTGGAAAACAGGTGCTATGTTTGAATAAGAATTGCATTGTTATCTATCAGTACCATCTGGAGCATCCACCCATCCATCCCATAATAAAATGTGCACACTAATCATGGCTTGATGACTGATCAAGTGTCGAACCTTGTTGCACCATCAACATTTGTCTCCCCTAATGAAGGTAATCTTGTCTCAAAATGGGGGAAACTTCTCAAAATTGGTAGCAAATTGGATCCTTGTAAATCCCATCATGGTCAAAAAAATATCAAAATAAAAAACATCTAGAAAACAAAAAAATCAAAACAAATTCGAAAACATCAAAAATCCTAAAAACATGTTATGCTTTGAGTTAACACCAATCAAACTATGTGGTCTATGCATGCATAGCATAGGAAAGGATTATATTGGATTAGCCCTCGAGGCCTTAGGTTAGTTCTTTTAAGTGTTCATAATGGTCTTTTAACTTAGTAAAAAATTTAAAATTCAAAAATATTTAAAAAATTGGAAAAAGTCAAAAACATTCTCCCATCAAACAAGCGAACTACGAGCCTCTGCATGGATAATGTAGGCAAGTCCATCATAACTGATGATCCCTCGAGGACCTAGGTTAGTCCCCCAAAACAAAAAAAAGAAAACATTCAAATATCTTATCAAAATACAAAACATTCATAAAAATATTTAAAAACTCCAAAAACAACATCAGATAAACTCAGAAAAACAAAAGGTCTTATCTCCATCATCACTTATCCGAAATAAACTCTCAATCCATAATAAACAAATCAAACAAAAAAATAAGAAAACAAGAAAATCAAAAATTCCAAAGTGAAGATCGAGATGATTAGACAACAATTAAGTGAAAACAATGCTTAAGTATAGACTACCATACCTATTTGAAAATCATATCAACAATCCTAAACATGAGTATTGTGAACCAAGATTTCCAACCTGCACAAACACAAGAAACAAACATCATATTAGATCAAATGCAAGTTAGTATCATGGTTCCCCAAGAAATCCATTTAAATTGCAATGAAAAGGAGATAAAATGAAGAACATAAACAAACATAAGCAAGAAATACTAAATCCTATTCAAATGCAATGAAAACTCTTGATCTCTTAGGGGAGTTGGTGCCAATTTGATGTGGAAATTGGCCCTTTCCCAACTCCTATGCAAGCTTTGTTGATTGGTGATGAAGAGTGATCCACTTTGTTGATGATTGATGAGTGCTCCAATGTAAAATCTGCATAACCTAGCTATAAAACTCAATGAGATGGATGAGAATGGCTATGAATTTGAGTATAGTAAGTTTACTCAAGTTGTGGATGATAGAATGAGGAATGAAGCCTCTTATTTATATAATGTTGAGATGGAAGAATTACCAAAATGAATCAATGTGGGACTAACATTCATCCAATGGCAAGGTGCCACTTGTCCAAATGTGAGTGGATGAAGGATGTGCAAGTTTTGACAAATATGCCCAGAAATGCAATTAGGTGATATTTGAAAATGGTGAAATGACATGTAAGAGGGAAAAAGGAATGTCTTAAATGCCACTTGGCTAAAGGAAAAAAGACATGTAAGATTAAATAAATGCCTTGTTGGAAGGACTAAGTCCACTTGGATTTGAATTCAAATTGAGGGAATATTCTTTATTTATGCCATGTTGAGAGAAAATAGAGATTTTATAATGAATTAAATCTATTTTCATGTGCAAGTGGCAAAAGCTAGAGGATGGGACATGAGAAGAGATTAAATTAATCAAGGTTAATTAATTTAATGAGAGATTAGCTGATGTGACAAATTTGACTTAGATTTATGGATTGATTTAGATCAAATATGAGAAGAATATGATTTCAAGATTAATTAAATAAAGATTTTTGATTTATTTAACTAAGGAGATGAAGTTAGGTTAAACTAAATAAGGTTTTAATTTAATAGATAGACTTTAGAGATTTAATCAAATAAAATGAATTATTTAATTAAATATGGACACAGGGTTAATTAGATCAGATAAATTGATTTAATTAACAAGAAATAATGACTTAATTAGATAAAGTGATTTATTTAATTAAGAGAGGAAAATTGATGAATTTAATCAAATAAAGGTATTCGATTAAATGGTTAGATCGAAGGATGATTTTAGGATGAAACGATGTTAGTAATCAAGATCAAGTATGTTGGTATATTTTCCATGTCTACATTTTGCCCCTCTTTGAAGAAAAGTACTCATTGCATTGGTTCAAAGAATAAGCTATCTCTATCAAAAATCCACAATTTTCTAATTTAAAATTTGCCCCATTGCTGCCTTGGTGAAGGAAATATGCTGATATATTGCCCCCTTGAGAGATCGGACAAAATTTTTAATTTTTTGGGTGATCTCGTGAAAAAAGAGGACAAGGTGCCCGATAGGTCCATAAAGGCTCCAGGAGGTCAAAAAAATGAGGTAAAATGCCAAAAATGGTGCAAGACGACCCTTGGATGGACAAAAATGGGATCGGGGGACCAAGACCTTGGCAGGACGACCACACGGGGTCAAGAAACCCAAATTTTCAGGCTTAAATAGGCCTTAGGAGGCCACTTCCAATTCATTTTCACACTTAGCCTTCAACAATTTTGAGATTTTGAGCTCTAACACCCTAGGGAGATAGTCCAACGATAGCTCCCAATGCATATCTCTAATTGAGTACGAACATACCAGTGACCTCCTGGCATTGGACCGCTGATAAGTCATCTTGACTTGAGCTTTGTTTTTCGTTTAACACGCTCAATTAATGCTTTCAAACTTAGGTTTTCTAGGCATGGTTCTATACTGTACTGCTCAAACTTTCAAACAACACTACTTGGTGTTTAAACTATATCACCATCGCAAGATGGACCACTATGGTGGAGTTTGGAGTTTGGGAACAAACTTCAAACTCTGACACATTTGTGAAATGTAGTTCTGGGTTTCAAACTTTGGTGCCGCAGTAGACTTTAGAATTAGGGTTTCGGGCTTAACTGCGCTGCTTTGGCAAAGTGCACCACCATGGTGCAATTTGGGACTTTGAAGGTGCCAACATCATAGTTTACAAATTTCAAACTGCAATGCCTTCACAAATTGTGATGTTGGGCTAGTTTCCTGAGCGCTGAGATTATCTCAGGATAATTTTTCCTTGATGTTTTTAACACGATGACTTTTCTTGATGCAGGAGGTGGTGAGAGAGGTTTATTCTCGCAAGCACAAGTCACGGGAGATTTTTAGCTATTTGTGGGATCTAATCGATAGGGAGCAGGAGCAGCTACAAGAGATGGGGCTATGGTATATCACTTACGCACCACCTGTGTGGACCCATCTAGCATGATGTCAGTGCTTGCCGAAGGATAGCATAGTGAGACCTCATCCTTCCATATTCCGACCGGTGAGGTCACTGTTACTTTGGAGGACATGTGGTGGATCCTTAGGTTGCTGATACATTGGAAGTGGGTTATATATTATATGGATGCTGAACGGGAGGCATGCCATGCTATTATGGCCATGGATGAGACTGTGTTTTGTGAGGGTTAGATAGAGCTAGAGCGTCACTGATCGCTCATGTCACCCTTCATCTAGTGATTGCTTCTATCATTTCAGGTCTTGTTGCTCTAGATCGGTGAGGTTGGTATTTTAGTCCTGGTTGGGGGCTTTGCTGGGAGCAGATGGTTCATGACAGACCAATACGTTTCGTATGGGGTCCGGTTCTACTAGCCTCCCTCTATAGGGATCTTCATGAGTATGTGTATTTGGATTGCAGAGCACTTGGTGGAGGGATTATGCTCCTTGATGTATGGGTGTGGGAGCATATCTCTATTCTTCAGCCATGAGTTTTTCTAGTGCTGATGGGGCCCAATGAGCCAGTAGTTTGGTGTTACAAAGGTGGTGTTTTGTTCACACACATAGGGGAGCACAAGATTCCTCACTGGAGGAGGGTCCTTGATGATATGCAGGTTTTCACATGGCACCCCTACCTTGGTTGGCCTGGATGGATTGATGATGTACAACAACTATTATTTTCCCATCAGGATCACCTAATGTAGGGGCGAGAGCATACCATGTTAGAGATGTACCTGTCAGACAAGGTTCGGTGCCAATTTGGTGAGGCACAGGACATACTAGATGATGGCTATGTGGCCATCTTTTCCAAGACAGTGTCACAGAGTGCATGGGGACGGTACATTCCTACCTCCAAGGTAGTGGACAGTTTCAGGTAGCTAGTGGCCTAGCCATGGGCATATGATTAGGGAGTTGCCGATCCAAGGACCACACAGGCCTATTGTGATTGGTTCAGACCACCGCTGAGACTTAGAGTCCCAGGCACACCATCCACTTAATGAAGAGTGAGGGGTAGAGGGGCAGGATGAGGGCGGGGAGAGGGCAGTGCCCCAGCAGGTCAGCCAGCACAAGACTAGCCAACACAAGATTAGCTAGTTAGGGATTAGGTTGATCAGCTCCATACAGATTTCCATATGTAGGACCATGACCATGGGTAGGATGAGCATCAGGATTGGGTTGCCACATCACCACGAGGTGGGGGTGAGGATCAGCCTCATGTGCAACCCCCACTAGTATAGCCAATAGGATAGCCAGATCCCTAGGATGGACAAATTTTATAGTTGCAGGCCTAGATTCAGGTTTTGATGACAAAGAGGGATCAGACCAGGGCTAAGAGAGATCAAGCCATTTTGCAAAGATAGGTCACAGAGCTTCAGGCGGCGACAGAGATGGGCCACAGACAATAGTTAGAGAGCATGGCTACCTTGTCCTCTCGCAACACAGTGTCAGTTTGTTCATACAGGGAGGCTATCTGGGAGGCAAATTATTATCGAATGCATTATCATCAGGCCGTACCGAGAGCAGCCCGAGCTCCTGATTTTTCACAGAGGACTAGTCACAGACCTGCAAAGGGCCACGATGATAAAGGCGATGGTGAGGGAAATAGCCAGGAGGCTTAGGCTACCTTTGGTCGAGATATTATTCTTTTGTGCCCTATGGGCTCATTTTTGATAGCCCCATGGGCCTTTGTACTTATTGACATACACATGTACAGTGATCCGATTATTATTTTATACTATGACAGTATATTGATGATATATGGGATCATGATTTTGATGTGATATGGTGTGTTCTAACTTTACCTTATGCATTTTGAATGTTCTTATTTCTATATGTGATGCAATGATGTTATGGTATTATAATGTATGTGATGGATATACTGTGTATGGATGCATTTCTTTTTTGATATCTTTCTGATGATGTATGTGTTATGCGATGATTATGCAACTAACAGATCTATATTATGCCCCTAATGTATGATGCCATATGATATGCATTGGTGATGATCATGTATATATAATGGATGCTTTTATGAGATGTTTTTATATGATACATGATATGGATGGATGATATGCATGTTTATGATGATGTATTTCTTGTATGATTTATGCAATGGATGGATGATTGTGTAAATGCTTATACTTTATGCTTATAATGGCCTATTTATGTGATGCGATGGTGGTTATATGATTATGCAATGGATAATGTGTATGCTTAAATGTGATGGATTTATTTGTGTTTCTTGTGATTATGTAAGAGATGTTTATAATAAAATGTGAATGTAATGTTATGATTATGAGATGCTTAGAATAAAAAATCTATATTATATGCTTATTAGATGATCAATGTTTTCTATATGATATGCATTGTGCTAACGATTTGTGGATGTAGGATGAATGCATTCTTAGTGATAAATGATGATTGAATGTCATAGTACCTTGTTAGCGTGAAAAGCAAGAAGGAATGGGAGAAAGAAGAGATTACAACAAGACATGAGATGATGATGATGATGATGATTTTCTTGCCAAGGAGTTAGGATTTTCAAAGGGCCAATTACCTTATGTTTGAATACACACATAAGTACGATGCATCAAGGTATGATAAACTAGGATGGAATTGTATCTAGTGCGATGGACTTTGACTCGACAGACAAATAGGAGTACTCATGTTCACACCTGGCATACAAAACCTTACTCAAAATGTAGTTCAGATATTCAAAATATCTTAGACCAAAACATAGGAAGGCAAGCCTTCCTATGTGGTAACAAGATACCTAAAATACCTTCCCTACATTTGAACAAAGCACATATGACCAAGGTTATATTACAAAAATATCCAACAAGAAAAGCAGATAAAGAGATAATGATCGATGCTCCATTCCTATCTCTCTAAATATTTTTGTTTGGACATCATCGAGAGGTCATTGGAATGAGCTCAAATAAGATAAATCAAAAAGATAAAGATGAAGTAAAAAAACAAGCTAATGTTCTTCAATACTGCTAGCCAAGACTAAACTACAATGCTGCCTGATGTTGATGTCCATTGTAGGAAGGATACATCCTAGGACATGATGATATCAAATGATTTTTTATATCGAACTGATTGGATGATAGTCTATTGACATGAAGAGATGACCAACTTGTTTACGTACCGATCTAGACTTGAGATTTTGACGATTGAGTTTCACTTTCGATTTGTTAGACTTGTTTCTGATTATCTTACCAAAGGTTGAGGATGACGATCATTTATTATGAGTTGACGTTTATTGCGGGTGGAAGAGAAATGGGATGGATGAATTTTTTCAAATATTTGGATGTTTTTGGAGTTTTTTTTTAAAAAAATTTGAGGCTGTTTTTGGTTTTTTCGAGGTTTTACAAATGTTTTGATTTTCAATTTTCCAATGTTTTGGGGTTTTCTAATATTTTGACCAAGAGACTAACCTAAGGACCTATGCTAGGGGCCTCGAGGGTTGGTCAACATATTAGCCTTGCCTACATTATACATGTAGAGACCACGTAGTTCGACTGGCATAGACTTGATTATTGATGAGATATGAACAAATGGATTCCCAGTTTATTATGACAAACTCCTAAAGGACTGGCCTAAGTGTCTCAGGGGATGATCAAAGATCAAATTTGTCTACCTTCTAGGCTCAGAGACCCGTAGTTCAACAAGATGACTCTGTTTTTGAATTTTTGATTGACTTTTTTGACCTGTTTTTAGATTTTGATATGTTTTGGACGTTTTTGGATTTTCTAATTTTTTGAATGTTTTTGGATTTTCTAATTTTCTTATGTTTTTGGATTTTTTCAATTTTAAGGACTTCAAGAATATACACTAATCTGATCTGATGAGAACATGCCCGCAGTGTGATAAAATATACTACTCCGATAAAGGCAAGACAAACTAACCTTGAGAATGGGCTGAGTAGTACTAGGAGGGATCATGAAATGAAAACATGACCAAGCTATGATGCATATGCCAAATGGATGGATGATGGATGGGGATATGGAATGTGATGAATGATAGAAGCATAATGGATGGATGATGCAGAATGAGCCGCGAAGATCCTAGTGGATGGAAAGTGCTTATTTACACAAGGTGCTTGTTTGCCAAGTTTTCACCAATGTACTTGCCCAAAGTGCCACCAAAGTGGTTTTCACTAGAGGACGATTTTTCTCTTTACTATTTTTAATCCTTTTTCTAATTTTTTTGGATTTTTTGCTTTTTGATTTTTTTGTTGTCACCAAGATGCTTGTTTGCTAGGTTTTCATCAAGGTAACCATTTTTTTAGGTCATTTTCTAATTTTTTGGATTTTTTGGTTCTATACCTTGAAAGATTAGGCATAATTTTTTTTGAGATGAGAACTATTCATGGGCTCTTGCAGAGGTTCCCTTTGGGTGTTGATAACTGATGTGCCCCTGAATTATAGCTCGCTATGATAAGAAATGGTCCCAACCAGTTGGTTTCAAATTTTCCTTTGTTGTTTGGATTTGGGACATTCTTCTGATTCTCCTTTAGTACCAGTTCTCCAACTTGGAAAGTCCTGCTTCTGATTTTCTTGTTATAGCTCCTCTTGAGTCTATTCTAATAGACTTGCAAATGATTTAAGGCATCCATACACCACTCATCTAGCAGCTCCAACTCATTCAGTCTTGCTACTTGGTATTCCTCATTTGTGATAAGATTTTGTAGTGATATTCTTAGTGACGGGAGCTCAATCTCAATGGGCAATATGGCTTCTGATTTGTAGACTAGGGAGAATGGGGTGGTTCCTGTGGGTGTGTAAATGCTAGTTCAATAGGCCTAGAGGGTGGTATTTAGCTGCAGATGCTAGTCACAACTTGCATCATTGACTGTCTTTTTTAGAATCTTTAGGATAGTTTTATTGGTGGCTTCTGCTTGGCCATTGCCTTGGGGATAGTATGGGGTGGAGAAGTGATGTTGGATTTTGAATTTGTCGCAAAGGTCACAAACATCTTGATTTTTGAAGGGTGTCCCATTATCAGAGATAATAGCTTGGGGAACACCATATTGACATATGAGATAGTTCAGGATGAACTTTGATATTTGCTTCTTTGATATTTGCTTCCCAGTTATGTAGGTCATTGGTATGGCTTCCACCCACTTGGTGAAATACTCAGTGGCGATTATGATGAACTTGTGGCCACTGAATGAGGTGGGAGTGATTTTCCCAATGAGATCAAGCCACCACTATGAAAAGGGCCATGGTGTAATGATGGGATGAAGCTCTTGAGCTGGAGCATGGATGAGGTCCCCATGTTGTTGACATTGTAGAAAACTTCTGACTTAGTCGTGTGCCTCTTTCTCCATAGTGGGCCAATAATACCATGTCCTCAACAGTTTCTTGGCCAAGGTCATTCCACTCAAGTGCGAACCACAAATCCCATTATGCACCCCAGTTAAATCAGTCAAGGCTTCATCAGTATTGAGGCATCATAATAAGGTTCCCTTTATGCTTCTACGATATAAGGTATTTCCTAGGATGACAAACCTAGAGGATTTTTTGACCAAAGTTCTTTTTAAGCTTGAGGGTAAGTCAACAAGTAGGACACCTATTCGTAAGTAGGTATATATGTCATGGTACTAGGAATCACCAGGACCAACAATTTCACACACAAATTCTGACTCTAGTACCTCAAATTCAGGTACGAGAAGCTTCTCTATCAAGAATTCATGTTTTAGGATGTTGCAGGGGATTTACAGTAAGGATCTGATTATTGCCATGGCATCTGCTACTCTATTATTGGCTTTGGGTATCTGCTCAAATGTGATCTCGATGAAGGATTATTTGAGAGTCTCCACCAGTTTCTTGTATGGAGTGAGCTTATCATCCTTAGTCTGGTATTCACCATTCACTTGATTTATTATCAATTGTGAGTCTCCATATACTTTGAGGGCCATGGTGTGCCACTGCACTACTATTCTGAGACCTATGGTTAAAGCCTCGTATTCTGCAATATTGTTGGTGTAGGGGAGTTCCAATTTATAGGATCTAGGAATAAAATCTCCCTATGGGGTCATGAAGGAAACACCAGCTCCTGATCCATGCTGCATGTATGAGCCATCAAAGTAGAGTTTCCAATGATTGGATATGCTGAGGTTGAAGATGGATTCATCTGGAAACTCTGATATATTGGATTTTTTGAATAGATTGGTGCTTCTACAAGTTGATATGCTATGACCTGGCCTTTTATTGCTTTTCGTTCCACATAATCTATGTCGTATTCAGATAGAATCATGACCCATTTAGTCATCCTTTCGGTGAGCATTTCCTTTGATAGTAAGTACTTGAGGGGATCAATCTTGGTGATGAGTTTGAATTTATGTGCTAACTTGTAATGTCTGAATTTTTGTGAAGCAAATACTACTAATAGACATGCTTTTTCAATGAACATGTAGTTTAACTCATGCCCAACCATTGTTCTACTGATATAATAGATGGCCCTTTCTATCCCATTTTCATCGTGTTGAGCTAGAAGAGCACCGAGGGCTACTGTTGTTGTTGACACATAGATAATTAATAGCTTTCTTGGGATCGGTGGCATGAGGACCGACGGTGTAAGCAAATATTCTTTGATCTTATTGAAGGCTTCCTCACACTTGGCATCCCACTTGTACGCTACTCCCTTGTGAAGTAGGTGAGAAGAAGGGATTTGTTTATTTGCTAGTTGTGCTATGAATCTTCAGACAGACTGGAGCTTGCCTTGGAGGCCTCTCAATTGTTTCAATGTTTTGGGTGCCTCCATCTCAAGGATTGATTTTACCTTTGCAAGATCTATCTCAATAACTCTCATTGACACTATGTATCCTAGCAACTTTCTTGATTTTACACCGAAGACACACTTCTTTAGATTTAATTAGACTTTGTACTCCTCTAGCCAATCGAAAATAACACTTAAGATTGCTATGTGATCCCTCCTTTTTCTTGATTTGGCTAATATGTCATCAACATAATCTTTGACAGTTTTGTGGATCATGTCATGGAAGATTAGTGTCATAGCTCTTTGGTAGGTAGCGCCAACATTTTTCAAGCCGAATGGTATCATATTCTAGCAGTAAGTCCCCCATGGACAAGTGAAGGCTATTTTGTGTTGGTCTTCTTTAGCAATCATTATCTGGTTATATCCTAAGAAACCATCCATCAAGGAAAGCATTTTGTGTCCCGCTGTCATGTCCACAATCATGTCAATGTTGGGCAACAAGAAATCATCTTTTGGACATGATTTATTTAAGTCCCTAAAGTTTGTACAGATTCAGATGCTCCCATCTATTTTTGAAACAGGTACCAGATTGGACACCCACTCAGGGTAGGAAATTGGTCGTATGAATCCTGCGTCAAGTAGCTTCTTTAATTCCATTTTGACTAGCAGGGTGATCTGAGGGTGCATTTTCTTGAGCTTTTGTCTAATGTGCTTTGCTTCAGGATATACTACTAGATGTGAACCACAATCTTTGGATTGAGCCCATGCATGTCTGCATAGCTCCATGCAAAATTAACTTGTCTTTCTCTCAAGAAGGCTACTAGGAGCTCTTGTTCCTTTGATAGTAATGACTCTGCATATAATGTGATGTGCAGTGTTTGCTCTATTCCTAGGTTGATTGGATTGCATTTTTCTGTTAGGACTCCTGATTTTTCTTGATGGAGAGCTCTGAAAGGAAGATTGAATCCCCCATCCTCAGGTGCCTCAGAGAGGTTTTCACCATTGGATGCATGCTTTATTTTTATTATTTTTGGGTTGAAGAGTGCCACAGTGTGGTTTTCACTCAAGGACCTAGAGATTATTCTCAATTGTTCACTTTTGTGACTGAGGGATTCAATCGTTTCCCAATAGTATGCATGCGTATCCAGCTCGATGATGAACCCTACTTTGTGATCCCCACATGGAATATTATCTTGTAGTCCCATGAATTATAAGAGCACCTCATCATTTTCAAATGTGTCCAAAATTGATGGTCCTCATTGGTCATAATTGATGAGTTTTAGGTAGACTAGACATATTTCATGGTTTTGATGGCCAATGGACTCAAATGACAGTACTAATCATGAGAAGGGTGGTGTTCTAAAAAATAATGGGTAGGTAGGTTATGTGATCCTTGTCATCACTACTAATACATACGTTATTTATGTCAAATGTGAAGTTGTCTAAGGGTAGACCAGTGGATATGGGTAAGCAAAGTTTGACTGCTATTTGTTGAGGAGTTTTGACTTTCTTAACCGAGGGATTTCAGCCACGTATGGTTATACTCAGAGGGGTACATCCAAGGCCAAGATTTATGATTTGCGTCTCCAGAATGATGGGTATTAGAAGCCCATTGTCATTTTTACCAAGTCTCTAGTTTCTGTCATAGCCCATTGCGAGCATCATTTGCAAACCTTTGCTGCTGTCATCCATTAGTAGATAGGTTGCCGGTGTATTGCCCTGGTATAGGAGATGGGATGGATCCTCCTCTATGACTTCTCGACTAAGATCTCCCCAACTTTTGAAGTTGGAATATCCTTTAGTGGATGTTTGGGATGTAGAGGCTTCATTTGATTGTAGACATCCTAGTGATCTAGGAGATTGTGGTAACTCTCCTACCACAAAAGAATTTTTGGGAATCGTATAGTTTTCGCAACCATTGTCCTAGATGATGACTTTGATATCAAAGATGGTAGGGATGGTGGGAGTGGTGGGTGTCTTTGTCACAGAAGTGGAAGCGAGAGTGGCTGGAATGTATTGTGTTGATGGGCCTTCATCATTTTTAGGCACTTGAGGTATTTTGCCTCTAGGTTCTTATAGTAGGAGAATAGTTCAGGATCTCCATGGATGGTGACCTCTTGTCCTTCATATGTGAATTTGACACATTGATGGAAGGTTGATGCTACTTCGTGCATGGCATGGATCCATGAACATCTCAGGAGAATGTTATAAGGCAAGTCGAGGTCTAGGACCTGACAAGTAGTTTCCATGATAGCTGGCCCTACTTGAATAGGGATTTGGATTGTGCCTTGGGACACTCTTTCTTGATCATCATAAGCTCTAATTTTAATACCTTTTCCTTTGTCGATGGAATTCTCTAAGATTTTTAGGTTCTTAATGAGCTTGAGGGAACAAATATTCAAGCCTACACCTCCATCCACCAAGACTTGCTAGACTTTATTTTTATGTACGGGGACCTCTAAATGGAGTGCATGGTTGTGAGATGGTTGAGCAAGAAAGTCTAGGTCAGAGAATGTAAGGAGATTTAGAGTGATGATGTTTCTGACCATAGATTGGAATTGTTTTGCATCAAGATCTGCAGGGACGGTGGATGAAGCCAATGCTTCTTCAAGGATTTTCTTATGGGCGGATGAAATTTTTAGCAACTCCATGATGGAGATTTGTGCTAGGGTTCTTTTTAGCTGATCAAGGATATGGTAACCATTGGGAATAGATCTAGGGTTGGGTGTAGGTGCTCTATTTGGCTGAGATGGTCCTACAATGGTAAATTTTTCACCTCTTGTGGTGACTCCATGATCAACATGGGCTCCTTTGATGGTGATGGTAGCATAGTAGTCATCCAAGGATGCAACGATATGGTCGTACACATGATTCATGCTCTTGAAGGTACGTTTCCCCTTATCAGTGTTATTGTTCCATTTATTGTTATGGTTTGGCATCAGATTTGTGTATATTTTGATATTCTAATTTCCAACTGGCTACTCCACATTTATGATTTTTTGATCAATGAGGTCTTGGACTAGGTTTTTCAACCTCATGCAGTTGTTAGTGGTATGTCCTTTGATTTTGTGAAAGTCACAAAGCTGGTTTTCATTATACCAGGGAGGTTTCACATCTGGTTCCTGATAATTCTTATAGGTGGGAGCCTTGATGAGGTTTTCATTTATTAGTTTCTTCATGATGACCTCGAGTGGTTCCCCAAGGGTGGTGTACTTCCACTTGGTGGAATTCTTGTTTTACTAGGGCGGTCCCCTTTGATCATTGACATTGTTGATCATTTGATTGTTTGGTTGCTGTGTTGTTGTGTTAGCTTGATGATTGTTTTGATGATGGTTTTGGATTTGTTGTTATGGTGCGGGTGTGTTTTGCTAAGGGGAATTGATGACAACTTTGGAATCAATGACACCATCGTTGGTAACATATTTGTTTCTTTCCCATGTGCAAGGTTTGCAATTGTAACTAGTGGATGGGCGATTGTTCTGTTGTTCGAGATATACAGTTGATCCTCCAGGTTATGTCATAAGGGCTCGTTCGATGCTGAGCACCTTGGAAATCAACTGGTCATATGTGGTGATACCTTGGAATTTGAGATGGAATTCCAAGGCTTCGTCGAGGTTGGATATGATAGTGCACACTTTTTGTTCCTCGGGTATGACCCATTTACTCCGATTGGCCTTGGATCGCCATTGTTGTAGGAATGAAGAAAATGATTCATTCTTACCTTGTTTCAGAGCTGATAGTTCCTTTAGAATGACATCCATAGTGATATTGCATGGGTAGTTTTTGATGAATACATCTATGATTTCTTGAAATGTTTTAATGCTTGTAGGTAGGCGAGAGAACCATTCCATGGCGTGGCCAACCAAACTCCTAGGAAATAGCCACATCAGATATGTATCGTCATATGCAACTTCCATGTAATGAACCTGGAATTCCTTGATGTGATATTTAGGGTTTCCCATCCCATGATATTTGTCAAATTTTGGGATCTCAAATCCCTTCAGGAATGGTTTCATTAAAAGGCTTCGGTCAAACGGATAAGGACACAAGTTGGTTTTTTTCGTGGTTCGCCCTGATTAAAGGTCGAGCACTTGTTGTGAGAGTAATTTTATTTGTGTTGTGACTTCATTTTGTGGATTAGGGGGTGGGATGAAAGTGTTATGAGGTGTTTCAATTGTCAGTGGGATGGGTGGATTGGTTGGTATGTTGATGGATGATGTTTGCATGTGCTGCTACGCCAAATATTCCTGCAATTGCTATTGTACCAACAACACTTGTTGTTGGTCTTGTTGTTGTTGTGATATTAAAGCCTGTTGTTGTGCTTGTTGTTGCTGTTGAGCCAACAACGTTTATTGTTGAGCTACTAATTGGGTTGCTTCCTGCTGTTCTTGGTATTGTCTAAGTGCTTGTTGATATGCTTGGTGTTGAGTTGCTTTTTGTTGTGCAAGATATTGTGCCTGTGCCTATGCCTGAGCTTGAGCTTGTTGTGCTTGGTATTGAGGTTGGGCTTGAGCTTGTGCAATCTGTGTGGCTTGTGTGGCTTGAGTGGCCTGAGCAACTTGTTGTTGTTGTTTTAATAAGGCTTGGACTTGTGTAGCCTGCTATGATTTTTGGGCTTGCAATGCAGCTTGGGCAGCTGGAGCAACTTGTGTGGCTTTAGTGGCTTGCTGAGCAGTTAATTGCACAACTTGTTGTTTTTGTACTTGCTAGAGTGCCTTTTGATAGGCAACTTGCTAAGCGGCTTGCAACACAATACTGCATTGGCTTGATGTATTGGAGATTGATGGTGATGGTGGTGGAGGTGGATTTGGAATGGTGCTTGTTGTGGTGATGAGAGGCACTGTTGTGTTGATGGTTGGTGTTTGAGTGGTAGATGGTGTGATCAATGTGTTTGGTCCTTGAGAGATCATGTTTTGAGATGTTAGGGGGGTGGTTGATGATGTGATGGTGGTGGTTTATGTTATCAGGGTGGTTGTCATCCATTGTTGTGATATTGATGACAAGCTTTAAGGATTTGATATGGTACTTTGATTGATGCTCGGTGGGTTGATCTGATTTTGTTGAAGGGAAGAGAATAGCCAAGAAAACAAAGACTACCAAGCCCTTGACTACCCCTTTGAAGGTTGTGGAAATTGAAAGCTCTAGGGAGAAGCCATAGGTGTATGTGGTAAGTAATTTTACAAAATAGAGGGTATCTCCTATAGGGGAGTCAAGAGTTGAAGTTGAGAAGGTACATGCTGAAGAGACTCCTGCTAACAATCCTATAAAGTTAGTAGAAAAGACAACTACAAGAGATAATTCCCCATCTCTATCCCCAGTATGAAATATACAAAAGGATGAGGACCCAAAGGAACATGAACAATTAGGTAGAAAGGAGGGCCTACTTGATAATCCCAATGAAGAAACAAAAAGTGAAGAGATCTCCACGTCCAAAGATGGGAAATTAAGTGATTTGCACAGGGAATTAGGAGTGAAGAAAGAGCCTAGCAAGGAGACTACCTTTGAGTTTATTGTAGAAATTCCTTCTTAGCCTCATACCAGTGAACATATTGATATGCTCCATTCAGAAGATGAGACTAAAGATAAATATGGTGAGGATAGGGAGCAACAGAACAAAGAAAAGGATAAAGAAAATATAGAGGTTGTTGAATAAATTCCTCATCATGATCAGCCTAAGCATGACATTCCTCAAAAAAATGTGGAGGTAGAGCAACCTGCTATCTTGGATTGGTTGGAGAAGAGGTTAAAATAGAAATCAATTATCGTCGAAGATGAGACTCCAAGCTAGGCTAAACTCCTGGAGAAGTGGGGACAACCTAAAGAAAGAAAGAGGGCCAGAATAGTCTCCAAATTTGCAAGAGATGAGTTCAACAACATATTTGTCCATGTTGTTGTTCCCACTAAAAATAAATATAAGGATGAAATAAAACCCACAGATTATAAGGTGAAAACTATTAATTTGGGTCTAAATGCAAAGGGACGGGAGAAAGAAGACTTCTAGGAATCCTCTCAGGAAATTATGAGAAGACTAGATAAGGAGACTACTAAAAAGGAAGAGTTACAAAAGCAATTGAAGGAGGTTCACAAGTATATCCAACATTTGATTAAACCTCTGCAATCCCAAAGCAGTGAAAGCTCTTCTTTCCTAGAGGGTTTTTTGTCTAAGGAGGCAGTCTCAAAAATAGAGAGACTAAAGTCTTTTGTGAATGATACACAAGAATGGCTACAGGGTGTCAGCGAAAGAGGAGATGAGATGATCAAAAAAAGTGCTACCATTCTATGAGAAATCATCCTTCCTTTCCAAGGACATGAAATATTTCCTTGATGACTACAAATAACCACCTGATGATACAATTGTTAAATAATTGGAGAGAATTCTTGCAATTCCGGCAGAGACTTTGATTAAGGAAGGTGTTATCACCATGGAGTGGATAGAGGCTTTCAAATTTAAAAATGAACTTAGGATGAAGGAACCCAAGAATTTATCCAAGGCTCAGGTCAAGGTAAAGGAAGTCTTTGAAAACTACAATGCCTTTTTGGAAGCTATTACAGGAGGGAAGAAATTTAGGCAGAAGGACCTGAATGTGAGATAGTTGCAGCAATGGTGACACAAAGTATATTCTCCAAATGTAGAGGGCCCAATAGTAAAGGATCAGTTAGAGGATTCTACCATTTACATCTCTTGTCTTGATAGGTATCAAGGTTTGTATGTTGACTGGGAGAAAACCTTAGTCAAATATGAAGTAGAGTTAAACTCAGCTAGGGAAAGAATTAATGTGATAGCTACTTCAACCCAGGCCGACTTGGACCCAATACTTGAAAGAGAAAAAGAAATTTCTAGAAGGAATGGGTTAGGTGAAGAAGGAAAGGGTGACCCAACTTGATTTCCTAGGATAATGTGCCATTTAATGCCAATTTTTCCTATGGAATAAGGTGGTTGCACCTTGGATTCCATGTCTAGGAAACATTAATTGCTAAAAGTTGACTTTTGGAGGCTGACCTCCACTATTTTAATTTAAATTTGAACTTGAAATCTGAGAGGGAATTTTTGGCTAACCTACTTGGTTGACCTAACTTGTAAACTCTAGTTTGGGCCATCCTAAATGTATATTGCTATAAATAGGGGATTTTCCCTCATTTGTTGAGGTTATAAAATTAAAGAAAGTTTTGGGATCTTGGTTAAGGCATTAAAAAGCTCTATAATACTTGAGATACTGGAAAAACTTGGATTGTTGCAAATTTTGGTGAACCAAATACAAGATAAGGCATTGTTTTTTTTTTATTCAAGGGGTAAACGCTTTTGACCGAAGCTATGAACCGGATACAACCATTCAACAATACCACCCCAATGGGATTTGAACCTTCGTGGCAAGAACAACAATGCCACCTATAAACATCACACCATGCCAATACTGGCAAGATAAGGCATTGTTATTTGGTGTTCTTCATTGTGTTTTTCACTCGTGCATGGTTCTTTTGGTTCTTGATTTCAGATTTTGAAAGTTTGTTCTAAGTTATTCCTTAGATAATCTTAGAGATATTTAAGTTTCAGTTGTGTTTATGGTGGAAAATATAAAGTGTTTGAGCAAACCTTGGTCCATACTTTTAGTTACTTTCTGAATGTGAGTAGCTATGCAAAGTTAGCCTGGCCCTATATCTGACGTGCTTAGTTCAATTGTGAAGTATTTACACATTTTAATGCTATATGTGGATTGATATGTGAATGCTTTACAATATGAAAATATTAATACCTTAGGAGATAGCACTATTTCTGTGACATTGCAGTTTAATCTAGGTTTAGAAGGAACTGGTTTGGAGGGTTGGTCCACTTTGAATGTTCTGTTATTTTCATAGTTGATTCTAGAAGTTAGATTTAGATTTCTTTGAAACCCTTATCTCTTTTGTCATTTCTTTAAAATCTAGGTTAGTTCAAGATTTGTAAGCATCAATATATTGTCATATCTGATGAGCTTAGGAAGCTCAAACATTTGTGTGTAAGGCCATTCGTGGAAAACCAACATTTTAACATTATCTCTGAGCTATTTCATTGCATTTATCAAGACCTAACATTAGAGACCTTGGGGTTATTTCTTGAGGCTTGCTGATAGAGATTAAATTTTCAAGAGAGATAGGATATTATATTTTTCTGATTTGTTACTGTGCATAAAATACCATCAAAAGATTAGCGTTAGGATGGATAATTCAACTAGCTAGAGTGGTTTCTATCATCAATATCTCCTCAGAGATTCAGGAGACAAACCAGGTCTACATCAGAAGGATATTTTTAGGAGTTAGAGCCTCCTCCCAAGTCAAGAAGGACCAAGAAGGGAGGAGCATCATCATCTTCACCCATTTGGCCATCCTCATCCTCTTCATCATCAGATTCAGAATCAAATTCTACTGAACCCACTCCCATTAAACCTCATCTTTCACCCATTCAATAGCCCCAAGCACATGCTAATCAACCACTTCCACATCCACCACTACTAATGGCATTTTTGGTGAATAACCCCTCACCTTTTCTCTTCAACAACTACAATGTCATGCCCAAAAATCTAGAACATTTTTGCTCCAAGTTTCATGTGGATGATCCTAATTGAATAGTTGAAGAACACATTAGAATTTTCTAGACTTCCTTGAGGGATAGGGAAATTGTTCATGAAGATGTTGCATGTAGGATTTTTCCATATTCCCTGGCTGAAGAAGATTTTTATTGGTATAATCACTTACCTGCTAGTTCTATGATCAGTTGGGCTGACCTGGAAAATTCCTTTTTACTTAAGTTCAAAATTCCCATTAGTGCTAATGAGATATCTTCAATTCAATAGGGTTAAAAGGGAAGTCAATGAACCAATAGGGTCTTTTAATAACATGTTCCATCATGCCTATACCCGATTGCAATCACCTTATGTTGTGGATGATGCCACAACAAGAGAAGTCTACTATGATGCATTGAACAACCTGACCTCTACTTTCCTCAAGTGGAAGCACAATCCCCCTAATAGTCTACTGAATGCGTACATATAAGTAGTTAAGACAAGTATAGATTTAAGAAAACACTTGTTAGGACCTTTGCCATCATTAGGGCCTACTTCTCATCTAGGACAAGTCTAAGCCATAAGACAATCCATAAACAATCAGACTCCAATAATGAACCCAATCCCACTACTACCTATAGTTCCTCATTCGAGACCTCCTTTGAATAATACTTTTGTCTTTCTAAATTATTCACACAATGTAAGTCAATCACCTTTTCCTCAGTAGCAAGCCAATATCCCAAGTTATCTACAAAATTCTGAGGTGTTAAATCAATCTTTGAACAAAGGTTCACATGCAACCTATTTACAAAATTCTTCAAATCCTAGGGCTACATCAAGCAACTTAGACAAGGAGAGGTTGGATGAGATAACAAAACAAGTTAAAAAGTTATCCATAGAAGTATCCTACTTGTGGAATTAGAATAACCAATTACAAGCTACTCAAAGAAGCATCCAATCTAACTACAATATAGATAATAGGGACAATAGGGAAGTTGGTTATAACATAGATAATAGGGATATTGTGCA
The DNA here is from genome assembly GCA_007258455.2 of Sequoia sempervirens. Taxonomy (NCBI): domain Eukaryota; kingdom Viridiplantae; phylum Streptophyta; class Pinopsida; order Cupressales; family Cupressaceae; genus Sequoia; species Sequoia sempervirens. Next base: position 11,321,667 of record VDFB02000013.1, on the reverse strand, counting down.
AGGATATAACCAAAGTTATGATAGGGGCCATTCATTTTGTTGGTGTAATTAAAAGTGTTGTACCTTGTCCTAGGTCATAATTACACCTTAGTTAAGTTTACTTAGGGACCACATAGGAGGTAGTTGGAGAATTTCCACTTTTGGTGGACTTATCATGTTATTACTTTATCACATCCACCTTTCGTGGACACATCATGTGATTACATCTCTACCTTTTGTGGTGATTATCACATTATCAAATTTCCACCTTAGGTGGAGTGATAGCTTTTCATAGTTGTCTCATTTCATAAGATTACGAAACTTGTCATAATCTTATGCCCTTCTATGTTCTTACCTTGGTTATATAACCAAGGGGTCTCTCTCATTGTAAACAATCATCTCATATCATTGACATTGAATACAATTTATTCTTGTCATATTCTCTCTCTCTCTCTCTCTCTCTCTCTTTTTGTGCTTTCCATTTGGTCTCAAGATCTTGGCAGCCATAGCCAATTCTAACATGGTATTAGAGCAAGTTGGGTGCCATTGGAGAGTTTTTTTTTTTCTTCTGAAGAGAGATACTAGATTTGGGGGTGTTCCATTTTTGGCTCTTTGTTGCAAGTTCCTATATGAGCTTGCTGGTGCAAATCTAAGCTCACCATTACGTCCAGAAGGTTTGAGAAAGTCAAAATTTCCTTTTGTTTCATCCAAATCAGACATACGAGGCCAAATATAGGAGGGTTTGAAGCTGAAGAGTGGTTGCCAGATCCATAAGGTAGCTGCAATTTAGAGCATTTTGGGTCAAATCCGACCCTGCCATTGTGTCTAGAAGGGCCAAAAACCCTAAGATTGACTGTCAAATCGTCCAAATCAGAGCAGTTGTCTGATGAGGCAAAAAAAATTGTTCAAGGAGCCGTACAGCCCCTAGGTCACCATCATTGCATCAACGGTATGATTTTGAAAAATTAATATATTTTCATTTGAAAATTTTTGAATTTTTTTTAGAAAATTTGAGAAAAAGATCCGATCAAATTATTTGTAAAAAGCTTTTGATTTAAAAATCATAAAAAATAAATCAAAATTTTGTTTTTAATTTTCTATGAAGTATAGGGTACAATCCACAGACTATACCTTGTCCCCTCATCGTACCCTCGAGCTCCACATGGGCACTGGGCCCCGCCATCCATAGGCCCCCTCTTTCATCCATTGGTGAAAGTCTTCAAACCGATGGTGGGTGAAATAAAAAATCCGGCCTATCAATTTGAAAATTTCAGTGATAGCCTTTCAATTAGTGGTCTATCACAATCGGCGGTCAAAAATTTAGCTAAAGAATATTCGCGGAGTATATTCCAGGCGTCAGTATATTCCGTCAGTTTTGAAGATTTTGACTCCAGCTAGAGCATATTCTGAAAATGAAGAATATTTTTTTTGGATAGCTAGCAGGCCATCAAATTTAATCAATTTTTTTGATGACTTCATCCCTGCATCAACATTTTCATAATTTTTTTTCCCCCGTCACCGTTGGGATTTTTGATTTTGTAGTCCGACTTTGAAGCTCCATATCTTAGTCATTTTGACTCCTTTTTTTGAGCATTTTTTTTTATTTAGGATAATTTTTCATGCTCTTCACAGTGGTTCAATTATTTTTTGGTTTTGGTCTCTGGTTTTTCTAGAAATTGCAGATTCTCACAGGTGTTGCTGCTTCATCCTCATTTTGGGAACTTCGGGAGCTCATATCTTGCTCCTACGGTAACATTTTTGGGTGCAATTTTTTTTGAAAGTGCATAATTTTTTTTGTACTTATCAGTGGTATAATTAGATTGATCTCATTTTCTACCAAAATTATACTTGATTTTGTGGCCTATTTTGGCATTTGAATGTACCAAAATCAAAGACCACTTCACTTTTTTTGGCAAGTGGCAACTGTAAACACACTAAATATAAAGTGCCAAATCAGATATTGCTTGGGCGGTTTCTTGATTGAGTGATTTGGGGGGGTAATCTTGTAGTGATTGCTTGCATTCTTTTGCTTGGTTTGTGTTCTTGCAATGGGGAAATCTCAAATTGAACCCCTAAATCCACATAATTATGCTACATGGAGAAAATTAGTATGGAATTATCTCATGATGAAAGGTCTAATAGGTCATCTAAAGGACACAATTCAAAAACCTACTGATGTTAAAGAATTGGCAAGGTGGGAGATTGATTATGAGAAAACACTTGGATGCATATGTTCATTAGTCTCATTTGATTTGTAGTTTCATATTAAATCATGTAATACACCTAAAGAAGCATGGGAGAATTTTGAAAAATTGTATGGTAAAATAGACAAGATTAGAGGTTATCAGATTGATAATGATTTGATGAATCTTGATCCAAAATGTTTTGACCACATCCAAGACTACATCTCCAAAATCAAGCAACTAAGAACACAGTTGAAAGAATGCAGTATTGAAAAAGAGGATTTACAATTGATTTTGAATGTGTTATCCAAGCTTGGTCTTGAGTATTCAGTATTTGTTTCTGCCTTTCACACACATCGACTTTCTATGGGAGCATCATATGTTGATCCTAAGTTTGATGACTTTGCAAATCTCCTAATTCAAGAGGAAGCTAAGTTAATGAACACGGGTCTAATAAAATCTTCCAAGCCACAAGCATTGGTGGCTAATGAGTGTAAGGGACAAAAAGAATCAGGGAATCTTGATAAGAAGCAAAAGAAGAAAAAGAACAAGCCACATAAAGAATCAGAATCCTCATCATCAAAAGGAGAAACATCAAAGAAGGAGAGGCCTTTTTGTGCATATTGCAAGAAGGATGGACATGAAGAACATTATTGTTATAAGAAGGATATTAATGAGTTGAAAAATCTTCTCAAAAGGAATCACATTGATTTTCCTTCTAGAATGTCTAAATCTCCTTCTCCTTCTACTTCAAAATAGTCTAAAAAGGAAGCAAAGGACAAGCTCTTTATGCTCTTTCAGGTCCAAGATCAGGGAGATGGCTTCTAGATTCAGGAGCATCTCATCATATGGCATATTCATAGACTATATTCTATTCATTTCAGCCTCGTACTATGTCTCCTATCTTGATGGGAAACAATACACATATGAGTGTAACAGGGAAGGGATCTATTAGAATTGGGGACAACACTTTTTAGGATGTCTTGTGTGTTCCTCATTTGATGAACAATCTTCTTTCTATTTTTCAGATTACACATGGTGGAGATGGGAGAACTATGGAGTCCACTCTTGATTCAGTTATCATTCGAGACTTGGAGACTAGAGAGATCATTACTATTGGGGTGGTTGATCATTTGCACAGTTTTCTTCTGATGGTGACAATGTTCCTTTGGCTGTTGATCATATGAACCATGATTCAGAGGAGACATTTGGTTTTTTGAACTTGGGAATTCTCACATCAGATCTAGCTCTTGAGCCATGCATTTCATCTCCTCCACCTATTGTTGTAGTTGATGATACTTGTGATTCAACAATTTTGGCTCCTTGTGATTCAGTGCAACAGGGCATACATAGTATTCCATATATGGCTACTTTGGATGGCTTCTTAATAGGTATTTCAGAATTGTTTGTGGAGTCTCATCTTTTAGATTTGGGAGACATCATTGATAGCATTCATCTACTCTTTGATGAAGATGATCCTTCTTCAGTTGTTGTGAGGGAACACCTTAACCCTCTTGTTCATTCTCTACATGACCATTCTTCACAAATTGGCGCGAGTGTGGATACTTTTGGACAACATTTGGAGGAGGCTTCTTTTTCTTTAGAGGGGATATACTTGTCTTTGGATTGTGCTCTACATTCATCTCTACTAGATGTTGGATTGTCCTCTTCAACAGTGTGGACTAGAACTCCTGTTTGGAGTGTGTTAGCTTTTGGCATCGACATGGAGACACTTGAGTATGCTTCAGAGACATCATCATACATCATACATCTTGACATCCTGCATACATCCATGGTTTTGTTTCTTCCTAAGGGGAGGAATGTTGTTTGGTGAGATTGGGTCATCTTTAGCATTCAATGTCGAGCTTCTACCATCATTGCAGGAGACTCAACATTGAGGGGGGATACCTTGTCTCTCTTCTACTTCTCTCTTATGGGGGGGTATTTTTCCTCACATGGGGTTTTTTCCTTCTCATGCATCATTGAGAGTATTTCACATTTCTATTTTGTATTTCATCTCTCTTTTGGGGAGGAGTTTTGTCCCACTGGTTTTTCTCCTTTTCTCCGTTTGTGAGAGATTGCATTGCATTTGTACATGGGTACCTAACATGGCCTAGTAGCTGGGACCCATCATTGCCATCATTGCATCTTTGTGTCATTTTCATAATAATCTGCTACTCCCTAAGTTGCACTTAAGGGGGGCTGTTGGTGTAATTAAAAGTGTTGTACCTTGTCCTAGGTCATAATTACACCTTAGTTAAGTTTACTTAGGGACCACATAGGAGGTAGTTGGAGAATTTCCACTTTTGGTGGACTTATCATGTTATTACTTTATCACATCCACCTTTCATGGACACATCATATGATTGCATCTCCACCTTTTGTGGTGATTATCACATTATCACTTTTCCACCTTAGGTGGAGTGATAGCTTTTCATAGTTGTCTCATGTCATAAGATTATGACACTTGTCATAATATTATGCCCTTCTATGTTCTCACCTTGGCTATATAACCAAGGGGTCTCTCTCATTGTAAACAATCATCTCATATCATTGACATTGAATATAGTTTATTCTTGTCATATTCTCTCTCTCTCTCTCTCTCTCTCTTTTTGTGCTTTCCATTTGGTCTCAAGATCTTGGCAACCATAGCCAATTCTAACACATTTGGACAAAAAATTGATAAGAGGCCACCACCAAGGAAAAATAGGGCATGGAACACCAGACCTAACAATGGAGGGGTTCCAACACCATTGGATCAACCTAACAATCTGGAAAATACTACTAGCACAGTCCTCCTAGCAGAATCTTCTCTCAGGGGATACTACCAACTTCACAAGACAACCCAACATTTGGAGTTTGCTTTTCTAGAGTTCCAAACAATTGCAACTATATTCTAGATGGAAGTGCAAGATGCTATAGGAAGTCCTTCGTATAGTTAGGAAATAGTACCTTCAGATCTTTATGATTCTTCAGTGTTGGTGTTGAACCATGCCCCTTTTCCTAGAGGAGAAGAGAATGCACCTGAAGAAGAATCCTCCAAGGAAAGTGCAGAATCAGAGCAAGTGTACAATGGGGAGTGAGCTATTAGAAACTGATGGAGCTATTGACAATGGTCCCTTAGATGAAGAAGAACAAATAATTGATGAAGTACAGATGTTCCACCAAAGGACTAGGCCATATGACTTGAGAAATAGATAGGCTGGTGGACCATTCACCACCTCTACTCCTCTGAACACATGTGGCTTCCATGGTAGGGAGTCCTGAATTAGATTAGGATTGAGAGGGAATGTAGACTAAAGTACTTGATCACAGAATATCAAAACACTTCCAATAAAGTGCTTATTTCTGAAGCAAGTTTGGGAAACTATGTCATAACAATTGCTGTTGAAGAGGTAGAGGAGGTGTTTATGATGCAAGATATACATAGAGACTTAACTCAATGCTCTAGGAGCATTGAGGTAATGGTAGAAGATGATGAAGATTATAAATTGAGTGATAGCAATATTGTATTGTTTGATAATTTTTAGGAGTTTATTAAAAAATGTATTAAAGACCAAGCAAGTTTGGGAAGATAAATGGAATTTGAAGAATTATTGCTACCCAACTAGTGTAGGGTCCACAATGCTTCTTATCCTAAGTTTGAGTGTTGTCTTTGCCAAGTTGCGGTTAAGCATATCAAGAGATGTATGAATCCGTCCTTAGCATTTGGACCTCAAATGCAAAAAAGTACATCAAGACAAAAAAGGGAAAGAGCTAGCTGGGCAACATGACCTTTCCTCTTACAAAAGTGGGAGTATTAGAGATTCTAAAGGTAGTTCATCTCCTAAAATTTGGACTCTACGATTTGATGGATCAAAGTGTAAACAAGGTGTAGGAGCTAGATTCAAATTGATAAGTCTGATAGGGAAAACCTTCTTTGTTGCTCATAGGTTGCAATTTCAGTGCACTAATAACGTTGCTGAGCATGAGGCTCTAATCCATGGGATGCTGATGGAATTGAAGGAGAATGTTAAGATATTGCAAGTGTTCAAAGATTCTGTATTAGTAGTGAAGTAGGTTAGGACACAATATTCCTACCATGATAGGAGGATGACTAACTACTGGCATAGAGTGTGGGATTTGATTGAAGGCTTTGATGCATTTAACCTCTAGCTGATCTCGAGGGATAAGAATCACATTGCTGATGCTCTCGCTCAAGCAACCAGTACGTTGGATCCTCTATGCTTATCTGGATTAAAGAAATTCATTGTTGAACTAACACTAGTCCCTTATGTACTTGAGAATGTTGTGAGCTTTCAAGTGTTTGAAGATGACAAGCATATCCTAGATTTCCTATCCAGTTCTAATGTGTTCACTTCATAAGTGATTGATGAGATGGAACCCCAAGAGGAAGAATTGAATATGGATGGAGTCCTCAATATGAAGATAAACACAATCCCAAGAGGGATGGTGTAGTTGGAGAGGATTTTTGACCTTGATAGGATAAAAGATCAAGACCAACAAATAAAAATAGATTCAATAGACAGTTAGTGTGATACCTACAATATGGGCACTCCTAATAATGTGAAGTACATATACATTGGAAAGGTATGTACCCTAGAAGAAAGGAAAGGTCTAATTGATGCATTACATGCTTATTAGGATGTCATAGCATGGAGTTATAAAGATATGAAGACTTATGACACCTCTATCATTACAAACCATTCCTCTGAAACCAGGAGAAAAACCTTTCTGACAGAGGCAGAGGCCTATCAATGCATTGTTAGAACCAATCATTTAGAAGGAGGTGAAAAAGTTATTATCTACTCAAATCATATTCCCAATTAGGCACTCAACATGGGTGGCTAATTTGGTCCCTGTTCGCAAGAAAAATGAAGAAATAAGGTTGTGTGTTGATTTCAAAAAATCTTAATTGAGTATCTAAAAAGGATGACTATCTAGTTCCTTCCTTGTATGAGGTTCTATAGATTGTGAATGGATCTAAAATGATATCCTTATTAGATGGTTACTCTGGTTACAATCAAGTTATGGTCCAATACAAAGATAGGCATAAGATTGCCTTCATCACCAAGTGGGGTAAAATTGTGTACATGACGATGCCTTTCAAATTGATCAATGCAGGGGCCACCTTCTAAAGGGTGATGGATATTTATTTTAAGGACATCATAGGAAAATGAATTATTATCAACATGGATGATCTGATAGTTTTCTCTAAGAATAGAGGTGATTATATTGTAGATTTGTGCAAATTATTTTAGAGATGTAGATAATTTGGCATCTCCCTTAATCCTGAGAAGTGTATATTTAGAGTAACTAAACGAAAACTCTTGGGACATGTCATTTCGTAGCATGACATTTCAATTGACCCCAAAAGAATTCAAGCTATCCTGAAAATTCAGCCACCTACTAGCAAGAAGGAGAAAAAATATTTCTTTGGGAAGATTAACTTTGTCTAGAAATTTATCACAAGATTTGTAGAAATAGTGAAACCACTAAATGTGATGTTGAAGTAGGATGCCAAGGTGGAGTGGAATTCTAAGACTAAACAAGCATTTGAGGAAATTAAGAGGGCTATAATTGCTGCCTTAGTGTTGGTTAGTCCTAATTATCAAAATCCCTTCTACATATATTCTTTTGCATCTGATCATTCTTGTGCAAGTATGCTAACTTAGAAATTAGATGAGGTAAATGAACACCCTATAGCTTTTATGAATTCTCCTCTCATATATGAAAATTGAGATATCCAAATGTGGAAAAACAAGCTTATGTTCTCGTTCGAGGTGTTAAGAAGTTTAGACATTACATCCTGAAGAATAAGGTATTTTCCATTATACCTGATCTAGTTGTGAAGCTCCTATTAATGTAGAATGAGATAGGAGAAAGGAGAGCTAAATGTGTTACCATGCTGCAGGAATATGACATAGAAATTCAGCCTATGAAGTTGGTGAGGGGACAAGCTCTAACATAGACAATGGCTAAAACAAGCCTAGAGATTATTACACAACAGTATCATCTTCAAGATGTGTCTCTGGATGAATGGTATGATGATATTGTGTATTATTTTCTGAATCAAAAATGTCTTGGTCATTTGAACATAGTGCAATGAAGGGTCTTGCACTTGAAAGGTGACAGTTACATGCTGCAATGGGGCATTCTGTACAAGAAGAATCATGAGGGTATCTATTTGTGGTGCTTGGGGAAAGAAGAAGTAGTTCGTGTGATGACAAAATTTCATGATAAATATGGTATGTTCCATGGTTCTGGACCCACTACTGCACACCAAATCCTAAGAGTAGGGTATTACTGGCCCACCTCATTCAAGGATGCGCATAACCATGTGAGGACCTGTCATGTATGCCAGACATGTGCAACAAAGGAGAAACGCTCTGCTCTCCCATTACAACCCATTATCAAAGTGAAACCATTTGTACAATGGGGTATGGATTTCATTGGCCCAATCAACCCACCATCCTCTGTAGGACACATGCATATTCTTACTGTTACTGGTTATTTCACTAGGTGGACTAAAGCTATCACTTACAAATAGTGTACTGCTGAGGTAGTGATCAATTTCCTCAAATCAGGTATCATTAACCACTTTGGTTGTCCTTTTTCTTTGGTATGTGATAATGGTTCTACATTTTCTTTGAAATTCTTGAGTTGGGTGTTTGACCACGGTATAGTTATTAAGTTTTCCTCAAACTATTATCCTTAGGGAAATGGTCTCGTTGAGTCTACTAATAAGAATCTCTTGACTATGATCCATAAGTTACTTGAGAGGAATCCTAAGGACTAGCACACTCAATTGTGATTTTCCCTGTGGGAAAATTGTATGTGTAAGAAGACATCATGGGAGCATCCCCATATCACTTAGTGTATGGCTTTGAGCATGCATTTCCTATCCAGTTAAGGATTCCCACTCTCCAATTCATTAATGAGTATTATGAGGAAGGAGAGCATTTAGAGGTGCATTTGGCTGAATTGTTATAGCTGGAAGAAAAGAGGGATGGATCCCTAGAAAATTTTTCCACACATTAGGGTATTGTTAAAAGGTGGCTTGATTGTAAGGCTAAGGTTAAAGCCTTTCAGATTTCAAACTTTGTCTTGTATTGGGATAAGTCATATGAAAAGAAGGGGGAGAATGGTAAGTTTGACAAGCTATGGCTTGGCCCCTATCAGATTTTTGAGATCCTCAAAGACAATGATTTTTGCCTTAGGACTCTCACCGAAGATGTCCCGTTGCTTGTCAATGGGAAGCATTTGAAGCATTACTTCCTTGCTTGAGTTGTTTCCAACTCACCCTTGTAAATAGTTAGAGTAGGTTTTCACTTTTGTTCTTGTTTTTGGTTAGTTTAGGTGGTTTTGATTGTTGTTTGTTTTGGCTTTGGAGCCTCTCAGTCTCCTAGTTTGGGGTGTCTTACTTGCACAAAAACCTTTTTCATTATTTGGGTTTGTTCTAAGTATTTCTTTTACAAACTTTAATCATCTTTCTGGATAGGTTGGTGGATGTCCTTTATTCAATGTCACATGTGCTAAACGTTTAAAGCGGATGAGTCATTGGATTAAGTTGGTTCCAAAACATGCTAGGATCTTACATTTTACACACATTTTAAGAATCCAAAAGTTGTTGTAGGTTACTTGTGAAGTCTTGTTAAGTGAAAAATCCTATTTATGCTCCAATGCCACTATGGTTCTCAACCCTGAGTATGACCTTCATTGTTCATAGGTTGAAATGGAAAGAAGTAAAAGAAAAGAATATTAGAAAATAAAAGAAAAGGAAATTATTGAAACTCAAAAGAAGTAAATTCAAATTATTAGGAGGATCTGAATATCTCTATCAAGGCATGGAAACCTGGCTAGTAGTAGAGCTATGTTCGGGAGAATCACAATGATAACCTCGTTGGGGCTATGGATGCCTGACTGGAAATGAGGTTCTATTGAGGTTGCTTTTGGAGTTAGAATATTTACATAGCTTGACTCGATTGAACTTGGTTTCCTTGTAGTAGTTGAGGGAGGTAAATGAATAGATTTGCACACACTTGGATTTCTAGCACAAGAAATACCAACTTGTTCATTGATTCTAAATCTTTACTTTAGAGGTGACTCGATGCGAGGACCGAAACTAAGAGTTTTGGGTTCCTAATTCTAGTTTTTCATCGAAATGCTCTGGAGAATTTCCCCAGTGGAGTCATCATTTGTTGTGCACCATTTCACACATGCCCCACCAAAGGTAGAGACCCCCCTCTTCACTTGCTTTTGTTCCCGTGTTACTGTAGGTTTCACCTTTTCCCCTCAAGGGATAGGTTCCTTTTGAATTTTGGTCTGTCACTTCACTTGGAGAAATTCAGGATTTATTTGCACTTAGGGTGCTTTATTTTGCAACACTCTGATCTCAAGACATCATTAGAATCCCTTGCCTTCCCATAAGATTCAACTTGCAGTAGTTTGGGAAATTTTTGAGGATTTTTCCTTAGCTCAGATTTCCTGAGAGATGGGTCATCTTGGAAAATCTGAGGTGGCTCATAATTTCCACAACTCAATCCTTTAGAGAATCTAGCCTACCTTGGATTCTCCAAATTCATGCCACGATCACATTCGTGAGTCCTTAGACATCACTTTATTACACATAAGAGGGGTAGGTGGGTGTATTTAATGTGATCTTAGCTGATTATTTAAAGTTATTCAAATTTCATTTTATCATTTGAAATCCTCGAACTAGTGGCATTTGACGCACTAAAATCCTCCTCAGTTTGGTGATCATGTTTGGAGATTGCGAATCTACTTGTGGTTTTCAATTTCCATTTAAGGGTGAGCTTAGCTGCTTGTTTCCCAGATTGCACACATCAAAGGTAGGGTTTTCCCTCTTTGTTTCATGATTTCTTTGACCTAGCTGCAACATTATATGGTAGTTCAATGGTAATCCCACAATTTATGTAGTTTTAATGATAAAATATGTTGGTGAATGAGTTCTTTCATTGGTTGTGAGTTTTTTAATGTGTCTTGTGGGGAGGATTAAATCTGTTTGTTGGTTCCTTTATGATTCAAAGGTTGTATCATGCATTAGGGTTTCCTCCATCTTTGTCATCCTCTATCATTTGCTAGGGTTTCATGCTCTACACGATTTGGATTGGAGAGATAGTGCTCTATTGAAATCCCATGTAGGCTGTAATATGGTTCCACAAGCCAAAATGATCATGTGGCAATTCATTGCTAAATGGACATACATTAACCCTGAACCGTTCTCCCGTTCCCTAGCTAGATTTTATTTCAAACTCAAAGAAGGGAATAGGGTAATGAGTGGTAATTTTTTGGTCCTAATGGTAGAATGTAGAGACTAGTGTTAAGTCTTCAGAAAATGTGTGGTCATTATTTTCAAATCATAAAATGAAGAGAGGATCACTTAGGTTTTGCACGAGAAACTAAAACCATGAAGAAACATCCAAGTCATGACCACCTCAACAAATCTGAGGTACCTTAGAATTTCCAAAGGATAATCCTTTGGAGATTTTGGAGCCCCTTGGATTCCTCGAATCCATCCACCAAGTTTATCCCCGAAAGCTAACTTGGCTCCTTTGTACCCAAATTCGAGTTTGAGCTGGAACTGAAGTAATTTAATTTTGACTAAGGGGTAATTTGGAAGACATATTGGCACTCAAAGATTTTTTCTCACTGGGAATTTTTTGAAGGAATTTCCTTCAAAACATTCACCTAGCCTCAGATTCTTTGAATTTTATTAGGTGAGGAAACTCCAAAAGAAGCATGAAGAATGGCGAAGAGCTTGACATGATATCATGAATTCATCTTGTAAGGAATCAAGACTTGAATGCTTACCAGGATGAACCTTTTGAAAATTTCACCCTAGCTCAGAATCTTAGAGCCCTAATCCATTTGGGGAATCCAAGTCCCCTCAGATTTTCTGTAGTCTCTCTTGGATCTTCAAAAACACCTAGGACTTTAAAATTGAATCGAACCTCAGATGAAGTGGCATCAGTGGTCATGAAAGGAAAGTTAGCAACTTTAAATCCTCATGTGTGGTATGATTTTTAGAGATTCCTTCCCACCCTAAATTCCCCAAGCTCTAGTCCCCACGGAGAATCCACCTAAGCTAGAAATCTCTGACCTTTATTTCTTGCGGAGAATCCACCCCAGGCCAGATTTTCCGAAAATCCTCCAACACCTCAATATCCAAAAATGCATTGATTTGTTAGCAATTATCTTGGATTTTAAGATGAATGAAAGGAATTTGATATTAATTAAATGTGATTTTAATAATGAGTTTATTAATGATTAGCATCATGGTGATTATCATGTTCTCTAACAAATGTAGGCAAAGCTGAGTCTTGGAAAGACTTCCAAGTCAAAGGCTTCACACGCTCAAGAGGAAGTCAAAAGGAGAATAGATATAATGAAGTATGATTTCAAAGGAATATGGCCAGAGTCAAGAATCTCATCTGCATGGTCAAAGATAGTTGACACCAATATGGGACATGTTAATTATGATGATTTCCAATAGAGGATGTTTGGCAATGCACCTACCCAATTGGCACAAATCATCACACATACAAGCTTGGCTCAGGCAACATGATTTCCACCCACATTGTTGTGCCCAAAACTAGTGTTGGAGTGTGCAAAAAACTATGATGCTGACAAGAGGATAATAGTGGGCCCACAAGGAAGACTCATGGCTAACTTGACTGAGGAGTCCATTGCTAAAACCTTTAATATTACTTCTCACCACAAGCTCATCAAAGATATCAAAATCCATGAAGTAGAAGAATTTTATGCCAAGGATACTTCTAGGGCTTTGGACATGATGAATAGTTCATGGGTAGCTAAGCCAAAACCACATTATTCCAAGCTCCCAAAACAATTACATAGGAGTGATTTCAAAATAAAATATCATGATGTTATGACTCTCCTAGGCAGAGTAATGGGATTGGAAGAGGCATTCACTTTCAAAACTTGGATGCTCTATCCTATGACTCAAATTATGGGAGGAAAACAATATCACTGGGCATGTATCTTGAGTGACAATTTGGATAAATAGCTAAGAAGTGTGCAAGATACTAATGTGTTCATGATGACATCTTATCTTGTCTACATGTTGGAAAGTATATACAAATACAGGGGCCTAAGTTACAGTAGTGGGACTCTTGGCAAGGACATAATATGAGATGTTTACCCTCAAATATAGTACAAAACATCAAATTATATGAGAGCCAATGATTCTTTCTTTATGTATATCCCTAGCTTAATATAGGGTGCTCTCCATATAATAATTTCTGCAAAGGCAATGGAGCTAATCAAGAAGTATGAACCATGGTTCATATAGTTTCAGAGATTTTCTTATATCAGAATACAAGGGTCTCCTACGGTCCCAATCAGAATGCCAAGGTATCCTACTAACAAACTCATCTTGTTGGAGTTGACTAGGCAAATGGTTGCATTTGAGACAGTGCTACAAGATTTGCATATGAAGGGGCTCAAGAATGAATTCCCATTAAGGGTTGACACTCTCAAAGCTTTCCCCTCTCTCCAAAGTGCCCAGTACTCAGAGAAGGAGATGGCATAATATGAGCTATATTCACACAAGTTAACTAGGATGATTTTGATCCTTATGGAAAGGCACAAAAGTAGGCCAATAGGGAGTATAGGCACATGGATCACATAGAAGATTACTAGGAAAATTGTAGAGATGATTTTGAGGTGATAAAGAGAAGGTACTCTAGACTGCCCTTGAAACTTCTTAGGCTCTACAAGGTGGACCAGGTGCCATATCAAGTTGATGAAGATGAGGGGGATCTTATACAATATTGTGATTATGAGACCTATAGAAACCAACCCCTATCGTTAGTGAATTAGTAAGAAGAAGTGGTAGATCTTGATTAGATATCATAACTTTTGAAAAGATATTCTAGAATGTGGGTCAAGCATATGCTTGTAGATTTTCAAGTAGATGGTGCTTAGTTCACTATGACCTGATGGGAAACCTTGAATCCAATTCTAAGGATGACACTGAGGCTACCAAGGATGATATTGTATAGCCTTCACTTGGGGATGATCAGGAAGAACAAAGGCCCCTCACTCTAAAAAGGAGAACAAGAAGTCAAGGGTAGGAAAATAATATTGAGAGACAACCCACACCAAAGGCAAGGAAAACTTCTAAAGAAGCTACTGAGGAAGGAGAGGAGACTCCTCAACCTACCAAGAAGAGGAAGGTAGTAAATGAAGGGCATATAGTAGCCAAGAAAATAAAGACTTCTGAGGCCTCGACTAACCCTCCCAAGGTTGTGGAAATTGAAAGCTTTGGGGAGAAGCCACAGGTGTATGTGAGAAGGAATTCTCCAAAACAAAGGGTGTCTCTCATAGGGGAATTAAGAGTTGAAGTTGAGAAGGTATATACTGAAGAGACTTCTACTGACAATCCCTTAAAGGTAGTAGAAAATGCAGCTACAAGAGATAATTCCCCATCTTTATCCCTAGTATGAAATATAAAAAAGGATGAGGACCCAAAGGAACATGAAGAATCAGGTGAAGAGGAGGGCCTACTTGATAATCCCAATGAAGAAACACAGAGTGAAGAGGTCTCCATGCCTAGAGATGGGAAATTAAGTGATTTGGCCAGGGAATTATGAGTGTAGAAAGAGCCAATGAACATATTGATATGCCCCATTCAAAAGATGAGCCTAAAGATAAAGATGGTGAGGATAGGGAGCAACAGTACAAAGAAAAGGATGAGGATGATATAGAGGTTGTTGAAGAAATTCCTCATCATGATTGGCTTGAGCATGAAATTCCTCAGAAAATTATGGAGGTAGAGCAGCTTGCTGCCCTGGATTGGTTGGAAAAGAGGTTAAACAATTTTTTTTTATCATGGTAGATGAGACTCCAAGTTGGGATAAACTCCTAGAGAGGTTGGGACAACCTAAAGAAAGAAAGAGGGCCAAAACAGTCTCCAAATTTGCAAGAGATGAGTTCAACAACAAAATTTTCCATGTTGTTGTTCTCACTAAAAATAAATATAAGGATGAAATCAAACCCATATATTATAAGGTTCAAACTATTAATTAGGGTCCAACTACAAAGGAACAGGAGAAAGAAGACTTCTAGGAATCCTCCCAGGCAATTTTGAGAAGACTGGATAAGGAGACTACTAAAAAGGAAGAGTTACAAAAGCAATTGAGGGAGGTTCACAAGTATATCCAACATTTGATTAAACCTCTGCAATCCCAAAGTAGTGAAAGCTCTTCTTTCCCAGAGGGTTTGTTGTCTAAGGAGGCAATCTCAAAAATAGAGAGACTAAAGTCTTATATGAAGGATACATAAGAATGGCTCTACAGTGTCAGCGAAAGAGGAGATGAGATGATAAAAAAAGTGCTACCATTCTATGAGAATTCATCCTTCCTTTCCAAGGACATAACATATTTCCTTGATATTTGCAAACAACCACTTGATTATACAATTGTTAAAGAATTGGAGAGAATTCTTGCAATTCCAATGGAGACTTTGATTAAGGAAGGTGTTATCACCATGCATGATACACACAATGCCATGGAGTGGATAGAGGCTTTCAATTTTAAAAATTAACTTAGGATGAAGGCACCCGATAAGTTATCCAAGGCTTAGGTCAAGGTAAAGAAAGTATTTGATAGCTACAATGCCTTTCTAGAAATTGTTACATGAAGGAAGAAATTTAGGCAAAAGGACCTGAATGTGAGATAGTTGCAACAATGGTGGCATGAAGTATATTCTCCAAATGTAGAGGGCCCAATAGTAAAGGAACAGTTAGAGGATGTTTCCATTTACATCTCTTGTCTTGATAGGTATCAGGGTTTGTATGTTGACTGGGAGAAACCTTAGTCAAATATGAAGTAGAGTTAAACTCAACCAGGGCAAGAATTAATGTGATAGCTACTCCAACCCCATCCAACTTGGACCTAGTCCTTGAAAAAGAAAAAGAAATTTCTTGAAAGAATGGGGTAGGTGAAGAAGGAAAGGGTGAACCAGTTTGATTTCCTAGGAGAATGCACCATTTAATACCAATTTTGCCTATGGGATAGGGTGGCTACACCTTGGATTCCATGTCTAGGAAGCATTAATTGCTAAAAGTTGACTTTTGGAGGCTGACCTCCACTAATTTAATGTAAATTTGAACTTGAAATTTGAGAGGTAATTTTTGGCCGACCTAACTTATAAACCTTAATTTGGGCCACCCTAAATGTATATTGCTATAAATAGGGTTTTTTCCCACATTTGTTGAGGTTAGACGATTAAAGAAAGTGTTGGGATATTGGTTAAGGAATTAGAAAGCTTTGTAATACTTGAGATACTGGAAAAACTTGGATTGTTGCAAATTTTGGTGAAGCAAATACAAGAGAAGACATTATTATTTGGTGTTCTTCATTGTGTTTTTCATCTGTGCATGGTTCTTGTGATTCTTGTATTTTATATTTTGAAAGTTTGTTCTAAGTAAGTTATTCCTTAGATAATATTAGAGATATTTAAGTTTTAGTTGTGTTTATGGTGGAAAATATAAAGTGTTTGAGCAACCCTTGGTCCATACTTTTAGTTACTTGTTGAATGTGAGTAGCTGTGTAAAGTTAGTCTGGGCCTATATATGATGTGCTTAGTTCAATTGTGAATTATTTACTCATGTTAATGCTATATGTGGATTGATATGTGAATTCTTTAAAATTTGAAAATCTTAATACCTTAGGAGTTAGCACTATTTCTGTGACATTGTAGGTTAATCTAGGTTTAGCAGGCACTGGTTTGGAGGGTTGGCCCACTTTGAATGTTCTATCATTTTCATAGCTGATTCTAGAAGTTAGATTTATATTTCTCTGAAACCTTTATCTCTTTTGTCATTTCTTTAAAATATGGGTTAGTTTAGGATTTGCAAGCATCAATATATTGTGATAGCTGATGAACTTAGGAAGCTGCAACATTTGTGTGTAAGGAACTTTGTGGAAAACCAACATTTTAACATTATCTTTGAGCTATTCATTGCATTTGTCAAGACCTAACATTAGAGACCTTGGGGTTATCTCTTGAGGCTTGTTGATAGAGATTAAACTTTCAAGAGAGATAAGATATTATATTATGTCTGAGTTGTTGCTATGTAGAAAACACCATCAATAGGACAATGTGTCCTGGTAGTGTGCCCTATAATATCTTATGATCAGTTATAATATATTGTGAGTGAATCCTCATCGTGGTTTTTCCCATTCTAGGTTTTCCACATAAAAATCTTGGTGTTCATTTGTCATGTTTTTATGATTACTTTCAATTTTTTGTTTACAATTGTAGCTAGATATGTTTTAATTATTGAATGGTTAGTAGTTAAATGGTTTAGTAGAATATTGATTCAACCTCCCTCTCAATATTCTAGGTGTTCAACAATTGGTATCAGAGCTTGGTTCCTTTTGAAAAGTTTAACAACTTAAGGAAGATCTTGAAGTTTGAACACATGGTTGACAAAAAAGTATCCTATTCCTCTGGAAGAGGTTTCTACAACTGAAGAAGTCCATGTTGCTCTTGAAGATTCGGAAAAAATTGAAAATGAGAAATAAAATTTGAAGGAGAACTTAAAAGAAGCAAATGAATGCATCAAGAAACTAAGAGAGACAATCAAGAAGTTCAAGGAAAGACATAGAGAAGTCAGTGAACAGTTGAAGAAAGAAAATGAAGACATCACTAGACTAAAGGTAGACATGGAAGAAAATAAAAGAATTGAGGACTATCAGAAAGTTGAAATTTAGAGCAAGATTGATGAATGCACAAAGCTTGAACAAGAAGTGGTAAATCTAAGGTCCGACTTGGAGAAATCTAGGGCTCATGAGGAAAAATTCAAAATAAGTACTACAAAGATTGATAAATTGATTGTATTGTAGAAAATAGCTAAGGATAAAGGTGGTATAGGACTTGAAGAAGGACAAAGCTGAAAATAAGATTAGACTTCTAACGAGGATGACAATCAAGGGAAGACTTAAGGAAATGGTAGAAAATTCAAGAATAAAAGAAGTAATACCAGAAGGATTCCTATTAGACAACCTAATGCTCAAACGTACCCATCTTTTTAATGGTATTTGTTTTTCATATAATAAATTTGGTCAAAGAGAAACATAATGTAGAAATAAAATGAATCAGAATGGATTCTTTTTTGGACAATGTTTTGCTTGCAAAAAAATTGGATATAGAGCTACTAAGTAAAAAAGTTAGATAATGATAATGAATAGATTCAATACTAGTAGAATGATTCAATCTTTTCAAGGATACTTCTACACATGTAATGCATTTGGACATAAAGCTAACTAGTGTAGATCAAGGATAAATACAAATCAGTCTGGTAAAAAAAATGTTGTGTACTACACTTGCAATAAACCAAGACATATTTCAAAATTACATAGAAGTATAAATGGGAAGAAATATAATTTGGAACAAAGGAATAAAACTACAAATAAGGTTGATCTTATTGAAGTTAAAAAGGAAATGGAGAAAATTTGGAAAAAAAAGAAAGAATCTGAGAATAAGAATGAATCAAATGTATCTCTACCTGAATTTGATGTAGATACTTCTTCTAAAAGGTAAACCTAGTAGTGGATTTAGGGGGAGCAATTACAAAGATACCTTATAAACCCTTGATGTAATAGATGTCAAGCAGTAACATGAGGATACATGTTGTAAGATTTCATTCTAAATATGTTGAAATTTTTTTTGACAAAAAATATGTAATTTTAGAGATTTGCATAACATTTTAGGGTTTATAGTGCATTCATAAGGTGTTTATCAGTTTTTTGAAGTTAGAATGCATTAAATGCGAAATTAGGGAAAATTGGTAAAGTATAATGTAAAAACCTAAGTTAAGTTAAATCACTTTTACACATTTGGAAGAAAGTAGAACAAGTTGAAGTGAGTTAAAGGTGATTTAGAGTATCTAGTATCAAACCCTAGTTTTTGTTGAAGTTTGAAAAATGTATTTATAGCTACCTGTACTTTATGGGCTTTAATTAGAAGCAATTTTCATAAGCTTATACAAGTAAATTGAGGGAAAAATGGTACTCCCACCATGGTTGAGACTTTCGAGAGACCCCAACCAAAATTCAAAAGATTTTCATGGAAGGTTTACAAAATGGACCTCGTGGGTATGTTTTCATAGATTCCATGTAGTGTCTTACCCACTAAGGACACTAAAACCTACATTCATATGAAATTGGAAGAATTTGACCATCAGGTGCTCAAAGATCAATGGATAAAGGAGCTAGTTGGAGATGATTCCTTGATGAAGCCAGAATATAAAAATCTTGTAAGGAAGAAGCTAGATGTATGGAATTGGTTCCTAGACTTTTGCAGTGAAATAGATGCAAACTCTGTAAGGGTGACACTTAGCAGAGTACATGATAAATTTGTGTGAATGAGTGTACCTAGAGTAATTACCAAGGAAGTCTTTAAAGTTGTAGCTAGTCTCTGTGACACTGGACCAATATTGATCATAAAAGCTTACGCCTCTCTGAATAACCTTATGGGAAATTTAGTGAGTGGGGGACCAAATTATGCCTCACTAAATAACATCCGGGATTTTTAAAGAAAGCCAAATATTTTGTGTTTGTGGGAAAGGGGGGAAGAGAAATGTAAGGAAAACATAAAAAATGGTGATACACCAAATATTTTACAATATTTCAAAACCTAACAATTCCTTATTCCTGATGAGATAGACATAAATGCCACAAACTAATCATTTTTTGGAAGAGAACAAACAACTAAGGCTAGAGAAAACACAGAGAAGTCATTCAGATTCTCCACGAGAAGCATCCATTAAGGTCCAAAAAAAAAAGAAATCCCAAAGACCAACAAGAATATTTGGATCTTTACAAAACCCTCTCTCTCTTACAACATAGTATGAATAATAGTGTATCTTTTACAAAAAATGAAAGAGCATATTAAACATGATTTAGTTCCTAAAAGATAGCATCAAACACAAAATCTAATAACATGTGAAATAATCATCTAGACTATATATGTAAGGCTTTAACACAATTCTCTCATCATAAATGATATATGAAAAATAAATTCATGATAAAGGCCATCAAAATGCATAATTCTAGAGATTTCTACTTAACAGATCTAATTCTTGCAACAAATTAATTGAAAACAAAGGTTGAATGCCAATTTGATTAATAGTCTCAACAAATATAACATGCTAGAGAGCTTGAATAGTGCTATGTGAAATCATCCTATCCCTAAGAAATTAAAATTCCCTAAAAACTATCCTCTTCTGAAATATTCAAAAGATGGTTCTTTTGAAGATTACCCAAGATTTTTATTCTCTACTACGAACCCCTTTAAATAGCCAGGAGGAGGAGCCACCATCACAACCAATGGAGATGAAACAATTCTAGGTTTCCATATCTAATAGAACATAATTTGATCTAGGACTGGATTGGATCACACCAATCTTTTCTCATAAATTTTGAGCTATTTCATTAATAGCTCCAAATCTTGTAGAAGCCTTGTGAAGATATGTTGTCAGAAGATAATTAAATCTCAACATAGCCTAAAAAAATCTGATTGATTAGCTATGAAGAATGATGATGCCACCCCAAAATTCTACTCCCAAAATTAATAAGTCTGTCGTGCCATCTGACAAACTCTTCTCAAAATGAGATACATCCACGAAAGATACAAACTACTCGATAAGATGGCTAATGTGGCAAGCTGGTAGGAAATTTTAGAGTTTGTGAGAGTGGTTTAGAGGAAATCCCCACTGAGCCAACACATGTCTCAGTCTAGGCCCAAAAGGAAGATGATATAAAGAAAATCCACACAACCAACATGTGACACATTGCGTGCTTTTCAACATGAAGAATTTTTAGTCTTTAAGGCGCGAAGTCATCTTAACATGGAAAATAAATAGAGGCCAAAAGAAAACCTGCAAGGGATGAAAAACAATGAAGGAAAAAATTATCTCCATAGTTCTGGTGACTCATAGGGGGCCTTTGCTTGTGAAGGCACAAACCTAGATTTCAAAAATCCTCAAAGTTTGAGGAAAGCAACGTGTTGGGCCTCCCATTCTCCATTGGTTGGCAGGATGAAGGCACACTAAGTCTCGTAGGCCTTATCAAGATCAAGGACCTATTTGCAAGAAACTCCTCCGTACCTTGATGAAACAAATCCAATGTGATAGTAAAGTTTGTTGAGATTATGGATGCACAGTCCCTGAAGCTCCAAAATCTTCAATGGAAGACCTTTGCCAGGAAAAATAATCAACCACACAGAAAGTGTTCGAACTTAGGCATGCACAATGGAGATTCTATATTGATCTAAATTTTGAGATTGAATGATTACAAATGTACAAGTTGCTTGATTATATAGGCAAGATAGAAAAACTAAGATGCATGAGATGTTGCCATGTGTCATGATCTAACAACATGTGACAACATGTGAACCCTATCTAGGAAATTATTAAATGTTGAGATAAGTTCTAGAAGGACAAATCATCTTCTAGAAGGAATCTTATCCCTACAAACATGGAAGGGGTAATTACCCCATTATTAAATGATTTATTAAAAATGCAACCTAGGATTAAATGATACATGACCTAAGTTAAGTTATGCTAGTGTAATAATTAATTAATTAATTACACTAACACCCCCCCATAAGTTCAACTTAGGGAGGAAAATTCAATGATTATGCAAGAAGATGGGTCATGTCTATGAGGCCATGTGAGGTACCCATTTACATGAAGAAGATGCAAAAAATCTCCCACAACCGAAGAAAAGGGGAAAACCTAGTGGGAACAAAACCCCTCCCCAAAAAGGAGATAAAAAAGAAAAAAATGTGAGATAGGATGGGAAGGATGGAGGACTCTCAAATACCCCCCAAGTACACCATCCATCACATGAATACAATACAATAGCCCCCCCATCAGAGGGAAAGAGAGAGACTATATAGCCCCCCCAAAAGATGTGATCACCTACAAAAATGGTAAGTGTTTGAAGACAAAATATAATCCAATGTTGACAAACAACTTGTCTCGCTTTCGAAAGAAACAAAACCAAGTGCAAGTGTAGAGATGCTTCCCATTCCAAATAGGAATTGAAGGAAGGATGAAGGTGGATGTCGATGATGCCTCTGAACTCTGCTTAAATGTCTCCTTGCCTAAAGACAAAGATGCCACAATCAATGAAGAGGGTGACAAACCATGATGATGTGGAAACTGATGCTAAACAATATCCAAAGACAATGTGATGGATATGATGGAGACTTGATAGCCCCCCTGAATGAAGTGTCCTCAAAACCACTGAAAGAATTCTGAAGCAGCAAATGTGTCCAAACCACAAGTCTCCCACTAGGAAGAAGAAAATCCAATGGTAGATGCTGAAGAAACCTCAAGTCCTGAATGGAATGATAGGGAAGAAATATCATACATGAAATATCTGAAGAGAAACCAAGTGCCTCCAAGATAGTCTTTGGATTCCCAATCAAGGTCGAGACAAAGGGATGAGGAGACTCAAGAAAACTCTCCAAAGTGTGATGAATAGAGAAGTGATATTCCCTCAAGAATGTTCTCCAAACCTGGAGAAGTAGCCAAGTCAGTGATACCTAAAACGAATCCATCCTATGATGTCAAGTCTGGAAAACTGAAAGTGTCCTGATGAATGATGATAATGGAAGCCTCAATCAATGATTCTAGACAATGAATCACTGAATGCGAAGTGATACTAATAGTCTCTGATGGAGAAGAAGTACCTGAAGGAACCTTTTCAACCTCTTTAGAAAGATCAAGACAATCAACCTCCTGCACAACAATATCATCATGGGGTACCTGATATGAAGAATGACATTCTGAATCATGACCATCAGGGAATAGTGGAGTATCTGAATCTCCATATAGCTCCCAAAGCTTAGCTCAAAGGATATGAGGACAATCACAATGATCAATAGTACTCAGAACATCACAATCAACTTGCATAGAAATGATCTCCAAGACTGTGTATCTGCTACAACTCCAAGCAAATTCATGAATACCTTCACTTAGATGAGGAACTATACCAAACAAATGAGGCAACAAAACAAGTGATTGAGGATGGTGGAAGATCCCATCTCGCCATTATTGATAGTTTCCCTTGTGCAACATAACCAAAGAAGGAGTAGATGCAAGCCCCATAATGAAATTTCTCCAAAAATACAAAGACAAATGACCTTCAACAAAAAATAAAGACTTCCAAGAATGATGTGCAATTGAAGTGATGCTACCCGGATCAAGAAATCTTTTCCCAAGCTTCAAGATATCCAAATTATTGAACAAATGCACCAAATTGAATAAAATCAATGCAAGAGTACCTGGAGATGAAACTAATCAAGGGGTTTAGACTTATGAAAACATCTTTGAATCACCTTCCTGATGCTGCTGGAATCACTGGAATCTGATGAATGGTTGTCAAGTTATGAGCCTCTAAGTCCAGATTAGGGTTTTTTCTTCAGTTGACTGTAGAATTTTCTACAAGAATTTTTTTTAGAATTGATGTCACCACTGGAAAGTAGACAAAATTCTCTTTTTGATGGTATCTCGTTTGATGATTTTTGACACCATGGGTGAAAGTTATGATAAAACAAAAAAAGGCCTATATTAGGCACTCTGTAAGCTAACGAGGGTAAAAAAATTAGCCCCTCCGGGCTTAGCTCTCGGTCCTTGATGTGACCTTGGCGCTAAAGTTCGCAAAAAAAATCCCCTCTTGGGAGTGGCGGCAGGGCTACAGAACTGGGAAGAGTGGCATTCATAGGAGGCATCGTTGGGATTGGGTGGAGCCCCCGGTCATAGGAAGCGACCAATGGCAGGAGCTATGGGCACCAACAAGAGAAAATACTTTGGCCGGAGTGAGGATGCTCCAGTCGGTGGATGCAACGGATGGTAGCTGGAGTCACTGATCATGGAAGATGGAACTTAGCTGGTGATCGATGAGAGGACATTGACATAGGATGACTACCCGGTAGCCGGTAATGGAGATGTCAACGACTGGCCTATTATCGAACAAGTGGGCCAACCACAATGAATGATCCCTGCAAAAAACTTAATGTAGACTTTGAAACGACAAAATTTTGAATATTTTCAATTTGACAATTCAAAATTTTAATATAATTGTTGATAATAGTCTCCAAAAATATAAAAGAAATCTGATATTTAAATATATTTTCTACAAAAACCCCAATAATAATGCCGATAAAAAGGATTTTATATGCTCAAAAAAAAATAAAAGCCCGATGATAATATTTATGCCAAAGGATTTGATGGAGGACTATAGTCCACGAATGGAAAAAATGAACCTCATATGCCGACCATATAAAATATTTGCAGGTCGCTCAGATTTATTTTTCTACAAACTATAGAAAAATCCAAATAATAGAGATATTAGATTGATTTTTTATTTAAAAAAAAAGGTGCCTGTGACTAAGTTTTTTGCCTCAGAGGACAACTAATGGGATGAATTTTTTTACTGCAAATTTGTACGAATTGTACTAGTTGATTTTGCAAACCCAAATACCTCTGATGGCTCTTGGGTTGATGTATATGATTTTGATGATTGGACAGGCGATCCTTGGGTTTCAAGGCCTTCTAAAGACAATGGCGAGCTTAGATTTGACTCTATTTGCTTCAAATATCAGCTTGG
This sequence comes from Sequoia sempervirens, assembly GCA_007258455.2. Lineage (NCBI taxonomy): Eukaryota > Viridiplantae > Streptophyta > Pinopsida > Cupressales > Cupressaceae > Sequoia > Sequoia sempervirens. The sequence continues at coordinate 11,296,835 of VDFB02000013.1, read as the reverse complement.
TCCCTGGGTGGAAACAAGTAGCCTTCAATGGAAACCTTCAAGCCTACAAGAATCTCGCACACCAACTTTCTTGATCAAGGGCTAATGTTTCAATGGACAAGCTCTGATACCATGTTGAGATTATGAATGCATAGTCCCTGAAGCTCCAAAATATTCAATGGAGGACCTTTTCCAAGAAAGATAATCAACCACAGAGAAAGTGTTCATAGGCATGCACAATGGAGATTCTATATTGATCTACATTATGAGATTGAAAGATTACAAATGTACAAGTTGCCTGATTATATAGGCAAGAGAGAAAACCTAAGATGCATGAGATGTTTCCATTTGTCATGATCTAATAACATGTGACAACATGTGAACCCTACAAATATGGAAGGGGGAATTACCCCATTATTAAATGATTTATTAAAAATGCAACCTAGGACTAAATGATACATGACCTAAGTTAACTTATGCTAATTAATTAATTACACTAACAAAGTCTAGGGAGGGGAAAAATTCCTTCTTGATTTCCTCTATTGTGGGTGGCGAGCTCAATTCTAGAGCATTGTGGAATCTTGGATCTTGAACCTGATTGCATTGGTGATCTATTCTATTTTCAATACTCCTCCATCTGGTGAGAATAGGGCAGGTAACCTAGATTGGAACAGAAATTTGAATTCTTCTTTAATCTCATCGACCTTCTTATCCAATATCACCTGCCAATTTTTGCTTTTTTTCGTGACTTGCTTGTAGAAGATAAATTCATTTTCCTTCTGTGTGACTACTCTTCAATCGGGGTTCTCGACATCTCTTAAGGCTTCTTTGGTTGCCTTACATAGTTTTATGATCAAGGTTACATATTCCTCATCCTAGGGAGTGACTATGTGTAGAATTTGGTCAATTGCTGATACGAATTTTGCGTTTGACTCCTTCACATTTGATTAAAGGCACAAAATTGGGTTCAGAGCTACCATTGCAACTATTGTCCTCTCTCAGTGAGTAGATATTAACTTTTTAAGCACTAGGATAAGCCTAGATCCCTTCACTATGGCTAATTCTTGCTGGAATTGGACCTCCCTGGCCTTTATTTCTTCTTCTAATTGATTCCTCTCCTAAAGAGCTTTTGAAAGTTCAGAGTACAACTTTTCCATCTCCTTGTTGTGAACTTTTAGAGTAGACTCAACACCTTGCTTTTCCTATTTTTCTTTTTCTTCTTCTTCTTGGACCTTTTGAAGGTCATTGGAGGCTTTAGCCAATTCCTTTTGTATGTTCGCCTTCTATTTATCCAATTCTTGTATCTCCTTTTGTGCCTCATTATTTATGATATATGTTCTGGCTAATTCACTTTCTAGCTTCTTTTTCCTTTGTTTATGCTCCACAACTATTTCTCACTCAACCATGATCTCATAGTTCAATCTTTCTACCTTGGCATGAAATCGATCCCTTTCATTCTTAGCTTCTTCGAGCAACTTACTTGCTTCACCTTGCTGACCCTATAACTACCTCAAGCAGGCCATCTCCAAATCCTTGACTTTGATTTTTTCCTGTAGTTTATCCACTGTGTCTTTTATGTTTTCCAACTTTGCCTCACGCTTTTTAAAATTTTTATCTAGCTTTTCATAGTCAGTGTAGAAGACCTTTTGAGTTGCTTTGGATAGGACCACTTTGTCACACAAAAGGGTCTCACTCAAATTGAGTCCCACAGCTCTGATGTCGTAATAATCAAACTGCATTTCTCCCTCCATCTTGGACGTCAACGACCTCATAGAAGTGATTAATAGAGTGTTCTTCTCTTCATCAAAAGAAGTTTCCAACTTCTAAGTAGCTAGATTTGTCGTAGCCTTTCCATGTATTTTTTGATTCTTTCTTTTTGAGCCTGCCTTATTGCTTCAATATGAGTCTAAATACTTTGTGGAGAATCAATACATTGCACAAAAAGAAAAACAATGGCGGGGAGACTAAAGAGGGTGATAGAAGAAGAGGCTTTAGTCATATGAGGTTGCAGGGAAGCAAAAGGAAGTCTTATCATTGAAAAGGGTGGGATGTCATGTATGGATTGAGAAGGAGGAACACCCATCGGAGTAAAAGGGGAAGTGGGCAAAAAAAGAGGCATTGCTAGGAAGAAGATGGGGATAGTGAAAGTAGTAGCATGGACATGTCAATATTTTCAATGGGTTCCCTTGATAAGGCGATTAGAGAATCAATTGTGGTTGAAGTGGAAGATGCACACTCAGTGCATGGGGTTTCCTCATGGGGTTCATTGTCAAATATGGTTGGGGGTGTATTTAGGATAAGAACATCGAAAGCCACAAATGAAGGGTTTATTTTAGTAGACAAAGGGGAAGTAGCAACCAAAGATATAGTAGAAGGAAGGATGGCAAGTGCAAGACTTACCTGGATTGTCAAAACCAAAAATCTTGGCAGAGTTGAGTCCACCTCTTCTTCTCTATTTGATACACCTAGTCTGCTTAAGTCCTCGACTTGTCTCCTCTTTGCAGGGGATACACTAGTCAATTCAAACTCTCTGGCAGCTGATCCCACTGAAACTTGGACCCCTAGAGATGTAGTAGATCTCTTTGGAGATCGTCAGGTCCTCTTACCTTTTGTTAGGGTGCTAGTGGAGGATGTGATTTGTGATCCTTTGTGTTTCAACCCCTTTCCCTTCCTTTTTCCTACATCAAGGTCCTAAGGCAGGAGGATAGAAACTGGTACTTGCTCTGGTTCAATCTCTTGATCCAATTCAAGATTACTATCATTAGTTTTGGCCTCAACATCATAGATTTGGTAGAAATTTTCATCCTTCGGCTTAACATCTCCAAATAAGGTGCTAAGGTTCTTGATTTCTTGCCAGTATTTTTAGAAATTAACCTTCTTTTTCTCTAACCATCCTAGCTTCTTTAACTATGTTTTGAGGGACTAGCCCATTGGGATGCTTTGTCAGAACTATGCCACATGAACATGGAAGTCAAGCCATGGGGGCTGTACATATGGTATTAAGGATAGTTCAATGTAGACCTCTGCTCTCTCTTATGTCGGGTTCTTCCTTGACTCAAAATATTCCCGCTCTTCATGTTTTACAGTTGAAAGATGTCCCACAGGTTTATACCTCCATGCATCACAAATGAGGACTAAGTCTAGATGAGCCAATTTGATAGTTAGCATCTCTCGTTCCTTCCTTTTCATAAGTGTTACTTGACTTTTGGAAATGGTAAGAGGAATTTGGTAAAGTTCCTTTTATGTCTCCTGTTGCCATAGGCTTTGTTGGAAATGGTTGCCTGATGACATGTCTTGAAAGCGAAGGTCTTATCTGTTACAAATTTAGGGAGCCTAAAAGGATCCTCAATAAAACCATGATACCTAATGAAAGAAAACTTAGCTTCCAGAAAATAATCCACTAGGGTCTGGTGGCTTTTCATCCATTCTAAAGCTTCAAGGGAAAACTAACCCGAAGGGTGTAGAGAAAAATCCAAGAGCACTAATTATAGAAAATAATCAACAAATGAATAATAATCCCATGTGTTGGAAAGCACATGGGTTCAGGATGAAAATAACTTGTATAATCCCGTTGCATCAAACCTATTAAGTGGTAAATGATCACTAAATAATTCAGGGTTCTGATGCAAAATTAAGTGTACTAGAAAAGAAGAATACCTAAACAGAAAAGTAGTGCCATAATTTTTAATTGTTCCAGCATCCCATTGGTGATTGCATCAGAAAAATAAAAATAGTTTTGGCTCCTTTCCTTCTTAAACATGAACGCCAAGCCTTCCTGGAATTCATAAACGTTTTCATCATCTTCAAAACCATAAATATAAGCTAACATTGAGAAAATGACATGCACATTTGATTTGAACTTTTTGTGTGTGAGAGGGAAGATGAGTTGATTTCCATCCAACTTCTCATTAGTTTCATCTATATAAAATTTCAATTGCTTGTCTCTGGTTCTCCATAAATCTTCCATTCTTCTACTTTGGAATCTCTCGACATCCTAGTTTACAAGGATGCACATCATATCCCAAATGGCTACCGCATTGATAGTAACCCTCAACCTATTGCTATTGATAACCCCTGTTTCTTTATCCAACCTTTTTGTGCATGCATATACCAGGTCTGGCCATGGATGTGTGGAGGGCAATATAAATTGTGGTAAACCACAATACTAGAGCCACATTTCAAAGCCCTTGATTGATCCATGAGTGAGCATTCTCTGCATTGCTCCTTCCCTAAGGATTTTAGGGTTCACATGCAACTATGGGTCATAAATATTATCTATGAAATCCTTAATCACTTCATCCTTATGGGGTTTCCTAGTTATATGGTTTTGGTACGCGCAAAACTCCGATCTTCCAACACTGGGGAACTAGCATATGAATCCTTTCCAAAGATGTTGGTGTAGCCTGGTTTGGTAGATAAGACTCCAGCTTGTCGACCAAAAGATGATACCTCTGCCATTGTTTTTTTATTGGAAGGATTTGCAGAAAACTTCTTGAAAGCAAAAAATTTCTTTTTGGGTGCATTTAATTTTCACACATACATGAAATAAGGCATTGTCATTACCACTAGCTCACAAAGTGTTGCTAGTGAAGCAATACGTGTGGAGTGGGATCCATATCCCTCAAGAATTCCAACTTCATTATGAGAATGTATTTAGTACATTCCTTTCGCTGCCATTTTCACAAATAAGCCTTAAGTGACAGGAAGCGTGCCTATAGAAATGGAAAGCATGCTTTGAGTGATATAAGTTTACTTTGAAAAGACATTTGCATTTAATTTAGTAGATTTTAGCTCTTTAAGAAATGTTTTTTCACATTAGCAAGCAGGATGGCGTTGATGATGATGATGGAAACATGGCAACAATTGGTACGTGTGAGCATTTTCTCCCAACACTCGAATTAATTTATCAAAGCTTAGTTTGAAATCCTGTTGGCATATGGCTCTAGGAGATTGTTTTTGGCTGCTAAGTGTTGCCATTGATGGAAACTAGAGTCAGTAGTGTGGTCCATAGTTTAGAAGAAGTTCCTACTGGTAAGGAAAGTAGAATACAATACTCTCGATAGAATGCATGAAGAACAAAGTATCCAGTTGGTAAGTTGATCTGGATACTTCACCAGATCATTATTTTGTTGTGTGGATCCCTAGGGAAGCTTTTCAATCATGTATGCTATTTTTTGATAAGTTTTATGATATTACATTACTCCATGTATAAGTTTGGAGATTCGGTAGAATGATTTATTGCTTATTTTCTCATTGTGGCCGACCTATTGTGTATGGCGTATTCTGGATGTATGAGGAGTATGTGTTTAACTATTTATTATGCTGGGAATTTTGGTTTGGGTCCCTACTTTAGTCTAGCCGACTTGTGTGGGTATGCATTAATTCTAATTGGTGATTGGATCCGACTTGTGTGGGTATGCATTAATTCTAATTGGTGATTGGATCCGACTTGTGTGGGTATGCATTAATTCTAATTGGTGATTGGATCCGACTTGTGGAAGAATATTATACTTTGTTTCAAGCTGACATACATAAATTAAATTCTTGTTAGTGAATATATAAGTGAAATCAGTAATTCATTTTGCGTGGTGATGTATGAAGTAGTGAGAAGGCATGTGTGTGAAAAAGTGCAGAACAACTGCATGAGGTAATATTAGATAATTTGTCAAGCCAATTTTGTTTGTGCAGTAGAAGGGTTTTTGTAGGAGAGAAGAGTAGAGTAAAGCAGAAGTGCGAATTGGGAAGAAGGTCTAGAATCTATTTTCATGTGCTTCATTGGAACTGAATTCAAGAATTTGAAGATGATATTTTCTCAGTTCATATTTGGAATAGCTTTAATCCAAACTTCTTTTGGACAGTGAGTCCTCTTTTGTATTTTGAGCAGTGAGCTCTAGGCAGTGTGCCTGAATGCAAGTGCACTCCCCTTTTTATCAAACTTTTAACAGAGTATACTTTGTGGATTAATCTCCACCGTGGTTTTTCCCCTAACAAGGTTTCCACATAAAATATTGGTGTTATGGTGTTCACATTGTCTTATTAATGTGCATGCATGTTTCCTACTGTTTATTTGCTATGGATGCTATTAAAGGTTAAATATTGCTATTGATAGTTTAAGATCTTATTTGAGATTCAAAAATTGTGGAACACTAATTCACGCCCCCTCTTAGTGTTCCTAGTGTCGAGAAATTGGTATCAGAGTAGGTTCCTCTTATGAGTTTAACAGCTTGAGGTGGATCTTGGATTACAATGGACACAGGTGGTCTTCAACAACAACTTATGGTGGCACTTGATGATCTTGATCAGTCTAAAGCAGAGGTTGTGGAAGTAAAAGCAAATCTTCTAGCTGCTGAATTTTTTTATTCAACCACTGAAGGATAAAATAAATGAGTCAAGGAAAAGAGGAAAGAACTATGTGGTTAGTTGAAGTAGAAAGAAAGCAGAGGCTCAAAAGATGTTCATCTAAATCAAATCCTAAAAGGAATAACAGAAGAATGTGAAAAGCTTGCTAAGGACAATACTGCTCTAAAGCTTGAAACAAAATCTATGGCAATGAAGTTAACTAAAGAGATTGAATAAAGAAAGAAGAATGAGGAGAATATGGCCCAGTCCTTGAAAGAGAATTATGTGGAATGCAATAGAGTTAATAATGGATTCATTCAGCAGGAGATTGAACTACAACAATCTAGAAACAATGAACAAGAGCTTGAGAGACAGGTAGTTATTCTCAGAGATGAGCTTGCCACTGCAAATGAGTTTAAGGAGAACTTCAGGACCAGTTCTGCTAGGCTTGATGAAATAACTAAAGGACAAAAGGATGCAAATGATAGGTGAGGTCTTAGCTATGTGAAGGATGTGAGCTCCAGATCTGAATAGAAGGACCTTGAAAAGAAGAACAAAGGTATAAGATATCTAGTAAGGCAACCTAATGCTCAAAAATTTAATGGATATTGCTTTGTTTGTAATAAATTTGGGCATATGGATTCTCAGTGTAGAAGTAAGATAAGTTCTGAAAATCCATCATTTTCTGGCCAATGTTTTAATTGCAAAAAGTTTGGTCATAAGTTATTAGAATGCAGAAGTATGTCTGCCAGTAAAAGGAATGTTAAATTATACACCTATGGAAGATTTGGACATATTGCTAATCAGTGCAGATCAAGAGGAAATAAGTGGAATGGATGGTATAGACAAAAATATCTAGTATGCTACAATTGTAAAAAAATTGGTCACATTGCAAGATTCTGTAGAAACAGAAAGATGGATAAAAGAGGTCCAAAATTTCAAGGTAGAATTTCATAGAAAGGTGATAAAGGAAAAGGAAAAGCATCTGTGGAAGAGATAAGAGATCAGATGAAGAAAACATGGGTAAATAAGAATGGATTTGATGAAGGTAATGAGATTGTACTAGAAGCTCCCTGTAGTAGTTCATCCGGTAATTGATTTTAGGCCATTGGCCTAGGGGGAGTTTTTCATGAAAATATTTTGTTCCCCCATGTGTAGTTGGTTCTGGATTGTAGGTAGCTATCTGTAGTTGTGTTATTCATCCTCAAATACATTGGTGATCACTTCTTTAAGGTCCATAGATGGATTTATCTCTTGTTATTTGAAAATAGTGTAATTGAAACTTCTAGGGAAAAGCATTTAATGCAATAAGGAAGTTAATTGTGCAAAGTTATAAAAGGGAATTTGAAACCCTCATTTGTCACCATGCACCAAAGAAGAATAGTTGGAGAACCCTTTTTTAACAAAATTTTGAAGGAGTGAATTTCAAATTAGTGGAAAATTTTCCAGGTATTTCTATTGATTATCAATTTCATACTTATTCTGTGATCAGTAGAACCCTGTTTGGTATGAAAAATGAAACAAATTAAAGGAACAATAGTTCTAGATGAGTATAGTAGTGAAAAGGTTAGGGATGTAAGAAATTTTCTGTCACCCATTGAATTGAAGAAGCTTGGAGGAGTGAAACACAAGAATCTGGACATTTGGAATGAATTTCCTCATTTTGTCAACACGGAGGTAGTCCAGTTTATCTTGAATAGATTGGATGGTGATATCCTTACTTTGGATAAACCCTATCAAATTTCTAAGGATGTAATCATAAATCTAATAGGTTTGTGCAATGTTGGTGATGTCCCAAAAAAGAAATCGATTCAAAATGTTGAGGTCGAAGCCCTAATCGGTGTAAAAGGAGATCAGAGGGCGCTGATGATTACAATGATCAAAGACCCATTAACAAAGTATATTGCATAAGGAATTTCATACAAGATCTTCAGAAATAGAGAAGGTGCAACCTCTGTAGGCACAGTCTATATTGCACACAAGATGATAATAGAAAATGAAGACTTTGACCTATGTGGATTGCTGATGGATCAACTGATGGAGAATGTGCAATTCATGAAATATATAGATTATTCTTTCCAGTTTGGTACCCTCGCTATATGCATTATGATGTATTTCCTAAATTGCTTGCCTCAAAATGACAATGTGGTATGGAAGAAAAATATGCTGGTTTGCAAACAAATATTTAAGCATTTCAACTCTTTTGAAAATGGTGCACAAGTTTATGAAAAATTCTTTGGAAACTTGTTAGGAAAGTTTGGTATCCCTCTCTCGGTAAAAGCAATTGAAATTGGATCATCCTCCAATAAGTCAAAGAAAAAGTAGAAGAGAGAAAGAGAGTTGGCTGGTGACATTTCTTTGGCGCCTAAGTAAACAAAAGTTGAAGGTAAAGGTAAAAAGCAGATAGTTGTGGATGTAGTCGATGAAGACTTTGAGGAATATACACCAAGAGATGAATCAAAACTAGTTGAACCAATTATGGTAATTATAGAAGAAAGTGATGGAGAAGGTGCTTTATCCAAAGCAAAGATATTGCAAATTATTCAGGAAGAAAATGGAATGCAAAAGATAAATGACATATGGATAAATGGTCCATCATATGAACAAGACCTAATTGAGGACACTCTAGGAAGATACTTTATTGATAAAAACATTAAATTAAATAGTTTGCAAAATGTACTTCTAGAAGAATTTATTGAATGTATCAAGAAGGCTATGGACTCTATGTCTCAGGACATAAAAGAGGAAGAAATAATCTCACATTTGAAGATGTAGTTTAGGCTATCTCTCACCAAACTAAAGAAGAAAATGAATGTACTAAGGTAATGCTTTGACTCAGTGAATAAGATCTTCAATTACTGTCTCAAGTGGCCTCATGTGGTTGGAAAATATAAGGAAAAGTTGGAAAAATTTGAGAATGAGCTTGTCAGAATCAGATAAGACTACAATATGGTTCAGGACAAGGATGGAGATGTGAAGAAGAAGGTTCATGAGTTGCAAGTTGAACATGCAAAGGTTCACTCTTCCATAAAAAATCTTATGGACACCTTCTGGAAACTGAAGGACCTGACTGAAATCATATTAGAGCAAATGGTTGAAGTTCTAAAGAAAAGAGAAAAGTTAGAAGAAGCCATTACTATTCCTGAATCCCTTGTTGAAGTCATCAAAAAAACATCAAAAAATAACATTCTAATAATTTTTATTAGGATTGTAGTGGACTCTTGGAAGAAATTTCTCCCTGAAATGAAAGATAAGTATGAAATAATTTTCTGATTTGAGTCGCAGTTGCAATTCTTGAAATTTTGATCAATTTCTACATCAACAAAGGGGGAGAGAATGCAGTAAGGAAGAGTGTGGTAAATAAGGTAAGGGGAAAAGAAAAGTAGTGGAATTTTTTTATCATTGATGTCAAAGGGGGAGAGAATGCAGTGAAAAATTCTTTGACATCCAAAGGGGGAGCAATGTTTTGTAGTTTTCTGTTGTGCTGTGAAGTTTTGAATTTTAGTTTCGACACAGTCATTTTTCACTAAGTGTTGCCATCAATGCCAAAGGGGGAGATTGTTGGTATATGGATTTAGGAGTTTTTTTTGGATGCTAAGTGTTTTCATTGATCGCAACTGGAGTTAGTAGTGTGGTCCACAGTTTAGAAGCAGTTCCTACTAGCAAGGAAAGTAGAAGACAATACTCTACTGACAAAATGCATGAAGAACAGAGTTTTCAGTTGGTAAGTTGATCTGGATACTTCACCAGATCATTATTTTTTTGTGTGGATCCCCAGGAAAGCTTTTCAATCATGTATGCTATCTGTTTGATAAGTTTTATGATATTACATTGCTCCATGTATGAGTTTGGAGATTTGGTAGAATGATTTATTGCTTATTTTCTCATTGTGGTCGACTTGTTGTGTATGGCATATTTTAGATGTATGAGGAGTATGTGTTTAACTATTTCTTATGTTGGGAATTTTGGTTTGGGTCCCTACTATAGTCTAGTTGACTTGTGTGTGTACACATTAATTCTAATTGGTGATTGGAGCCGACTTGTGGAAGAATATTATATTTTGTTTCAAGATGACATATAAAAATAAAATTCTTGTTAGCAAATATATAAGTGAGATCGGTAATTCATTTTGCATGGTGATGTATGAAGTAGTGAGAAGGTGTGTGTGAGAAATTTTTTAGAACAACTGCATGAGGTAATATCAAAGAATCTTTCAAGCGAGTTTTGTTTATGCAATAAAAGGGTTTTTGTAGGAGAGCAGAGCAAAGTAGAGTAGAAGTGAAAATTGGGCAGAAGGTCCATAATTTGTTTTCATGTGCTTCATTGGAACTGAATTCAGGCATTTGAAGATGCTATTTTCTCAGTTCATATTTGGAATATCTTTAATCCAAACTTCTTTTGGATAGTGAGTCCTCTTTTGTATTTTGAGTAGTGAGCTCTAGGCAGTGTACCTAAATGCAAGTGCATTCTCCTTTTATCATACTTTTAAAAGAGTATTCTTTGTGGACTAATCTCCACCATGGTTTTTCCCTTAACAGGGTTTCCACGTAAATTTTTTGGTGTTATGGTGTTCACATTGTCTTATTAATGTGCATGAATGTTTCCTTCTATTTATTTGTTGTGGATGCTATTAAAGGTTAAATATTGCTATTGATAGTTTAAGATCTTATTTGAGATTAAAAAATTATGGAACACTGATTCACCACCCCTCTTAGTGTTCCTAGTGTCCAACAGATCCTCCATACAATTTATCCTTCACCTCTTCGCATCTTAATATGTTTTCCATTGGCACCCAATGAGAGATAATTTTCCATTTGTCAAGCTCTCCAATGCACATTTTTCTATAAATAGTGATATCAACTTAGTGAAAAATTCATTGAGTTGGAATTTTAGTTAGTGAGCTCTTCCCACTGTGTTTTCCATTCCACTAGTCTGTAGCTTGCTTGTTTCCATCATGTCTAGCCTAGGTACCCCAATTCGGATCTTGAGCCAAAAGCTATAGAACTCTTTTATAGAAGTGATCAGTGAGTGGATTAAACGCCTGATAGGGAAGAATGACTGTCTCGTGATTATGGCATTTAAATGGGTTCTCGGGAAGGATTATGTGAAGGATGAGAACCAACCGAGGTGCAATTCCAATTTCGTTTCTCAATTCGTGGATTCCCTATTGAAATTGGACATCTGCAAGCCCTAGATTATAAAACTATGCCACATCATGTTTGATTCGACATACTTAGATGGGTTGGGCAAAGTCGTCTAGGTAGTTATCCTTGGTGGTGGTATTTTGATTGCCATGAATATTGGAAGGCACGTCGACTATGGGGAATCAATGACTTGGATGTCCTTTCTTATAGACTTCTGAACTACAAACTTGGAACACCATTGACTGTTGTATCACCCTATGTCCTCCTTTCTTCTAAGGGAGTATAAAGTGAAGCGCATTCTTGGGCTTGATTAGAAGAATCACTTTGAGTTCCTAGTTTATAGCCCTAGTATTGAAGATTGAAGGTCTGTGATGTGCCTCATGTGCTGTGTGTTGTTAACCCCTTTATTGCCTTGTTGAAGAAACCCAAAGAAACAACATTTTTACTGTTTGAGATGAATGGAGGATTTTAATTTCTATTGCCATTTTGTGTCACCTCCTCTTTTTCTTTATTGAAGATGTATCTCTTTTTGTGTTTGAAGAAGGATTCAAACTTCTCTTGAAGCCTTAAGATCGATACACATATTATATTGTAAATATTTTCAATGAATACAAAATATAATACTTTATGCTATTCTTGTAAATGACTTTATTTGCAAAAACAACATATTTTACAAAAGTCTACATCTGGTACATAACTCTAAATTTTTAATGGACTTGCACGTACTTTAATTGAATAGTTTTAGATGAATACCGTTTACCAGTATATATAATATATTTCCATTTATATCCTCTAGATCATACACATTTCTTTCCTTGCATACATGGATTCAAAAAACACCCCTCCATAGTGAGTCAAACTTAGCATGCTGCCCTAATTTTGCAGTGTGTTTGTCATACTTTAGCACAAGACTTCCCTCCCAAAAATATAGGTTGGAGTCCTTTTTATCAAACCATCTTTTGACTATTTGTTGGCACTTGATCATGGCGTCATACACATTTTCTCTTTTTTCTTCAAGGATCAAAAGCTCTGGCAACCTGACTTCCATTCTGATGTCCTCTTCAACTTCTAAAGCTTTCAAGAGTTGTAATGCTAGAATCTCTATGAAAATGGTAAAAATACCTCCTTCCAATACACTAATTCATAAGGGGAGGTTTTCAAGTTGTACTTAGGTGTAATTCTGTCATCCCATAAAGCTGTTCACAAATGCTTATGCCATTCTTTTTGGTGTTTTAACCCAATGCACTTTATTAACCTAATTAGGTTCTTGTAAGTTGATTCTGCTAACCCATTTCCTTGTGGGTAGTAGTTGGATGAAGTATTGAGGTAGAACCCATGCTTGAGAATGAATTTTGGCATCCTAGAGCCTATGAAGGCTCACACATTATAAAAAAATATGGTTTTTGGTGAACCAAACCTTGACACTAACTCCTCAAGAAAATTGACAATTTCTTTTTCTATAACATTCTTCAAGGAAATAGCTTCCCTCCACCAGTGAAATAGCCAGTCACCGTGAGTATCCACTTATGGCCTACACTAGATATGGGATTGATCATCTTGAAAAAATCTAGACCCCATTGTGAAAAAGGTTCCTCAAACATGAACGTACTTAATGGCATGATAGTGTTCTTTTGCTTGCCAACAAAATATTGGCACTGCATACAGTTCTGCACTAGGTGATGGGCCTCAAAGAACATTGATGGCCAGTAGTATCCTACCCACATTATTTTTAAAGCAGTGGTCTTGGAAAAGAAGTGTCCACCCTCGGGACTGTTGTGGAATTTGTTTAGAATCCTTTCTACATGTGGCTTGTCTATGCAATAGAGAAGGACTCCATAGTTTTTAAAATAAAATCCACTCATTAATACATACTTGGTGCCTTGCAGTTGATAGTAGCATATTTTGTGAGGTGGAATATTGATCGGGTATTTCCTAGTTTGCTTAAATCACATCTGATCAACCATCGATGAATTGTTAGACTCAAAATAATTTGTATAGACCTATTCAGTCTCTTCTTTCACTTGGGAGCTTAATTCCTGTGTGAGGTATTCACAAAGACCTCTTCCTCAAACCAGCTTGATCGGTTGAATGTCCATGTCATATTCGAGGATCTTAGTGATCCGGTTGGCTATTTTCTTGGTTATCTCACCTTCAATGATGTATTCCCTGACATTGGGATGGGTGACGAGGATGGTGATTTTGTTGGCCGATATTAGGTGTCAAAATTTCTTTAGGATTTTAATAATAGAAAAGGCCTACTTTTTGACAAAGTTGTACCTAGTTTCATATCCTTTGAGAGTCTTGGAATGAAATGCTATGAGGTGTTCTCCGCTTCCCTCATCATCCTTTTGATTGAGCATTGAAGCTATGTTGTGCTGGCTACTATAGACATAGAGCAAGAAATCATTGGAGAAATTCAGGTTAGCTAACACCAAAGTTGTAGAGATGGCCACCTTGATCTATTCAATAAAAAGCTTAATTTTGGGAGTCAATCTGAATGTTAAGCCCTTTTTAACATCAACATGATAGGTCTTGCAATGCCCATGAAATCTAAAATGAAATAGCTGATGAAGTTAATTTTCCCTTGAAAGGATTGTAGCCCCTTTCTGGTTGACTGGAAGTGGTAGTTGCATTAGAGATTTTACCCTTTCAATGTCTATGGCTATTCCTTCCTTCGATACCACAAAGCGAAGCAACTTTCCTTGTGGTATGCCAAAAATACATATTTTGGGATTTAAAGAAATCCCAAATTGTTGACACTTTTGGAAGACCATTTCTAGATGACCAAAATGATCATCCTTTGATTTGAAAAAAATAGTCAGGTCATCCTGATATATTATGATGATCTGATTGATCAGTCTCCTAAATGCGATATCCATCGCCCTTTGAAAAGTAGCACCCGCATTAGAGAGCCCAAAGGAATTTTTGCATATGTGAACATTCCCCACTTGGTGGTGAATATTGTTTTGTGCTGGTCCTCCTCCTTTACATAAAATTGATTATACCCTAAAAAACCATGGGGTAGTGAGTGAGAACATCTCTAATCTAGCCACGGTCTACAAAATCTTCTCCATTGAGGACAAATGGTAGTGATATTTTAATGTTGCTTTGTTTAATCCTGAAAGTCAATGTAGAGCCATATGTCACCATTCTTCTTTCAGACTGGGACTAGATTGGGCACCTAGGTGGAATGCTTGATTGGGTCTATGATCTTTGCCTCAATTAGTTTTGTAAGCTCCTACGCTATCAACACCTCCACCTTCAGATTAACCTACCCTTTTTTTTTTTAGACGAGCTTTGAGCCTTCAACTAGGTTGATAGTATGCTGAATGATATTCAAATTGTATCCTTTCAGATTATCATAAGTACAGGCTATAACCTCATCATATTAATCACATAGGCCTTTCAATCTTTCCTTTTCCACCCATGGGATGTTCCTTCTAATTTTTAGCTTTCTACCTTTCCTGACATCGAGGTCCTCATAGTCTCCTTTGTTGGTGGTGAATCTTTGTTTACTATTTCTTACATCTTCATAGTTGAAGGCATTCTCAAGAGAAATCAAGCCTCTTGGGAGTTGGTTGCTCTTCAATTGAATTAATTTTCATTCAGTATTCCTTCTATCTTCGTACTATGAATGATTGGGATATTTCCCCACCTTTTGTAGAAAAGTGACAATATTAATATCATCCTCAAAAACTTGCCAATTGTAATCATTGTTGGGTATTGATGGTCAGATGATGGTATGCACTACATGCTACTTTCTGACTGATTTAGGGGCTGGCTCAAACTGTGAGCCAATTGAAGCCAACTGATCTATGGCTAAAATTTGAATTTTTGGGCTAACCTATATGTTAAAAGCTTCAAAAACTTCAATCATGTCTCAAATTTTGTGCCAGTAAGATCTCTTCTTAAGTTTTTTGCAGTTGCCTATCCGCACACCTGGTTTACAACTAACTTTGAATCTCCAAACACTTGTATCCTCTTTATGCCCATCCAATCTATGAGAAATAAACCATGGACCAAAGCCTCATACTTTGCATTGTTATTTGAGCATGGGAATCATAAGTGGAAAGCTTTAAGGGTTTTTAACCCGATTGGAGATACTAATCAAATGTCGGCTTCAAAACTGATTTTTCATTTAGCACCATTGAAGTATAGCATCCATAAGTTGTTGTCGCTCAGTTTGCTAGGTTCCTCCTACTCCTTTACCATTTTCAGGTGGAATTGGTCATCATCAAATATTACATAGGTGCCTAACCTAGTAGCATGGAAGTTCCTGAATGGGTTAGAATCAATAAAATGATTGAGTAAGACCTCTTCTTTAGGGGTCTAATCACTTGTGTCATTGTCTTCTAACATCTCTACATAATACATCTCCCCTTTTGAGAATGAGGTATGCATTGCTTCAAAGCTCAAGATAACATCTTCTACTATGTGTTCAGGGTGTAAAGGTTCCAATAGGATCTTCATCTTTTCACCGTGCTTTGTTCACAATATCATATGAGACCAATCAAGCACAAAATATCCACCAATATTTTTCGTGAAGTCTCTTGAAAGACACATTCTAAAAATAGGGGGAATGTCGATTATGACTATTTCTTGTGTGATGGTTTGGCTCGAACATGAGAATAGAGTTAAAGAAATATCCTTGATGTGGTCGATAGTCAGGACCTTTTTCTTATCTAATTGCATGATTCCTTTCTCAAGAGGCTCATACTTAATATTTAGGGCGACAACCACTTGTTTGGGCATGACTATGGTGCTAACTCCTTAATCAATCATATTATTATGTAAAAGCTTATCTCCCACAATAAGTGTTAAAAATAAAGGAGTAGGCTTTGATTTTCTTACTCTTTTGACATTTGTATTGTTTTCTATATTTACATATGTCATGGCTCCTAAAGGTCGGGGGTCTAATACGAGCCCTTTTCCTCTATCTTGATTAGGCGATGGGACTCTCTCTGCCCATGGACATTGTTCTTTTTCTAATGCCTCCTAGAGAAATCTCTTCTACTCTGGTATTGATATGACGTCCCATAAAGATACGTTAGTAGACGTATTCTTTAGTTTCTCTACCACATTAAGCATTTTGATCAGTGGGACCTTAGGTTTGAATGGTGGTATTTCCTTTATCTTAGGAAGAGGTCATTCTGACACAGATGGGTTTGAAGCTTTATCTACATCCTTCCCTAACAAGGGTGGAGTTGGTGACTGCTGAGTGGGTTGGATTTGTGATGCTTTCTCTACTTGTGGTTATAGTTGTTGTGGCTATAGACATTGTGGAGCTTGTTGCATGTACTCTCCAGTGAGTCTCCTCTTGGAGCGAGTATTGTAATCTGATTGTACCTACAGAGCACTAGTTTTTGGAAGATCATTTACAAATACCACATCCTCTTCCTCCATCCAAGAGAAAAGTGCCTAGTCCGGTGAGATGTCTAGCTCTTGTTCTAAGGACATTCCTTGTGTTTTCACTTTGAAGTGGGCATTCTCCCTAGGAGACTAATATTCTTCTATGTTTGAGAACACACCTTGGATTCTTTGTTCTATTATCTTTTGTTGGAGATTTCACCTTGGACAATTTTGGGGCATATGGATGTCATTACATGGGAAGTACCACACGTTCTCATCTTCCAAGAGGTTGTTCTAACCTAGGACCAAATCTTTATTCGAGCTATTTTTGATAGTCTGAAGTGGCATAGTGACTGGGACTATCTGGTTTGTATGCACTGGTTGCTAATTTCCTCCTTTCAGAACTCCTTGATATGTGTTCTACTAATAAGATGACCTTTATCCTTGATAGGTTTGTGTGGGAGGCTTCAAAGGTGTTGCTTGCTATCGTCAGATGAGGACCAACTCATTCACAAAGGATCACATGAGGTTCTTCATATTATTGATGTCTTTTGCTAGTGAAGAGGAGCTTGGTGTGCTTGGTTGTGCACCTAGGTACACATACATGGATAGAGGTGGTGCAACCAACGTGCTAGTTGGTGGAGTGAAGGAACTAGGAGTTTCCTCTTCTTGGGGTCCACTAGATATTTCCACAAACATGGGCATCAGTGGCCTTGGTGGAAGCTTCCCAAAATCAATTAGACTATTCTTTGCACATATAGCTAGATCATATGCATCGAGTAGGGTATCTCCTCCCATGGATTGCACCATGATTGTGATATTTGAATTGAAATCCTTTAGATAGAATATGAACTCCATAACTACCAAAGGCCTGATTGTCACAGGAATCCTTGGACAAGTTTTGTGGAACCTGGTGTTGAAGTCACTCATGGCCTCTTGCAGGGCCCTCTTGATAGTGATTAATTGTTGTAGCAATGAGGAGTAATCTCCTTTTTTTGAGAAGAACTTGAGTAAAATTCTCCTCAAGTTCATCCCATTAGTGGATGGAACCAAAAGCCAAGGAATTGTACCAATCCTGAGCCTTTCCTTTGAAAGACACAACTAGTAATATGAGGGCCACATTTTCTTCCGTGATGTTATGGAATAAAAAAACCTCCACAATATCCTGGAGATGCTCAAAATGGGTTTTAATATCCTCACTAGAATACTTTAGGATTTCCTTAAGAGCATTGGAAGGTATGGCAAACCATACATCTGGGGGTGTGGGTGGTTGTAGTGGGCTACCACTATCCTAGGTCACAAATTCTCTAGGAGTGGGACTACCTATGTGATCCATTATAAACATATTCCTATGAATGGGGTAGATGAGTATTCTAATCTAGAAGGTTTAGCCTCCTGGTGGAGTGGATAAAGCTCTAGATTGTGGGCTAGCACTTCTCACTGTATTGCTCCTGATAGGTGATATAGAAATTATAAGTCATCTTCTCCTTCTAGGTGTCGAAGTAAGTAGTTGGGGGTACTAAAAATGGCCTCTAGAAGATGCTCTTGTTTGAACTTTGGGCATGAGATTTCCAACCTCTCCTCTTTGTCTAATATATGAAATATTTTTGAATTCTAATCAGATGTTTGAAAAACTTTAGGTCCCACTAGGTGTGCTAGAAAAAAATGTTGTTCATAAAAGCTTGTGCCTCTTCGAACAACCTTATGGGAAATTCAGCTAGTGGGGGACCAAATTATGCCTCACTAAATGACCTTCAGGATTGTTAAAGGAAGTCAACTCTTCTGTGTGTGTGGGAAAGGGGGGAAGAGAAATGCAAGGAAAAACATAGAAAATGGTGATACACCAAAGCTTTCATAATATTTCAAAATCTAACAATTCCTTATTCTTAATGAGATAGACACAAAATGCCACAAAGCCTTCATTGTTGGGAAGAGAGCAAACAATTAAGGCTAGAGAAAGAATAGAGCAATCATTTATATTTCCATACGGGAAGCATCCATTAAGGTTTGACATAAATAAGAAACCCCAAATACCAACAGGAATATTTGGATCTTTATAGAACCCTCCCTCTCTTACAACATAGTATGAACAATAGCATATCTTTTATAGAAAATGAAAGAGTATATTAAACATGATTTGGTTTTTGAAAGATAGAATCAACCATAAAAGCTAATAAAATGTGAAATAATCATCTAGACTATATACATAAGGCTTTAACATAGTGCTCTCAACATAAATGATATATGAAAAAGAAATTCATGATAAAGGCCATAAAAATGCATAATTCTAGAGATTTCTTCTTAACAGATCTAATTCTTGCAATAAATTAACTAAAAAAAATGGTCAAATGCCAATCCAATTAATAGTCTCTACAAATATAACATGCCATAGATCTTGAACAATGCTTTGTGAAATCCTCCTATACCTAAGAAATTAAAATTCCCTAAAAACAATCTGTTGTGCCAATATCACACACACCCCATTCAGACCGAGGACCCCCTCTTTCCTTTTTGCATTCACCAGTTTTTCGTTACTTTTGCCTCATTTTGTGTGCCCCCATTTCTTAGCTTAAGTTGGTCATGTGCAATAAAGTCACCAATTTCCCTTTGACCATAATCACCACCCCAAAATTTGCTAAGTTATTTTCCTTTGCGGGTTAAGACCTATGGGTTTTTTGCCCCAGCATCCTCTAGGCCTTGTGGGCCCGCATTTGTGGGTCTTTGCTTTTTGGAGGGCTATCATTGAATCACTGCTAAGTTACAACCAAACCTAACCATCCATTCACATAGTAGGTACCGCATTCCCCTTTGTCGTTTGGGCCTTTTGAATGGTCACACCATGTCAGGTTTCTACAAACCCATCTACCTGACCTGTTTCCATAACTAGAATTTATTACACACATTAATGGTCAATTTTCCTATAAAGGGGGGTACGACCTATCATTTTCATCCCTTATTTTTCAAATTTCAATGGTGAACCTGTTAGCTCTCAAAAACGTAGGCTGAATGCCTCAAGAGGCTGCCAATCTCTTGATATGCTTTAGGGTAACAAACAAGGTCAAGAGAACTCAACCTTCTACTCTTTAGGTGCTGCTAACCTGGGCAGGTGTACCTTTCTAAATGAAGCAGACTTAACCTATGATCTATCCTTCTGAAATGCTTTTTCCACAATGGCAAATGGAAGTGAACGAATGAAATCAAACTTGTTAGCAATCTTCTGATCTAAATCCTAAAATGCTTAATTAACAGATATAAAGAAACTAAATGAATTCAAATGATGAAATGGCAGAGACCAGTGCCTTATTGGGCATGCAGAGTCAAATGAAACAAAAGTGGACAACTTATTCTGGCAGAAAATCAAATTGATGGCATATAATCTGTTCATAACTTGTATAAACATGCAAAATTTTGATCACTAAGCTCTACTTTAATAATCCAAAACAATCTTCCTGATTACTGTGATCAACTAAAAGGATTTAATCTCTTCTTGAGAGAATCAGTCAATTAATCACACAAATACAACAAATGTGCACTGATAAACTAAAAATAAGCTTGTTACTTCAATTTAAAAAACTAGAAAGAATCAACTTGGAGACAGCTTCAGCAATACTTTTCAATAAACTCAACATACAATTGACACCAAAAATAACCTGCCACACCAGCTGATTTTTATTGAATTCGCCATTTTAAAACATGCACATAGTCTCTGATAAGAGAAACTATTCTAATGTAGCCATTCCTAATCTACTGTATCTAATCTAAAATCTCATCATGATTACAATCAAATGATGCCTATTTATACACCTGTATTTAGAAAAAAACTCATTGCATCGAAGTCCATGTCAGCCAAGATCCATATCATTCTGTTTGTTACACCGAAGTCGTGAAGTATTCTTATGTTCCTTCATTGTAACACTGTGATATCGAGGAGAAAACTTAGAGAAATCACCATGTCAGGCCGAAGGTCATTTATCATATCCAAGTCACCAAGACATAAGAAGTCTCCTGCCGAATTGCACTTTTCATTTGATTCACTGTCACTATAGCTTCTAGGTATCGGGGAGACCCTATACAGATTACTTTTTTTTTTCACCGAAGGTCTTCATATATCTCAAGTTGCTGTGACAACCCAATTTTTATGCTGAAAAAATCACCTCTGCATTCCATTCAGTGAGACCTCAGGCACCTCGCCAATACCACACACCAAAACAAATAGGTCACACCGAGCATTTATGTTTTGTTCTATTCACCATCACCAAGACATTTTGGTTTTCTCACCGATAGAGTCCTCATCATGCTATCAGCGAGACCGAAGGTCACTCGCCAAGAAATTCCTTTGAAAGCCCTGACTCTCACCGAGATGTATCTTTTAGTTTTGTGTATCGGTGAGACATATTGATGTCGGGGAAACTTCATGTAGAGTGCTCTTGTTTCATCGAAAGTCACCCCAAGCTAGCCATTTGTTTGCCAAGAGAAAACTGATCTCACACCGAAAGCCATCTAAAAGAAACTCCTTCAAGCTCCATTGGCGAGACATACACATTGCTATGACCCTTCACTGAAGACCCATGTCTGGCCGAAGCGAAACCCACATATGATGTCAGCGAGACCTGCAAGACTCGCTATGAAATTACCTCAGAGATGATTTGCTTTGCCGATATGCCCATTCTTTTATCGATTGGTAAGAGAAGAAGTACTTGCTGAGACATTAGCTCGAAGATAACATTCTCACTAAAATGATTTTCCTCCATTTCTGAGACAATGACAAAGTCTTGCCGAATGCCGCCTGCACGAAAATTTTGATCGCTATGACATCAAATGAGTCTTGCCGAAAGGCAACACAGACTCATGTTAGCAAAAAATACACAATGGGTCAAGGAGACAATGGTATCACATGCCGATATAGATCATGATGTAAAAAAAAAAGCACGACTCAATGGATTCAATGGGGAAATATGGAAAAATATGAGTGGAATATGCACACGGTAGGACCAAATCTGGAAGTTCATGAGTAAAACCAACATGTGAAAACATCAAATTTTTACAATTCTAACAGTGGCTCCATTTGGGGATGAATGATAGTGAGATCATTGCAAGGATCCAAAAACTATGGGTGAGCAGACTAGACACAAAATGAGCAAAATGGAAATGGGCACAAGGCAAGATGGAATGAATGCAAAACAGATGCAAAATGGAGATGAACCAAACCCCTAAACTACTATGCATGGAAAATAATTTTAAAGAGGATGAGCAAGAGTTGTCCATGCACTGGCAACCCTAAATCCTCTGTGTTTTAATTTCACCTGTCTTGAGCTGTTACAATCTAAAACTCAAATTATACTTTCCTCTTTCAAATACCTAGTTTTGCTTTAAGTTCATAAGATTCCTCTTGAAAAAACACATGCAATCTTCCCTGTTACTGAATTTTTTTAGAGAATCACTAAGCTCAACTCAGTCCAAAATCCCTATACCACTCTGTAGTTTATATTCTTCTTCATCAGTCAAACCCTTGTTATCTTCAATATAAAAAATGCATGTATATTCAATACAATATTTCTCATTATCTTTCTCATTGTCATGTATTATAAATCATTCTCCCAGCTATATTAAAAATTCACAATGAAAGTGCTTCTCTTGAGAAACAAAAAATTTTGTCAGACCAACACTATCTGAAGCAAGCAAATCTGAAACCTTTTGCACCTCTTCAGTATCTCTATTCGGAGATAACACCGGATCATGATTCATGTATTCAATATTATGCATATGTGAACCAAACAAAGCTAGAAATCTATCATCCTTGGTATAAAATTCTGCTCCATATGAATTAGAGACTTCAAAATCACATACCTCATCTTGAATGGACACAGACTTTTGATCAGCATCAAAAGTATCACCATCATTCGAAGAAATACACAGGGAGTCATAATAATCTTTACACAAAGATCCTTCACTATCAAAACAAATGTAAGCTAGACACAAAACTTCAAGATCATCTTCATGTGCACATTCCTGGCATTTAGGAGTAAACAAATCTGCAATTTGTTCATTGACAAGTGAACAAGTCTCAACATTTTCATCATTACAATTATACTCCTCACTTTTGTCATCATCAAAAATAAATCCAATACCATCAGAGAATGGGAAATCAGAAACATCATCAGTGCAGTTATTTATTCCATCATTTTGCTTATCTGAAATTGGCTCTTCCTTTTCATAAAGTGAATTTGAAAATACCTAAAACTCCTTCATGGACATACCTTTGCAAAATGTCATCTGATCTTCATTTAACTCTTCATCATACAATGCGTTTGAAAAAGTTTGGAAATCATTTTCAAATGTACAAACCTCATCATGATCAAATGTATCTTCATAACCTTCAATTGCAGCCAAAGGTATTGTATACTTACTATCTGATGAATCAACATCTCCCATTGCCTCTTCATCCAGATCTTCATAAGAAGTAGAAGAATCCCTTGACTGCAGATCAAAATCCTCAACTGCAGCAACAACTAACCTCTCAATCTCCTCTTTGGTGAATCTCTTCATACTACATTGAGCGGACACCTCAACAAAATGTGGTTCTATATAATCTTCCTCATAATCAGAAAAAACCTGCTGCTCAACCACATGGACATTGTGTTTCTGATTTGAAACATCATGCTGATAACCTTCATCCTCTAAAGATAAGTACCTCTCCTCAACGTGGTGAAAGGTATTTGAAGTCAAATATACTTTGTGATCTTCTCCATTATTTTCCATCAACAGTCCCTCTTCTTGCATTCTTTGGGCTACAACACAATAATCTAGGGAATGTGGCATATCACAAAATTCATAGAAATAATGGTTACTCACCATGTAGGTTCCCTTTGTCAGTGGATCAGGAGCTTCCTTGTTTCTAGGCCTAGCTGTTATAGGTTTGCTGTCCTTCTAGTCTGTATTATAAGGCATGTCATGCAACCTTGGCCTTTTGTTCCTGTATGTGTTCTCCTGCTTGCACTGATAATTGCTGCTTTGCTGAGGAACCTTAGGATTGTCTCTTTTACTAATTATACCTGTAGCCTTCCTATTGTTTTCAATTGTCAATGCTATCTTCTAAGCTTTAGCCAGAGCTCTTGGAAATCTATTTCTCAGTTCATACCCTGTCTTTGGATCAAATGCATTCAAATAAATACTTAGTGCTACATAATCTGGAAACTTTGATCCGAGAGGTATTTTATTCTGCAACTTATTGAATCTCAGATTAAAATCATAAATTGTATCACTTTGATCTTTCTGAATGTGTATCAATTCACAAAGAGCATAATCTAGTGCACTTAGATTCCCAAATTTCTTGAGGAATTGATCTTGAAATCCTTGGAGAGAATCAATAGAGATAGTTGGTAGGCTGTTGAACCAATCCCTAGCGTCTTCAATAAGTGATATCATGAATAGCCTCATGTGTAAATCTTCATAGGGCACATCCAAATCTTGGATGAAAGCATTAAAGCTTCTTAAATGATCTTCAACAGTGATTGCATCACTTCTTGTAAACCTTGGAACAAGACCTCTCCAACTGCCATCCATTGGGTAAGGGGATAATTGAATCCCTGACAAATCAAACTATCTGATCATTGTTGTATGCTGATGAGGGGGGTACTATGTGGGTACTGGTGCTGGTACATCAGACCATAGTGCTGTGTATGATGATATGGAATATACTACTGACCATGTGGAACTCCAACATGACCTCCCCTAAAATGAGATCTTCTTTCATTCATGTTTGAACAAATGCAATGTTTCTTTCAGGGTCGCCACCTACTTTTCCAATAGTAGGAAAATAATTATTGCTAAACTTTTCCCCAGCGGAATCACTCTTTCTGAATCTTCTCAAATTATATCCTTTTCTTCATTGACTCTATATGATGGTCTTCAACTGAATTTTTTGATGTAATCCCTAGTAGAGTCACCAATTTGTTAAGTGTGTGACTCGAATGGGGAGTGCAAATGAAACAATTGTGAACCTTTGGTTAAAGAACGATTTTAGAACTGTATTGACTCTATGGATGGATAGGCTGGAACTGGATTTTCTGATGTTTGTCCCCAGCAGAGTCACCAATTTGTTAGCTCTAAAAATTGCAGGCTGAATGCCTCAAGAGGCTGCCAATCTCTTGATACGCTTTAGGGTAACAGACAAGGTCAAGAGAACTCAACCTTCTACTCTTTAGGTGCTACTAACCTGGGCGGGTGTACCTTTCTGAATGAAATAGACTTAACCTATGATCTATCCTTCTGAAATGCTTTGTCCACAATGGAAAATGGAAGTGAATGAATGAAATCAAACTCGGTAGCAATCTTCTGATCTAAATCCTAAAATGCTTAATTAACAGATATAAAGAAACTAAATGAATTCAAATGATGAAATGGTAGAGATCAATGCCTTATTGGGTATGCAGAGTCAAATGAAACAGAAGTGAACAACTTATTCTAGAAGAAAATCAAATTAATGGCATATAATCTGTTCATAACTTGTATAAACATGCAAGATTTTGATCACTAAGCTCTACTTTAATAATCCAAATGAATCTTCCTGATTACTGTGATCAACTAAAAGGATTTAATCTCTTCTTAAGAGAACCAGTTAATTAATCACACAGATACAACAAATGTGCATTGATAAACTGAAAATAAGCTTGTTACTTCAATTTAAAAAACTAGAAAGAATCAACTTGGAGACAGATTCAACAATACTTTTCAATAAACTCAACATACAATTGACACCAGAAATAACTTGCCACACCATCTGATTTTTATTGAATTCTCCATTTTAAAACATGCACATAGTCTCTGATAAGAGAAACTATTCTAATGTAGCCATTCCTAATCTACTGTATCTAATCTAAAATCTCATCATGATTACAATCAAATGATGCCTATTTATACACCAACATTTAAAAAAACTCATTGCATCGAAGTCCATGTCGGCCGAGATCCATATCAGCCAACCGTTACAATCGGGCATCCATGTTGGCCACAATATTTGAACTCTGTTTTTATTCTCCATCCATTTGCCAAGACCTCCCCATAGGTATGCCAAAGGCAATTCAATCGTTGATCATCCTTTTGTTCATTCTTCCTTGCCGTGACTTCATCCAAGTTGGTGAGACGTCATTCAGATCCCTTTATGTCTTACCAATATGCCTCATACCACCTAAAGATCGCTATATCATTCTGTTTGTTACACCGAAGTCGTGAAGTATTCTTATGTTCCTTCATTGTAACACTGTGATATCGAGGAGAAAACTTAGAGAAATCACCATGTCAGGCCGAAGGTCATTTATCATATCCAAGTCACCAAGACATAAGAAGTCTCCTGCTGAATTGCACTTTTCATTTGATTCACTGTCGCTGTAGCTTCTAGATATCAAGGACACCCTATACAGATTACTTTTTGTTTCATTGAAGGTATTCATATATCTCAAGTCGCTGTGACAACCCAATTTTTTTGTTGACAAAATCACCTCTGCATTCTATTTGGCAAGACCCCGGGCACCTCGCCAAGACCACACAGCGAAACAAATAGGTCACACCAAGCAATTATGTTTTGTTCTATTCACCATCGCCAAGACATTTTGGTTTTCTCACCGATAGAGTCCTCATCGTGCTATCAGCGAGACCAAAGGTCACTCACCGAGAAATTCCTTTGAAGGCCCTAACTCTCACCGAGATGTATCTTTTAGTTTTGTGTATCGACGAGACATATTGATGTCGGGGAAACTTCATGTAGAGTGCTCTTGTTTCACTGAAAGTCACCCCAAGCTAGCCATTTGTTTGCCAAGAGAAAACATATTTCACACCAAAAGCCATCTGAAAGAAACTCTTTCAAGCTCCGTTGGTGAGACATACACATCGCTATGACCCTTCACCGAAGACCCATGTTTGGCCAAAGCGAAACCCACATATGATGTCGACGAGACCCGCAAGACTTGCTATGACATTACCTTAGAGACGATTTGCTTTGCCGATATGCCCATTCTTTTATCGATTGGTAAGACAAGAAGTACTTGTTGAGACCTTTTCCTGAAGATAACATTCTCACCGAAACGATTTTCCTCCATCGCCAAGACAATGACAAAGTCCTACCGAATGCCGCTTGCATGAAAATTTTGATCGCTATGACATCAAATGAGTCTTGCCAAAAGGCAACACAGACTCATGTTAGCAGAAAACGCACAATGGGTCGGGGAGACAATGGTATCACACACCGATACAGACCATGATGTAAAAAAAAAAGCACGACTCAATGGATTCAATGTGGCAATATGGAAAAATATGAGTGGAATATGCACACAATAGGACCAAATCTGGAAGTTCATGAGTAAAACCAACATGTGAAAACATTAGATTTTTACAGTTCTAACAGAACCAAGAGCTCCATCCCACATGAGATCTTGCAACAAGATTCAGACCAGATTCTCTTTGCATTCGCACATAATTTTAAAGGTATGTGAACATCATTTTTTCTATGTGATTAGATTCTAAAATAATAGGATAGGTTGATAATAAAATATTTGAAAATGAAACCCTACTCTGCCCTCAAGCTTCCAACAAACTTGCCTCAAACATTCAAAACCATTGGAGCCATTTAAAACTTGCAAAATTCGCAGTTGTGCCCATGTGGAATCCTGTCTTGCCCTCGCCATTCATCATGAAACAAGAAACCCATTGTAGCTCATATTATAAATCCCACCATCCTTAATAAAACTTGAAAAATATTAAAGAATAGGCTAAGTCATTGAGGCTATGTGGTAAACCCCATGCAGGATTCCACTTGTGAGTGATTTCCCTCTAATCACTGTTAATTAAAAACCTAACCTTGGCCACCTTCTGCACTATGGGTCTTTCCCTCGCCGCTATCGTTGAGTGCTCAAAATTTTTCCAAGTCCAAATGATGTTGCAAGATACTACATGCAACTCGTCGTCATCCCAACGCCATTTCCTAGTGGCAAGATCACGCCATCCACCCGCAATGCGGACTTTGATCCCTCCCTTTCCATTCTGTCTTTGAGAGTTTTCCAAACACAAAAATGCTAAGTCAAAAGTAGCTTTTGGGTCAATCTTTGCAGGTGGCCGTATGTGAGTATCCCTTACTCCATCACCATTCCCTAATGTTCGAGCACCCACGCCTTCCCGTATGGCAGGTTCCATAGAATTGGTTTCCCTTTGCTCAGTTCGAGTCCGCCAAAGTAAAATTTATGTCTAGGAGCTTGATACAGGCCTGCCTATGCGGATTGCCGCCTACAAAAGACTGTCCCTTTGAGGTCGTTCCTTAATGGAAAAAATTTGATGGTGGTCTAATAGCTTCTCCTCGAACGTCCCAAAATGATCAAACTTTAAAACACAATCCTAGTCATCCAAGGTGTCTGCAGGTCCCACAATGCAGACTTCCACCTGTGGGTCGCCATTCCCTAGATGCCGTTACTTAATGGCTGAGCTCCAAATTTCCTTCAATCTCCCTACTCCCACATACTCCAAACTTGAAAATGCATCATATCCTAATCTAACAACTGTGGGTACCTCATTGGTCAATTTCACACATTCCTAATCACCTGATTAGAATCTTGATCACCAAGTCAACCATTTGGAATTTCTAGTGCGGGTGGCCACTTGCGGGTCTCTATGCCCCCAAAGCCATTTTATCAATGCATTCATCCCAACGGCTTCCAACTTGGAGAAACCCACACTGCTGAACCTACATTCACCTAAATGATCCAAATGAACTCCAAATGTTGAACAATGATGAATTTCATGATATTCTAATGATGTATAAATGGATCTAATGCTTGATTTGTAGGATTTGATTGAAATTTTTCATAATTTATATGTAAATGCACTTATTGCATCTTTTTCATGTAGATTTATGGAACTTACGGTGGGTCCATTAGGGAGGACTTTTGAGAAAGTTGACAAACGAAAGAAGCCCGCTTGTGTGGCAAGAGGAAAAGAGGAAAAGGACCAAATGAAATATTAGTTTCATGGAGCCGAGTGTACCTCCAATCTTTCCTCCACTTGGGACATACTGTCAAATTAAAACCTTGGGCACGTGGATATTGATGAATTCAGGCAAAGGGGGATGGTTAACCCTACTACAAAAAATGCATGAAAGATCTATTAGTGTACATTTTTTAATTTCCTTATGTTAGGGGATATTTTTTTTTCCTACACATTATTATTTAAGCTTGCCTAGGTTTATTAGATGTGGTAATATGAGGACGTGTGGAAAAATAAAAAATCTAC
This sequence comes from Sequoia sempervirens, assembly GCA_007258455.2. NCBI lineage: Eukaryota > Viridiplantae > Streptophyta > Pinopsida > Cupressales > Cupressaceae > Sequoia > Sequoia sempervirens. The sequence continues at coordinate 11,267,751 of VDFB02000013.1, read as the reverse complement.
ATGTGTCACTCTCTCCCCACACATGGGTAGTTGAGTTACACATCTTCTTTTGGCTTGTTGTGCCACCTCTCATAACCACTATTCTATTTTTACCTGAGTAGTTTATGGGGTACTTGGGTTTCTCACCCTCTTTTGGCTTTATGTTCCACCTCTCTCTTGTCTTCACTTGAGGAGGTTATGCCACATGTTTTGTCATTTACCAAGTAGGTGATAACCTCCCACCTTTTATGGGTAGTAGGAGTTAATGCACCTCTTGGATGTATTTTCCCTTATTCTTCTATATATTGAGCACTCTCCTCTCACCTTCACTAGTTTGGCTAGTTTAGTGATTTTTCGGTGAGAGTCACGAGAGTATTCTCAAAATTCTCTTGCTTTGTCTCTATTGTTCTCTCATTTCAGATTTCTCTTCATTCCACTATTTTGATCTTCAACCATATGTTGAGTGAAGTTGCATGTGATCTATAATCGACATCAGATCCTATCTTGGTTCTTGCTTCTTGCAGAATCTAACATGGTATTAGAGCCTATTTGTTTGGTTTAGTTCACTTTTATTATCTGATTTCTTAAAGAGATTTGAGACTAATCCAGAGCTAGCATTTTCCTCTAACATGAACAGTTTAATGGAAAAATAAGCATATGTATAATCTAGGTTGCATATTTGGTTCTTGTGAGATCTGGATGATTGCATCTTTCTGGTAATATTGGAGGTGTTTTCAACATTTCCATAACATCCCAAAGACTTGAGAAAGTCAATATTGTCTTTCATTTCACTAAAATCGGAGATCGGAGGAGCCAGTTACAAAATAGGGGTTTCAATGCAGTTCTTGGAGGTAGCCATCAAACCGGAGTACTTTCAGTCCAAATGAAACTTTCCATCATGCTCAAAAGGCCCAAGAACCTAAAGATTGAATACCCATTCATCAAAATCGGAGAAAGTCATTTTTGAGGCAAATTTATTTTACTCTCTAGGCCGTATGGCCCCTACAAAGCCATACCGTATGGAAATTTTTCAAAAAAATAATATTTCGTTGGAATTTGTTTGAATTTTTTTTAGAAAATTAAAATTCAGCAAATTCAAATTTTTTGTAAGAAATTTTGTTTGAAAAAAAAATCAGAAAAATGAAAAGCAAAAATCTTTGCAAAATAATTGTAGTAGTATTGTAGAGGGTACCACCGTAGGTATAGCTGGCCAAGTACCCACATGGGCCCTCAGTGCCACCTGACACATCTTCATTGGATCGCAAGCTTTCCATCATAATCAACTGGTGGTCAAAACCAACATTCTCAACCGACTGCTCCAAAAAATAAACATCGACGAAGAATTTTAAAAAAAATTAGCACCATTGTTTGCAAAGACTGGTGACATCAATCAGGTATATTTTTCCAAATATTCCAATAGTCCTACCCACTGTGATGGCCCCAAGGGTGTCAAAATTAATCCATTGTCCAATAAAATATTCCCAGATTCCACCGATTGGAGAGTATTCTAGAAGGAGGAGCATATTCTCTTTTGACAGGCTGAAAGGTGTCAAAATTAATCGAGAGAAGTGCTGATGGTAGCACAACATCAACAACTTTTTGAAATTTTAGAACCCCCTCTCCATTTCCATTTTGAGTTTTATAGTCAAACTTTGAAGGCTCATATCTCAATCATTCGAGCTCCTTTTTTAGTGCAATTTTTTTGTGTTTTGGGCTAAAACTTCATGCTCTATGCAGTGGTGAAGATAGTTTTATGATTTGATGCTCCATTTTTTCAAAACTTGAAGATTCTCTTAGAATTTGCTACATAGTTCTCATTTTGAGACCTTCTAAGAGCCATAACTTGTGCAAACGAACTCTGTTTTTGGTGCCATTTTTTTTAGAGTTCATATTTTTCTATGTACTCCATATTGGTGTGTTCAAATAGATCTCATATTGTACTTGAATTGTAGTTTCACTTTCTTGGCCATTTTGGGCCATGTAAGAGTCTAAAAGATCTTATTTTTTGCATTGTAATCACACTAATTATAAAGTGCCAACATTTTAATTTTTGGGGGGGTCATTTCAAAAAATAGTGAGAAGGGGGGGTGTCTAGTGTTCTTATTTTTCACACTTTTCGTTATGCTTTGCAATCTTCTTTTTTGCATTCATGGATGCATCTAAAATTCTAGTTTTAACTCCATATAACTATTTTGAATGGAAATCTAAGATGATAATATATCTAAAAAGACATGGATATCATCGTGTAATAATGGGACTTGAAACTAAACCAAAAATTAATGTAGAAAATATTAAATGGTTTAGCAAATGTGATGAAGATTTTGGTACTATGTGCATGTCAGTCTCTCCTGACCTTGTTTTTCATATTGAGTCTAATAAAACACCTAATGATGTGTGGATTAAATTGGAAAGCCTCTTTGTTAAGAAGAATCAGTTAAGGGGTCATCAGTTAGAGAATGAACTCATAGGGTTAAGTCCTAGCAGTTTTGACACTATATAGGACTTCTTCACAAAATTGAAATCCATTAAATTGCAATTAGAACAATGTGGAATCAAGAAGGATGATAAGAAACTAATCTTGAGTATTCTTTCTAAGCTTGGTCCTAACTATTCTATATTTTTTTCTACAATCTATGCTACAAAATGTACCCTAGGTTCAACCTAAAAAATGCCTTCTCTAGGTGAATTTGTTGTAGAGCTCACTAGGGAGCATGAAAAATTGGTTCTAATGGTTACAATTAAGCCCTCTAAGTCACATGCCTTAGCTGTCAATCAGGGCACAAAAGAATAGAAAGGGCCTAGCAAGAAGGATAAGAAACAAAAGAACCACATAGAGAAGAAGAATGATTAGAAACTTGTTGCTTTAATTGCAAATAATAAAACCTCTTCATCAAAAGGTGATCAACCTAAGAAGGAGAAGGTCAAGTGTTCTTACTATAAGAGGTGTAGCCATGATGAACACAAGTGTTTAAAGAAGCAAATTGACCACCTTTCACATCTTCTAGAAAAGAACAATATCAAGGTGCCCAATTTAGTCAAACATAGTTCATCGGAAGGGTCTTCTAAGGACACAGACAAAAGTAAGGGGAAAGGAAAGGGTAAGGCTCTAGTGGCTATTGTTTCACAACCAGAGTCTTGGACCATTGACTCGGGTGATTCATAACACATGGCCTCATCAGAGGATAATTTTACCTCTTTGGAGCCATGTTCTGTGCCTACTATATTAATGGGTGATGACACTCTTGTTCAAGTGCTTGGGAGAGGGTTTGTTGATGTGGGTGAAGGGAAATTTTAGGATGCTCTTTGTGTTCCATATTTTACAACTAATATCCTATTTGTTTATCAGATCACTCACACTGGTACTAGCAAGCGAGTTGAGTTCACTCCAAATACAGTGGTAATTAGTGAAATACATAATGGGTCTATAATTGTCATGGGAAAAGCATATCATTAGTACAAACTATATCAGTTTTCTCACTTTTTTCTAGACTCTCCTTCAATATCCTTACTCACTCATTCAAATGAGGTGAGTTGTTTGTGGCATCAATGGTTTGGCCACTTGAATTACCATTACTTGTAGCAACTCATTCAACACTATATGGTTATAGGGTTGCCTTCTATTCAATTTTTTGATGGTGTTTTCCAAGGATGCATTCTTGGTAAGCATCTTGAGGAGAAATATGATAAAGGAAAAACATGGAGGGCTACACAACTATTGGAGTTGGTTCATAGTGACTTGGCAGGACCATTTCCACAAACATCTTTCACCGAGGCTAGATGTGTCTTGACATTTATTGATGACTTTTCTAGATACAATTGGGTTTACTTTCTCAAATAGAAGTTTGAGGTCTTTGAGCATTTTTAGGATTTCAAATCTTTTGTAGAGAAACAGTCTAGGAAGTTCATCAAGATTCTATGTATAGATAATGGGGGTGAATATGTTAATAATCAATTTGAATAGTTTTGTGCTTCATAAGGTATCAACATGCAACACACAGTTCCATACAATCCTCACTAGAATGGTGTCATAGAATGCAAGAATAGGTCCTTAAAAGAGATGGCTAATTATATGATTCACTCCAAATCTTTGGAACGTCAATATTGGGCAGAGGCCATCAACTATGTGTGTTACATCTAGAATAGAGTTCCTCACAAAGCTGTGAAGGGGGTAACTCCCTTTCAAGCTTGGATTGGTCAGAAACCCATAGTTAAGAACTTTAGAGTGTTTGGTTCTCTTGCATGGGCCCACATTCTAGCAGAGAAATGCAAGGCTATGGATCCACAAAGCAAGCCTTACATATTTTTTGGGTATCCAGATGATGTCAAAGGCTATATGATTCTAGATCCTACCACTCATGAGTTGTTCATTGAGAGGAGTGTTTGTTTTGAGGAGAGCCCTTCGAGTTCTTCTCTTACCACTTCTCCCTCCACTATCAAATTGGAGCCCGTGCATCATGATGACAGTTCTTCAAAGGATCTTAATCCTCCTAATCTTGATGAGGAGTCTTCTTCCTCCTCTTTAGATGGTGACAATGACATGTGGATTCACATTATTCTCCTAGTCATCATTCAGAGGGAGATGATTCTCCTCTAGAGTCTCCATCCCTTGCACCTCTTTGGGCTCATCAAACATTGGAATCAGTAGGTGATTGGGTTGGTGATCCATTAGATACTAGAAGAGCCAGGTCATAGTTTCAATAAGCTCCTCATCTCTTCATTTCTTCAGCTTCTGATCCACAGTCTTTTTGAGAAGCTTTAAGTATTCCTGAGTGGGATGCTACAATGTAGGAAGAGTTCAATTCCTAGAGAGGAATCACACATGGGATCTAGTCCCTCTTCCTAAAGGAAGGAAACTTATTTGATGCAAGTTGATCTATTAGAAATTTTTTATAGTAGATGGGTTGATCGATAAGCATAAGGCTCGCGTGGTTGCAAAAGGATTCTCTTAGGTTCCCGAGATTGAATACTCTGACACTTTTGCACCAGTTGATAAGATGAATTCCATTTGAACCTTCCTTGTTATAGTTGTAGCTCATCATTGGGAAGTTCATCAGATGGATGTGAAGAGTGCCTTTCTTCATGGTGACCTTCAGGAGGAAATCTACATGGAGCAGCCATAGGGGTTCATCTAAGATCCTTCACTTGTGTATCAACTTTGAAAGTCTCTCTATAGCCTTAAACAAGCTCCTCAAGCTTGGTATGCCAAGATGGAATCCTTCCTTCTGACAATTGGGTTCACTCAATGCCATTCTGATCCAAATGTCTACATTTTTTAGCAGGATGAAACTCTCACATTTTTGGTTCTATATGTCAATGATTGTTGATCACAAGGAGTCACTCATCCACCATCAAGGTAGTGAAAACTACTCTACATGATATATTTTTGATGTTAGAATTAGGTATTTTGTATTATTTCTTGGGATTGAGATCACTCAGTCATCTTCGGGTATCTTCCTTGGGCAACCCGAGTATGCACTTGAAATGATCTCCAAATTTTGCATGGCTGACTATAAGCCTGCACCAACTCCATTTCTATCAGGGGTCAAACTTGAGGCTAAGTGTTCCTCACCTTTGGTTGATGGCACTTTATACCAATAGCTTGTTGGGAGTCTCATCTACTTGACTCATACAAGGCCTGGCATTTCATATGTTGTGGGCATGGTCTCTAGATTCATTCAGGAGCCACATGAGTTTCATTGGAAAGCAACTAAGTGGATCCTCCACTACACTAAGGGTACTCATAGTTATGGGATTCACTATGCAACGAGTGTGGATATTGACTTGGTGGGACATACAAATTCAGATTGGATAGGCAATTCTTAGGATTGCAAGTCTACTTTAGGATATTGCTTCTCTCTTGGTTCCAGTCTAGTTTGTTGGTGAATCAAGAAGCAGTCTGAAATTTCTCTTTCGTCTATAGAGGCTGAGTATTGAGGGGCAGTTAATGTCACCACTAAGGCTATTTGGCTTCAGAATATTCTCACTGAGTTTGGTATTCCATTTAAAAAAATGTACAGTCATCTTTTGTGATAATTAGAGTGCTATACAAATCTCAAGGAATCCAGTTCATCACTAGAGGGAAAAACACATTGAAATACATATGCACTACATTCGGGAGTTGATTCAAGAAAGCATCATTGATCTTAAGTATTGTTCTACATCAGAGAAAACTGCAGACATCTTCACCAAATCCTTCATAGAGAGCAAGTTCTTTCATTTGTGAGCTTTGCTAGGGGTGCGCCAAGTGTCTATTTCAAGAGGGGCTTCTTAGTCCTTCATTCTACTCTCTCCACTTTGGGGGGGTATTTTCCCTCTCTATTTAGGGGGGCTATTCCTCTTATGGGGGGATTCTTCTTTTGGGGGGAATCTCTATGTACATGGATACTTAACATGGCCTCATTTTTTGGGACCCATCTTTTCACCCACCTAAGCTATGCTTAAGGGGGGGTGTTAGTGTAGGTTTTCTAATTTCCTTATGTTAGGGGGTATTTCTTTTTCCTACACATTATTATTTAAGCTTACTTAGGTTTATTAGATGTGGTAATATGAGGACACGTGGAAAAATACAATAGCTACATGTGTCACTCTCTCCCACACATGGGTAGTTGAGTTACACATCCTCTTTTGGCTTGTTGTACCACCTTTCATAACCACTATTCTATTTTTACCTAAGTAGGTTATCGGTAGTTGGGTTTCTCACCCTCTTCTAGCGTTATGTGCCACCTCTCTCATGTCTTCACTTGAGGAGGTTATGCCACATTTTTTGTCATTTACCAAGTAGGTGATAACCTCCCACCTTTTATGGGTAGGAGTTAATGCACCTCTTAGATGTATTTTCCCTTATTCTTCTATATATTGAGCACTCTCCTCTCACCTTCACTAGTTTAGCTAGTTCGGTGATTGTTTGGTGAGAGTCACGAGAGTATTCTCAAAATTCTCTTGCTTTGTCTCTATTTTTCTCTCATTTTAGATTTCTCTTCATTTTGCTATTTTGATCTTCGATCATCTATTGAGTGAAGTTGCATGTGATCTATGACCCACATCAGATCCTGGCTCTATTCTCACTTCTCGTAGAATCTAAAAAGATCAGGGCAAGAAGTCTTGTGAAGGTGGCTAGCTTTCCTCCTGTGTTAGTAGCCCCAAAGTTGGTAATGACCTATCGGGAATGTTACCATTCCAACATGAAAATCATCGATAAGGATGGAAGGGTATTGGTAGAATTTTCTGCTAGGTCTATATCCTAGACATTCCACATCCCCACATTTGACAAAATGGTAGAAACAAAGAAGGGATTTGTTGAAAACATGTGGAAGCATGACCCTTTTAGATGTAAAATGGTAATTAATCAACATTGGTTTAAAGAAAAGAGGGGTAGTGCCAGCAAAGTACCCCAGGAGCTGTTTAGGAGTGATTTCTTCAAAGAATATCATAATATAATCATTCTACTAAGCTGAGTAATTGGCCTCCCAACTACTGCATTCTTTGATGAATGGATGTTTTATTTCAATGAAGAGATCATATGAGGAGAGATCAAGTTCCATTGGGCCAAGATGATCAGTGAAAACCTTCACAATCAGCTCGTGGCCGTGAAGAAGACCTCCAACTTTTATATGACATCATATCTGATATACTTCTTGGTGGTGAAATTCCCATACAAAGGACTATTTAGTGTAGGCTCACTAGGAATAAAGTGAGGAGAAATCAAGGTCTATGACTGCTACCCTTAGCTACAATGCAAAAACTTCAAAAGATATTATAGGAGGGTGAATAATGCTTTCATCATGCACATAATAAAACTCTTAGGAGGAGATTTTGAGAGAAGGGTATCACACAATGCGAGGGCCTTCATCAAGCGATTTGGGTATCTATTCATACAATTCCCAAAGTTCACATATATTAGAGTAGAAGGGTTCTCGGGGAAACCCTACTAGTTGCCACGCTATCCAAATGACTGCATCATCCTGTTGGGGGTTTCTCGGTAGCTCCAAACTCCCCACACCTTGCTGAGTGATAAACTCTGAGCTAGGATTTTGTATCCCTTGACCTTTAGGCAAGGAATGTACTCCTATCCTACTACCCAATGTGCAAAATACTTAGAGAAATAATTGGTGGAGTACAACTTGGACCTCCACACTGACCGAGGAAGAATGGACCCTTACGAAAAACTAAAGAAGTGGGTTGGAAGGTAGTACACTCACCGACCTCATGTTGAGGACTTCTGGGGAAATTGCAAAGATGATAAAGAAGTGTGAATGAGGCACTATATGAGAATGACAACCCAATTTGTGAAGTCGGTAAATATATTCACTATGCTTGACCAAATAGTGGAGGAAGAAGACAATATTGTTGATGAGAGATACCATGCCCTAGCCAATGTGCACCTTCTAGTTATAGATTTAAATGAAGAAGAGGTCACTGACCTTGACATACTTACCTTACCAATTGAAGAAAGAACAAGGTAATGGGTGGATTCCCAAATTTCTCAACTTAAAGCATAGGGTGTAGAGCTAACGTATGGTGAGCTCGAGGATGAGCTTGAAAGTGAAACCAATAGTGGTGCAACCACCGACTCATCAAAAGAAGCTCCTAAGTCCCCACCAGCTACAAGGCTGAAGAAAGGAAAGGATGCACTCAAGCGAAAGCCAAAATAAAAGGTGTACTCCAGAAAGCCCACTGAGGGGAAATCATCTAAAAGAGTGAAAAGAACAAGGAGATTCATGCTCGAGATACCTACCATAGTGGAGGATCCTCAACATGAGAAAGAAGAAGAAACCGAGCAACCACCCTCGCCACTTTCCACTGCTGCTCCCACTACCACTGCCACCGTTGTCACTCCTCCACCTCCTTGAGCTTTTCCCGTATCATCTCTGCCCACCATGGAAATCTTTGTTCACCTCACCTCCACCTCACTGACTACTCTGATAATGATACTAGACTCCTCCTCTTCCACTACATCCCCACTGTCCTCTTCTTTGCTCCCGCCTCCATTGCCCACATTCTCTACTTTTCTGCCTTCTATGCCACCACTTGTGTTACCGCATGCTTTTGTAGAATATATGCAAAATGTGCCTAATGAAATCTTTGGGGTAATCCTTGACCCCAAGCTTTAATAGCTCAAATCGCTATTTCCCTACCTCTTCCTCTACCACCTATAGAGCCACCAAAGATGGAGGCTACAATGAAAATATCGAAAGAGATGGAGAAGCGCCACACAAAGCAACACAGAGATGCCACAAAATATGTGGCCAAGGAGCCCAATATTTTGATCGAGATGATTATTTTGAGCATATAGAAGGCAGGCTAAATATAAACTTGGACATAATGGCTTTTGATGAGGAGAAGTTACACACTTTAGAAGAGGACGTTGAGGCTCTTAATGAACTATATGTAATAGAAGCATAAGATCAAGAACCAGATGAAGAGCTACCCAACAACATGAATAAGCAAGTAAAAGGGATGATCCTGAGGGGCACCATTCTGAAGAGAAGATAGAAACAAATGTAGATGTGGAGATACTAAAAGAGCCTCCCCTAATTGGCCAAGACAAGGGCCTGGTCTAGGTAGAGGAAGCACCTCCCGAAAAGGAGCAACAAAAAGAGAAAGATAAAGAAGAAGAGGATGCACTAGAAAAGATCCTTGAGCTTGGGCACCATGATAAGGTTGAACACAAAGAAGAGAAGGCACCCCAAGAAGAATGCCTCATTGAAGAAAATAGAACCTCTACCAAACCAAACAAAGGGAAAGCTATACAAATAGAAGGATTAGATGAAGAGGAAAAGAATGGTTAAGAAGCTCTAGGTAATGAAGAGCAATCTCAAAAAGACAAAGAAGATGGAAGTGATATTGAATCACCCAAGGTACAAACTGAGGTTCCTAACTGGTTGGAGTTGGAGAAGCAATTGAAAAAGAAAGCTCCTATGGCCATGGACCCAAAAGCACAACTTGATGCAATAATAGCCAATGCACAAACAAAAATAAGAAAGGAGAAGAAGCCCGAGGTACGCTCTCACATCATACTGGATGCCTCTAGATCCAAAAAAATACAAATTACCACCCCTATGATAGAAAAAGATACAAGTGCCGCCTATAATATATCAACAATCAATCTAGACCCGATGGATCGTGAGCAAAATATAGATGAATTCCGAGGGTTGGTATCCACCATCATGCAATAAATGAATATAGATTAGTACACTAAGGAAGAACTGAAAGAAAAGGTAGTGGATCTCACTACTTATATTTAGTAATGAACATCTACAAAAGAGGAAACTCTAACAAAAACATCAGTGTTGCTCTCCTTGCTTTCAAAAGAGGATATCAGTAAGATGGAAAAATGGAAGAACTAGACCAAATATATGTCTACTTGGTTTGACAAGGTGGTATCCAGTGGTGACAAAGGGATCAACCATGTAGTCACAATGTACAATAAGTATTAGAGCTTGGGAAAAGACATAGAAAGTATGATGAATACCTACAAGGAGTTCCTAGAGACATACTAGATCACTTACCTAAAATTGGAGTGCATCCTCAAGTTTTCATGAAATATATGGGAAAAGGAGTTGGAGGTGCCAAAGGAGGATCACTAGCTGGTAGAAACCTAGCTAATGAACTTGGATTATAGGAAAGAAGTTCTGGAGAAGGTCTTGCATGACCTTGAAGCTGATCATGAGTGGGATGCCGAGCACCGGGTTGATAGTGCTGAATATCTAAAGCTGATGAAATATTTTGATATGCCTACCTTGGAGCTAGATCCAAAGAAGATCAAGCCTTTGTTCCACAAGAAAATGGAGTAAGGAGCTGGTGACACGTTGTCACCAGAATTTATAGATTTTATTGTAAGGGATTCCATTCAAATGAAGCAGATGATCGAGGCTACCTCAAACTATGCAGAGAATTGGTATGAAATCATTGAAAGAATCAAGAGGATGTCCTTCCAGATCCTCCAATCTAAGCTGTTAGAAGAAAAGAAGCTTATAACTATGTTTGGAAAATTCATCAAGTATGCAAATGCTCAGAAAATGGCTTGAAATCCCATCATAGGTGATGAATTCTTGTCAAAATAACTACAAAGGATGGAAACCACTACATGACAAAACTACTACAGTGTCAGGGAAGCTAAATGAAAAAAATAGACTAGATGACAAAAGAGGGAACATACAAGAGTCTATTTTTTATATTGTCATATATTTGGGGGTAGGTGAAACCCTAATGAAAAATGAATCTGAGCCACACAATGAAAGTAAATCTTTTCCAATTTTTTTCTTTTGGAAAACTATAAATAAGGGTATCCTCTCATTTTCAAATAGAGAGATGAGTTGATGTGTAAAGGAATGCTACAAAAATTTCATGAGAATATCATTGTTTGATGGATTCTTGTGTTTTATTCTCATGTGTGCATGATTCATTCTCCCAATCTTATATTTTAGCTTTACTGTTCTAGTTTTAAGTTGTTCTAGCTGTTAGTATATGCTACACTTTAATGGTGAAGAATGCTATGGTGTTGATATCTTCATTGCTCATACTTTTTGTTGTCTATTGATGATGAACAATATTGTAAAGTTAGTCTAGCATTGTTCATATTGCTACACTTAAGTTCATCTATTGTTCATGCTTGATGGTGAATGGATAGTTGAAAATATGCTGACCTTAGAAGATTGCACTTATTTCATGAGACTGTAGGATGCCCTTGGTTAAGTGGAACTTAGTTTTAGGAAGGTTTTCCATTGTAGCATCCTCCACTATTACTATTCAACATTAGTTGCAAGTTTAGGAAACCCCTCATCCCTTTTCCCTTTTGACCTTTCTTTGAAAATATAAGTTATGGAAAAGTTCTAACATCAATGTAAAGCCAAATCTGATGACAAAGATGGAGTTTTAGTTTGCTGTTTTGAACTTGTAGCAGTTGTCCTTCATTTCCAAAATTTACAAAACTCCTTTTTGCAAACCCAATTCCCTCTAGGCTTAGTGACCATAAATTCCCTTTGTGATTACCAACAAATCACATCAATCAACTAACCTATTTTTGCAAGTCATGACCTAACACCCTAGAGATCTTGGGGTGATTTCTAAAACTTTGTTGTAGAAATTAACTTTCAAGAGAGATTATGTTGAGAAGGTGCAAAAACACCCATCAACATAACTGGTGCTAGAGGTAGGGAAGCCAAGCTAAGATGGATCGAATTGTTTCTTTCTCCCCTCAAAGGTTTCATAGAGTGCTTAGATCCACACCAGACAAGGGAGAATTCCAAGAGTTAAAGACCCCTACCAAGGCTAAGAGAGCTAAGAAAGAGGAAGCATCAACTTTAACCCCTTCCACTAAACCTCTATCCCATCCATCCATCTCACTCCTCCCCTTCACTCTTGATAGCACTTCTTCCCATTCATTTCAAACTAACTTTCCACCCTTCATTTCCCATAGCCAAGGTGTTGTCCCCATACCTACACTTCACCTCCAAGGTGCTACCCCAACTGTTGCTCCACTATAGCCTCAAGTTACCATAGCACAACAAGCACAACCTCCACCTCCCACCATGGCTTGGTTAGTGGTGCAGGGGCACCATGTAAATTTTTGTAAATATGGTCTTAGGTTAAGTTTTTAGTGTGTTGAGTCTAAATTTCCTGTAATAATGTCATAATAGACCATTTTAAATGCAATTAGAGTCATATGGGGTCAATCTTGCTAATATTGTAAAATCTTGGAAAAGTTGTCATAGTGAAAATTGCAAAAATGCAAAAAAAGCAAGAAATGGAAGTCCAACAGTCTAGAAGTTCAAATGATAGTTTGAGTTGTTTGGGTTGGTTTGGTTTTGGTGTGTAAGATTTAAATATTCCTAAGAAAGGATCGAGGAAGGGTTGGAGTTTTGTTTTTGAAGTTGAAGCAATAATAAATCACTATTTTCTTTGCAAATTACTATTAAATATGTTGCTATTGACCTCTGTATGGTTCTGTACCAAGGAATATTGGTCTAAGGAGCATTTCGTTTGGTAGAGATATGAGTTAAATATAATTTTGTTTTTATTTGGATTGTTTTCATCAAGTTTGAAGGCTTTTGTAAGCATTTTTTTGAGAATGTCTAGGAAAACCCTATTTGGAGGGTTTGAGAGTGTTTAAAATGTATTGATGACTCATTCCATCGGTAGAATTGTTTGAAAATTGGTGGAATGGGTGAATTTAGGTAGGGCTTCATGTTAATATAGGTTTTTGGAGAAGGGAGTAGGGTTTAATGCTATTTAGGTGTTGCCCTAGTTGATATTTCATGGGTTTTAGGCTTAAATTGATAGCTAAGAGTTGGAGTTTGATTAAAATGCATTGATAAAGTGTTGGAGTTGGTTTAGGAAGCATTTAAAGACCTTAAATGGTATGTTTGAAGTGTTTTTGTGGAGGTTTGAGGCTTGGAGTTGGTATTTTCAATAAACCCTTGTGTGACAAGCCTAAATAGGCCTAAGTAAAGGTTTTGTAGTTTGATGAATTTGTGGGTGTTCCTTTGGAAAAAAATCATTGATTTAAACCTTTTTTAACTTTGTTGAGGTATTGAAATAGATATTTGAGGTTGGAAGAGTGTTTGGTTTGGTGTTGCTTTGGAAAATAGGGCTAATTAAGCCTCTTTTCAGTGTAGCATTCCTTTTAGGAGGGTATATTTTTAAACAAGTATATGAGAAAATTTGATATGTCAAAGTAGAGGATAAAGGGTATCTGAAATGATAGTTCTTCTGTGGGTTAGAAGTTTTTTTTGCAAAATATGCTAAAATATCATTGCTTGGAATGCTACAAAGGAATATGAGATGAAAGAAGAGTTTGACACCAAGTTGGGGTTGTGAAGAATGAAAGATTGTTCTAAATTATTTGAATTGTGTTTGTTTTGATAATTTCCTCCTTGCTCTACATCAAGTGGTATCAAAGCATAGGTTTTGATCATTTCAGGGAAGAAAGGTTGAAGTTTAAATAAAGAAAATTACAAATTGAAGGACAAGATGCCTCCAAAAGGTAGTGCAGGCATTTCTAGAGAGATTAGGATGATGAAAGAGTCTTAATAATTAAGTTTGGCTAGAATTGCAGCATTGGAAACAAATCAAAGGAGAGGAAAGACTACTGAAGAGGAAAGTGACTGAGAGGAAGAGGAAGAGGGTGAGAATGAAAAACCTCCAAGAAGAGTCCAAGTTGAAGATGAGTTGGACCCTGATGAAAGAAGGATGGTTAAGATGATGAAGGCTATCAAAGGAGATGCTACCGAGGTTAAAATAGATTTTCCAATGTATAGTGGAAAGTTGGACGCAAAAGAAGTGTTGGATTGGATAGATGCACTGGACAATTACTTTGAGTACAAGAAGGTTGCAAAAGAACAAAAGGTAAAGTTTTCTAAGACTAAGTTGAAAGGAATTTCCCTAACCTGGTGGAACTATGTACATGAGGAGAGCGTGAAAAGGGGAAAAAAAGAAGTTCATGGGATAGGATGGTGTCAAAGATTAAGAGATAATTTTTTCCATGTGATCATGCAATACAAAATTTTAAGAAGTTGCAAAATTTAAAGCAAAAGGAAAAGGATGCCATGGCCTACACTGAAGAATTTCACAAATCAAGTATTAGAGTTGGTCATGTTGAAGATGAAAATGAGAAGATAACAAGGTATATGAATGGTTTGAGATTCCAAATTCAAGATGAATTGAGTCTTGCTACTCCTAGGATTGTTGAAGAATGTTTTCAGTTGGCTGCTAGGGTAGAAGAAAAATTAAAAATAAGGAAAGAAATACAAGGAAGAGGCAAAGGAAACATTAGTAGAGGAAGAGGTTCAAGGCAGTCCTATAAAGACCAAAAAGATGCAAGTAAAAGCAAGGACCAAGGTGATGATCAAAGAGGTGGATTTAGAGGGTTTAGAGGAAGGTTTGGTGGAAAAGGTATAGGTTCAAACAAATTTTTAGGGAGATGTTATCATTGTAATCAATTTGGCCATCAAGCATGGAAGTGTCCAGATAAACAAGTTTCTACTTCAACTAGTGGTGAAAAGAGACTTCAATTGGTGCAAGAGGAAGATTGTGAGAGTGTTAACTCTCCTAATTAGCTTTCTACTTCAGAAGTTGGAGAATCTTTAATGATTAGAAGAAAAATCCTCAAAGAATCCAAGGAGGAGCCACAACAAAGGAGAACACTATTTAGGACAACTTGCAAATGCAATGGAAAGGTATGCAAAGTTGTAATAGACTCTAGAAGTACTGATAACATGGTTTCCATAGAAATCATTGATAAACTTAAGTTGGAAAATATACCTCATGAAACACCTTATAAAGTGTCTTGGCTGAATGAGAATCAACCTGTTATAGTGAATGAGCAAGCTTGGGTTGAGTTTAATATTGGTGGATATAAGGAAAAACTATTTGTGATGTGTTTCCTATGGATGTGTGCCACTTGTTGCTAGGAAGACTATGGCAGTTTGATAGACATGCAATATATGATGGTAGAAACAATACTTATGAGATTGAGAAGGATGGCATCTCTTTTACTTTGACTCCATTGGTAGACGATGATAAAGGACAAGGTAAAGCAGCCAAGGTGATAATGTTAGGTAAGAAAGAGTTTGTAAAGATAAAGGAAGAGGAACCTAAGGATTTTGTAGCCACTCCTACACTTGAAGGTATCAAAATAGTAGACTTGAAGAGTGAAATAAACTTGGAAGGAAATGATATTGAGTTAGGGACAAAATATGATAATGAGAAAGTCAAGGATAATTTAATTGTGGAGATTCAAGAGTGGGTTGAGAAGCATATTGAGGTCGTGATAGAAGGAGTGCTTTATTCTTTGATTTCAAAAGACGCTAGTGGGAAGTAAAATTCTATCAATATAGAGGTTTATAAACCTGATAAAATAGAGGTTCTAGGGGCAAAGAATCTGAGAGAAGAGATGAAAGGAAAAGGTGATGTGATTCAAAGTGAATGGCAAGGACATGTGGGTAAGTTCAAGTGTGCAACAGGAGTAAAGAAGAGGAAAATTTAGGACAAGGATGGTAGAGATATGTTTTTAGGTGTTCAAGTGGGTTTAACATTAGTTCTAGACGAAGAGAAGGTCAAACAACATCCATCAAGTAGGTTGTTCAAGTTGGAGCAATGTCTATGTGGTAAAAAGTTCAATAGTGCAAATAATGATACAAATATTCAATACTTGGTTCAATGGAAAGGATTAACAGATGAAGGGACATTTGGAGATCAAAGAAATGATGTGATCAAGCATAATTTTGTATTGCAACATGGTACTCAAGGGACTTGAGTCCTTTTTCTATCTGGGTGTATGGTGTAGGGGCACCATGTCAATTTTTGTAAATACAATCTTAGGTTAAGTTTTTGGTGTGTTGAGTCTAAATTTCATATAATAAGGTCATAATAGACCATTTTTAATGCAATTAGAGTCATATGGGGTCAGTCTTTCTAATATTGTAAAATCTTCAAAAAGTTGTCATAGTGCAAAATTGTAAAAATGCAAAAAATGCAAGAAATGGAAGTCCAACTGTCTAGAAGTTTAAATGGTAGTTTGAGTTAGTTGGATTAGTTTGGTTTTTGCATGTAAGGTATAAATATCCTTGAGAAAGGCTCAATTCAAGGTTGGAGTTTTGTTTTTGAAGTTGAAGCAATAATAAATCACTGTTTTCTTTGCAAATTACTGGTAAATCTGCTACTACCAACCTCTATACAGTTCTGTACTAAGGAATATTGGTCTAAGGAGAATTTATTTTGGTCGAGATATGAGTTAAATACATTTTTTCTTTGATTTGGATTGTTTTCATCAAGTTTGAAGGATTTTGTAAGTATTTTTCTGAGAACGGGTAGGAAAACCACGTTTGGAGGGTTTAAGAATGTTTAAAATGTATTGATGACCCATTCCACTAGTAGAATTGTTTGAAAATTGGTGGAATGGGTGAATTTAGGTAGGGCTTAATGTTAATGTAGGTTTCAAGAGTAGGGAGTAGGGTTTAATGACATTTTGGTGTTTCCCTAGTTGATATTTCAGGGTTTTAGGCTTAAATTGATAGCTAAGAGTTGGAGTTTGATTAAAATGCATTGATAAAGTGTGGGAGTTGGTTTAGGAAGCATGTGAAAACATTAAATGGTGTGTTTGAAGTGTTTTTGAGGAGGTTTGAGGCTTGGAGTTGGTAGTTTCAATAAATCCTTGTGTGACAAGCCTAAATAGGCCTAAGTAAGGGTTTTGTAGTTTGATGAATTTGTGGGTATTCCTTGGACAAAAATAATTGATTTAAACCTTTTGTAACCTAGTTGAGGTATTAAAATAGTGATTTGAGGTTGGAAGAGTGTTTGGTTTGGTGTTGCTTTGGAAAATAGGGCTAATTAAGCCTCTTTTTAGCGTAGCAGTCCATTTTAGGAGGGTATGTTTTGAAACAAGTATATGAGCAAATCTACTATATCATAGTAGAGGATAAAGGGTATCTAAAATGATAGTTATTCTATGGATTAGACATTGTTTCTGCAATATATGATAAAAAATCATTGTTTGGAATGCTATAAAGGAATATGAGATGAAAGAAGAGTTTGACACCAAGTTGGGGTTGTGAAGACTAAAAGATTGTTCCAAATTGTTTGAATTGTGTTTTTTATGATAATTTCATCCCTGCTCTGCATCAGTTAGGTAATTACTCTTCCCCATTGTCATTCAATGACTATCATGACATGCTAAAGAATCTAGAAGGCTTTTGCAACAAGTTTCACCCATGTGATCCAGAAAAAACAGTAGAAGAGCACATCAAAATATTCCAAACAACTTTGAAAGATATGTAGATTGGACATGAAGACATGGCATGTAGACTCTTCCCTTAATCACTAGGGGATGAAGCCTTCTATTGGTATATCCACTTTCCAACCAGATCCATAACTTCTTGGGACCAAATGAAGAACATTTTTCTACAAAAGTTCAAAGTTCCCATCAGCCTCAATGAATTACACCAGCAGTTTATTTCCATCAAGAGGGAGGTCAATGAGCCTATTAGTTCATTTAATGACCGATTTCATAGGGATTTCATGAAGTTACAACCTCCCTATGTAGTTGATGATGCCTCCACTTGACTGGTGTATTACGCAACCTTGGACAACCTCACATTTTCCTTGATCAAGAGGATGTGCTTGTTTCCTACCAGGTTATTGGATGCATATGCAGAAGTAGTCAAAACAAGCACATACTTGGGGTAGCATATTATAGGTTTGTTGTCCTCATTGGGATCAACTAGTCATTCCACATAGATCTAAGGACTTACCCATGCCTTAGCTCATCAAACACCTATGATGAACCAAATTCAAAAACTACCAATAGTATAACATCCAAGGAAACCATTGAATTAGGCACCTACAGTGCCTCATTACTTGCAACCTCACTAGCAATAAGTTTATTCTCAATAGTCCCAAGTACCTATGTACTTGTAGAGTTTAAAATTCCCACCTACTCAACAGAATCAACCCACGACTTAGTTGGTCTCCCTTCAAAATTTAGTATCATAATAGAATAACACTGAGAAGGATCAGATTGATGAGCTGACTGAACTAGTCATGAAGTTGTCGATGGAGATGACACACTGTAAGAGAGGGGGATCAATCACGTCAAGGCCCCAAGTCACGAAGAGCCAAGAGTGGAAGGCTGCCCTAACTTACCTCACTCTAAAGTGTTGTTTCAAATAAGGGATGAAAATGATGAGGACTATAAGGCCCTGCAACCACTCTTCAGACTCGAAATCCAAACTCAAGCTAGGTGAGTTAGTTTTTAGATTCAACATGTACCTCAGGTAGCTCTCTACCTAAGGATGGAAGTGCAGTTCTGAGATGACATCACGACGTGTTGTTGTCTCAGGTGCACTAGTGTTCATACGACTAGAGGACCAAAAACACAGTATGAACTACCGGAAAACAAGATGATGGCCTAGCTAATCACTTCTAAGGGAACAAAATAAAACTATGAAGTAGAAAAGATACAAATGAATGTGATAAAGTAAATATATGAAGCCTACGGTGACAAATATAATCTCACAAAGATGCTCATTCGCTAGCTAGCTCCAAAAAGTACATCCACCTACACACAAGAAAGAGGGAAAATTGTTGGGGTCTATATAGGGGTTTGCCTCAATTAGAACCCAATTTTGGTGTTTCCACCTCCACAGACAACTAAGATAACAATGATAGAGAAATATATGATAAAGAAGTAGAGAAACAAAGTACATGAATAACACTACAAAATAGTATAAAGATACTCAACCAAATCGTAAAGGAGAGGAGTGAAAACATTTACCACCTCCACCAAGAGCTCACTAGCCAATGATGAAGAAAGAAGGCTTGAACAATCACCATAGCCTCAATTGTGATGAAGGGAGGTGTTGCAAAACCTCAAGCCCCTGTTGTAATGAATTGTTCCACACTTGCTTTACAGAGTTGATGGAGTGTTGTTGTTGTTGCTATGAAGTGCCAAAGTGTTTCTTAGAGTGAAGAGAATGAAGTTGAATGCTTAGAGGATGCCAAAAGAGAGTGTGTAGAAGATGAAATGAATGGAGGAAGAGTGTTTTTGAAGGTGGCATGAAAGAATCTACCATTTTTGGGGTTGGTTGGTCAAAGAGGGACGTTACAAACTGACCCCAATGGGAAGTATAATGCCTCTGCTTGCTTCAGACATAGGAATCTGTTAGGGATGTAAGTGTGCCACATAGACATTTGTGTGTTGCATAGGCATCCCTGACAAATATTATTTTACCAATGCAAAATACAGATGCCAAGTGGAACGAAGGCAGTAGGTAGATGTAAAATTTTTCCTTCGAATTTCATTTTTTAAAGTGAGGAAGTGTAAAAGGGGAATTTGTGTAATGGGTGAAAATTCACACATATACATAGACCTAACTAACCAAAAAAACCAATTGCAAGCCTCTCAAAGGAGAATTCAAGCCAATCTCAATCAAGAAATTGTGATTCTGACATATTTGTTAGAAAAAATTATGAAAGAGGTTAGAATTCAGGTCAAATATTTGAGAGAAGACCTTCGCAAAGGAAAAATAGAACTTGGAACACAAGGCCAAATAATGGAGGTGTTCCCAAACCCCTTGTTCAACTAGGTGGCAACAACAAGTCAACAAATGGAGTTTATCTGGCTAAGGCTGCCTTGTCTGGATGGTGCTATATTCATAAGACAAACAAGCATTCTGAGTTGGATTGTCTAGAATTTCAAAAAACCACAAAATTTTTCCAACTAGAAGTCCAGAATGTAGTTGATGGCTTAGGCTACAGAGACTTAGTTCCTTCAGAGCCATATGGTTCTTTAGTGCTTGTGGTTAACCAAGTTCCTTTCCTAAAAAGCGAAAGAAACTCGCCTAAGAAGGAGGTTGTGCCCAAGGATGAAAAAGTGAAGGAGGTAAGTAATCAAAGTCCTTTATCCCCACTCTTTGATTTAGTAGATAATGGTCTAGTAGATGAGGAAGAGTTATGTGAGGATGAAGTTCAAATGTTCCACCAAAGGGCAACCCCATATAACTTAAGGAATAGGTAGGTTGGTGGTCCTTTCACCATTTCTACTCATCCCAACAACTTCAATACTCTTCCTGATCCTAATGCCAACAATAATCCTACTTATTCCCACGTTCCTACTCAATACTTCAATAGAAATAAGCAGCCAAACCAACCTCAGGATCAGCCCACTAGCTCTTCTCAAGGTAAATTTTCTAAAGTAGAGATTGAATAAAATCAGTGAGAGTATGTGACAGAGGAATTGAAGAAGGTCAAAGTTAGTTTGTCAGCCTTTGAGTTATTAAGGGTACTTGCTGTCTAAAATTCCCTCTTCAGGTCCTTAAACGAAACTGCCCCATCAAATCCAACCCAAGAGGTGCCTTCCTAGAAGGTTTCATTTGATACCTCCAATAGTGAGCCTGTGATTAGGGAAATCTTGGGAAAGAAACCAAATCATCCCCTAAATCAGAAAGTGAGTAAAAATTAGTGATTATATAAGTCTTCTACTAAGGATTCAAATCTAATCTAAGCCAAGGATAAATATAGTGATAAAGACAAAACCCAAGTGGCTCAGGCTGATGTCTCAGTAGGGTTGTTTCAAGGAAAGTTGGAGACCCCTCCCTTCTTGATGACTATCTAAATATTTGGAAAGAACCTACACAACTGCCTATTAGATTCAGGAGCTTCAGCTAATGTAATTCTCTTCACTATATGCCAAGCACTAGGGATACATCCAACTCCCAGTCGATGAAAAGTGACTAAGTTGGACAAGACAAAAGTGAACATAGCTAGATAAATGAATAGAATACCCATGTAGATTCTTGTTGACTCAAGGGTGTAGCAGGTAATTGACATCCAATTTGCTGATATTCTTGATACGTATGGTAGAAGTTAACATAGTTGGAGAAAGGAACAAAATACCCATGTAGATTGCTGCTGAACCAAGGGTGCAACAGGTGATTGACATCCAAGTTGCTGATATTAGGAAGGGAATTCACTCAAGATTTGAATGGTTATGCTGCAACAAACTATTCTCATCTGTGGATGCCATAGAAGGGGCTACCAAACCAGATCTGCATTGAGAGAGAAGCTCAAATGAAGTTCATGATTATGGAGTATAACAACATGAAGGAGGTGTTGTTTGCAAAAATGAAGTTGGGGAATTATTTCCCTATGGCTTATCAGGGCAAAGAATAGTTCCAAGAAGAAGTGATTGAAGAGGTCCTTCTTGTATTGTGTAGTTCCCCCACCAACTTAATCCACATCCCTAAGAGTATAAATGTGCTGGTTGAATTAGAAGATGAATAATCCTATGAAGATGGTAACCTTGGATTTCTGAATGGATTCCAAGACTTTATGCAAAAATACATATAGGATCAGCTCAGTCCAGGAGCTAAAATGAATTTTGAGGAGTTGTTATTACCTAGTTGGTGTAGGGTACACAATGCAACCCATTTTGAATTTGAATGTTTTCTATGTAAAATAGAAATAGAGCATATCATAGGGAAAATCATTCCAAAATGGAGTCCTGAAGAAGCGCAACAAGAGCGTAGCCATCCCATATATATGTAGTCCCTTAAGGGTGTAGAAGCAAATGCACAAACAAAAAAGGAAGCATGTTCAGCCAGCTCCAAAGTCAAATTTTCTTCCAAGTTTTGGTCGTTATGTTTTGATGGATCCAAGTCCAAATGAGGAGCAGGAGCTAGCTTCAAACTCATTAGTCCCATAGGTAAGATGTATTTTGTTGCTCATAGACTTCAATTTTATTACATGAATAATGTAGCATAATATGAGGCATTAGTTCATGAGCTTTAATGGCATTAAGAAAGAAAGTTAAAATGTTGCAAGTATTTGGTGATTTCGAATTAGTTGTGAAACAAGTTAGGAAACTGCACTCCTATCATGATAGAAGGAAAACAAACTATAGACACATGGTATGGGATCTTATAGAGGGTTTATATGCATTCACTATTCAACAATCCCTCGTGGTAAGAATCAGATTGCTGATGCATTAGCCCAAGCAGCTAGCACCCTTTAGCCTCTCTAATTAACTGGTTTGAAGAAGTTCACTGTGGAGCTCACCTCTACTCCATCAATGCCTGACAATGTGACTAAATTTCAAGTCTTCAATGATGATAAGCACATCCTTGATTTCATCACAAGTTCCAATTTTTTTGACACTCAAATTATTGACGAAGCAGAGCCTGAAGAGGGCTAAACTTGATATAGAAGGGGTTATCAATCTAAAGACCAATACAATACCAAGAGGTATGGTTCAACTGTAAAGAATATTTGATTTGAATCAAATTAGGGACCAAGATCAATAGACTAAGAAAGAGTCGATAGACAATCAGTGTGATGCTCATAATATGGGTATAATTGGAGTAGTTAAAAATGTGTTCATTAGTAAGGTATGCACACTAGAAGAAAGAAAAGGGATCATTGATGCCTTGTGCACCTATCATTATGTAATTGCTTGGGATTATGAATACTTAAAAATATATGATACCTTAATAATTACTCACACCATTCCCCTCAAGCCTAATGTGAGACCTTTCTGGCAATGTCAATGCCTGATCAACGCACTCCTGGAGCCTATTATCTACAAAGAAGTTCAAAAGTTGTTGTCAACCAAAATCATATTTCTAGTCTGACACTTCACTTGGGTGGAAAATTTGGTTCTGGTTAGAAAAAAGAATGGTGAAATGAGACTATGTGTGGACTTCTGAAATTTAAATAGAGCTTCTGAGAAGGACAATTATTTGCTACCCTCACTAGATGAATATTGTGAATAGTTAATGGATCTTAGATGATGTCATTTTTGGACAGCTACTCAGGATATAACTAGATTATGGTGTAGTATGAGGATAGGCATAAAATGACATTTACCACAAAATAGGGAACATTTGCATATAGAAGAATGTCATTTGGATTAATCAACGTAGG
Organism: Sequoia sempervirens; assembly: GCA_007258455.2. Taxonomy (NCBI): domain Eukaryota; kingdom Viridiplantae; phylum Streptophyta; class Pinopsida; order Cupressales; family Cupressaceae; genus Sequoia; species Sequoia sempervirens. The sequence continues at coordinate 11,244,357 of VDFB02000013.1, read as the reverse complement.
TGCTACATTTCAACATGCAATGTACATATCCTTCAAAGACCTCATCAAAAAATGTATCATCATATATACAGACGATCTCACTACGTTCTCGAAGAAAAGAGGGGACTACATCTCCGATTTATGCAAGGTCTTTCAAAAATGCAGAGAGTTCAACATCTCATTAAATCCAAAGAAATGAATCTTCAGAGTGGCTAAGGGAAAGCTATTAGGACATGTGATTTTAGATAAGGGAATCTCAATCAATCCAAAACACATCTAGGCCATATTAAAGATTCATCTCCTAGGAAACAAGAAGGAAATGAAGTTTTTCTTTGGAAAAATTGATTCCATCAAGAAGTTCATCATGGGCTTCATTGAAATCATCAAACCACTAAATGCTATGCTTAAACATGATGCCAAGGTAGAATGGACACCAGAAGCTGAACAAGCTTTTGAAGAAATTAAGAGAGCTATTGCAAATGCATAGGTGTTGGCCAATCCAAACTATTTGAAGCCATTCTACATCAATTCTTTTGCTTCATACCACTCATGGGCCAACATGTTAACACAAAAGGATGATGAGGGGAATGAACACCCTATTGCATTTATGAGTGATCTACTGAAATGTAGAATTATAGTACCAAAATGTTGAAAAACATGCTTATGGATTGGTCATATGTGTTAAGAAGTTTTGGTGTTACATCTTACAAAACAAAGTGTTCACCATAGTTCTGGATCCAGTCGTCAAGAGCCTATTAATGCAGAATGAGTTAGGAGAAAGAAGAGAAAAATGGGTCACATTGTTACAAGAATATGAAATGGAGATTCATCCCATGAAGCTGGTCTATGAGCAAGAACCCACTCACACAATAGCAAAAATAGGACCCGAGCTTACAATGCAACAATACCATTTGGAAGATGTTTCCTTGAGTGAGTGGTACAATGAAATTGTCTATTATTTTCTAAACAAGATGTGTCTGCCTCAACTACAAGGAGTCTAGAAATGTGCTCTAAGGTTGAAAAGCAACAACTACATGTTGTAAGGATCCATACTATACAAAAGGAATCATGAAGCGATATATCTCAGGTGCCTTGGAAAAGAAGAAGTAGCTGAAGTGCTGAAAGAGTTTCATGAAATATTTGGAACTAGACACGGATCTAGCCCTTCAACCACTCATAAGATTTTGTGAGTTGGGTACTACTAGCCCACACTATTCAAAGATGCACACAACCACATCAGATCATGTCAAATTTGTTAGATTGCCACCACCAGGGAAAAAAATGATGTCCCATTGCAACCAGTTGTGGAGGTAAGACATTTTGCCCAGTGGGGACTCAACTTCATTGGTCTAGTAAGCTCACCATCCTTTGCAAGCCATTGGTAAATTTTGATTGCTTGTGATTACTACACCAGATGGACTAAAGCAATAGCATATAGGCAATGCACAACTGAAGTAGTTACTATTTTTTTTGGAAAGTTTCATTTTAAATTGCTTTGGTTTCCCATTTTCCCTCATTTGTGATAATGGCCCCACATTCACATCCCTTAATTTTCGTTGTGCCTATAGCACACATGCCCTATTTAGAATGGGGACCCTCTCTTTTCACCTTTTCTAGGTCACTTTTTTCCTTCGCCTAGTTTTGTGTGCCCCCTTACTTTTGAGTTCCAAGTGGTCAAGGAATCCCAAAGTCATCATCTTTAGTTGACCAAAGTTCAACACCCAAATTTTTCCAAGTCCTTGGCCTTTGCGAGGTTTCTTTGGTAGGTTTCCTTTAAGTTTGAAGTTGGTGTCCTTCAGCTCCTACGGGTCCGCCCTTGCGGGCTTCCCTTTGTGATTAGCTATCCTTCCTTTGTTGTTTCATCGATGGTTGATGTGGGATGTCCGCCCGCATGGTAGGTCCCAGGTCCTTCGTGGCCGTCATCTTTTGTAGCCTGTCAAATGTCAGTGGCTAGGGTTCCATCTGCAGTGCGAGTCCCGAATTTCCCATCATCGCCCTTTTGAAATTCGCGCCTAGCTACCCCACTGGCCACCGTACAAACAATAAATGTGGGTCATTAATACAAAATTTCCTATAAATAGGAGTGTTGACCTGTCATTTTCACCAACACAAGTCAAAAATTTTCAAAGCTCAGACACTCACTACCTCCTCCACGCTTGCACTACTTCCTAGATGATATTGGACTCATATTTCATCAATTTCTTTAGGATTCTTAGGTATGTTCACTATTGCCAGCATGAAAATGTCTCTTCAATTCAAGTTTCTAAAATTAACTAAAAATCTTAAGGAAAACTTTAAAAACTGTTTGAGCTACCAATTAAACATCCAATTTCGTGCTAACCCATCTTAAGAAACCTTTAAAAATCAATCAAACTTGGCCTCTAAGGGCCATGCAAAACTTCACCCTCCCGTCCTTGTTCTTCACTAGGGCCTCAAAACTCTTGCAGCCTGCAAGCCCCTCATTACTATTTCCTAAGATGAATTTCGAATGCACAAAATCCAAGCTTGAGACCCTTGCGGTTCTGCCCTTTTGGACTTCTGCATGCAGGTGGGCGCCACCCCATCCTTGCCATGAAAACTCAAATGGAGAAAAATCTAAGTGAAAAGCTTAAGGCTGGGAACACTTCTGAGTCTACCATTACAAGATGCCACATGTAGGTCACACCTTCCCTACCACTGTTCATGAACGACCGTCTTGAGCTGGCTTCCCGCCTCAAGGGTTCCATCGAGCATAACACTGCCATATGACAAATCTAGGTCCCCTCCAACGAATTGTTAAGTGTGGTCTGATGTCCAATCTCCATCGCTATTTTGGATTCCTTTCACTAGAGGTGAAATTCTTGCCTCTTTCTACCTTGTGAAGCTCACACTTCACGGTGCTGCCTCGAGCTCCCGAAATAAAATTCCAAGTTCAAAATCTCATGTGGGCCAAATCTTGTGGGAGTCCTTGTGCAGGAGCACCTACACCTCATCCTCCATTTTTGATTATTTGATGGTGAATGATGGTTAGTTGGTTAGTATGAGTATTTTTGAGGTCTTTTGTCATGAATAAGGTCTAACAAGACCATCAAGCATGTTATAGGGTGAGTTTTTGAGTTTTGGAGTCAAAATGTAGAAAATTGCAATATTGCAAAAATGTTGTCATATAAGCCTTGAGAACGAAAAATACTAAATTTGTGCTTGGATATGCAAGGTTGAGGTTTAAATTTTGTAATAATGCTATTTTGAAGCCATTAGAGTGGTTTTAGGAGTCATAAGAGTTTATGATTAAAAGTTGCTTCACAAAATGCAAAGTTGTCATGTTGACAATATGATGTAATATCATTTTAATGTTGTAAACACCTTAACAACGACTCCTTTACTCAAAAATTAGTTAAAGGAAGTTGGGGAGGATGGGAACTTGTTTATAAAGCCTCCATGGGGTCGATGCATGAAGGTTGTTGAACTTTTGAAGCACCAATACAAAGAAAACTCTATTTTTTCTGATTTTACAACGTTTTTTCTTGTTTGTGTGGTACAGTCTAGTACTTCACTATAAATACTTCTAATGTATATGGATAGAAAGAGGGAAGAGTATTATTTATTTTAGAGGTGATTTGATTTAATTTCATCAAGTATTGAGTAATTTACATCAATTTTAGTGAAAGTGGGTCTGAAACCTTGCAAAACAAGGGTTTGGTCACAAAAATGGATGTAATTCCCATTTCCACTGTGGGGAAAATATAAAAATTGGTGGATTGGTAGGTTTAGGACTCCTCTACATGCTGAAATTTGTTTCAGAGAAAAATATGGATATTTTCAAAAGTTATGTGATGCCCTAGGTCTGGTTTTTGCCTTGTACAGTCCAAAATGTGATCATTTGAATACATTATTTGTTGATTTCTGAGTATTTGAGGAAATATAATGGATGTAAAGAATGTAACAGGTATTGGGGAACCTATTTAATTATTTTGAAGGCATTAGGGGTGTTGGGGTGTGCCTTGAAAAGTTGATTCTTTGCACAAGCCAAATGAAGCCTTTTGGTGGCTTGCAAATTAGTTATTTGATACACCTTCTCTTGGTGTTTGGTCCTATGCTTTTGGGGATCTATAAGGGTATATGTTAGATGTATAAAACATGGTTTCTTTCTCTATTATTTTCCTTTAAGAAATTTTTATCACGACTATCCTATTGATGAGTGCTAGAAGGAATGCATGGATAGTATGGCAACAATGGAGGAACGAGAGTTTCTATGAGAAAAGTATAGTTGTTTTTTCATGTTTTGTCATATTAAGATTGTCCAAACCATCCCCAAGTCTTGTGGTGATGTTTGATTGTGTGAGTTAAGTTTTATGATCAGATTGTCTTATTGAAGGGTATAGTTGAACAAGTGTGTCAAGTTGGGTGCTTCCCCTACCACTCTGCATCAAGTCTGTCCATGGACTGCCCCGCCCTGACCACCATTTAGAAACAACTAAGAACTCTCATCATTTTGACCTATGGGATCTAACCTCGTCATCTCCCCTCGAGCTAATCAAACATAAAATGACCAAGTAAAAGTCCATTGCGGGCTTTCCTTTGTGGGTTGCTACCTGCGACCTACCGTCATTTGATCACCGCTCATGAACAACTGTGACCTGCCTTCTGCTTGCCTTGCAGGGCCCAATCACTCCATCACCGTTTGAGTTCCTCTTGCTAAAACAACTAGTGCCATGGCCTTTTGCGGACCCACTGGTACAAACCATCTCCTACGCGTCACCATCCTCTCCCTACCATCCTTGAACGACCTTCACTCAATGACCTTCTGATGGCCCCTAGCCACAAGCATCCAAAGTGCCCAGATCATTCAAGTTGAATGCAGATCTCATCGTGCAGGATTCCCATTGTGGGTTTCTGCCTTGTGACTGTCATTCCTGAATAGCTGAGCTCCAAATGTCTGAGGCATCTCCTACCTCCACATTCCTTACACTTGAATGAGAAAAAAACCATTTGAATGCCTCCAAATACCTCTTAGATGATTTCCCAATGTACCTAAATTCCTTAGAGCCTTGAATGACTTCCAAATTGCTAATGTGGGATTCTGAGTGTGGGTGGCTGTCTGCAGGCCATCGTGCTCCAACATCGTTCCCCTTCTACCTCCTCCTGATGACTTCCAACCCAAGTAAAACCACATCCCTAGGTCTGCATTGCTATAATTGACCCAAGCGAGTACCAAATGATGAACTCTAATGAAATTTATGATCTTTATGAGATGAATTACTGGATCTAACCTTAATTTTATAGGGTTTCACTAACGCTTCTCTAATTTTTATATGAATATGCTTACTCTACCCTTGTTTGAAAAATTTATGGAATCTGTTGTGGGCACATCAAGGCAGTTTGTAGAGAAGGAGAAAGGAAAGAAAACCACATAAGCACCAAGGGGAAAAGAGGAGAAAGACCAAATGAAGTATCAGTTCCATGGGGTGGAAATCACCTCCAAGGTCACCTCAATATGGGATTCAATATCAGATACCAACCTGAGGCATGTAGATATAAATGAGTTCAAGTAAAGAATTACAAGTAATCCCATCATTGAGAATTCATTGAAGATCCGTTAGAGTGGGCTAGCCAAGGGAGTCAGTTTCCCACTTGCACTTGTAGCCCCATAACTTGCAATGGCATGTAGAGAGTGTTACCATAGTGGCAACATGAAAATTATAGATCATGAGGGTAGGGTGTTGGTAGATCTATCTGCTTGGTCCATAGGCAAAAATTTTCATATCTTGACATTCGACCCCATGGAGGAAACAATGAAGGGATATGCTGAGAACATGTGGAAGGAAGACCCCCTAGCATGCAAGAAGCTAATCAACCAACATTGGTTGAAGGAGAAGAGGGGTAGTGCTACTAAGGTACCACAAGAACTTTTTAGAAATGACTTCCATGAAGAGTACCATGATCTGGTCACTCTATTAAGCAAGGAAATGGGCCTCCTTGGCACTACCTTCTTTCAAGAATGGATGTTTTATTTTATTGAAGAGATCATTCAGGAATTCTTTTTTCCACTGGGCCAAGATCATTAGCGAAAACCTGCACGCATAGTTTATGGCCATAAAGAAGACATTAGAGTTCTACATGACCTCCTACCTGGTATACTTGCTAGCAAAGGAATTCCAATACAAAGGCCTATTCGTTGCACAAAATCCAAATCCAGGAAGCAGGGAGCTCAAGGTATGTGACCGCTACCCACAATTGCAGTAAAGGAACTTCAAAAGAGAATATCAAAGGGTGAATGATGTCTTCATCGAGCACATCATCAAACTCCTTGGAGGAAATTTTTAGAGAAGAGCCTCACATAGTGATCTGGAATTCATTCACAAAGGTTTGGGTTCTTGTTCATTCAGTTCCCAAAGTTCACATATATCAAAATAGAGGGCTTCTGTGAAAGACCCTGTTGGAACTAGAATTTTCATAAAAAAATTCTAAGTATTTTATCATTTGATATTCAAAATGCCCATTCTTATTTTCATGATAGATCACATTATTTCCTTTCAAGGTTATTTTTACCCTTTACCGCATTACCGCTATCACACTAGCCATCCCTCATAACACCATATCATACCTCCCTACCACAGATCATCCCCAAGCAGCTCATGGTATGATGGTGAGAGTAGCCACTACTATATACACTATACCTCTATACCTCAGGGGGTCAAGAAATAGCCCAGGGTAGAGTGGTATATTGAAGATATGTACCAAGGAGACACCGCGGTACTATAGGAGGAATTGAAGTTGTGTGTGATGTTGTGGGAGATCTCTTAACATTCCCCACATTACTATAAGGGGTCTCAAAACTATGTGTAGGTATGCGGTAAAACAAAATGTTTGTTGTGGATGCAGTAAAGATGAAACAAAATAAGAGACATTAATTTTTTTTACATGGGAAGATAATTATTTGAATGGATATATAGGGATGAGTGATTTTTTCACCGTGTAAATATAGTGAACAAACACAAGTAAAATACAAAGTGAAATATTTTCACCAAGAGTAAATATAAACAAGAATTTGCTGGCGAAAGGATTAAGACTAAAGTATTGTGGAATACTTTATTTTTCATGGAGATGCAAAATGGAAAATCGAGTTAAAATATTTAATTTTCCAAAGGAAACTAGTTAAATATTTTATTTTACGGAAGATAATTAAATGAAGAGCTGCATCGAAAAGAAGAGTTACACTAGACGGATGTTGTGAAGGGTTGTAACCCTAAAAGAACAATGTATATATGTATGATGAAATAAAATCATCAAAGAAGATAGAATTAGTAGGTTAGGTAGTTGGATAGGTTGGTCAGTCACCTCAACAAAATATTATGTTGTATATTGTAAAATATTTTAAAATTATATAATGGAGAAGAATGCATAAATTTGGTGATCCAATTATGGTGTTAGTTGTTTGTTGAAATAATTGAAAATATTATCCGGTTGTCTCCAAGGTTGACATTTCCTTATTATTTAAATTGATGTATCAAGGATATTTTGAATTTATCAAAGCACATTTTCTGCTCTTGTGTGGTTCAATTAACTGGCTCCTTCAAGGAAGGATTAAATTCTTTTAATTAATCACAGTAATCTAGAAAAGTTCATTTGGATCAATAAGAAGAACTTGATAATTGCATCCTTGCACGTTTATGCCAAGCATAAACTCACAAAAGTGCCAAACAATTTGAATTTTATAGGAAACACATATCATTTACCTCTTGACTCCATTAGCCCAGCAAAAGTAGGCACTGGTCATACCAATTCCATTTTAGAATTTTATTAAATCTTATTCAAACATTCACATCTCAAATTTTAGTAGTAGTTATTAAGCTTTCATCTATCCTTCACTATTTTCCATTGTCAATTGATTGTTCAATTAGGAAATTAGTAGTTCAATTTTGCTTCATTTTCATAGGTACACCCACCTAGGTCTGGTAGAGCCTAAAGAGAAGAAGGTTCAATTACACCATTTGGCCTTGTTTGTTAGCCTAAAATGTACCAAGAGCTTGACAACCTCTTGTGGTTTTTCAACCAACATTTTTGAGAACTAATAAATTAGCGACTCCATTGGGGAAAAACTTCAAAAAATTTGATTCCAACCTTTCCAATTAAAGAGTCAATATAAATTTCATATTTGGAGTGAGGAGATTCAGGTGGGGAAAATAAAAAATAATTTCAAAAGTGTTGGTGTGAATAATTGTCTTGTACCTAGCTTATTCATTCACTAGGTAATTAGGGGACATATTCACATGGTTAAGTTTACTTAGGATAAAAGATTCTTTCTAGAAGGCTTAGTTGGCTTATCTAGAACTTATCTTATCTAGCTAGGATGCATCATTTCCTAGGTGATTAGGTTGTTGGTTGTCTCATGTCATAAGATCATGACATTTGTCAACATCATGTTCACTACTACATTTCAACTTTTCCTACATAAGCAAGGCATCTCATGTACATTGGTATTCAAGCTTAATAGCAATCAAGCAATTCAACCATTATTCAATCTTTCATTGTGAAGCAAGCTTTCTTGCCATTCTCTCTCTTGTGGAAGTGGTTTTGGTCGCAACTGATCTTGGGGGTGTTGAGGAGACACCATTTACTCCTACATGGTATCAGAGCTCTCCAGGTGTTGCAGATTCCTTCCCAGATCTGAGGGTGATATTTTGGCTTGAATATTCTTGTTGGGTGTAGATTGGGGTTTCAAGAACCTCACGGTTGAGTTCAGAAGGCTCTGCAGACGAATTTTGACTGTAAATTCACCTATTTTGGGGAAAGTTGTTTATGAGGAATTTTTTTTTTTGCTTGATCAACCTCCCAAGCGGTATGATATTTCTTATTTTCGCAAAAAATATTTTTCAGAAAATATTTCTGCAGTATTTTGTAAAATTTGGGGAAAATTTTATCGGACTATTATTTTCATGCAAAATATTTTAGGGCAAAATAATTTGTAAATCGGGCTTTATTATATTGTTCGAGGCATTCATAAATATTTGTGGTCAAAATTTGTGGATTGGCATATTTCCGTGTCCTTCCATTGTCAGATCCACAGGTTAATCCACTGCCATCTGCTATCATTGGAAGCTATCGGCGATCATTCCTAGACTTGGTCGTGGGTACTATTCTGGCTGAAGTCCTATCATCGGGTCTGCACCAGCCATTCCCATCGCAGGGTCCTTTATCAGCTTGCAGATTGAAGTCACCGGTAGTCAGATTTGACATTGGTAGGTATGATCCATTAGCAACCCTCCATCGGCGGTCAATCTTTCTCCACTGGTTAGATCTACGTCATATTCTCCACCGCTGGTAAAATTGCTTCAGTCCATCATCAATGATCTCGTACGTGGCCAAATCCGCATCCTCTTGCATTGTACTTTGTTGGTGGTAAAATCTATCACATCGTCGGCCAGTACTCCTACTGTGTCGTCTATACGTCAGTGGGTACATTTTCCAGATTCCTTTATTATCAGCAAGTGGTATGTACTTTGACTTGTCTTTGCAATTGGCATCTTGTTAGGCGTATACAAGATGTTTGGTTTTTTAAATATTTAATTTTTCATATAGTTCTTTGCCGACTATATAAGGCCAACGCTTTTGTAAAGTTTGCAGAGACCCATCATATTAAAATATTTGGTCGCAGTCATTAGTGTGTCTGTCGGTTTCATCTTATAAACTTAGTCTTAAAAGTTTTTCCAACGAATGTCTTGATCGGTGTCCTTTTAAAACTTCGTATTTATCAAAAATACTGACCATTTGCATTGGCCGACCATATATTAAGTCCGACAGTGTAATTTTCTTTAAAACCTGCTACTATGCTATTGGTCATATGGGTGACCAAAGTTAAGCACACGGGTGTTTAAATTTTGCACTGATTTAGTCCTTTGGTGACTGGTTTTTGGCCCCTAAGTGCCCTTTTACGAGCCTTTTTTTCATAACTTTCGCATACGGAAGCGAAATTTTTCAAACAAGATATCGTTGGAAAGGTGGAGATCTGGATTTTTCAGTGGTGCAGATATTTTGTAGAGATTTTGCAGTTTTGTGCCTCTTTTTCTAGGTTGAAGCCCAATCATCATATTTTGCTTCCAAGCTCATATCTTTGTGCTCCGATCTCCGATTTTCTCCAAATTTGTAGCATCGGAAAGGTATTCGAGAGCAATTCAGATCTAATCATGCATTTTTTGCAGATTTGTTTCCAGATTTTCATATTTTTAGTTTGTAGCTAATTTGATAGTTTGGGATTCCTTCTTGTAAATTTGCAAAAAAAGTGTAATCTTGTTTGGGACAAAGGGGTTGATTTCTTGTATTGTGAGGGAAATTTGATGTTCTATCTCATTGTATCATGGATTTGACAAAAGTTGTACTTCTAACTCCATATAACTATCATGAGTGGAAATCTCAAATGGAGTTGTTATTGTTAAAATCAAAGTTGCAACGAATCACATTTGGTCAAGATCCAGAACCTACAGGAGCAAAAGAGAAAAGAAAGTGGCTTGATAGAAGGGATGAAGCTCTTCGTACTTTGAAGTTGTCCATTTCTCCAAATCTTAGATATCATGTTGCATCTTGTACTCATCCTAATGAAGCTTGGAATACTTTAGAGAGTCTCTTTGGTAAGCCAGATAAGATGAGGAAATTTAAGTTGGAGAATGAACTAATGGGCCTTAATCCTTCAGATTTTGACAATATCCAAGACTTTTTCTCTAAGCTCAATTCTCTTAGATTGTAGTTATCTAATTGTGGGGTCACTAAAGAGGATGAACAATTAATACTTTCTATTCTTGCCAAGCTTGGTCCTGATTATTCAGTTTTTGTTTCTACATTCTATGCTACAATGGATGCTCTTGGAACTACATACAAAATGCCTTCTCTTGATGAATTTGCAGCTCAACTCACAAGGGAACAAGCAAAGTTGGTACACATGGGCACATTGAAGTCTTCTAGATCTCATGCTCTTGTTGCAAAGGAGACAAAGGCTTCAAGTGGCAAAGGTAAGAAGCAGAACAAGGCTCCCAAGTCTCATGAGCAAGGTAAAGATACTCCTTCACATAGCACTCCTGAGTCCACATCCTCTTTTAAAGAGGAATCATCTAAAAATAAGAAGTCAAAATGTGCATATTGCAAAAGGTTAGGACATGATGAGCATAGATGTTATAATAAGAAGATTGATAAATTGACACACCTTCTTCAAAAGAATAACATTAAGCTACCCTCATCAGTGTTTGCTACTTCTTCTTCGGCATCTCAATTGGCAGCTCCCTCATCATCATCTTAGTCACAGGACATAGGATCTACTTCTGGGCTACACAAGATGAAAGGACAAGCACTCTTGGCCTCTACAAGTCTTGAATCTCATAAATGGCTTCTTGATTCAAGGGCATCTCATCATATGGCATCTTCTATGGATATGTTCTCTTCTTTTGAGCCTTGTAATTCACCTCATATATTGATGGGTAACAATACATATATGAAGGTAAGCGGGAAGGGTTCTATTGATATGGGGGAAGGGACTTTCAATGATGTACTTTGTGTTCCTTCCTTGTCCACTAATCTCCTTTCTATTTATCAAATTACTCATGGGAGTCAAGGTAAAACAGTTGAGTTCACTCCAGATAGGGTGTACATAAGGGACTTGGAGACTAGGGATATTGTTGCTATTAGGATGGCTGATCATTCATCTCGTGTATATTCCTTTTCACATTTTTCTTCAGAAGATGATAATGTTCCTTTGATTGCATCACACACTTCATTGAGTGTGAACCATGATAGTGAGGAGAAGTTTGGTCAACTACATTTTGGTATTCTAGAAACCAGTGCTGAGCTTCCTACTCCTCCACCTCCTGCTTCTTCAGTCATTGATGCTTCTATTCAACAGGATGATCATAGTTTTTCAGATCTTGCTTTGTGGGATGAGTATTTGACAGGGATTTCTAGCTTGTTCATGGAGTCTCATGCTGCAGATTTGGAGGACACACTTGAGGGGATTTCTCTCCTCTTTGATGACAGTTTCAGTACAACTGTTATCCCATCTACTTTGTCTTTGGAAATTGACATTCATGAGTTTCCTCCTTCACTTGATTTGTCATGTTTCTTGGTTCAGTTTGACCATGATTATGTTATGGCTCATTCAAGCTTGAAGGATCCTCATCAGTTTTCAGAGGCATACATGTTGAGCATTCATGCTTCCTCCTTTCAGTTGGACATGGAGTGGCTTCATCATCAACTTATTGATTTCTTTCTTCCTAAGGGGAGATGTGTTGCTTGCAGACATTGGGTCATCTTTTGTTTTTAGGCATTCTTCATCAGCATCAGAGCTTCTTCATCATGGGGGGGATATCTTATCTCTCTACTTCCCTCTTATGGGGGGGTATTTGATTATATATACATGATGCATGTTGTCCTTGGGGGGTATCATTGATTCCTCCATACATCATGTTTGTTTGCTTTATTTTCTCTTTTGGAGAGGAGTTTTTTCCCATTGGGTTTTCTCCTTTTCTCTGCTTGTGAGAGATTGCATCATTTGCATTGTAAATAGGTACCTAACATGGCCTAGTAGTCGGGACCCATAGTCATAGTCTTTGCACAGTTTGCATAATAATCTTCTCCCTAAGTTGCACTTAAGGGGGGGTGTTGGTGTGAATAATTGTCTTGTACCTAGCTTATTCATTCACTAGGTAATTAGGGGACATATTCACATGGTTAAGTTTACTTAGGATAAAAGATTCTTTCTAGAAGGCTTAGTTGGCTTATCTAGAACTTATCTTATCTAGCTAGGATGCATCATTTCCTAGTGATTAGGTTGTTGGTTGTCTCATGTCATAAGATCATGACATTTTTCAACATCATGTTCACTACTACATTTCAACCTTGCCTACATAAGCAAGGCATCTCATGTACATTGGTATTCAAGCTTAATAGCAATCAAGCAATTCAACCATTATTCAATCTTTCATTGTGAAGCAAGCTTTCTTGCCATTCTCTCTCTTGTGGAAGTGGTTTTGGTCGCAATTGATCTTGGGGGTGTTGAGGAGTCACCATTTACTCCTACAAAAAGAATCATTTTCCTACTTTTGAAAAGGTAGGTGGCGACTCTATTTAAAATTGATAGATAATGCATAGAAATTTCCATTAACAAATAAAATATAAAAGGTTGCTGCAAATTTCTTGTCAAGATGTCAGAAAAAGTGAGAAGGAAATAGTTAATAAGGTGTAAATAATTGCACTAACAATGACTACAATGGGATCGACATCTGCTACAATTGGATCGACATCTGCTACAATTGGATCAACAACTGCTACAATTGGGAATCGAATGTGCTCCATATGCATCACAAAGAACACCATTCTACAATAAGAATGAATACAAAAATGAAAGTAGGCATTGGACCCCACAAGTGACACATAATATAGCAAAAAAAATTGGTAATGGAGGTAAAGCATATCATTCATAATAGTCATCAAATCAAATGAATGCTTATCCTGTTCCTCCTGAACAAAAACTAGTAAGATACCAAGATCATCATCACAATCCATATCCTGAGTATTATATGTATCAATACCAAGCCCCCCATTTGAAGGTGCAAAGCAATGTCATCCCCCCTAGAAGTGTAAATCAAATTTTGTAGCAAGGTATATATCAGAATCAACAATTTGTGAAGAAAAATGATGAATGTTTACATATTCAAGAGAGAAGCAAGAGTCTATTGGATGCCTTTAATGACATAAAAATACATAAAGGAGAATCTGGGCAGTCTTTGTTTAGAAGAATGGTAGATATTTGTAGGAAAATACCTATTAATTTCCTACCTAGTAGGTCTAAGTTCTTTGAGTAGTTCATGAAAATATATGAGCCTGATTCAAATTATTAGCCAGAATCATGGAAACCAGTTGCTTTTGATCAAATAGATGAATGGATTGGCATTGTGGATAAGAAAAGGAATGAAGACAGTAGTGATATCACTGATGAAAATAGAGAAACCAATCAATAAGTACAACTAGAAGATGAGACATGTGCAAGTAAAAATAATTCTTATGACAACCTACATGAGGAGGATGAAGATATAGAAGGTATCTCCTGCATAATATATTGTGATAGTACATGTTATGAGGGATCCATTGAATATTTAGATTGTGAAGATGAACCTATGGATTTTGATCTACAACAAAGGGACACTTGCATCCTTTATGGAGATCAGGAGGAAGAAAATGTGATAGAAGAAGCAAATTCATTTGATAGTGAACAAGTAACACTTCCAACTGCAGTTGAATACCATGAAGATAAATTTGATGAAGAAGAGTTTTGTACATCTAAAAATGGTTTTCAACTTTTTGCAAATCCATTGTATGATGAAAAAATAGAAGAAGATGAAAAGAAAAATTTCCAAGCAAATGAGTATGATATCAATGCATCTAAATTGCCACTTTTTGATGATGAAAAAAGTGAAGAATATAGTAGCAGTGATATGGATGTAGAGGCATGTTCACTCAATAGTGAACAAATTTCAGATTTGCTGGCAATGGAATATCAAAAACACGTACATAAGAAAGATTCAAAAAATTCATCCCCAACATTAATTGGTTTAAATGTGCATAAAGATGACTGCGTGGGTCAGAAATTGGTATCACCACCAATTAGTGATATACAAGAAATAGAAAATGTTTTAGATATAATTATCCCAAAAGATGTTGATGTGATGGAATTTTCAGAATTTCAAGAATGGCATTCAGATGGTGGATTCTTAGTATAGCTAGGAGATCATTTTATAATACATGATATTAAGAAAAATAATGAGAAATATTGCATTGAATGTGCATACATACTATATATTGAAGGTGAAAAGGATTTATCACATGATAATGAACTACAAAATGGTGAAAGGAACATGAATCAAACTGAACACAATGATCTTCTGAGAGTTTTCAATGACAATGATAGGGAAGATTGCATGAATGTTTTCAAAAGAAATTTGATGAACTCAAGACAAAACAAGGTATATGACAAGAGAAAAGAGGGGCTTCAATTTTTTGGTGGCCTTGTGCCATCAACTATGGTGTGGTTTTTCAAAAAACCATATTAGTACATGACAGAAAGGAGTTTGAGTCTACTGCTAAATGGATAAAATACTTGGTCTCCTCTCCCAGAGACTTGGATTCTTGCTATACCCATAGGGGGAATACATCCCCAACTGGAGCCGCTGTTGGAACTGGAATTTTCATAAAAAAATTCTAAGTATTTTTATCATTTGAAATTCAAAATGCCCACTCTTATTTTCATGATAGATCACATTATCACCTTTCAAGGTCAATTTTACCCTTTACTATGTTACCACTATCACACTAGCCATCCCTCATAACACCCATATCATACCTCCCTACTATAGATCATCCCCAAGTAGCTCGCGGTATGATGGTGTTGTAGGAGATCTCTTAACATTCCCCGCATTACCACAAGGGGTCTCAAAACTATGTGCGGGTATGCGATAAAATGAAATGTTTGATGTGGATGCGGTAAAGATGAAACAAACTAAGGGACATTAATTTTTTTTACACAGAGAGATAATTATTTGAATGGATATAAAGGGACGAGTGATTTTTTCACCGTGTAAATATAGTGAACACACATAGGTAAAATACAAAGTGAAATATTTTCACCAAGAGTAAATATAAACGAGAAATTGTTGGCGAAAGGATTAAGAATAAAATATTGTGGAATACTTTATTTTTCATGGAGATGCAAAATGGAAAATAAAGTTAAAATATTTAATTTTCCAAAGGCAACTAGTTAAATATTTTATTTTATGAAAGATAATTAAATGAAGAGCTACATTGAGCAGAAGAGTTACACCGGACAAATGTTGTGAAGGGTTGTAACCCTAAAAGAACAATGTTTATATGTATGATGGAATAAAATCATCAAAGAAGATAGAATCAGTAGGTTAGATAGTTGGATAGGTTGGTCAGTCACCTCAATAGAACATTATGCTGTATATTGTAAAATCTTTTAGAATTATATAATGGAAAAGAATGAATAAATTTGGTGATCCAATTATGGTGTTAGTTGTTTGTTGAAATTATTGAAAATATTATCCAATTGTCTCCAAGGTTGACATTTCCTTATTATTTAAATTGATGTATCGAGGATATTTTGAATTTATCAAAGAACATTTGCTGCTCTTATGTAGTTCAATTAATTAGCTCCTTCAAGGAAGGATTAAATTCTTTTAATTAATCACAATAATCTAGAAAAAATCATTTGGATCAATAAGAACTTTATAATTTCATCCTTGCATGTTTATGCCAAGCGTAGATTCATAAAAGTGCCAAAAAATCTGAATTTTATCCAGAAATAGGACACACATATCATTTACCTCTTGACTCCAGTAGCCCAATAGAAGTAGGCACTAGTCATACCAATTCCATTTTATAATTTTATAAAATATTATTCAAACATTCACATCTCAAATTTTAGTAGGAGTAGTTATTAAGCTTTCATCTATCCCTCACTATTTTCCATTGTGGATAGATTGTTCAAGTAGGAAACTAGTAGTTCAATTCTACTTCATTTGCATAGGTACACCCACCTAGGTCTGGCAGAGCCTAAAGAGAAGAAGGTTCAATTACACCATTTGGCCTTGTTAGTTAGCCTAAAATGTACTAAGAGCTTGGAAACCTCTTGTGGTTTTTCAACCAGGATTTTTGAGAACTAACAGATTGGTGACTCCGTTGGGGACAAACTTCATAAAATTTGATTCCAACCTTTCCATTTAAAGAGTTGATATAAATTTTACATTTTGAGTGAGGAGATTTCATTGGGGAAAATAAAAATAATTTCAAAAGAATCACTTTCCTACTTTTGAAAAGGTAGGTGGCAACTCTATTTAAAATTGATAAATAATGCATAGACATTTCCATTCAAAAATAAAAGATAAAAGGCTGCTGCAAATTTCTTGTCAAGATGTTAGAAGAAGTGAGAAGGAAACAATTAATAAGAAGGTGTAAATAATTGAATTGACAACGACTACAATGGGACCAACAACTGCTACAATTGGGAATCGAATGTGCTCCATATGCATCACAAAGAACACCATTCTATAATAAGAATGAATACACAAATGCAAGTAGGCATTGGACCCCACAAGTGCCACATAATATAACAAAGAATTTTGGTAATGGAGGTAAAGCATATCATTCACGTCATTCATAAAATCAAATGAATGCTTATCCTGTTCCTCCTAGACAAAGACTAGTAAGCTACCAAGATCATCAACATAATCCATATCTTGAGTATTATATGTATCAATACCAAGCCCCCCATCCGAAGGTGCAAAGCAATGTCATCCCTTGTAGAAGTGTAAATCAAATTTTGCAACAATGTATATATCAGAATCAACAATCTGTGAAGAAAAATGATGAATTTTTATGTATTCAAGAGAGAAGCAAGAGTGTTGGATGCCTTTCTTGACATAAGAAGGCATAAAGGAGAATCTGGGTGGTCTTTGTTCAGAAGAATGGTAGATATTTGTAGGAAAATACCTATTAATTTCCCACCTAGTAGGTCTGAGTTCATTGAGCAGTTCATGAAAATATATGAGCCTGATTCAAATTATTAGCCAAAATCGTGGAAACCAGTTGCTTTTGATCAAATAGATGAATGGATTGGCATTGTGGATAAGAAAAGGAATGAAGATAGTAGTGATATCACTGATGAAAATAGAGAAACTGATCAAGAAATACAACTAGAAGATGAGACATGTGCAGGTAAAAATAATTCTTATGACAACCTACATGATGAGGATGAAGATATAGAAGGTATCTCCTACATAATAGATTGTGACAATACATGTTATGAGGGATCCATTGAATATTCAGATTGTGAAGATGAACCTATGGATTTTGATCTACAACAAAGGGACACTTGCATCCTTTATGGAGATCAGGAGGAAGAAAATGTGATAGAAGAAGCAAATTCATTTGACAGTGAACAAGTAACACTTCCAGATACAATTGAATACCATGAAGATACATTCGATGAAGAAGAGTTTTGTACATCTGAAAATGGTTTTCAAATTTTTGTAAATCCATTGTATGATGAAAAAATAGAAGAATATCAAAAGAAATTTTTCCAAGCAAATGAGTATGATATCAATGCATTTGAATTGCCAATTTTTGATGATGAAAAAAGTGAAGAATATAGTAGTAGTGATATGGATGTAGAGGCATGTTCACTCAATAGTGAACAAATTTCAGATTTGCTGGCAATGGAATATCAAAAACACATACATAAGAAAGATTCAAAAAATTCATCCCAAGCATTAATTGGTTCAAATGTGCATAAAGATGACTGTGTGGGTTAGAAATTGGTGTCACCATCAATTAGTGATATAAAAGAAATAGAATTTTTTTTTAGATATAATTATCCTAGAATATGTTGATGTGATGGATTTTTCAGACTTTTAGGAATGGCATTCAGATGGTGGATTCTTAGTACAGCTAGGAGATCATTTTATAACACATGATAGTAAGCAAAATAATGAGAAATGTTGCATTGAATGTGCATACATACTGTATATTGAAGGTGAAAATGATTTATCACATGATAATGAACTACATAATGGTGAAAGGAGCATGAATTAGACTAAATGAAATGATCTTATGAGAGTTTTCAATGAGAATGACAAGACAGATTGCATGAATGTTTTCAAAATAAATCTAATGAACTCAAGACAAAACAAGGTATATGACAGGGGAAAATAGGGGCCTCAATTTTTTTGTGGCCTTGTGCCATCAGCTAGGGTGTGGCTTTTCAAAAAACCATATTAGTACATGACAAAAAGGAGTTTGAGTCTACTGATAAATGAATAAAATACTTGGTCTGCTCTCCCAGAGACTTGGATTCTTGCTATTCCCCAGGGGGCATACATCCCCAACTAGACCCGCTGTTGGAACTAGAATTTTCATAAAAAAATTCTAAGTATTTTATCATTTGAAGTTAAAAATGCCCACTCTTATTTTCATGATAGATCACATTATTGCCTTTCAAGTTCAGTTTTACCCTTTATTGCGTTACTGCTATCACACTAGCCATCCCTCATAACACCCATATCATACCTCCCTACCTCAGATCATCCCCAAGTAGCTCGCGGTATGATGGTGAGAGCAGCCACTACTATATACACTATACCACTATACCGCGGGGGGTCAAGACATAGCCCATAGTAGAGCAGTGCATTGAAGATAGGTACCAAGGAGACACCGTGGTACTGTAGGAGGAATCAAAGTTGTGTGTGGTGTTGCAGGAGATCTCTTAACATTCCCCACATTACTGTAAAGGGTCTCAAAACTATGTGCGGGTATGTAGTAAAATGAAATGTTTTCTATGGATCTGGTAAAGATGAAACAAAATAAGAGACATTAATATTTTTTACACGGGGAGATAATTATTTGAATGAATATAAAGGGACGAGTGATTTTTTCACCATGTAAATATAGTGAATGCACATAGGTAGAATACAAAGTGAAATATTTTCACCAAGAGTAAATATAAACAAGAAATTGCTCGTGAAAGGATTAAGACTAAAGTATTGTGGAATACTTTATTTTTCACAAAGATGCAAAATGGAAAATAAAGTTAAAATATTTAATTTTCCAAAGGAAACTAATTAAATATTTTATTTTACGGAAGATAATTAAACGAAGAGCTGCACCGAAAATAAGAGTTACACCAGACGGATGCGTGAAGGGTTGCAACCCTAAAAGAACAATGTATATATGTATGATGAAATAAAATCATCAAAGAAGATAGAATCAATAGGTTAGGTTGTTGGATAGGTTGGTCAGTCGCCTCAATAGAACATTATGTTGTATATTGTAAAATCTTATAAAATTATATAATGGAGAAGAATGCATAAATTTGGTGACCCAATTATGGTGTCAATTGTTTGTTGAAATAATTGAAAATATTATCCGGTTGTCTCCAAGGTTGACATTTCATTATTATTTAAATTGATGTATCAAGGATATTTTGAATTTATCAAAGCCCATTTGTTGCTTTTGTGTGGTTCAATTAACTGTCTCCTTCAAGGAAGGATTAAATTATTTTAATTAATCATAGTAATCTGGAATAGGTCATTTGGATCAATAAGAACTTGATAATTTCATCCTTGCATGTTTATGCCAGTCATAAACTCATCAAAGTGCCAAAAAATTCAAATTTTATCTAGAAATAGGACACACATATCATTTACCTCTTGACTCCATTAGCCCAACAAAAGTAAGCACTGGTCATACCAATTCCATTTTAGAATTTTATAAAATATTATTCAAACATTCACATCTCACATTTTAGTAGGAGTAGTTATTAAGATTTCATCTATCCCTCACTATTTTCCATTGTGGATAGATTGTTCAAGTAGGAAACTAGTAGTTCAATTCTGCTTCATTTGCATAGGTACACCCGCCTAGGTCTGGCAGACCCTAAAGAGAAGAAGGTTCAATTACACCATTTGGCCTCTTTCGTTAGCCTAAAATGTACCTGGATCTTGGCAACCTCTTGTGTTTTTTCAACCAGCATTTTTGAGAATTAACAGACCCTGCAATCTACCCCAGTGCCCTAATATCTAGATGATTGTACTAGAAGTCTCCCGATAGTTGGAGAATGCTCACACTCTACTGAGCGATAAACATCGGGAAGGGATTCCCTATCTCCTTAATTTTGGGCAAGTAATGTATGCCATTCTTGCTGCTTAGTGTGGAAAATATTCAAAGAAGGAGATACTAATGTATCTGTTGGTGTAATTAATATTTAATTACACATTAGCATAAGTTTACTTAGGCATATTTAATTCCTAAGTTATAGGTTTTATCCTTATCTTATCGAGCTATATTGTTGCTCAAGATAAGATTAGGTTTATGCATCTTTACTTTTATAAAGAAAATTATCTCTTGTATTATTTCGTACTTCGAATATATCAATTTGTACATCTTTTGCAAATCTTTGCTTTTTCATTTTTCTTTTCTATGGAAGGTGTTTTTTCTGGTTTGTAATCTGATTTTGGTTTCTAACATGGTATCAGAACCTCGATTTGCAGCCCCTTCTCAGCTTTTTTGGAGGAATTCATTGCAGAGCTCGTTCGAGGTCCCTCGAGGGTTTTATTACTTAAGCACATTTATGTAGTGTCTTGGATCAGATCGAGGTTTTCCGTTGGATTCAGAGCATTGGAAAAAGTCAGAAATGACTTTTATTTTATTCATTTTCATCATTGTTTGCCAGATCTGCGAGGGTTTCAAGCTCGGTGAGTTTTCTGATAGATCTAGGGGTCACCGTATTTTTAGAGCACTTTGGGCCCAAACGGACCTCGCCGTTGGATTCACAGCATCCAAAAACCCCTATTTCCATATAAATTTTTTCCGATTTGGACACAGTCATCCAGAGAGGAAAATTTTTTTTGCTCAAGGGCCGTATGGCCCCAAGGCACAATCTTCGAGGCACGAGATTTGAAAAAAAAAATTATAAATAAATTAAAAAAATATTTAAAAAAACCGCGGCCTATTCAAACATGCAACGCCGCCACTGCACCACCGGGCGGCCACCGCCGCTCCACCGGGTCGCCGCTGCCACTGGCGGCTCCTCCTTCAGCTCTGCTGGCCTCCACATCCGCCCCCGAGGGCTTCAATCGGCCAGTGGAGGTCACCTTAGGAACCAGGAGCCTCGGGCCCCCAGCCCTCGCGGGCTTATACTTGCAGCCCAAGGTTCCATTGGGAACCAGTGGCCCACGGACCAGCCCCTGGCCGAGCTTTTAGCCCTAGCCCTGGTCACATGGGTGACCAAGGGCAGCAACGAAGCCCCCTGGCTGCTAGCCCTTTGGTCTGCCCATGCGACTAGGGGCCCTTTTTTTTAGCCCCTGAGGGCTTCTAGGGGCCAAATCGGACGTTTTTGGAAAACTTTCACAAAAACAGGCGTATCTTGGGCATACAACATCCTTGTTTTGCAAACAAGATATCATCAGAAAGCTGTTTTGATGCTCTACGTAATGGTACTTGTGTGATTTTCAGGTTTTTTCTTTTTTGATGCCTTTTTCAGCCTCGGAAGTCAGTTGTTTCCATTTTCACTATGGGAACCATATCTTTTGACTCGCTTATCCGTTTCTCGCAATTTTTGCGGCATCGAAAAGATGGTTTCGGCCTCTATGTAGATCTAAGGTTATTTATAGAAAATTTTTACCTTTTTTTTGCATGCATTCTTTTTTTTTTGTGTGCTAGATTTGCATTTTTTCCTATGTTTCTGTAGTTTTGCAGTTTCTCCTTCTACAATCATTGGGTATTGTAATAATGAACTAATATAAAGTTCCATTAAGGGGGGTTATTGCATCCATTCTTAGTATTGGTGACAACTTGCATGAGTTTTTCTAGTTTCCTGTTGTTTCCTTTAGCTTATTTCTTGCTTTGCTAGACACATCGTTGGTTTGCTTCAGTTCACAATCATTTGAGGGCCATGTTTTTATGGTTAATGTTCCAGAATCTTGATGGTACTTGTACTATGGGAAGTTTTAGTTTTAGTTTGGCATTGGCTTCGAGAGACACAACTTCCAGATTTGTCATCATTATGGGTCCTTTCATCCTTTCATCTATTGTTGCTTACAGATTCTAGGGTTGATCTAGTATGTGAGTTTCCAGTGTTCCTTGGCATCGGGTCTGTTGTTGCATTTGTGATTCAGATATGGTATTTTTCAAACAAAAGTATCTTTCCTTGCTTGTTAAATTTGGGGTTCTAGTGTTGCTTCATCAGAGTTCTTCCAGTGCTTCTTCATAGCAGTTCATCTCTCTGGGGGGGTTTTTCCCACTGGGTTTTCTCTCTCTTTGCATTTGTACATGAGTACCTGATCAACCCTTGTTTTTGGGACTCATATTTGCATAATAATCTGCTTCTCCCTAAGTTGCACTTATGGGGGGGTGTTGGTGTAATTAATATTTAATTACACATTAGCATAAGTTTACTTAGGCATATTTAATTCCTAAGTTATAGGTTTTATCCTTATCTTATCGAGCTATCTTGTTGCTCAAGATAAGATTAGGTTTATGCATATCTTTTCTTTTATAAAGAAAATTATCTCTTGTATTATTTTGTACTTCAAATATATCAATTTGTACATCTTGGTTTCTAACAGTATCATCTAGATCTCCACACGGCCTGACCGAGAATGGACCCCTATGACAAATTGAAGAATTTGGTCAAAAAATAATATGCTCATCTTCCCCACATAGAAGATTTCTAAGTTAACTGTAAAGATGATAAGGAGGTAAGGATGATGCATTACATGTGAATGACGACCCAATTTGTGTGGTCAATCAACCTATTCCTGGTGCTTGACTAGATTGTAGAGGAGAAGGGCACCATGCTTGATGAAATATTTGATGCTGTGGCCGAATTTTGATTTCCGCTGATCAATTGGGATGAAGAAGAGGTGAATGACCTTGATATTGTGACAAGGCTCATTAAGAACTAAACAAGGTAGTGGGTGGATGCTCAAATCGCCCAACTTAAGGCACAAGGTGCCATGTTGACATACAGTGAGCTCATAGATGAGCTTGAATGTGAAACCGATAGCAGAGCAATTGCTGCCCCAACATAAGAAACTCCTAAGTCCCCTCCAAAAATAAGATTGAGGAGAATAAAATGTGTCTGAGCATCAACTCACATATAAAATTTATACACGGAAGACCTATTATGCCTTGCATAACCACCCTATTTTATTTTGGAACAAAATGGGTCCCCTTTTCCTTTTGCTTTCATTGCCTTTGGTTACTTACTTTGGTCTTGGGAGTTCTTTTGTTTTCCTCCTGAGTTTGTCTTTTGTTCTATCAAATTTTGGTTTTGCTTTATCCAGAGTTGGGTTTCTCTTTGTTAAAATTGAAGGCATGATGAACAATAGTGTATTTTATATTTGTGTTGTGGGGCATCGGTCAATAAGAGTTGTGGAAGGTCTTGAAAACAAGGTGCAAAGTAAATAATATTCATTAACTACCTCTGAATCTGTCACAAATCATCAAGATCATCTAACTTTGTAATGGTATTTGTCCTAGGATGATAGTGTTGTAAGATTTGAGTGAAAAATTTGATTCCTAGATGCTGTTATGAGGTCCATGGTAGTTTTCAACCCAGAACAGATGTTGAACATCTAACATATTAAAAAAAATTTGAATGAAATATCTGAAACTCTAAGAGAAAATAAAAAAGAAGAGATAACTACCTAAAGAGAAAAGAAGACTCAATATGAATGGGTAATTCTAGTATCTCTATCGGGGCTATGGATGCCTGACTAGTAGTAGAGCAATGTTGTGAGAAAACTAGAGGTATCTCCATCGGGGCTATGTACGCCTGACTGGCAGTGGAGAAATTCCCAGGATATCATTACACAACAACTAAAGGGAATCAACTCATGTAGTTCAAATCTTGCACATTGTTGTTCAAAAGATGAGGAAAACTTTATAAAAGGGCGATACACCATCAAGCACACACATAGATTCAGAAGTAGCCAGTGTTGACTTACATTTGAGATTCTAGCTCAACCTTGGTTGTTAAAACTGACCCAACTAGAGTTGTGATGTTCGTAAACCAGGAGTTCTAGGTAGTTGAATCCTTCAGTTTCTTGAAAATGGTTAAACCATTTTCCTAGCCAAGTCACCATTTGTTATGCCTTGCATAATTGCCCCATTTTATTCTGGAACAAAATGGGTCCCCTTTTCCTTTTGCTTTCATTGCCTTTGGTTACTTGCTTTGGTCTTGGGAGTTCTTTTGTTTTCCACCTGAGTTTGTCTTTTGTTTTGTCAAATTTTGGTTCCGCTTTAGCCAGAGTTGGGTTTCTCTTTGTTAAAATTGAAGACATGATGAACAATAGTGTATTTTATATACTTTGAGGACTGATGAGGGCATTTGTGTTGCAGGATTAAATCATTCACCTAGTGATATTTCTCAAGGAACTTAGTTGGGAAGCATACCTCAGTCACATTTGGCATAAAACTCTTGATGAAGAAAGTCGTTGGGACCCTCTTGTTGTCTTGTCGGCTGCCATTTTGTTCTATTCATTTGAAATCTGCCGATCGCCCAGACATTTCAGTCATCGTGAGTTTCTATGTATCTCTCCACTTGGGAGGAGGTCATGCTGACCCTTGTGCACAAGGTTAGCATCAGGGAGAAGTATTCCCAACAAATTGAAGTCTCAGCGACAGGGGGTAGCATCGGCATGAGGTCTCACCAACCAATTGTGGTCTTGCTAAAAGGCTTGAGTTCGGCATAAGGGCGTGGCTTCTGGGAAAAGTCTCACCAATAGGGTGGACTCTTGCCAAAATGAAACGACGTCAGGGAGAGTGGTTTGTGTTCGCCATGAGGTCCTGCCAACAAGTGTGGGGTCTTGGAGAAAGGTTATGCCTTCAGCATAAGGTTTGGCCGAAGAGATGGGGTCTCAGCGAAAAGGGGTGTCATCACCATGATGTCTCACTGTAAGAAGTTTGGGCTCAGGAAGAGTGGTTTACTTTCAGCATAAAGTCTTGCCAACCCAAAGAAGTCTCACTGAAGTGAAATGAGCTCTTTCAAAGACAAATGGCTTCAATGAAAGGTCTTTCCGACCCAATAAGTCTCGGAAAAGGGTTATGCCTTCATTGTAAGGTCTTGCCGAAGAGGTGAGGTCTCAGCGAAAAGAGGTGTCATCGGGGAGATCTCTCGCCGATGGTTGTTAGTCACGCCGAGGGATTCTACCTTCGGCATAGTGTTTTGAGCTCAGCGAAAGGTCTCTCCGACCAAGTAGGGTCTTGCCGAAATGAAATGAGCTCGGGGAGAATGGAAGAGCTCGTCATGATATCTCGTCAACTAGTGGTATTCTCGCCGATATGTTTTGTGCCTTTGATGTAACATGAAGGGCTCGATATGATGTCTTGCTGAGTGCGATTGTCTTGGCGATGAAAGGGAATATCGCTATAACTTTAGTTGCCCGTAGTGATGTTTGGCGGACCCGATGATGTCTTGCCGAAGGATGAAGGGCTCGCTATGAGGTCCTGCCCAGAGAATAGAATCTTGCCGATAGAGATGGATTTGCCAATGAAAGGGGATATCAGTGCGACCGATGGGAAATCCCTATGACCTCTGACAGATAATGATTGTCTTGCTGATGGTCTTTGTGATATCTCTATAACTTTTGCATTTGATATGAGGTCTCATCGACTATTGTATGCTATGTCGATCGCTGCTATAGAGCATAATCTCATCGGGGAGACATGGCCAGTGTCTCATTGACATGTGTTTTTGTTCGAATGACCTTTGACCTCCTAGGAATCTTACATGGCATGTGTTCAACCAATCAGAGAGAACTAAAGGTGAACCATTGGCCATTTGACTGATTGATTGCCCCTGTGAAGGAAATCAACAAAATGTATACAGAATGGATTTAATCTGAGATCAAAAGTGATGGTGTGGGGATCTAATGGGAAAATATGATGCTGCTTCCAGAAGAGGTCAATGTGCAGAAAGATCTAGAATAGGAAGAGAGTCAAAAGGAGGAGGCCGCGAATCTCAGGGACAGCTGTGGTGTCTACTGGCAAAGGTAGATAAACATTAATGATAGTGCTTCAGGGCATTCAAAGCAGCTCGACATGGAAGTTCGAAGATGGACACAAAGGCTAGAAGTTAATGTTGTGGTTGTAAAAGATTTGAAGGCTTCTCCTGAGGGAAATCTTTCACAAACATGGACACAGGGATGCACATTGAATGCAACATTAACTTCACTCCAAAAATATCTAAGGACTGACCCTCCTGTAACCACTTGATATTTTGTAAAACCCTAAAAATAGGGGTCGACGCATTCTTTTTAGCACGTTTTGTATATATGGGACTTTTGCCTCTTTTGAAGAAAGAGGTTTTCTTCTTTTTAAGGGGGACCAGTTTTAGAAAAAGATGGATAGAGATTTTTCAGAAACCAGTAGCGGTACTAGAGAAACTTAATAGTAGCAGTAGAATAGGAGTTAGATTTGACATAAGGCAGTAATGTATCCTTCTGGTTCTCTTAGTATAGATGGAAACAATCTAAAGACATAGTTTTTCTGTACATTAGTGATTGTGCCAGATTTGTAAATGTTGCTTATCTGTTTTGCTAATAGTAGAAGCAACAAGATTTAAAATCTACTTCATATTGTGTTCCTAAATGGTGTTTATCTTGGGTTAATCATTTGATTTGAAAAGCTTTCAAGGAATGAAGTTTCATTTTATGTTTTGTTTAAATAGTGATTTGCAATCTACTGTTGAAATTAGCACTATGAATGAATGAAACTGTGTGTTAATCACAAGTTAATTTTATTTTGCAGTTTTAGTTAGGAATTTCTTGAAAGGTAACAAGTCTGGTTAAGTTGGATGAATTATCATTCTTTTCGGTTCCAAAGCTTTGTTCTATCTTTTTCTGTTTCTTTAAAAACCTTGGTTAAAGTAGGTTTAAATATATGTTTGATCTTAGAACAATCCATAAGCTCAACACCAGAAGGCCCCTTGAAAGTTATAATTCACATCAACCATTGAGTGAAGTTAGCACAGTCGAGAACCGATTACAAAGACCTTGGGAGTTAGATATCCATGTGTTATTATCTTTCAAGAGAGCAGAATAGTAATATTCTATTTACTGTTGTTGTTCTTATCAGAACCATCAACAAGAATTGGTGCTAGAAGGAGGACCAAAAGAGAAAACTGGATAATACTGGGTTTTTATCACCAGAAAGGTCCTGTAGAGTTCTTTGATCAGCTAAAAATCCACCACCTTTGATAGAAGTCAAGACTCTAATAAGACACAAGAGTCACAAGACTGGGGCAATCATCATACCACCCTTGTCAGCTCTGCTTACTCCACTAGGATTTTCACCAATACCCCAGTGGATACCAATCAATCCACCACCAAATCCATCTCAATTGCCATTACAGCTGATTAAACCCATCCAACAGTTGGCTAAAACCGCCACCACCGCTACCAATGGAATTTTTTCAGAATAATCCCTCTCCATTGGGGACTATTCCTTGAGGTTTTCATGATATGCCTAAGAATCCTGAGAAATTCTGCCCCAAATACATTCATGGCGAATCAAGGAGTGCTAAAGAGCACATACAAGCTTTTAAGGATGCTTGTACTAGAGCTTAGATAGCTCACCATGATGTAGTTTGTAGGTTGTTCCCTTATTCCTTAGGGGATATGGCATGCAACTGGTACCTAAATATTCCACAAGGTTCTATTCTGACCTGGAAACACTTGGAGAATGCTTTCATTAATCAGTTCAGAGTTTATGTGGATCCAACCATTTTGTTCCACCAATTTTCTACCATTAGGAAGGAGCCAGGTGAGCCTTTTCCCTTGTTTAATACCAGTTTCTAATGAATGTATAGGAGACTGCAGGACCCCTATCTAGTTGCCGAGAATAGTGCCATTCAAGCATACTTTAGAGTTATAGACCTTCTGATTGGCTTATTCCTATAAAGTAAATATCAACCGGTAGATATTGATTCCCTATCTAAAGTCTATCATCTAGCCATTAAGCTGCAACAACAGATTAGTTCTCAACAAGGAAGTTTGGGAGGAGGTTTTCCTTCAATAGGGTATCAGATGTCTAGCCCAACCCCTTTATTCAATACTGTCCTAGGGATGTTTCCTTCCCATTATGGACCTATGTCTGAGTTACTGACTCAATCTCCTGTTCCATTCTTTGCCAAGGGAGCTCTTGACTTCTTTCAACAATCACAGGCTTGTCATAGTCTGCACAGTCATCATAACCAAGCTGGAACACCAAATCATGTCAGTCAGCTACCTGTTTCTAAGAGTGTTGAAAGTGAAAAGATAGTTCAACTCACAAATGAAGTGGATACCTTAAAGAAAACTTTGTCTCAAGTCACAAATGACATGGCTCAACTTAGATTGAACCCTTCTCGAAACCAAGGTAATTATCCTAATTAGAGCAATAACAATCAGGGTAATTATTAGAATCATAGCAATCGTGACCAAAGGAGTTATCAAGGCCAAAACTCCCCTAACCAAGGCTATTAAAACCAAAATAGAGGATATAACCAAAGGCCAAATAACAACCGAGAATGGAATACATGGCCAAATAATGGTGAGTTTCTCACAATTATCAAGCTAATGAGGAAATGTCACATACGACAAATGTGGCTGACCTTAATTTTATGACTAACTAGTGTAGGCTGCATGATACTATAACCCATTCTGAGGTAAACTACCCTGAAATGGAGAAAGTTGTCAAGATGGCACAGGAAGATGTCCAAACGTTCCAAGGGAATTCAAATAAAGAAGGTGGCTTAGTAGATACAACAATGACTTATGACCTCTTTGAGGAAGAACCTTCATTCCCAAGGCAAGATGAGAATGAACCAGAGGAAGATTCATATGATGCCCAAGCCTTTTAGACAAAGGGAGGACACTTCCTAAGAAATTAGAATAAGGGTCCGTTCACTACATCAGCACTACCTAATCAGATGGTGTCTCTGAATCAAAGTGCTGATAACAACCCTCCTCCACCAAAAGGTCCACCTGACTTCCATAACAAAGGTAATTCACCTAGTGTTGTCAAAAGTAATGCAAGCTATAATACATAATTTGATATTGTTGCTAAGATGCAGAGGTAGAAAACCTCTTTATCATACTTTAACATCCTAAAGTGGTGCCTTGCTCAATGAGAGATAGTGCTGAAAGATTTGGAGAAATCTGATAAATCAAAAGGGAAAAACAAGGTGGCACCTGCTATAGACATGAACACAACTTTATACAAAACCCCACTATCAAACTTTCTGGGGTGATAATGAACCCCACTATCCAAGCAGTGATAGCTCAGATTGTTATTGGTTTTCCTGTCCCTCCTCCACCCATAGATACATCGACAATGGAGGAAATTATGCAGATATCAAAGGAAATAGGAAAACGATAGAGGGAAGTTGCCAAGAGAATAATGGAGGAATTGTAGGATCCCTTTAAGGATGATTATTTTGAGCACCCCTAGAGCCGAATAAGCATGAGTGTGGATAAGGTGGAAACTGATGAGGAGAAGTAACAATCTTTAGAGGAGGATGTTGAAGCCCTCAATACTAAGTACATAATCAAGACCTCGAATCAAGAGCTTGAAGAAGAGTTGTCCCAACATCTCAGGGATATAAGAGAAGAGGTCGAATCTGAGAAGCAACCCCCTGAAGAGAAAGACGAAACTGGAGTCAATGTGGAGACATTTGAGGAGCCTCCACTAGTCGAGCAAGACAAAGGCCCTGATCAAGAAGGAGATAAAAGAGAAGAAAGGGAAGAAGATGCTCCAAAGAAGAGCTTTGAGCCTAAACACTATGAAGAGCTCGAGATGGAAATAGAAAGATCACCTCAGATGGAAAGTATCGCTGAGAAGAACATAGCCATCATTGAGTTAGAAAGGAAAAATACTATACATATTCAAGACGTAGATGAAGAAGAAGAAAAAATTGAACGAGAAGCCTTAGGTCATGAAGAGAAACAACCCCAACATGAACCAAAAGAGGAAGGTGATCATGAAGCACCAAGAAAGGAGACTTAAATTCCTGATTGGTTGAAGAAGAGATTACAAAAGAAAACCCCAGCTCTTGTGGATCCAAAGGCCTAACTTGAAGCTATATTGGCAAGAGCACAAACAAAGAAAAAGAAAGAAAAGAAGCCAAGGGTACATTTTCTCATCACTGTTGATGCATCCAGATTGAGAATGGTACAGATAGCCACCCCGATGATAGACAAAGGAGATGGGGTTAGCTACAAAATTTCCACCATCAAATTGGGTATTGCTACAAGAGAGTAGAAAATTAATGAATTTCAAGGATCAGTGGCCATGATAGTGGATCATATGAACAAGGATCAGTCCTCTAAGGAGGAACTAAAGGAACAAATGGCGGACCTCAGTGCCTATATTCAACAATGGACATTGTTGATACCAAAAATTGGCAATGTAACAACCCTTTATGGGAAACTTAGTTAATGGTGGGACCAATTGCGCTAAACTGAGTGACCTCCAGATTTTTAATGAAGTCGACTTCTTTTGTAATTGGGGTTTTGGAATGGGAAAAGGAAATAGATATAAAAAATAAAATTTTAACTAAGGCGATGCACGAAGGAGTAGATATAGGCATGGTAAATCCATCTTTTGGGATTCAATTTAAGGGCCCGATTAGCAATCTTCTATGTCCTAGAATGACAAAAATTAAAGATCGAATCCTGAATAATTCATTCAATGACATAAAATAATTTTCATGCACATTCACTGAAAAGAGGAGTCAAGGACATGATCTAAACTAGTAAACTTACATTAAAATCATAGAAGTTCTACAAATGAACCATTCAAAACAATAATGGCATAGTATAAATTTTATCAAATAGCTTAAGAAAATAGAAAGACCAAATAATGACATAGTCTGTGAGTTCTTTCTCAATAATCTAAAAAATAGTAAAAAGGCTTGGTGTCTATAAATTTTTTGTCTCCCTCCAACCCATTTTCTGAAGCAAGAAGCAGTATATATAGCCAACAATCCCATAGCCTGGTGGGCATAACAAACAAGATTCGGTATTCTAAGCAATGATGTAGCAACAATGATTCCCCTCGACCATTGCAACAAAAAATATTTTAGCCATAGCACATAGTCATTCTCTAGCTAGATGCATCTCTGGCGAATGATGGCAGTGGTCTCGTCATACTTTGTGTAGACAAGTGTTTCCTCCTAGTGGAGGTAGTTAGAACATGTGGCAGCATATTGCAGCTTGGCATTTGCTTCAGTCTTTCCCTTGATAAAGTCCCCACAAAGGAGACATGTGGCAACATGGCGCAGCCCGTAGTTCATTCCTTCCCTTCTTCACTGAAAGCTTGCACTGGGAAGACACATGGAAGCATCTTTTTTCTATCGACATCGACTATGTAATGTCCCCATTTTGGCCATACGCTCTTCTTTGACTGATAGCCTATTTCTGGAAATCTGTAGGTTGATCAAAAGTGAAATTAGGGTTTCCTTGCTTGGAGGTTTGTGGCATTTCTAGGTATTTACTATTTTTAGTAAATACTAATTTTGGCAGATGGTTCGGTTGTCAGCTTTCATTAAGTCTTGCTTCCAGCTCAGTTCTGCTTTCTGTTGGTTTTGAGGTAAACTTACTATTTTTGGTAGTGGCTATTTTTAGTAAGTCTAATTTTGGCAGTGGCATCATCAGCAGTTCAACTCAAGTCATTTTGTTATCCATCAGTCTCAGTTTGGCTTTGGGTTTGTTTTTCTCCTTGGACTGAGTTTCAGACTTAGTTAATTTTCATGTCTTGAAGTTGTACCCCAAGACTAGGCTTGATGACTTCAAGTTGTTTTAAAGAAGGGGACATAAAGGGGTCAAGTGAGCATTTAATTATTTAATAAATGCTTTATTGTTGCAATATGAAATGGATGCCTAAAGGGGAAGTTGAATGATATTTTATTATTTCAAAAAGTAAAAGGCAAAAAGGTGGCATCCTTTTTGGAAGTTGAAGTGATTCAACTTCTTGGAATTTGAAGAGTTCTTGTTGCTTCATTTGCCAACAAAAGCTTATATATTGCTGCTGTTTGAAGAGCTGATTATCTATGAATTTATGCTAATGTTATGCTGTCGAAATGACAACTTGGTTTTTACTTCGAGGGATGCTTACCTCCTAGTTTCAATCCAATTTCGTGTTTGAAATACAACACCTAGTTGGTTTTCATTGCTGCTTCTCATCTAGACTAGCAGATTGAGCTCAACAGTTGAAGTTTTTAATGATATTTCTAGTTTTGAAGTTGCTGATGCAGTCACAGCTAAAAGTGGTTTTTGCATACAACTTTTTGTGTGAATTTAATTTTCTTGTGGGTACTTTTCCAATCCATTCCTACACCCAAGGCGACCATCTTTGGAGAGTTTCAGATTTTAATTTTGAGTTGTTGATTTTTACTTGTCAAAATTGCCCCTCATGAAGGCCGTACCATTCTTGCTGCATTGGGATTCATGTAAGAATTAAATTATGAGTTTTTGTTGCTGTTTCTTCATCTAATGTTGGGCGCCTATCTTCCAGCAGCTCATTGGTTTTTGTTTCACACAAAACGGAGGTATTTTGAGTGAGTTGTGAATATTTCTTTGAATTTCACAGTTGCTGATCAGAATTTCAGAATTGTTATTTTACATCAGACTTGTTTAAGTTTGAATCTTCAGTCCTTTCTTCATCATTTATTGTTGATGTCTAACATGGAATCATCCAGTATCATGGTACATTGAATCTATTGTAATTTTCATATAATTTGTAGCTCTTTTTCCATATTGTAAGACTGTAAACAGTAGTACTGTTCCAGTCCTTTATTGTTGCAATTCTTTCTTTAATTTCACATTAGTACCCCTGGATGGTTTACCGCCAGTGTGGATAATTGGATTTGTATTACTCTTGTACCCACTCTCAAGTGGTGAATCCCCACAACTCTGTGGATGCCCGCCGCAGTGGACAAATTGTTTTAATTGTAATCTTTTCCCCCCACTGTTTGGTGGTAGTGTGGAAATGCTCTTCATGGCTGGTTATCCGCCTATTCATTTCTAGTTTCAATTCAACACTCCATCATATGTTAGCACCTCGCCCTCAGTGGGATCTTGAGTGCACATTCTTGACGTTGAGTAGTTTCTTTCAAGTATTTTTCATTTAGCTCCTCCACCATATGACAACACCTATTCCTCATTGGGATTGAGTGTGCATTCTTGGTGTGAGTTCTTTTCAAGTTTGGTTTTCTATTTGGAGCTAACACTAATCAAGTTGGTTAAGTGCTGGTTATGTTGTGTTACTTCATCGAAAAAATTGGTTAGCATATTTCAGTGGTATCAGAGTAGAAGACCTTGCCATCCTGTGGCAAATTTGCAGTTGTGTATCAGATGAGTGACAGAGATCTCCGGTATTACACCGATAGTCAGAGCAGATTTTAGTTCAACTCCTTGTGGTATCAGAGCCAAGATCTTGCCATCCTGTGAATAAGACAGATTCAGTTGACAAATAAGTGATAGAGAAATCAGATTCTTCACCTAAGTTTAGTTTAGCTTTCAGAAATTCTTAAGATGTTGCATTTTCTGAGGTCCAGGAATCGTGAGAAGTCAGATTTGATTGTGGCTTCGGAAGAATGTCAGTTCAAGAGGCAATGTGAACATGAGGCTGCCATACTCCGTAAACAATATCAGAGCATGACAGATGAGTTTAAGAATGATGTTTCATTTGACACGTTTTTGAATTGTGCGGTGATTCATGACCTTGGAAAGTTGGCTATGGTCAACTACATCAAAAAAATGATTAAAGAGGAAGTAGAACTTGCCATGGTTGAAGAATTAAGGAAGGAAGAAGCAAAAGGATCTGTTTGTGGTTTGCAGCCCACAAGTAAGAAAATTGAAGAGAAAAATCAGTCAATTAGTGTTGAAGAAGACACAAGCAAGGTGCACATTTTGGTTCAAAATGAAAGTGGGCTTGATGAAGATACCTTGGCAAATGAGGAGATTAAGTTAGAGTCCCAAAATACATCCCTAGACTTGCATGGGATGGGAAATAATGAAGATTATTATGGTAAGAAGATCATTACAGCAGTCTTGAGTCCTAATAAGGATTCAAGCAATGAAGATCTCGAGACAAATGGCTTCTCAAAAGATGCTGGTGGAACAGTTGTGTGGGATAAGTACGTTGAAGAAGAGCAAGATGAAGCAAATACTAATGGTGTCTTTGAACCAGCTTATGACCATTACGAAAGTGAGGTTGTTGATGGTGATTCCGATGTGTTTTTATCTCCTCTTGTTGAAGATTTAGTGAAGGATAATTCTCTACTTTATGCTGAGCCAATTCCATATGAAGAATTATTGACAAGTGTCCAAGAAGACTTCTTTGGTATGTATGTGGGCACTAATGATAAAATCAGCAACACATCTACTCAAGATAATTTCATTGAAGAAAAGAATGACAAAATATTCAAAGCAACCAGCTTTGATGATTCTTTAATCCGATATAATGCTAGTGACTTGAGTGGTAGTGGGTTTGATTATCAAACTACATCTGTGGAGAAAGTTATAGATGAAGATTTCAGTTCAAGTGGGTTGAGGAGTGACTCATTCAAAGAGTCAACAGTTCAAGAGGAGCATGATGATCTCTTTCCTATTGATCATTGCAATCAAACCTTTCACATTTGGGATCCGGGCGCGATGTCACCAAGGTATGATAAAGAACCGGAGTGGGATAAATTCCCCTTTGATCCTGATGAAGTTCAAAAATCAGTTTGCAATAAAAGTAATGAAGTGATCTTTGGAGGAGAAGTTGCAGCAATGGCTAATGAGAATGTGATTTCTTATGTTGAAGAGAATAATGTTTTAAAATCAGCAAATGGTTTGGATGCCTTTCAGAATTACGCACAAGAAGAGTATGAGAACTTGAAAGGTCAAGATAGAGGTACTAATTTGTTTGAAGAAGTTGTTGAGAAGCCTTCGATTCAGGAGTTATGCAGTGATAAGATTAGAAAGGAGGCTGATTTTGAGAATCAAGTCAAAGAAAATAAATCAGAAAAGTTGATGTTTGATGAGCAAAGCTTCTTTGCTGATTATGATCATGGGCCTAAAGAGCTGCAAGTTTTGAAGGATAACTTATTGGTTACAAAAGATAAAATTGTTAAGGTGTTATCAAGATTTGATAGCACACACAATTGTATTGAAGAACTTTACTGCGAGCTGCAGTTTGAAGAGAGACAGAATGGAGTTAAGGGTGGAGACACTCTTTCTACGGTGCGAACCATCAAAGAAGCATTTGAATCCATAAAGTCAGATTATTTGC
The DNA here is from genome assembly GCA_007258455.2 of Sequoia sempervirens. NCBI lineage: Eukaryota > Viridiplantae > Streptophyta > Pinopsida > Cupressales > Cupressaceae > Sequoia > Sequoia sempervirens. Next base: position 11,208,531 of record VDFB02000013.1, on the reverse strand, counting down.
ACTTGCTCTCAGATAGGGATCATGCTATTAAGTTTGTAGAGGAAACCTATGATGCCTATCAAGAGAAGGAGAATGAGGTTGATAGGCTTTGTCTTGATCTTTCCTTAGCTCATCACTCTTTATGCAAGGGAGAAAATCAAACTCTTATTGCAGCCACACTTGAAGGACAAGAAGCTGACACAAGGATTATGGAGATCAAGCAAATAGTTGAAGGTATTAATGAACTCCATAATGATGAAGCCTTGCTTAATTTTAAGGAGATTCATGAAGATGATGGTAATTGGAAGGTAAATCAAGAGTGTGAACTCTTGAGTTGGGAAGATAACTTTCCTCAAGAAGGGGTAGCTTGCAGCCATGAGCTTGATGTGATGATTGGTAATGTGTGTGATATTCATCACGATACATTCTATGGATCAACAACTAATGATGGGTATCCTCAAGTTGGAGAAGATGTGCATGAATTCTATGAAAACACCAACGAAAGGGATGAAGGAAATATTTTTTTTATGATTGTGTACAATAATCCACCATCTTCACATAATTTGTTAAATCATAAGGTGATTGACAATTTCTACATGGATGACATTGATAAGAGGTTTTATGTTTTTGACATGCATGATTTCATGGTTAAGTATAAGATAATGTTGGTGGATCCATTCTATATGTCAAGCAACACTCTCTTGGGATGGATAGTAAATGAGCATTTAATGGTGTTCAAACTTGAACTGGCTGGTTTTCACTCAGCATTAACCAATGGAAGAGTACCACCTATCTTAAAATGGTTGATGAGGTCAGGTCTTGGAGAGATGCATCAAATTGTGGGAGAACTTTCAGACTTGCCCCTTTGGTTTCTAGATTGTGCATTGTTGATGAGTGATTATTCTAAAATGCTGGTCATGAAAGGTTCAAACTTTGCATTGATGGTTGCAGCTGACTACATGGATTTGTGTGCTCGAGACTTTCACTATGGCTCTTGGAGATATGTTGGGAATTCTTCCCAATGTGTTGGAGATTATTTGCGGTTGAGAATTCACGCTTGGAATTTTCAACATGGCTTGATGGAGATTGTTGCAAGTAGAAAAAAGGATATTTGGAGAAATAAGGATTCAATTCTTAGAATCTTTGATGCGGCCCCCATCTTTACCAACCATTTGATGGTTCTTTCTGCTCATCAATTGGTGAATTGGAGAGATATTTCGAACAAAGGAAGGTTTAATGTTGGGTTGGAGTTTCTTGAGAGGATGTTTCCAGCCTTGGGCCTGAGTAGTTGTGCTATTATGGACACTGATTTTCAGTGTTGCAGCAGCTGTTCAAGTCCTTACACACTGATTTTCCTAAAATCAGACATTAAATGGTTCATTTCAGATTTCATTGGCAGCTGGTACACTCATTTTTTCTTTTCACAATATTTTATCAATGATGATTTTTGGCTTCAAAAGTGGGTAATGGTGTTTCATAGTGATTCAGATCAGTATTGGATGGTGTTCAAATTATGTTCTATTGGCTTTCTTTGTACAATCTCTTGCACTAGTGTTTGGGGCAGCGAACCTTTGTTTGATTTGGTTCAAATTTTTGAGACTTTGGGGGAGAGATTGGTGGAAGTTTTCAGAGTTTTTCTTGAATATGTCAGAATTACTCAGAGGAGGCATTATAAATCCTTAAGGAGCTTTGAGGATGTAGTTGCTATGACTTTGCAAAGAGTTGTTTTTTTGTTTGCAAACAGCTATGATGGAATCACATTTGCTATTGTGATTTGGTTTGATGCTTTGAGGAGTGATGTTGATGAGAATATTTTTGAGTTAATTAGAATATTCTTCTTTGTTCTCAGAATGGTGATTGACATTGACATTGCAGATGTTAATTCCTCAGAGTTTATTGAGCATGAGACGCTGCTAGATTTTGTTTCAATTCCTTCTATGTTGTTCGACTTGAATTTAAGGCATGTTATCACTTTGAGGTTGCAGGGATGGTTAGTGTAGTTATGGTGCAATGATTTCATTTGTATGATCAGAGTAGAGCAGCATCAGCATGGTGGGGTTTTTCAGAGATGGACATGGGACCCCGTGATCCTATATGTTTGGTGGGATCAGTTTGGAGTGTTGTGGCATTGCTTGAGGACAAACAATTTTGGGAAGGGTGGACTGTAATGTCCCCATTTTGGCCATCTCTTCTTTGACTGATAGCCTATTTCTGAAAATCTGTAGGTTGATCAAAAGTGAAGTTAGGGTTTCCTTGCTTGGAGGTTTGTGGCATTTCTAGGTATTTACTATTTTTAGTAAATACTAATTTTGGTTCATGTCGCTTTCATTAAGTCTTGCTTCCAGTTATCGTTGGTTTTGAGGTAAACTTACTATTTTGGTAGTGGCTATTTTTAGTAAGTCTAATTTTGGCAGTGGCATCATCAGCAGTTCAACTCAAGTCATCTTGTTATCCATCAGTCTCAGTTTGGCTTTGGGTTTGTTTTTCTCCTTGGACTGAGTTTTAGACTTAGTCAATTTTCATGTCTTGAAGTTGTACCCCATGCCTAGGCTTGATGACTTCAAGTTGTTTTAAAGAAGGGGACATAAAGGGGTCAAGTGAGCATTTAATTATTTAATAAATGCTTTATTGTTGCAATATGAAATGGATGCCTAAAGGGGAAGTTGAATGATATTTTATTATTTCAAAAAGTAAAAGGCAAAAAGGTGGCATCCTTTTTGGAAGTTGAAGTGATTCAACTTCTTGGAATTTGAAGAGTTCTTGTTGCTTCATTTTCCAACAAAAGCTTATATATTGCTGCTGTTTGAAGAGCTGATTATCTATGAATTTATGCTAATGTTATGCTGTCGAAATGACAACTTGGTTTTTACTTCGAGGGATGCTTACCTCCTAGTTTCAATCCAATTTCGTGTTTGAAATACAACACCTAGTTGGTTTTCATTGCTGCTTCTCATCCAGACTAGCAGATTGAGCTCAACAGTTGAAGTTTTTAATGATATTTCCAGTTTTGAAGTTGCTGATGTAGTCACAGATGAAAGTGGTTTTTGCATATAGCTTTTTGTGTGAATTTAATTTTCTTGTGGGTACTTTTCCAATCCATTCCTACACCCAAGGCGACCATCTTTGGAGAGTTTCAGATTTTAATTTTGAGTTGTTGATTTTTACTTGTCAAAATCGCCCCTCATGAAGGTCGTACCATTCTTGCTGCATTGGGATTCGTGTAAGAATTAAATTACGAGTTTTTGTTGCTGTTTCTTCATCTAATGTTGGGCACCTATCTTCCAGCAGCTCATTGGTTTTTGTTTCACACAAAACAGAGGTATTTTGAGTGAGTTGTGAATATTTCTTTGAATTTCACAGTTGCTGATCAGAATTTCCAGAATTGTTATTTTACATCAGACTTGTTTAAGTTTGAATCTTCAGTCCTTTCTTCATCATTTATTGTTGATGTCTAACATGGAATCATCCAGTATCATGGTACATTGAATCTATTGTAATTTTCATATAATTTGCAGCTCTTTTTCTATATTGTAAGACTATAAACAGTAGTATTGTTCCAGTCCTTTATTGCTGCAATTCTTTCTTTAATTTCACATTAGTACCCCTAGATGGTTTACCACTAGTGTGGATAATTGGATTTGTATTACTCTTGTATTCATAGACATCTCTGGAGGAAGAAGCTCCAACTAAATTCTTTGTGCCCCCAGTCCTCTCCTAAGAAGAACTCTCCAAGATGGAGAAGATAAAGAATTGGACCAAGGCTATTGCAGATTGGTTCTAATGAGTGCTCTATAATGGTGACATGGGCATAGGCCATGCTATTCGAATGACGAAAAAATTCTAGGATGTGCAGAAGTAGCTAGAAGGCACATAAAATATTTGTCACCAATTCACTGAGCTATATAGGATTACCTATCCTAAGCTCAAGGAAATTCTCAAAATGCTTGAGGAGACATGGGAGAAGGAGCTGGCCCTTGTAAAGGACAATCACTAGGTGGTAGAAACATGGAAAATGGGCCTAAATCACAGGAGGGATGTCCTGAAGAGAGTGTTGCATGAAGTCGAACTTGACCTTGAGTGGGTTAAGGAACATAGGACAAACAACGAAGATTACTTGAAGTTGATGAAAGATTATGATATGCTTGTCGTAGAGTTGGATCCAAAGAAGATCAGGCCATACTTCCATAAGAAGATGGAGCAAGGGGAAGTAGACTCACTAACGTTATACCTCATGGATTTTTTTGCTAGGGAATTCATCTAGTCTAAACAAGTAATTAAGGCCACACCGAAGTGCACAAAGAACTAGGAGAAAATCATTTATAGACCTAACAAGTTCTTCAATCTGATATCATGCAGTGGAACAAGCTTTAGGGATTGATTGGGAAATTTGTGGAGTATGCCACTATTTAGAAGAATGAAGGAAAACCTGTGATAGATGATGAGTTCCTGATAGTATAAGCTGAGAAAAGAAGGCAGTCACTAGAAGACAAAGTTGCTACAATGATAGGGCCACTAAAAGACAAAATAGGAATGAGACAAAATTGTATTTTATATTAGTATATTTTGGGGGGTAGGTGAAATCTTAATGTAAAATGAATCTTAGCCACACAATGAAAGTAAATCCTAGCCATTCATTTCACTTTTGGAAAACTATAAATAGGGGGTCTCCTCTCATTTTTCAGAGAGAGTTGTGTTGTTGTAAAGACATGTTGCAAAAAATTTAATAGAATTGCATTGCTTTTGGTGGATTCTTATGTTTCTCTCATGTTACATGATTCATCTTATCATATTTGATATATTTAGATAGATTTAGTTTGTTGTTCTAACTATTTTCAAGTAGCTTTAGTATTTTAGTTAGTGTTGTCCATTGATCTTGAAGAATGCTATGGTTTTGATGCTTTCCATGTTCATGGTTTTTGCTGGTTATTGATGATGAACAGTAGTATAGAGCTAGTATGAACACTAATTCATTGCTGCACTTAAAATTCATCTTTTATTCATGCTTTATGGTGAATGAACAACTGAAAATCTACAGACCTTAGAAGATAACACTAGTTTCATGAGACTGTATGATATTTGGTTAAGTGGAACTCAATTATAGGAATTTTTTCCACTACAACATCCTCCATTATCACTATTCATCAATAGTTGCAGGTCTAGGAACTCTTACCTCCCTTTTCCCTTTTGACCTTTCTTTGAAATAGTAGTTTAGGAAAAGTTCCAACATCATTGTAAAGCCAAATCTGATGTTGCACATGGAGTTTTAGACTATTGTTTTGAAGTTGTAGCAATTTCATCTCACTTTTAAAATCTCATGAACTCCATTTGAAGATCCAATCTCCTTCCAACTTAACAATTGTCCATGCCCCTTGTGATTACCAAAAAATCACATCAATCCACTGAGTTGTTTTTGCAAGTCATGACCTGACACCAGAGGGACCTTGGGATATTTTTTGTAACTTGTTTGTAGAAATTATCTTTCAAGAGAGGTAGAACATTTATGATCTACCTGTGTTGAGAAGGTGCAAACACACCCATCAATAGAACTAGCGCTAGAAGGAGGGTCTCCCTTTTTCTAAGCTGGATTAAATTGGTTCCTTCTCCTCTAAGAGGTTCCATAGAGTGTTAAGATCTACACCAAACAAAGGAGAATTCCAAGAGCTACCACCCCCTACCAAGGCTAAGAGAGATAAAATATGGGAAGCATCCTCAACCTCATCCGCTCCATCCAATTCACCTCCATCCTTACCTCTTCTTTCCATCCATCTTCCCCACTCTTCCCCTTCCTTTCTAGCATCCACATCCTCTTCTTAGGTTCTCCAAACCACCTTCTAGCTCTCAATCTCCCATAGCCAAGGCGCTATCCCTATCTCAACACATCTAAGCTAATGCACTACCTCAAGTGTTGCTGCTCCTTTGCAACCCCATGTTACTATTGCACACCAAGTGCAACCTCCACCTCCCTCCATGGATTGGTTTGGTAACAATCCTTCTCCCTTATCCTTCCAAGTCTACCATGACATGCCAAAGAATCTAGAGGGGTTTTTTATGAAGTTCCATCCTCGTGATCCATGGAGGACAGCTGAAGAACATATCAAGATCTTCCAAATAGCTTTGAAGGACATGCAAATAGATCATCAGAAAGTAGCTTGCAGGCTCTTTCCTTACTCCTTGGGAGATGAGGCCTTCTATTGGTACTGTTGACGCCAAAAATTAACGAGATAACAGTGCCTTTATGGGAAACTCAGTTCAAGGGGGACCCCTTTGCGCCAAACTGAGTGACCTCCGAATTTTAAAGAAGCCGACTTCTTCTATATAATGGGTTTTGGAAAGGGAGAAGGAAGCGGATATAATGAAACAAATATTAATCTAAGGCGATGCACCAAAGCTTATTGATAGGCATGATAAATCATAGACTCAAGGGCCTGAATGCCATAGTTATGTTCCAAAACATCGAAAACTTAAAGAAATAGCATAAACAATTTATTTAATTGACATAAAATAGTATCGCATACATTCTCACTGCTAAGAAGAGTCATTAAGACATGATTTAGACCAGCAAGTTTGCATTCAATATATAGAAGTCTCCTCAAATGAAATGCTTAAGACAATAAGAAGCACAGTTCACAGTTTAATCAAGACATAAAAAATAGAAAGGCCGAACAATAGGCACAGTCTGAAAGTTTCTTGCTAATAAACATGCAAAAAAGGCCTGTGTCTCTTGCTAAAACCAGTATTCTTCCTAAAAATCTTGGACCATTTTCCCTCAACAGAGAGAGTATATATAGCCAGAGAGAAAAATCCCACCGCCTGGAGAGTTGTAACAGAAAATATTTCACAATCTCCCGTAATGATGCCCGAATAAGAATATTCCTAATACCGTTATGAGAGCAGCCAGTCAGGGCACATCATCCAGTTGGTCAGTTACAGGCGTGCCCTTTGTAATGATGGCAGTGGTCTCAACCAGGCTTTGAAGCGACGAGTGCCGCCCACCGCTTTAGAGAACCATGGTGAGCAGCAGTCAATGACACTATCCCACTCGGCCATCACATGGCTTGCTTTGATAATCAACGTAAGGCACGTGGCAGCAAATCGCGGCCCGAATGAAAACTCCTCCTCCATCGATCGAGAGCTTGCGGAGAAGTGACACGTGTTCAGGGGACTGAGGCTACTTTGAAAACGGGGAAAGGCCGCATGAACCGGGTGGTGAAAGACGCGTGGCCGCGTTTCGCAGCCCGTGGTGCTCTCGTCCCTGCTGTTGTTTTTTAAAAACTGCGAACCGCTTGACACGTGAGCGAAGGTAGGTCCCGCCAGGAAAGAAAGAAGGCCAATAGAAATCATTCGCAACCCGCTGCAGCATATTCTATTCTTGCTAGGGAAAGATTGCGATACACCGCCACGTACAATGATGTGGGCCCCTCGATGAACCCTAGGAGTATCAGACCCTTATGGAAGGCTTAGCAACCCGAAGGAAACACTAAGCAACAGAAAATGAAAAACCTCGCAGGCGAGACACGTGGGCGCCCAGCGCAGCATCTCAGGAGCCGAACGGGGAGCCACTTGCCAAAGTTGCGAAGCGAGGAATGCACAAAGTGAAAGATCAGAACCTGCTGGGAAGCCGAAGAAACGCGGAGACGCACAGGCTAGCGCATGAATATGTGCAAAAAGGGGACCCGAATGGAGCTGCTTGAAACATTATTTCAACAGCTTTTGGCGACTAACAGGGGCATTTTGGATAAGGAACGGAGAACCCAAAAACTCTCTGGTTCCACAGACCAGAGCCTTCCTCTATAGGGCAAATGGAGTTAGAGCTTTGAGAATGTAGCCTGCAAAGGCACCCATTCATTTTCGAATGGCTTTGCCATGCTGCGTAAATTCTCTTGTGCCCTGCGGAGATCAATAGCTTCCTTATGAGGCAGCACGTCTAGCAGGCCAACGCCTGCTTGGATATGGAAAAGTAGCTGAGAGAGTGGATGAATGATTGTCTCGATATCTGTTGCTGTTGGGGGGCTGCCGAGTTCCTTGAATGCCTCCAGATCGTTCTCCTTCTGCTCAATAATCTCCGTAATCTGCGCAGCCGTGGCAATAGTGCCATCCTCAAGAAATGGAGACGGCAATCCCAACCTGCCCAACTCAGAGAAACTCCCTCGAATGCCATCTAGCACTTTTTTTAGAAAAGCCGCTGCTGCCTTAGTGCGCTGGAAAGCGGAGTGGCAATGAATGAATCTATTTGCTGTTTGAGTTGCAGTGTCCCTATCTTCGATACCTGCCCTGGCGAGGATCTCATCTGAGACCGAGTATAGCTTATTTAGCAAGTCCCTTGCCTCGGGCACCTTTTCTAGGATGAAACGCGGGAACTGTTCCATTGTGTCATGGGCCTCCTGATTGAGTTTTAATGCCTTGTCGATGAACCGGAGGGTAGGCTGCAGATTTAGGCAGAAGGCTTTAATTTTCTCCCAGTGAGAGATGTACAATTGCCTGACCAGTGGGATGATATCAGGTTGGGCAGGGGCTGGTAGCAGAGAGGCCCTAAGCGAAGAAATCTCCGTGTCTCTTGAAATGAGGGCCTCGGCAAATTCTGCCTTCTTCTTTTTCTCAGATGCCAACTGCTCTGCATAGCTGCTCATTTCTTTATACCAATTTTGTTCAGCTCTAGAGTGGTTAGCCGATTGCTCTTCTAATGAAGCTTTTATCTCTCGGAGCTCATCTTCTAACTTGGTCTTTGTTTCTCGGAGCTCCACTTCCAGTTTAGTCTTCAAACCTTTGAATTTGGCCTCTTTTTCCTGTACCTTTTGCTGATACTGCTCTTGTAGGCGTTTCATCTCTTCACCTTTCTCTGCCAGCTTCTGACTGTACTCGAGGCGGAAACGTTCAAGCTCCTCCTCTATCGATTGTAGGCTCTGTCGTGCTACTTGGTTTTGATTCTGTAATTCTTTTAATACGGCTGGGTCGGCTACTTGGGTCTTTGCAATTTCGCCCTGAAGCCTATTTCTCTCATTTTCTGCTGTTAGCGCCCTTTCTGTCATTCAGGCGATATCTGCCTCTAAGGATTTCTCCTTTGCCTCTAGAAAACTCACCCTATCTTTGGTTGCCTTGAGCTGTTCATCCTTCTTCTTTAACTGGCGACCAGTCTTTAGGAAGTTGGAAGTGACCACCCGTTGTGTCTCCTCCATGATTTCGACTTTATCTTGTGGCCGGGCTATCTTCATGTCCAGTCCGACAGCATAAATATCATAGTCCTCTGGTTGCATTTCTCCTCGGGGCTTGTTTATCCTTGGGTACATAGTTGCAAACTTTAATTCTTAGCGGGCCTCGTCATACGAAGCCTGTACTCTCGGCTCGGCGGGGGCATTGTCATCCTTTGCCCTCCGTCGCCTCATTCTATTTGCGCGCGCTTCCTTCCCACAATCTATTTGTGCAATGAACTCAGCTGGTGATGAAACCAACCCACCTGCGAAGGGAACACTGGAAGGCAGGGCGTAGGGATAGGTAACTTTCATAGGCGTGCGCATTTTTTTCTTCTGGAGGGTGACGGTTTGTGGAGAAAAGTGTGGCATGTTCCATAGCTTAGCCTGGGGGGTATCAACATGGCTAGATATTTGCAACGGCTGAACCGGAGATTTAGTCGTAAGGCCTGCTGGCCGAGGAAAAAGAGTCGCTGCCTGGGGCTCGGTTTGCTGTAGTGGGAAGGGATCTGTAAGCATCTCAGAAAAAGAGTGGGGGCCGATGGGAGGAATACTTTTGGAAAGCGAGGTGAGGAAAGTCTGGGCGGCGACAGTAGGCATTAGCATGCTTGGAGGGGTGATAATAAACGGTTGGGCTTGCGAATACTAGGCAAATCCAACAGAATAAGATGGGTCAGAAACAGAGGGTGGAGGGCTCAGACGAAGGGTAGGAGTTGTTAATTGAGCAGGGACGGATGCGAAAGAATGAGATGTAAGAGAGGAAGGAGTGAAATGTACCTGCTGACTGGTCGACGGTGGCATCGGGATCGTTTGAGACTCGCCCGCAACCTCTGGCATTTGACTAGCAGCAGGTGTTTCCCTTTCGGTCGATTCATGTGAAACTGTCCCAATAACACTTTCCGTGCATTGCCTTTTCGCGGGGGGACACTCACTAACCTCGGCAGTCGGATCCTTCTGCTGGGGCACTAGCCTGACCGGTTTAGCGGCCCATGTGCGGGTAAGCGAGCCCCTTGATATGTTAAAGCACACATTAGTGCCCACATAGGCGGGATGCCCAGGGGCATCGCCTTCCTGCGAAGATATTGCCGTCTCTTCCTCCTGCTCATCGGAGCCTTCTGCTTTGCTCTTGTTAGCACTGAAGGTCGGGCTGGGATGGCCTTCATCCTAGTATCTTTCAAATTCCTGGTCGTCTTTTAATTGATTATAAGGAGCTTTCAACTGCCCTGTTTCTTGGTGGTATCTCCAGAAAGCTTTTATTTTTTCATCGCTCCATTCCTCGTCCACTTTCAACTTGTTAAGCATGCTACGCTCTATCGAAAGGTTGTCCCTAGCCACGGCCACTGGAAAATAGAACTTGTGCCATGGGCCCCTGGTATCTGGCGTAGGGATTTGTGTCAATTCAACCAGATCTTCATCTTTATCAGTCTGGTTATTTCGCCGCTTCTCCCAATATGGTCGGGGAACATGTGGAACTTTCATATGCGGCTCAGGTAGGTCATTGAAAGAGTTGTAATCCCACTTATCATTTACTAATACTAGCCCCAGGTGTGCCAGCTTGTCCCCTAGCAGCTCATGCGATCATTTTTTGGCAAGCGTTATTGACTTGAAACTCTTTGGGCAAGTGAAGAATCCCTTCCTCTTGACACTTTCGCCGCTACAAAACATGAAATCAATGACGCATTCCTACCGGTAAACCTCCAGCGCGAGCACTCTATCGGTGATGCAAGCCGGGAGTAGGAAAGGCCTACCAATAAAGCCCCTCATTCGAAGGATCGTGAAATCCTTGCCCAGGAACCAGTCACAAGCGGGGGTGTAGCCTTGCAGAAATCCAGTTTGCTCCGTGTTAAGCCAGACGATATCACCCTCTCCTATCAAATCATTCAGGATCGGGGCTATGAAATAGTCCGCGAAGGCATAGTAGTCATATGTTGCGGAAAGGTAGGGTGTCCATGTAGATACCGGCTTTCTTTTGTTCTGCTCGTCAAAAATTGATAGTGGGATGAATCGGGCGAAGAAATCCGGATTCTGATGCAGGAACATGTGGACCAGGTAGGAAAGAAATCTAAATTTCTTCTTCGCCTGATAATTCTCCATTTTCTATATCATTTCTTCGACCATGAACTCGGCAAAATCATACCAGAAAAGTTCACGCTGCCTGCGAAACTGTATTGCAGGGCCCAGCTGAAAAGCCTTGATCTTCTCATCGGAATCACGACCGCAAACAAATGCCAGCATGGATATGGGGTCTTGGAGGTCATCGCGGAATGAACCGCGCAACAATGGGATGCTCGGTGCCTTAGCGGACGCAACACCCTTCCTACTAGTCTCCTCTAATAGGAAATCGGAGCTGGTTCTCATCCTTTTCCATATCTTTTCCCCTTTATTTGGGTTGAACTGTTCAATTTTCTCCTTTCTTGTCCTGGGGTCAGGAATGCATAACATAAGCCAGATGGCTTCCGGGCCGATATGAACCCTTAAATTGCGACCCTCAATGCAGTGGGTCTTTGGATTATAGCGTTGAACAGCTGCGTCGACCACCTCCGGGCAATAGTGCACGAATGGGACCATGTATTGTGGAAGACCGCTATACCAGACTCTACTTGTCGTTGCCTGGTCTACCCCTGGCACTGATAACCTTGCGCAAGCCGCCTCTCGAAGAGATTTAGGGTTCTTAGCAAGCTTTGGGTCGTAGATATTAGCCCACTTTTCTCTAACCTTATTCGGGTTATTCCACTCTTTGGGCCTCTCCAGCTCCTCTGTGTTGGGTCTTTTCACCTTCTGGGGTATTCCAGGCGTGGCATACACTACATCATCGTATACGTAAACCTCGGCTGAAGAACGAATAGCCGAATACAGTTCCTAGCTAATCCCTTCCTCTGCTGGCTGAGCTGAAGATTCCGCCATTTTTTTTCGCGGCAGAACTTGAAGGTTCTCTGGCCTTTGAATACGCTTGTACTGAAAATACAAACAGAAAACACTTTGTGCACTCTTTAACTTTTGGAAAAAGACTTAGGAACAATAAGCGTTTTCATGCAAAATAACAACTTTCCTCAAGGTGGTAGGCGAGCGCGAGCCTTTTGCATTTAATTCGGCATGTACCGTTAACTCCACAACTCATGCAAGATGAGCTGATTGCTTTTTCGAGGTGGCCGGATTTCATCATTGCTTTCAAAAGATCATGTGATACGCCCTGATTTCCTTGGAAATTGAGCTTGCAACTGGCCTTCTCACCTTGGGTTAGCATGTACCGGTAATTAATATCCCTGTCCGGAATGATTACACCAAGCAAACGATCACCGCCTGAAAGAGATACGAATATCGCCTCGGGCTCTGGGATGTGCTTGAGATTTGACACCATAGCATACGGCCATACGTCCCTTCATCAACAAGTGCCACCCTTTTAAAGCTCAATTAATTAACTTGATTTAATTAAGCATGTCTTGAGCTGTGCTACCACGCGTGTGCCAGCCGAAAACGTGAACAAACGTAGACTCGGCCCTCGAGATTGCGGCCAATATACATCACGTTGCTTACGGGCAGATTGGCATACGTCTTGTCAATTTTCTATAAATAGGCCAGTAGATAGCGAACATACGCACTTTGCGCCCAAGAAGTGATAGGCAAGTAGAATACTGCAAAGCAAGTCTTTTCATAGGTTAGGTGGTGAGCAGATTTTGGCATTACTTAGCCGATTTAGGAATAGTGCTAGGAGAGATGGATACTCCTATTTGCCTAACCTCCTTCAAATCACAAACAGTGTTTGTAGGTGAGATCTCTACCAGAAGGCTCAAGAGAATGACGAAGAACAAACACTCGCTGGTTCTAGTAGCCATCAAGTGGGTTCTCGGCAAGGACTATGTTGAGTATGAAGATAAGCATCGGGTGAACACCGACATGTGCTCGCACTTTGTAGCGTCTATGCTGGACATTTGTGTCCCTCGGCCGCTTGTATTGAAGCTAGTCAAAGAAATCTTCCCGAAGAAGTACCTGAATGGGCTCGGCGAGGTTGTCACCCATGCTGCGTACGGGATTGGCCTGCCAACAGTCGGCGACCTGCGCCGCTTTATCGAAGAAGAAGCTGTTGTCGTTTGGAACCCATTCTTGAGCGGATTCCGCCTGCATACCTGCGTTCAGCACCAGCAAAGGGTTACCCAAGCTCTTCACTTCCTGTTCAGGAGTTACAACGTGATACCCTTCTACGATGTAGAGTGGTATACTGACTTCAGGAACTTGGTGTATCCACCACCGATGATAGCCGCGCTTAATGATGCTGCCAGTGCCGCCGAGGAACCTGTTGATGAGGAAGAAGCGGACGCTGTCTTGAATGCGTCGATTGCTGCTAGCCACTCCTACGGATAGATGGTCCCCTTGTCTTGGTGTTTGTTGATGTAACCCCCTGCTTCGTATCAGCCTAATAAAAGGCCAACATATATATATATGCTCTAATACTTTGTATATTTTGAAAATCGGCATTCATGCCATTTTGTAACTCAGGACACATGTATATAAATATATACATTTCTTTTTGTTGTGAAATCTATGCTCCTGTTTGCTTCTGCGTGCAATTTTTCTGGGTTTTTCCAATCTTGTATGTTTTGTCTCTGTTTACGAGCATATTTTTTGCGTTTTAAGAAACTCCGGTGCTTTACCCATTAACGATGATAAGCGAATGCGTAGCAAGTCAATTGATTTTAGCAAAAGGATAGGCCAAAAACAGGAAGGAAAAAAAAAGAAAAAATGCTATCTACAACTGTACAGGGTAGGTCTTGACGCTTAATGGAACAATTTAAGGTGAATCCCATTAACCGGGATTTCTAGAGGCTCTTGTTCCATATTTTCTAGCTCGAAGGCATTGTGTTGCATGCACCGAATGATTTTGAAGGGTCCCTCCCATAGGCTATCGAACTTACCATGCTGACCTGGCTTCGCAGCCCTGCTGTCATATTTTAGCACTAAATCTCCACTTTTTAGGCCTTGGTCGGAAGCTTTTTTGTCAAACCACCGTTTGACTACCTGTTGACGGCCTGTCATGGCTTTTAGGGAATTCTCCTTTTTTCCTGTACTTCCAATAGTTCGGCAAGCCGAACCTCCATGGCATCATTTTGTTCTATCTCAAGAGATTTCAACAACTGTATCGCCGAAATCTCCATAGAGATAGGTAGCAGCGCTTCTTTCCCATATACTAGCTCATAGGGCGAAGTCTTGAGGACTTGTTTAGGAGTTATGTGGTTGGCCCAGAGTGCTTTTCGGAGATTTTTGTGCCATTCCCTCTAGTGTTCTGAGCCAACCTTTTTGAGGAGTTGAACTAAACTTTTGTTTGTTGACTTGGCTAGGCCATTTCCCTGTGGATAGTAATTTGAAGATGTTTTAAGGAATATGCCATTTTTCAATGCAAAGTGACATACCTTTGTGCCTACAAATGCTCTAGCGTTGTCTGAAATGATCATCTTCGGAGGGCCGAACCTTGTCACCAGAGCCTCGAGGAAGTCTACAATCTCAGCCTCCATCGCCTCCTTAAGGGGAACAGCCTCCGCCCACCTCGTGAAGTAGTCCGTAGCTGTTAAAATCCATTTATGTCCGGAGCTAGAAACCGGGTTGATCATCCCGATAAAGTCCAGGCCCCATTGCGCAAATGGTTCATCGCCACGATAGGTTTGAGGGGCATTGCTGAATTCTTCCTTCTGTCGGAGAATAACTGACATTTTTTGCAAGTCTTTACCAAAGAGTAGGAATCGTTGAAAAGTGTAGGCCAGTAATATCCAGCCCGTAAGATCTTGATGGCAGTAGTTCTAGCAGAGAAATGTCCACCTTCGTTGCTATTGTGAAATGCATCGAGGATCCTCTGCGCCTCCCCTGAAGTAACGCATTGTAGGAGCACACCGTTAAAATTCCTTTTGAAAAGGACTCCTATCAGTGTGTATCCGCAATTCTGGAGCCGGTAATACCTTCTTTTCTGGGATGAGAGGCCTGGCGGGTACTTTCCGGTTTGCATGAAGTTCATTCTATCTTCCAGCCAATTATCCTCCGATCCTGATACATTTATCAGGACAAGCTCTGGCTATTCCTCTTTAGCAGACATCTCCTCGTCTTGTGCCATATACTCACACAGTCCTCTGCCTTTAATAGTCCTGGTAGGCCTGACCTCGATAACATATTCTAGGACCTTGGTGATCCAATTAGCCCTTTTCTCTGTGATTTCTCCCTCCATGATGTATTCCCGCACACTAGAATGTGCGACATATACCAGGACTTTGCTACAGGAAATTAGATGGCGGAACTTTTTAAGTCCCTTTACTATTGCGAAAGCCTGCCTTTCAACGAAGTTATAATTCACCTCATATTCCTTTAAGGTTCGGGAATAGAACGCAACTGGATGCTCTCCCTTTCCTTCTCTATCCTTTTGAGTCAGAACAGTAGCAATACTGGACTTGCTACTGAAGGCATACATTATAAAATCGTTATATTGATCTGGATTAATTAACACCGGGGCTGATGAGATCGCTTCCTTGACCTTCTCAAATGCCTCCCTCGCCTCCGTTGTCCACTTGAAAATTTGATCCTTTTTTAGCATTAGGGTGATCGGCCTAATTATTCCCGCAAAATCGGAAATAAATTTACTGACGAAATTTACTTTGCCCAGAAAAGACTGGACACCTTTCTTATTCACCGGGAGAGGAAGCTCCTTTATAGCCTTTACTCGTTCTGGGTCAATTGAAATACCTTCCTTCGACACAACATGTCCTAACAGCTTACCCTGAGGTACACCGAACACACATTTCCTCGGATTTAAGGAAATCCCGAACTCTTGGCACTTTTGAAACACCAACTCCAAATGATCGAAATGATCATCTTTAGATTTGGAGAACACAGTAAGATCATCCAAATAGATTAGGATAATCTTATTGATCAGTTCGCTAAATGCGATGTCCATAGCTCTCTGGAAGGTTGCCCCTGCATTAGATAAACCAAAAGGCATTTTAGCATATGCAAACGTCCCCCACTTGGTGGTGAACGTAGTCTTGTGCTGATCTTCCTCTTTTACTCGAATCTGGTTATAGCCAGAGAAGCCATCCAGTAGAGAGAACATTTCCGATCCCGCGACAGTTTGGAGGATTGACTCCATAGAAGGCAATGGATAGTGGTCCTTCAGAGATGCTTTATTTAGGTCTCGGAAATCTACGCATAAGCGGATATCACCATTCTTCTTTCGGACTGGTACTAGATTTGATACCCAAGTACTATGTTTAATTGGGAAGACAATACGCGACTCAATGAGCTTGGTTAGCTCTTGTGCCATCAAGTCTTCAACTTTAGGGTTGACCGGCCGCTGTTTCTGTCAGATTGGCTTCGCACCTTCTGTTAGCTCAATAGTATGTTGAATGATACTAGGATCATAACCTTCCTGATCATCATAGGACCAGGCCACTACTCCATATTTCTCACAGAAATTGATAAGCCTTTCTCTATCTTGCTGTGAGACATATTTTTCGACCCGAAGGTTCCTGTCATCGGAAACCCAAAGATTTTCATAATCACCCTTTTCCGCCACGAACTTCCACTTATCATTTCAGGCATCACTACAATCGAAATTTTTTTTGAGAGTAACCAATCCTTTCAGAAGCTTATTTGACTTCAGCTGCATAGTTTGTCCCTCGTAGGCCTCAGCGATCTTTGGTTGGAGTTGATCGGAAAATTCCCCTGAGTGTTGAATAAACGAGGCGATGTGTTCATCGCTCTCAAAGACTTGCCAACTTTGGTCATTATTAGGTATTGCTGGTCTAACAAGCACTCGCACTAAATATCTGTTATGAAGCAAGTCGGAGACAGGATCAAACTGAGCACCGGTTACCGCCATGTGATCTGCATCGCCATTCTGTGCTCGGGGAATGGTCAGGATGTTGAAAGCTTCAAAACTTTCTATAAGGTCCCAGATTCGATGCCGATAGGATCTCATGCAGATATTCTTTGCTGCTGAGACTCCTCAGACCTGATTAACTACCAGTTCTGAATCTCCGAACACAATCAATTGCTTGACACCCATTCGTTCCGCTAGGCTGAGGCCTTGGACTAATCCCTCATATTCAGCCTCGTTATTTGAACAGGTGAATTGGAATCGGAAAGACCTCAACAACTTTTCATTTTGTGGGGATATTAGGAATATCCCTGCTCCAGCTCCAACTTTACTCCTTGCTCCGTCAAAATACAATGTCCACAGCTCACTTGTTTGGTCATTGTCGGGTTCTTTGACGACCTTCGGAAGAACTTGGTCTTCGTCATAGATCACATATGTGCCTAATCCGGTAGCATGATAATTTCTGAAGGGATCATTGTTTATATGTTCACTCAACAGAGCATCTTCATTATCACTTTGGTCTCCATTGACCTCCTCCTCTAGCAGTTCGACATTGTACATGTCTTGCTTGGTGATGGAGGTATGTGCGGCTTCAAAGTTAATCAGGGACTCATTCACCACATGTTCGGAATGCAGAGCCTCTGATTCTATCTTCATCTTCGTGCCATGCTTGGTTCTAAGTATTAGATGTGACCAATCTAAAGACAAATAGCCACCCACCTTTGAAGTAAACTCTCGAGAAAGGCAAAGACCAAACATTGGCGGAACATCTATGATCACTGTGTCTTGTGGGACCGTGATACTCGGGCAGGCAAATAGAGTCAGCGGAAGTGCTTTGATGACACCCACAGTATCAACCTTATTTCCATCTAGCTGCATAACCCCTTTCTTCATAGGTTCGTAGTTGAGTCCCAAGGCTTCGGCTATTAGTTTTGGCATAACCGTGGTACTAGCGCCAGAATCAATCATAGCATTGTGTAATAGTTTCTCCCCTATAATGAGAGTCAAGAAGAAGGGTTGAGGTTTTGGCCTACCTCCGCCTTCCGCATGGGATTTCATCGCTTTGTTTGCGACAACCTTAGTTGGTGGCATTTGATAAACCGCCTCGGTACTGGCCAAAGGCTCGGTTAGTGCTGGGTCCATATGTTGTTGAAGCGCTTTTTGGAGTATGGTTTTCTGCTCCGGGATAGCTAGAATGTCCCATAAAGACATATTAGCAGGTGATTTCTTCAACTGCTCTACCACATTAAGAGGCGAGGAGCTCGGAGATTTCTGCTCCTTGGCTTTTGTTATAATAATTTCCTTTCGCGGTTGAGAAGACAAGGATTCGGTCAGACCGCCAGGAATTTGATCCGAAACGTCTTTGCATTGCGGACTGTCCGAAAGTGAAACAACGGCCTCACCGGTGAATCTTCTCTTGGAGCGTGTATTATAGTCAGACTTTACCCGCGGCGTTTCGGCTGTGGCCGTATCATTTGCAAAAACCATTTCCTCGTCTTCCATCCATGAGAAGAGCGCATGATCAGGAACAATGTCGGACTCTTGCTCTAGGGACATTCCTTGTATTTGCGCGGTAAGGACCGCATTCTCCATTGCCGGGGCATATCTGTATTCTTCGTTCTCAGTCACAATACCTTGACTATGTTGCTCTGCTATCCTTTGTTGTAAGTTGCCACGGGAACAATTTTGGGGCATATGCGCATCGTTGCAAGGGAAGCACCATGGATTGATGTCATCAATCAAATTGTTTTGTCCCGCAGTTAATTCTCTGCTAGAGCTCGGCGACGCACCTGCCAGCGGCGTAGGCACCGGAACTATTTGGTTCATAGCCACCGCTGGTGAGTTAGTGTGATGCGCATTCTGATATTGATTCTGCTGATAGGTAGGCCGCCCACCTTGATAGTTCTGATACGCAGGCCACGGAGGCATTGCTTGGTTCCGCTTGAGGGTTGTTATATCATTCGCCATAGTCTGTAACATCCCCTTGAGGTCGCCCATCTCATTCTTGGGAGAACTCAATGTAGAGGCCAAGTTTTCAGGAGCGGCTGTATATGAGTACGCTGATTGGGGAGTTGCTGGCGCACTGGTCGACGCCACCTCTTATGCTACGTTTGATATCTCAGGAAATATCGGCATAACAGGTCGAGGAGGCAATTTCCCGCAGTCTATCAAGTGATTTTCTGCTTTGATAGCGGTGGCATATGCATCTGGTAAAGTGGCTCCTCCCAGAGACTTGATCATCATAGAAATGTCGGGATTGATGGACTTCAGATAGAACATGAACGCCAACTCTGGGGTCAGGCGGATGGTCACAAGAATCCTCCGCCAACTTGAGTGAAATCGGGCATTGAAGTCCGTCAGAGCCTCCTGGGGTGCTCGTTTGATGACAGATAACTGATAATATAGCGAAGAACGATCTCCGTCATTTGAAAACCTTTCATAGAATGGATCTCCGAGGTCATCCCAAGTGCGAATGGTATTAGGAGTCAGTGTTCGGTACCACTCCAGAGCTTTGCCTTTGAAGGATGTAGCAAGGAGCTTCAGGGCTACATTCTGCGCTGTGATACCATGTACCAGGCATACATCCGCTACATCCTGCAAATGCTCTGCTGGCGTCTTTGTGTTATCTTCAGTGAATTTGGGAAGAGCCTTTAGGGCCGAAACCAGAATGGCGCCCAAACAGCAGTGCTACCGGAGCTACCAGGGGGCTTCCAGCATCCCATGCTACATATTTTTTGTTCGGGCCGGCAACATGGTGAGAGGAAAGGGTGGTGGGAATGGAACGGTTACTAACTGATTTGCGGCCTGGACTGTCCCGAATGGAGGCACTAGTAAACCTGGGTTATTTGCAGTTTGGGATCTAGTTACAGGCCGATGGCTCATACACCCTTTTAGAAGACGATTTCATTAGTTTGGGTCCCACCGGGCGTGCCAGAAAAAAGGTACAAACTGTTGACGCCAAAAATTGACGAGATAACAGTGCCTTTATGGGAAACTCAGTTCAAGGGGGACCCCTTTGCGCCAAACTGAGTGACCTCCAGATTTTAAAGAAGCCGGCTTCTTCTATATAATGGGTTTTGGAAAGGGAGAAGGAAGCAGATATAATGAAACAAATATTAATCTAAGGCGATGCGCCAAAGCTTACTGATAGGCATGATAAATCATAGACTCAAGGGCCTGAATGTCATAGTTATGTTCCAAAACATCGGAAACTTAAAGCAATAGCATAAACAATTCATTTAATTGACATAAAACAGTATCGCATACATTCTCACCGCTAAGAAGAGTCATTAAGACATGATTTAGACCAGCAAGTTTGCATTCAATATATAGAAGTCTCCTCAAATGAAATGCTTAAGACAATAAGAAGCACAGTTCACAATTTAATCAAGACATAAAAAACAGAAAGGCCGAACAATAAGCACAGTCTGAAAGTTTCTTGCTAATAAACATGCAAAAAAGGCCTGGTGTCTCTTGCTAAAACCAGTATTCTTCTTAAAAATCTTGGACCATTTTCCCTCAACAGAGAGAGTATATATAGCCGAAGAGCAAAATCCCACCGCCTGGAGAGTTGTAACAAAAAAGATTTCACAATCTCCCGTAATGATGCCCGAATAAGAATATTCCCAATGCCATTATGAGAGCAGCCAGTCAGGGCACATCATCCAGTTGGTCAGTTACAGGCGTGCCCTTTGTAATGATGGCAGTGGTCCCAACCAGGCTTTGAAGCGACGAGTGCCACCCACCGCTTTAGAGAACCATGGCGAGCAGTATTCAATGACACTATCCCGCTCGGCCATCACATAGCTTGCTTTGATAATCAACGTAAGGCACGTGGCAGCAAATCGCGGCCCGAATGAAAACTCCTCCTCCATCGATCGAGAGCTTGCGGAGAAGTGACACGTGTTCAGGGGACTAAGGCTACTTTGAAAACGGGGAAAGGCCGCATGAACCGGGTGGCGAAAGACACATGGCCGCGTTTCGCAGCCCGTGGTGCTCTCGTCCCTGCTGTTGTTTTTTAAAAACTGCGAACCGCTTGACACGTGAGCGAAGGTAGGTCCCGCCAGGAAAGAAAGAAGGCCAATAGAAATCCTTCGTAGCCCGCTGCAGTATATTCTATTCTTGCTAGGGAAAGATTGCGATACACCGCCACGTACAATGATGTGGGCCCCTCGATGAACCCTAGGAGTATCGGACCCTTATGGAAGGCTTAGCAACCCAAAGGAAACACTAAGCAACAGAAAATGAAAAACCCCGCAGGCGAGACACGTGGGCGCCCAGTGCAGCATCTCAGGAGCCGAACGGGGAGCCGCTTGCCGAAGTTGCAAAGTGAGGAATGCACAAAGTGAAAGATCAGAACCTGCTGGGAAGCCGAAGAAACGCGGAGACGCACAGGCCAGCGCATGAATATGTGCAAAAAGGGGACCCGAAGGGAGCTGCTTGAAACATTATTTCAACATGTACATCAACTTGATGACTGGATCCATCAACTGTTGGGATCTATTGAATAATTCCTTCTTGTAGAAATACAAGATTCCAGTCAGCCCTTCTGAACTATATCAACAATTCATGGTTGTTTGAAGGGAAATCAATGAACCAATCAACTCTTTTAATGATTGATTCCTTCGTGCTTACATGAGATTGTAGGCTCCCTATGTGGTTGACTATCCCTTTGGTCAATTGGTCTATTATGTTTCTCTAGACAACCTCACATCCGCACTAGTGAAGAAAATGCACCCACCACCTGCTAGCTTGGTGGAAGCCTATGCAGAAGCGGTCACAACAAGTGTAGATTTGGGATAAATTATTGTTGGTCCACTACCATCCTTAGGACCAGCTACTCATCCGATGCAAATTTAAGGACTCACACAAGCCTAGGCACATCAAACACCACTCATGAATCAAGTTCCACAGTTTCCAATGCTACCTCATTCGGGCCAACCATTGAATCAGGTGCCTCCCGTGCCTCACTACTTGCAACCATAGCTACAACAAGCTTATCCTCAACAATATCAAGTGTCTGTGTACCTACAAGGATCTAATTTTCTGCTTTCTCATTAGAACCAACCAACAGTGCAATCATTCTTCCTTTAGAATCAAGCACCTTAGCCGAACAATGCAGAAAAGGACTGGATCGATGAACTGACAGTTGTTGAAGAAGATGTCAATAGAAATGACACACCTAAGAAATTAGAACAACCAGATACAATCCTCTTAAAGAAGCATACAAGCCAACCTCAATCAAGATAATAGAGGCAACTATGATGTGGGTGCTTCCTCCAATCAAAATTATTAGAGAGGTAAAAGTTCTAATCATAGATTTGAGAGGAGGCCATCACAAAGATAGAACTAGACATGGAATACAAGACCAAATAATAGAGGTTTTCCCATCCCTCTTGATCAACCAACTAATTTTAGATAAAGCTACAAGCAGAGTATATTTAGCAGAGGCAACCTTGTCTGGATGGTGTCACATCCACAAAATGAATAGAAATTTTGAATTGGATTTTCCTAAGTTCCAAAAAGCTGAAGAGATCTTTCAAGTGGAGGTTTAAATTTTTTTAGATGGTGCAGGTTGCAAATAAATATTCCCATTTGAACCATACGATTCTTTAGTGCTTGTGGTCTGTTGGAACTATTAAATTCTGATGTTTTTACATATTGATCATGCTCATGAATTCCCATATTTTCCCCATATTTTTCCCATAAAATCATCTATGTCTGCATTTTTCGTATTCTTGTTCATATCAACTTGTGATGGTCAAGGGTTCCCTGACCCATGTTGCATTTTCTACTTGCATGAGTCTGTGTTGCCTATCGGCAAGACTCATTTGATGTCACATCGATTGAAGTTTTCATGCAGGTAGCATTCGGTGAGACTTTGTCATTGTCTCGGCGATAGAGGAAAATCTTATTGGTGAGAATGTTATCTTCGGGCTGAGGTCTCAGCGAATACTTCATGTCTTACCGACCCACGTTTGGAAAAGGCATATCAGCGAAAGAAATCATTTCTAAAAGGATGTCATGGTGATCTCCATATGTCTTATCGACTTGTGCACAAATGTTTACTTTGACATGAGTGTTGTATTTGGTATGTAGTCTCACCGAAGATTTTTGTCTCACCGATTGATGCATTGAAAGTCTTATCGGTATAAGTTGGGGCTATCAATATGAGGTCTTGGCGAGTGACCTTCGGTCTCGCTGACACTTCGTTTGAGTCTTCGCTTTGGCCAAACTTGTTGTGTTCGATGTGAAGTCATAACAAGATCACATTGTCACACCGATCGACAACAAAAGGGAACATCTCGGTAGGAGTTAATGCTTTCACAGTGAAGTCTCGGTGAGTGACCTCCGGTCTTGCCGATAATGCACATGAGTTCTTTTCGGTGAGAGACTTCTTATGTCTCAGCAACTAGGAAATAACATTATGGGAGACTTTCGGTATAACAAAGTACTATCTATATGAGGTCTCCCCGATATCTTGAGGTCACAACGAAGTAAATAAGACTAATGGTGCATCAGTGAGAAAGCCAATAAGTCATAGTGACACATAAGATGACTAAAGGGATTTCGGTATAACTCAATGAACTATTTGGGACCTCTCCCTGACTTTGAATTGTCTTGGTGAGGGTGAAGGAGGGATACATTTCGCTATGAGGATTCTTGTGTCTCGGTGATTGGAACAAATATAACAGAGAGGTGCTCTCAGAGTGACAAAAGGTTTTCGATATGGTTTCTCTCAACAATAGATAGTCACGGTGAAATAGAAAGAACAAAGGGGCGACTGACGATTGAATTGCCTTTAGCATAACTGTTGGGTTGTCGCGAAGAATATTTCACTGATGACTAATAAAGTTCAAATACTGTTGGCAGACATGTGAATGTTAAATACCGTTGCAGGCCGACATGAAATATGCCCAAATTCTGTGGAAGGCCAACACGGGATCTCAATATGTTTTGTTTTCTTAATGCTGGTGTATAAATATGCACTCCTGATTGTAAATGACATATCATCAAATTTTAGAATATATATAGTAGATTAGGAATGGACACAGTAGAATAAAGTTCTCATTCCATAGACTATGTTGCATGTTTTCAAATGGCGATTTCAATGAAATTCAGCTGGTGTGGCAGTTTATTTCTGGTGTCAATTGTCTGCTAAGTTTATTAAAAAGTATTGCTAATATGTCTCCAATTTGACTCTTTCTGGTTGTTTAAATTGATGTAACAAGTTTATTTTCAGTTTATCAGTGCACATTTGTTGTATCTGTGTGGTTAATTAACTGGTTCTCTCAAGAAGAGATTAAATCCTTTTAGTTGATCACAGTAATCAGGAAGATTCATCTGGATTATTAAAGTAGAGCTTAGTGGTCATAATCTTGGATGTTTATACAAGTTATAAATAGATCATATGCCAGCAATTTGATTTTCTTCCAGAATAAGTTGCCCACTTTTGTTTCATTTGACTCCGCATACCCAACAAGGCACTGGTCTCTGCATTTCATCATTTGATTCATTCATCTTCTTTACATCTGTTTATTGAGAATTTTAGGAGTTAGATTATAAAATTGCTTTTGCTATTGCTATCAATTTTGGTTTCACTTGTTCACTTCCATCTGCCATTGTGGAAAAATCATTGTGCAAGAAAGATAATCATAAGTCAAGTCTGCTTCATTCAGAAAGGTACACCCGCCTAGGTTTAGCAGCGCCTAAAGAGTAGAAGGTTGAGTTCTCTTGACCTTGTCTGTTACCCTAAAGCGTATCAAGAGATTGGTAGCCTCTTGAGGCATTCAACTTGCGTTTTTGAGAGCTAACATGGTCAATCAAGCTCCCTTGCCACGAAGTGAAAGCAATGTGCCTGAAAAGGAGACCACTTCCCCAAAGAACGAAGAAGAAAAAGAGGTAAGCAACAAAGATTCTCTATCCTGACTTTTAACTTCAATAGACAATGGTCTAGTAGATGAAGAAGAATCCTTTGAAGATGAGGTCCAAATGTTTCATCAAAGGGAAACCCTTTATAATTTAAGGATTAGACAAGTAGGTGGAACTTTTACAACTTCTATTCCACCTAAAAACTTCAGCACTCTGCCTGACCCAAATGCTATCAACCCTAGATACCCCCATATGTACCCACTCAGTATTTCAATAAGAATAAGCAGTCAAACTAGACTCAAAGCCAGCTTGCTAGCTCCTCTCAAGGCAAATCCTTTGAAGTTGAAATCGAGAAAATGAGTGAATATGTAGTTGAAGAATTCAAGAAGGTCAAAATAAGTTTGTTAGCCTTCGAATTGCTTAAGGTCCCAGTAGTCAAAAATGCTTTCTTTAGGATGCTTAATGGGACTGCCCCATCCAAAATGATACAAGAAGTAAGGGTCTCCTTTGATGAGTCACAAAATGAGCCAATAATAAAGGAAATTTTGGGGAAGAAAATGTATCAGCCCACAAATCAACAAACAAGTAAACAACCAGTGAAGGAGCAAAGTCAAGTACAAACTAAGGATAAGATCAATGATAAAGATAAAACTCAAGTAGCCTAGGGAGACACACTCATGGGCTTGTTCCAAGGGAAAATAGAAACCCCTCCTTTCCTGACCACTATTAGGATATTTGGGAAGAACTTACATAATTTCCTATTCAATTCAAGAGCATCGACCAATGTCATGCCTCTTGTTGTATGCAAAGCTCTAGGAATAGTCTTGACTCCCTCCTAATATAAGGTGACCCAATTGGATAAAACATAAGTGATTATTGTCGATGAAATCAATAAGATACTTATGTAGATTACTACTGATCCAAGGGTGCAACAGGTCATCAAAATTCAAGTTGTTGATATCCTGGATACATATGGAATAATATTGGGAAGAGACTTCACCCAGGCATTAAATGGATATGTTGCGACCAATTTTTCTCACTTATGACTGCCATGGAAAGGCCTTCCCAACCAAATCCATATTGACTGGGAGTCACACATGAAATTATGATCATGGATTACAACAACACAAATGAGGTGTTGTTCGCCAAAACAGAGCTGAACAATTACTGTCCCGTGGCCTATTAAGAAGAACTAGAGTCTCAAGGAGAGGAAGTAACTAAAGAACTCGTCGTGTTATGTATCCCTCCTTCTATCTTACCCTACATATCTCAAAGTACAAAGATGTTGATTGAATCAAATGATGAAGAATCTTATGAGGATGGCAACTTGGGATTGTTGGATGGATTCTAGGATTTCATGGAGAAATGCATGCAAGACCAGTTCAACTTAGGAGCAAGAATGGAATTTCAAGAGCTCTTGTTACCTAGTTGGTGTTGGGCACACAATTTTTCCCACTTAGTATTTGAGTGTTACCTATGCCAAAAAACTATTGAGTACATTAGATCACAAGTCACCCCAAAGGGGGGACTCCAAACAGAACATGTGAACCAAAGCTACGTTGAATCTGTGCCTTCAGCCAAAGATGTTGAAGCAAATATGCAATCAAGAAAAGAAACGTACTCTATGCACTCTAAGGCCCAAGGTTCCTCTAAGTTTTTAATGTTGCACTTCAATGGGTCCAAGTCCAAGCAAGGAGCAGGAGTTGGATTCAAGCTTATCTACCCTACAAGTAAAACAAACTGTACTACTCATAGACTCAAATTTTATTGCACGAACAATGTAGTGGAATATGAAGCATTATTACATGGTATCTTGATGGCTCTAAGGAAGAAAGTTAAAATGTTACAAGTCTTTGGTGACTTAGAGCTAGTAGTAAAGCAAGAAAGGAAATTATACTCTTTCCATGATAAGAGATTAGCAAACTATAGGCATAGAGTTTGGGATCTCATAGGGCCTAGATGGATTTAACATTTAGTCGATCCCTCACTCCAAGAATCATACTGCTAATGCCTTAGCATAGGTAGATAGTACCCTCCAACCCCTTTCCTTATCTGGGTTGAAGAAATTTATTGTTGAGCTCACTTCCACTCCATCAGTGCCAGATAACATTACTAACTTCCAAGTATTTAATGATGAAAAAAATATCTTGGATTTCATCACCAGCTCCGATGTGTTCTCAACTCAGATAATTGATGAGGTAGAACTTGAAGAGGCTGAACTAGACATAGAGGGAGTTATCAATCTAAAAAAAAACACAATACCAAGAGGAATGATTCAACGTGAGTGAATATTTGACTTAGATCAAATTAGGGACTAGGACCAGCAAACGAAGAAGGATTCCATTGACAACCAGTGCGATGCTCACAACTTAGGAATGGATGAAAAAATTAAGAATGTGTTCATTGGTAAAGTATGTACGCTAGAAGAAAAGAAAGGGCTCATTGATGCCCTTCACAAGTATCATGATGTGGTTTCTTGGAGCTATGAGGATTTGAAGACATACGACACCTCAATAATCTCACACACCATCCTTGTTAGGCTAGATGTGAAACCTTTTTGACAACGTCAACACACTATTAATGCCTTGCTGGAACCCATCATCTACAAGGAATTCCAAAAGTTGTTTTCTACTAGAATCGTATTCCCAATTAGGCACTCCACATGGGTGGAAAACTTGGTCCTGGTTAGAAAAAGAACAAAGAAATTAGATTATGTGTAGACTTCCACAACCTAAAAAAAGCCTCAGAGAAAGACAACTATCCAGTGCCATCATTAGATGAAGTGTTTTAGATAGTCAATGTATCTCAGATGATGTCTTTCTTGGATGAATACTCTGGCTATAATTAGGTGGTGGTACACTATGAAAACATAAATAAGACAACTTTCACCACAAAATGGGGAACCTTTGCATATAGAAGAATGTTGTTTGGACTAATCAAAACTGGCGCAACATTCCAACATGCCATGGATATTGCTTTCAAGGATCTAATTGGAAAGTGCATCATCATCTACATGGATAATCTTACTGTGTTCTCAAAGAAAAGAGGGGATCATGTCTCAGATTTATGCAAAGTCTTCCAAAAGTGTAGAGAGTTCATAATATCCTTGAATCCAAAGAAGTGTATCTTTGGCGTTACGAAAGGAAAGCTACTTGGGAATGTGATTTTAGAGAGTGGAATTTTGATAGTTCAGGAAACAAGAAGCTAAAATACTTCTTTGGAAAGATCAATTTTGTTGGAAAGTTCATCACTAGCTTTGCTAAAATCTTCAAGCCGCTCAATGCTATGCTAAAGCAAGATGCCAAAGTTGAGTGGATGTTAGAAGCCAAGTAGGCTTTTGAAGAAATCAAGAAAGCAGTTGATGCACCAGTACTAGTCAACCAAGATTACTTGAAGCCATTCTACATCTATTCATTTGCTTTAGATCACTCTTGTGATAGTATATTGACTTAGAAATATGATGAAGGGAGTGAACACCCGATTTCCTTCATGAGTCCTTCACTGAAGGAGGCTGATTTGAGGTATCGCAACGTTGAAAAGAAAGCATACACCCTAGTCAGAGTGGTTAAGAAATTTTGGAACTACATCTTGTGGAATAAGGTTTTTACAATTGTGCAAGACCCAACAATTAACACCTTCTTGATGTAGAGTGAGTTGGGGGAAAGAAGAGAAAAATGGGTCACTTTGTTACAAGAATATGATATGGAGATTCAACCCATGAAGTTGGTCTGAGGGAAAGCCCTCACTCGTATGTTAGTGGAAACACTAGTTGAAGTAGAACCTAAGATTTCCATGCAATAGTACCAATTGGAAGATGTTTCCCCAAGAGAGTGGTATGACAACATCATTTACTATTTGCTAAACAACAAGTAGGGAGTATAAAGAAAAGCTTTGAGGCTAAAGAGCAGCAGTTATATGCTGCAAGGATCTATATAATACAAATGAAACCATGAAGGGATTTATCTTAGGTGCCTCAAAAAAGAGCAAGTAGCTAGAGCATTGAAGGAATTTCATGATAAATTTGGTATTGGCCACAGATGTAGCCCTTCAACCGCCAACCAAATTTTGTAGGATGGATACTACTTGCTGACGGTGTTTAGGGATGTGCACAATCATGTTAGGACTTGTCACATTTTCCAAATTGCCACTACCAGAGAAAGAAATGTTGATGTCTCGTTGCAACCTGTCCTAGAGGTAAGATTGTTTGCTCAATGGGGCCTCAACTTCATTGGTCCAATAAGCCCACCATCCTCTACAAGACACAGGTACATTCTAACCATGTTTGATTATTGTCCTAGATGGAAAAAAGCAATAACATGTAGCCAATGTACTATTGAGGTGGTTGTGAATTTTATTGAAATTTTTATTTGAATCATTTTAGTTGCCCCTATGCCCTTGTCTGCAATAATGGCCCCGCCTTTTCCTCACTTAAGTTTGCTAGATGGGCCTTCGATTATAGAATCACATTGAAATTCTCATCCAATTATTACCCCCAGGGAAATGGCCTAGCTGAATGAACAAACATAAACTTGATAACTGTGATAAAAAAATTGCTTGATAGAAACCCCAAAGACTGGCACACCCAATTGCATTTTTCCCTCCGGGAAGATCGTACACACCATAAGGCTTCCCTGGGTGATTCTTTGTTCCATCTCGTTTATGTCTTGGAACCTTCCTTTCCAATCCACTTGAAGATTCCCACCCTCCAATTTCTCAACACCTATTATAAGGAGAGAGACCATCAACAAGCATGTTTAGCTGAGTTGCTACACCTAGAAGAAGTGCATGATAGGGAAATTGAAATTTTTTCCAAGCATCAGGGTGTAGTTAAAAGATGGTTCGATCATTGAGCCAAATTATAGGCATTTAGGATTGTTGATTTGGTCCTTTATTGGGACAAGGCCCATCGAAAGAAAGGGGGACATGACAAATTTGACAAGCTCTGGCTCTAACCCTTTCAAATCTTGAAAATTTTAGGAGATAATGCCTTTCACCTCAAGACACTCACTAGAGAGGATGTCCCATTACTTGTCAACGGGCATCACCTCAAACATTATTTCCTTTCTTGAGCTTTTCAAGCTTGTCCTTGTATATAATTGTACATAGGTTAGCTTAGGTTTCCTTTTTGTTTCATTGTTGCACCATCGCTTCTTTTTTTGCTCGCTCTCTTGGCTGTTTTTGTTCTTGCTTAGGGTGTGTTCCTTTGTTCTTGATGCAGTAGTTGTGTTTGGCATATCAAAGGGCCCACCTTGTTGTCCACTCTTGTTTATTCTTTGGATAAATCTTCATTCATAACTATTCATTTATGATTGCTTCCATGGTGTGGTTTCCCTATTTGAACTTTAAATTGTCCTAGGATGAATCCCTTGGTTGAATCTTTTCACAATTATCTTAGGTCCTCCATGACAATACACTTTAATGTTTATGAAGGGTTGTATGATGGTTGTTATGAGGTCTCAACAAGTGAAAAATCTTAAGTCTGTTCTAGTGACCATTGCGATTCCAAACCCATGGTAGGCTTCAATGCTTACACAGTTGAGCACGAAGAGAAGTACTAAAGGAAAATCTCATGAAAAGAAAAGGAAAATAAAATAAAGTATCAAACAAGCAACTATGTGGTTGTGTGAGAAACTCTATTGGGGCTATGGATGCCTGATTGGCAATAGAGCAAAGTTTGTGGGGTCACAATGAAAAATCTGTTGGGGCTATGGATGCTTGACTAGCAGTGGAGCAATGTCCAGTTTACTTTTGGGGTTAGACGACTTATGTAGATTTCCTTGGTTGATTAATAGCTATTTGGTATGGTCTTTGAAGAAAGGGAATGAACTCACCCTACACACACTCCTGAGATACTCCCATGACTTGATTTAGCTAAGGATCCTGTACTCCTTCGAGTCTCTTAGTTTACTCAAGGAAACTAGCTTCTAGCCTGTGAAACTAGAGATTTTGGGTTTTGAATGAAAATTTGCCCTTAAAACACTCGGGAGTGTTCTCCTAGTAGAGTCACCAAGTCACTTTTTTCCTTCACCTTATTTTACATGCCCCCTTAATTTTGAGTTCCAAGTGGTCAAGGAATCCCAAAGTCATCATCTTTAGTTGACCAAAGTTCACCACCCAAAATTTTCCAAGTCCTTGGCCTTTGTGGAGTTTCCTTGGCAAGTTACCTTTAAGTTTGAAGTTGGCATCCTTTATCTCCTGTGGGTCCACCCTTGCGGGATTCCCTTTGCGCTATTTGTCCTTCCTTCGCTATTCCATCGACAGCTAACACAAGATGTCCGCTCACATGGTAGGTCCCACATCCTCAATGAATGTCATCCTTTGTAGCCCATCAAACAGTAGTGGCTAGGGTTCCATCCGTAGTGCGGGTCCTCACTTTCCCATCGTCGCCCTTTCAAAATCCATGCCCAACTACCCCATTGGTTGCCATACAAACAATAAATGTGGGTCATTAATGCAAAATTTTCTATAAATAAGAGTGCTGACCTGTCATTTTCATCAAAAAAAGTCAAAAATTGTTAGAGGTTAGGAAGTCACTGCCTCCTTCATGCCCACACAACCTCCTAGACGATCTCAAGCTCAACTTTCATCGATTTCTTTGGGATTCCTAGGTATGTTCATGATTGCCAGCATGAAAACATCTCTTCAAGTCAAGTTTCTAAAATTAACTAAAAATCTTAAGGAAAATTTTTAAAACCTTTTGAGTGGCCAATTAAACATCCAATTCTTTGTCGACCCATTTCAAGAAACCTTTGAAAATCGATCAAACTCGGCCTCTAAGGGTCATCTGAAACTTCACCCTCTTATTGTTTTTCACTAGGGCCTTAGAACCCTTGCGGCCTACAAGCCCCTTGTTGCCGCCACCTGAGATGAATTTTGAATGCACAAAATCGAAGCTTGAGACCCTTGTGGGTCCACCCTTGTGGACTTCCACATGTGGGCAGACACCACCCCATTATCACCATGAAAACTCAAACGGAGAAAAACCTAAGTGAAAAGCTTAAGGCTGGGAATCCTTGTGGGTCCGCCATTGCAAGCCGCCGCATGTGGGTCACACCTTCCCTATTGCTGGTTATGAATGGCCATCCTAAGTTGGCTTCTTGCCTCATAGGTTTCACTAAGCATAATTCCACCATATGCCAAATCTAGGTCCCCTCTAGTGGATTGTTAAGTGCAAGCCGATGTCCGCTCTCTATCATCATTTTGGATGCCTTTCACTAGCAGTGAACTTGTTTCTTTCTGCCTTGTGAAGCCTACACTTCGAGGTGCCACCTCAAGCTCCCGGAATAAAATTCCAAGTTCAAAATCTCATGTGGACCAAATCCTACGAGATTCTATCCATGGACCAACCTGCCCTTACCACTATTCAGAAACAGTTAAGAACTCTCATCGTTCCACCCTACGAACTACAACCTTTCCATCTCCCCTCGAGCTGATCAATCAAAAAATGACCAAGTAAAAGTCCATTGTGGGCGTACCTTTGTGGGCCATCGCCTATAGCCTATCGTCATCTGATCACTGCTTGTGAATGGTCATGACTTGCCTTCTACCTGCCTTGGGGAGCCTGATCACTCCATCACCGTATTAGTTCCTCTTGTTGAAATAGCTCTTGCCATGGCCTTTTGCAGATCCATTGGTGTGGAATGGATCCTACAGGTCGTCGTCCTCTCCCCACCATCCTTGAACATCCTTCACCCAAAAACCTCCTAATGGCCTCTTCCCACAAGCATCAAAAGTGCCAATATCATTCAAGCTAAATGTGGATCATGTTGTGTGGGATTCCCATTGTGGGTTTCCACCTTGTGACTGTTGTTCCCCAACAGCTGAGCTCCAAACGTCCAAGGTGTCCCCTACCCCTGCATTCCTTGCACCCACATGAGCAAAGCAACCATTTGAATACCTCCAAAGACCTCTTGGATGATTACCCAATGTACCTAAATGCCTTAGAGGCCTTGATTGACCTCCAAATTGCCAATGTAGGATTTTGGGTGCAGGTGGCCATCTACGGGCCGTTGTGCTCCCAGCGCCATTCCCCTTCTACCTCCTCCTGACGGCTACCAGCCCAAGAAAACCTACATCCCTGGGCCTACACTACTATAATTGACCCAAACAAGCACCAAACGATGAATGCTAATGAACTTTATGGTCTTTATGAGATGAATTACTGGATCTAACTTTCATTTTGAAATATTTTAATAATGCTTCTTTGATTTTTATATGAATATGCTTAATTCTCCCTTGTTTGTAGGATTTATGGAATCTGCTATGGGCACATTGAGACAGTCTATAGAGAAGGAGAAAGGAAAGAAAACCACCAAAGCTCCTAGGGGAAAAGAGGAGAAAGACTAGATGAAGTATCAATTCCATGGGGTGGTAATCACCTCCAAGGTCATTTCAATATGGGATTCAATATTAGATACCATCCTGGGGCATTTAGATATAGATGAATTCTGGTGAAGAATCACAAGCAATCCCATCACTGAGAATACATGAAAGATCCAAAAGAGTGGCCTCACCAAGGCAGCCGGTTTCCCACCTACACTTATAGCCCTAGAACTTGTAATGGCATGCAAAGAGTGCTACCATGTGGAAAAAAGAAAATTATATATCACAAGGGTAGGGTGTTGGTAGATTTGTTTGCTCAATCCATAGGCGAAACTTTTCATATCTCGACATTCAACCCCATGGAGGAAACAGAGAAGGGATACATTGAGAACATGTGGAAGGAAGACCCCTGGCATGGAAGAAGCTAATCAACCAACATTGGTTGAAGGATAAGAGGGGCAGTGTTGCTAAGGTACCAAAAGAAATTTTTAGAAGTGACTTCCATGAAGAGTACCATGATTTGGTCACTCAATTAAGTAGGGTAATTGGCCTCCATAGTATTTCCTTCTTTCAAGAATGGATGTTTTATTTTATTGAGTAGATCATTCATGGAAAATAAAAGTTCCACTGGGCCAAGATCATCAATGAAAAATTGCACACATAGTTTATGGCAGTAAAGAAGACATCACATTTCTACATGGCCTCCTACTTGGTATATCTGCTAGTAGAGGAATTCCCATACAAAGGCCTCTTTGTTGCACAAAATCCAAATACGGGAAGTAGGGAGCTCAAGGTATATGACAACTACCCACAATTGTAGTATAGGAACTTCAAAAGAGAATATTAGAGGGTGAATGATGCCTTCAATGGGCACATCATCAGAATTCTTGGAGGAGACTTTCAGAGAAGAGTCTTGCATAGTGCTCTAGCATTCATTCAAAGATTCAAGTTCTTGTTCATTCAATTCCTGAAGTTCACATATATCAGAATGGAGGGCTTCTGTGAAAGACCCTACAAGCTGCTCCAGTGCCCTAATGACTGGATGATTCTACTGGAAGTCTCTCAGAAGCTGCAAAATGCTCACACTCTATTGAGCGACACACCAAGAAGGGATTCCCTATCCCCTTAATTTTGGGCAACAAATGTATGCTATTCCTACTGCCCAATGTGTAGAATATTTGGAGAAGATGATAGTAAAGTATCATCTGGACCTCCACACAGCTTGACTGAGAATGGACCCCTACGACAAACTGAAGAAGTTGGTCAGAAAGCAATATGCTCATCTACCCCACATAGAAGATTTCTAGGTTAACTGTAAAGATGATAAGGAGGTAAGGATAAGGAATTACATGCGAATGATGGCCCAATTTTTGTGGTCAATCAAAATATTCCTGATGCTTGACCAAATTATAGAGTAGGAAGAAACCATCCTTGATGAAAGATTTGATGCTATAGCCAAATTTCCATTGCCGTTGATTGATTGGGATGAAGAAGAGGTCAATGACCTTGATATTGTGACAAGGCCCATTGAGAATAGAACAAGGAAGTGGGTGGATGCTCAGATCGCCCAAATTAAGGCACAAGGTACCGTGTTGATATATGGTGAGCTCATAGATGATCCTGAAAGTGAAACAGATAGCGGAGCAGCTACTTCCCCAACACAAGAAACTCCTAAGTCCCCTTTGGAAATAAGATTGAGGAAAAGAAAAGATGTGTATGAGTGTCAACCCAAACACAAAGTTTATACATGAAAGACCTCAAAGGGAGAATCCTCAAAGAAACTCAAGAAATCAGGAGGATTCAGCGAAATGCCTACTATTGAGGAAGATCCACAACATGTGGGAGAAGAAGAGGTCGAGAAACCACAGTCACCACCTACTACCTTTGCTCCCACCATTACTACTACCATTGCCACTCCTCTACCTCTTGCATCTCAGGCCCTTCCTGTTTCCTCCCTGCCTGTTGTGGAATTTTTTTTCCACCTTGCTTCTACTTTACCAATAACCCCAATTATGGTAGTAGACTCCTCTTCGGCCACGGCATCCCCATTGTCATGTACCTCACTTCCCCATCTATTTCCTACTATTTCTACTATAGTATCTTGAGTTTCCATAACCATTATGCCTCCTTTCACCTTGCTTGAATCATTTTCCAAGTATATGCAAGGAATACCCATCAAAATTTCTAGGGTGATAACAAACCCCATTGTCCAAGTGGTGATGGCTTAGATTACTATTGGTCTACCTATCCCTCCTCCACCCATAGAGCCGCCGAAAATAAAGGAAACTATGCAGATATTAGAGGAAATGAAAAAAATGATAGAGGGAAGCTGCTAAGGGAATAATGGAGGAACTGAAGGATCCCTTTAAGGATGATTATTTTGAGCACCCCGAGGATCGAATGAGCATGAGTGTGGATAAGGTGCCAACTAGTGAGGAGAAGTCACAATCTTCAGAGGAGGATGTTGAAGCCTGTTGTGCAATTTTTGCACACACGCCCCGCTATAAGCAGGGACCCTCTTTCACTTTGGTTTTGGTTTCTTGGCCCTTTCTTTTGAGGTTTTTGTCTTACCTAGGCATGTGCTTAAAATGTTTATTTTGAATGCCTAAGCATTTCCCCCAGGTTATTCATTGAAAATATAAAGTTTTGGATGAATCTCGGGCTTTTGCTCGTACTCGAGACTTTCCACCCTAGTCAAATTTTCCCAGATCTTGCTTGGATTCTGGTTGGATCTTGTTGCTCAAGAATTTTTGGTCTTCATGGATTTCTGCGTGGGACAGATTTCCCTGGATTCTGCCCTGTCGTCGGCTCCCTGGGTTTCATGACTGTCTTATCGATTGCATTAATGGCTTCATACGTGCTATGAAGGCTGGGTTTTACTCGATTTCTAGGATATTTGTGCCATCATGCTCACTATTTTCCATTGTCTGAGTTGAGGGCTGCATCCTTAGAGTTTGTTCTTTGAGCTTTGGTTAGATTTGGGTGTTTGGGTTTGAATTGGTCTCATTTGGTGGTGATTTCTTATGCATTATCACCTATGTTCATTGTAGACACCATTGAGCTTCGCATTTGCTGATTCTCAGGTCGATTTCCACTTTACAATGGTATGTGTTTGATTGCTCTACTTTGAATTGAATTATGAATGGCGTGTTGGTATTGTGAGAGCTTGTGGGATTTGAATTCCTGTGTATTTGTTTATTTCATGCTAGGGTTGTTCAGTATTGCATCATTTGTCATCTCCTAGGTGAGTTTTGAGCTCATTTGTCTGTTTGCATTTTGATGAATCTTTCCTGAGAGTAATTAGTAAACCATAGTGATGACTTAACAGTGGAAACAACTAAATTCTGAACTTGCCTGTGCACTAATGGAAGATGAGTAGGGTTTTAGACCTAGGGCAGTGCCATATCAGGTGATTTCATCTTAAAATTGACCTAGAATGCAAAGAAAATTTATGAAAGGTCCATCCCTAACTTGTCTTGAGTTAAACTGTTGAAATTCATGATCGATTTGGTGTCTGGGTAAAATTGTGACTGAGCGTCGTAGTCTGAGATAATTCATCCCTTTCAAATTTTATTCGTTATGACCTTTCAAAGTTAGTGAGATGTCATATCGATCACCCTGTTCATCGAAGAGGTCTTCCTAAGTTTATAATGGATCACCGTGACAATATCATTTCTCTCATCGATAAAGTCTTTTATGCATACCAGTCGGTGAGACAAAGAGGATTCGCCGAGACCTCACCCCGTAAGAAAATGTCTCATCGACTTGCTTTTCTCATAATCACCATCAGCAAGACAAGTCCTAGTCGGCAAGAGGTCATAGCTAGATCTAGTAGTTTTACTGATATTCATTTGCTTTGCCAAGACATCCTTCCTTCAGTGAGACCTCCCACCGAGCACTTTTTGCTTTCATCGACCTCTGTTCTTTTTAGTCATTGTAACCCTTCGAAGTCAAAGAGACCTTTCAGCGAGCTCACTACTCTTATCGAGACCTTCATTTTGGCGAGACTCCTAATGGTCACCAGGACTTCATAGCGAGGCCTTCTTTTCTTAGCGAGCCCAGATCTATTTCGGGGAAACCACATATTGTTGGCCAAAGGTTATACCGATAGAACTCTACATCAGCGAAACATAACGTAGTCGCTGGGACCTCTAGCCGAACTCAAACGTTTCATCGAAAACCCTCCTAAATCCATATGTTTTTTGTGACAATGTCTTTCTTACACTAAAGGTCTCTCGTGTTCTATTTCTAGTCGATGAGACCAAGAAAATTTGCTGAGACCTTACCTCGACTACCCGCTGGTCACATCGATGCGTTTATCGCCAGTCAGAAAGACAACTCAAATTTTCCGAGACTTCATATCAAAAAATTTAGTTTGGCCGAAGTTATTACTTAAACTCTGACAGTCGGTGAGACAAGGGGGAGTCGCTATGACTTTACCCCGAAGAAGATCTCTCATCGACATGACTTTCCTCATCACCAGTCGGCAAGACGTGCCTCACTCGGCGTGACCTCATCCTGAATGGAAGTTGTTTGGCCGAAGTGCTTGCCTTTGCACCATTTGGTTCAGAGTTTTTCCTTATCTGCGAATTTCCACCCGGTCCGGATTTCTCTGAAATCCGGCATCCCTCTGATTTCCCAAAGGTTGATGAAATGTAAGGGAATATTGAATAGCATGACATATTAGTGATTTTCAATGCATTTTATGATTTATTCATGCTATCTTATGATCTACCATGTGGTTTATTGATGAAAAATTATCAAGTTTAATGATTAAGTAGGTGTTTCTTGGTTATTTCGTTGGAATCCGATCGGTCTAGAATTTCTCGAAATTCCTCTCTAGCTCAGATTCCATGGATGGTCTTGAAACCCAAAATGTGTTGTGGTCATTTTATAGGAGATTAAATGAAACCTTGACTATGTGAGATGCATTCTAATGGTGTTTTGATAAATTGACCTTGCTTTCCCATGGTTTTTATTATGTTTTCATGTTGAACGCAGTCTGAATCAAGCAAGGCAGCAGCTGGTTCCTCATTATCTAACACATAGAGGATTAAGCTGGACATTAAGAGCAAGGTCCCTAAGAGTAAGATCACTTCTATCTGGTCAAAAGTCACTTATACAAATATTGGCCTTTGGAACTACAAAGAGTTTAAAGAAAGAATGGGAGTTGAGAATCCTCCTTTGGTGACTAGAAGGATAATGGAATCAGGCTTGTCACATGTTGCTAGTTTCCCTTCTAGGGTGCAATGTTATGAGCTAGTCCTTGAGTGTGCCAAGCACTATGATCAGGACACACAGAGGATAATAGGTCCTCAAGGGAGAGTTATTGCCAATCTCAACCCGGTCTCCATTGCCCAGGCCTTTGATATGCCTGAACGGTCTCATGTGGTGGGATTCACCATTGAGGCAGCTCAAGATTTCTACGATGAATAGACCGTGAAGTCACAAAAGCTTATCAATTCTTGGCTAGAGAATCCCAAGTCACACTATTCCAAGTTGTCTAAGCAGTTGTTCAGAGAAAAATTTGAGTACTATGATGCCATCACGTTTCTTAGCAGGGTGGTTGGATTGAGGAGTGCTAGTACATTTGAGAATTGGATGTGCCATGCGATTGTAAGGATGGAACAAGAGAAAATTGACTACCATTAGGCAAGGGTCATTAGCCAGGTAATTCACAAGCAATTTTCCAATGTGTTGCAGACAAAGACCTTCACAATGACCTCATATTTGGTCTATGCACTTGCTAGGTTCCATCCCTACAAAGGTTTGGATACAAAGGGAATTTTCAGATAGGACATCATCTATGAAGTTTTCCCTCAGTTGTATTTAGGAAGCTTAGACTATAGGAGGACAAATGATGCATTTACCATGCATATCACCAGAATGCTTCAGGAAGCAGAGCATGTCAGGATTTCAGACCAGGCTAAGGAACTCATCAAGAAGTATGGAGCTTGGTTTATTCAATTCCTAACCTTCTCATACATTTGGATTGATGGCTGCCAAAGAGCCCCATACAGGCTCCCAAGGTATCCCACTGATCACATTATATTGTTGGAAGTCACTAGGCAGATTTGTGACTTTGATGCCATTGTCAAGAAGCACAAGCATAAGACTGGATTTGGTGGAGACTTCCCCTTGAAGATTGGCACTGGAGAGGTCTGTCCTTCCATTGGTTCTGCCCAGGCTTCAGAAGAAGAAATGAGTACTCTTGGCTTGTCTTTCCACTCCAAGAGATCCAGATTTGACATCACAGAAGAAGCTCAAAAGAAGGCCAGCAAAGAGTATAGCCATAAGGTAAATTTGGAGGACTACTGGGCCAGCTGCAGTGATGAATTTGAGGTCAGAAGGAAGAAATTCTCCCAGCTTCCAGTTGACTCAGTTTGATTATACAATGTGAGGGCAGTTCCTGACCAATTGGAGGATGATGGGAACTTAATTCAAGACCATGCCTATGAGGCCATAAAGGACAAACCAATTGGTGATGTGAACTAGTTGTAAGAGGAAAAGATATAGTTAAAACAACTGATGGATCCAGTTCTCAAATTTACTAAGATGTGGCTAAGGCATAAACTATGGGAGTTGGAAAATAATGGTATACAATGCACCTATGCGCTAATGGGAGATTTGGATTCCCACTCCACCTCTGAAGAATCTACCAAACAAGATCCTAAGGGCAAGGGTAAGTTGGACTCTCCTTCCAAAATCAAGATTAAAGATGTTCAAGAAATGGAGGTCCAAGAGACAAAAAAATAGAGAAATCCAAATGCTAAGAAGAGGAAAAGAACTAGGAGGTATGAGCAGAAAGAAACTGAAAGCCAAGGACCGAAGGCTGATGATCTTGTGCCCAAGAGAAGGAGAATCATAAAATTTTCAGAGAAGGAAAGCTCCAAGGTAGGACAGGAAGAAACTACCCCACTAGTAGTAAATGTTGAAAGTTCAGGGGAGAAGGCCAAAGTATATGCAAGGAGGTCAAGGACTCCTTCTCCTAGGGGCAGTGTGCCTAAGGCAGATCTCCCTCTGGTGGTTCCTCATGAGAAACAACATGATGATGTGCCTTCCGCTCATGGAGCTCAAGGCAAGCCTAGTGAGTCAGAGGAGGTTGAGGATGAGGATCCTGGCATGGAAGGGGAGGAATTCCATGAGGGGGAACTCTACAATGCGGAGGTAGAAATGTAAAAAGAAATGCAATCTCCCTTGGTTGCATATACAGATTCCTCTGTCAGAACTGAAGAAGTTGAATCTCCTCTAGGAGAAGAGGTAGTGACGCATCCCTCACCTACGCATAAAGAGGAGCATGCTGAGGGGAAGGAAAGTGAAATCGATGAGACTCTTGAGAAATAGAATTTAAGTGAGGAGGCACTTAAGGATTAGCAGGAGGAAAAATAGGCTGAGGTGCAATTGGAATCCACTGTTCTAGAGTGGCTGGATAAAGAGATAAAGAGAAAACAAGTTGTTGTAGAAGATAGCCCATCGAATTGGGATGCACTGCTAGCCAAAATTGGAAAGGGTAAAGGTAGGAAGAAGGCTAGGGTGATATCAAGGATTGAAAGAGATGAAGCTCATGATTGAGTTGTTCACATTGCCACCCCTGCTCTAGGTAAAAATAGAGATGATGTGGTCGGAGAGGACTACAATATTCAGACTCTCAATCTAGGACCTACATTAGTCGAGTAGGACATTGAAGATTATGAGGGTTCTAGTGTGGTTATTGTGGGTAGATTGAGGAAGGAAGTAGAGACCAGGCAGGAGCTGAAGAAAGAAAATGAAAATCTTAGGAAATGCTTGGAGGAATTAATAAAGCCCCTGCAATCCATTAACCCTTCTTCCTCTGCTACAAATCCTCTACCTCAGGAGACCATCACTGAGCTAGAGAAGATGAAAGCTTCCACCCTAGCCACTACGAATTGGTTAAAAGGGGTACAAATAAAGGGTGATGAAGCTATTAAGGAAATTTTGTCAACTGGAAAGGATGCTATCATGACAACTGGGTGGTTGAAACAAGTGTTGGCACAAGATAAAGAAGATACAGATCTTCTGCAGAAAACTAGAACTATTATAGAGTACACTCAGGACAGGTTGATAAGTGACGAAATTCTTCCTTCCTCTAGAGCGGCCGAACCTTGGGAGTGGTTTGAGGCAGTGAAAATTAGGTAAAAGGTGTTGAAGAAGATTTATAAACAAAGAAGGAAAATCGACGACACCCTCACTGGTGTCTACAATGGCTGCATTGCTTTTTTCGAGATAATGACGGGATGAAGGAAGATCGCTCCCGAATGTTTGAGTCTGGAACGGTTGAGAAGTTGGTGGTAGGATGTTTATGCACCACTTGATGGTGATTATGTTTCTGAGCACTAGTTGGACGATGCAGCCACCTACCTTGCAGTTATTGATAAGTATTTGGCGTATAAGGCGTATTGGGATAAGTCTATCAAACACTCAAGAGAGAAAGTTGCGTCCATCAAAAATTGACTTAGGGTTTTTCCTTTGCCACTAGTGGCCAACTTAGATGGGGCGTTCTTGAGGGTACAAACAGAGTCAGATCAAAGTAAAGATAATAGGGAAGGGAGCTAATGATAGGCTGTGGCGCGATTTGTGCTTCCCTATTATCTTCCCACGCATCGTCCAAGCTGCATTACGAATCTCAGGCTGACTTGGATGGGATGTGCATTTAATGCCTATTTGACCCATTTTGAAGACTCTCTTGGCCGGGTGGTTGTGCTGAGTTATTACTGCGAAACCCTTGCCTGGTCGACGGGTTTCTGGGGAACTCTATATATTGGGCATGTCCCCTTTTTTGTAAAGGGTTAGAAATTGGTTAGAAGGTTAGAATTTGTAACCAGAATATAGAATAGAAATTAGTTAGAAGTATATTAAGTTAGCAGGTAGTTTCCCTCAAGCAAATATTGTAACAGAAAGCTAGAATTGTTGCTACAATGGATAATTCGAATACAAGTAATGACATTGTGATTTGGTGCATACTAGTATTCTCTTGTCTTGCATGGTTCTCGTTCTTCCATCTTTAAAATTTCTTTGAGGAGGTTAATATTTAGATTAGATTTGATTTAATAATGTCTGTGATTTGATACTTGAATGTTGCAGCAACCCCTCAGTCCATTCTTTTCGCAACCAACTAATTGTTAGTTGCTTTGCAAAGTTAGCCTGGAATTTTCATTTTCCTTGTGCTTAAGTTCGATTATGAGGGTTTATTCATTCCGTTTGCAATAGGGTTGTTTGAATGAATGCTCATGATTTGAAAGTCTTAACACCTTAGAAGATTGCACTGTTTCTATAAGATTACAGATTTATTTGGGTCAAGTAGAGATTAGTTTTGAGGGATTGGTCCATTCTGGGTG
Organism: Sequoia sempervirens; assembly: GCA_007258455.2. Lineage (NCBI taxonomy): Eukaryota > Viridiplantae > Streptophyta > Pinopsida > Cupressales > Cupressaceae > Sequoia > Sequoia sempervirens. The sequence continues at coordinate 11,165,965 of VDFB02000013.1, read as the reverse complement.
TTGGTCATTTTCATTGTTGATCTTAGGAGTAGTATTAGATTTAGAAATCTCTTTGGAACCATTATATTTTCTATTTCTTTAATTATTGGGTTAAATTTAGGATTGAAGTATCAATATATAGTTAAATCTGATAAATTTCAATTCAATAGTTTGCTTGTAGTAAGGTCCCATTGTGATTACCAACATTTTCACATTTATCACTAAGTTGTTTATGCATTGTCAAGACTTGACATTAGAGACCTTGGGGTTATCTCTTGAGGCTTGCTGATAGAGATTTACCTTTCAAAAGAGATAGGATATTGCATCTTGTCTGTGTTGTTGCTGTGCAAGAAACACCATCAAAAAATCCCTCAATGATAAGTACATAATAAAGACCTTGGATTAGAAGCTCGAAGAAGAGTTTTCCTAGCATCCCAAGGATATAGGAGAAGAGGTCAAATCTGAGAAGCAGCCCCCTAAAGAGAAAGAAGACACTGGAGTCAACGTGGATATATTTGAGGAGCCTCCACTAGTTGGGCAAGATAAAGCCCTATTCAAGAAGGAGAGAAAAGAGAAGAAAGGGAAGAAGACACTCCAAAGAAGATCCCCAATGCTAAATACCATAAAGAGCTCAAGCAAGTAACAAAAAGAGTTCCTTAGATGGAAAGTATCACTGAGAAGAACATAGCCGTCATTGATTTAGAAAGGAAAAAGACTATACATATTGAAGAATCAAAAGAAGAAGAAGAAGAAGAAGGAAAAATTGAATGAGAAGCCTTACGTCATGAAGAGAAATGACCCCAACATGAACAAAAAGAGGAAGGTGATCATGAATCACCAAGAGGGGAGAATCAAATGCCTGATTGGCTAGAGAAGCAATTACAAAAGAAAACTTCTCCTCTCGTGGATCCAAAGGCCCGACTTGAAGCTATATTGGCAAGATCACAAATGAAGACAAAGAAATAAAAGAAACCAAAGGTACACTCTCACATCACTGTTGTTGCATCTAGATCAAGAATGGCCCTAGTGATAGACAAAGGAGAGGGGGTCAGCTACAACATTTCCACCATCAACTTGGGTACTGCTACAAGAGAGTAGAAAATTGATGAATTTCAGGGATCAGTGGCCATAATAGTGGAACATGTGAATAAGGATTAGTCCTCTAAGGAGGAACTGAAGGCATAGGTGGTAAGCCTTAGTGCCCATATTCAATAATGGACATCTCTAGAGGAAGAAGCTCCAACTACATCCTCTATGCTCTCACTCCTCTCCCAAGAAGAAATCTCCAAGATGGAGAAGATGAAGGATTGGACCAAGGCTACTACAAATTGGTTCCAATGAGTGATCTATAATGGTGACATGGGCATAGGCCATGCTGTTGAAACGGTGAACAAATTTTAGGATGTGTAGAAGTAGCTAGAAGGCACAGAAATTTTTTGTCACCAATTCACTAAGCTATATAGGATTACCTATCCTAAGCTTGAGGCCATTCTCAAAATGCCTAAGAAGACATGGGAAAAGGAGATAGCCCTTGTAAAGGATGATCACTGGCTAGTAAAAACATGGAAAATGGGCCTAGATCACAAGAGGGATGTCTCAAAGAGAGTGTTGCATGAAGTTGAACTTAACCTCAAGTGGATCAAGGAAAATAGGACGAACAAAGAATATTACTTGAAGCTAATGGTGGATTATGATATGTCTACCGTAGAGTTGGATCTAGAGAAGATCATAAGAATATGGAGTAAGTTGGGGCAGCAAACTCACTAACGTCAGACTTCATGGATTTTGCTGCTAAGGAATTCGTCTAGTCCAAACAAGTAATTAAGGCCACACCAAAGTGCACAAAGAACTGAGAGAAAATCACTAGAAGATCTAAGAAGCTGACCTTCCAATTTCTTCAATCCGATATCATGGAGTGGAACAAGCTTCAAGAATTGATTGGGAAATTTGTGGAGTAGGCCACTCTTTAGAATAATGAAGGAAACCAGTGATAGATGATGAGTTCCTGATAGTATAAGCTAAGAAAAGAAGGTAGTCACTAGAAGACAAAGCTGCTACAGTGACAAGGCCACTATAGGACAAAATAGGAATGAGAAAAAATTGTATTTTATATTAGTATATTTTGGGGGGTAGGTGAAACTCTAATGTAAAATGAATCTTAGCCACAAAATGAAAGTAAATCCTAGACATTCATTTCACTTTTGGAAACCTATAAATAGGGAGTCTCCTCTCATTTTCAGAGAGAGAGTTGAGTTGTTGTAAAGACATGCTACAAAAAAATTAATAGAATTTCATTTCTTTTGGTGGATTCTTGTGTTTCTCTCATGTTACATGATTCATCTTCTCACATTTGATAGATTTAGATAGATTTAGTTTGTTGTTCTAACTATTTTCAAGTAGCTTTAGTAGTTTAGTTGGTGTTGTCCATTAATCTTAAAGAATGCTATGGTTTTGATGCTTTCCATGTTCATGCTTTTTGTTGGTTATTGATGATGAATAGCAGTGTAAAGATATTCTAAACACTAATTCATTGTTGAATTTAAAATTCATCTTTTATTCATGCATTATGGTGAATGAACAACTGAAAATCTGCAGACCTTAGAAGATAACACTAGTTTCATGAGATTGTATGATATTTGGTTAAGTGGAACTCAGTTATTGGAAGGTTGTCCACTGTAGCATCCTCCATTGTCATTCTTCATTAGTAGTTGCAGGTATAGGAACTCTTACCTCCCTTTTCCATTTTGAGATTTCTTTGAAATTGTAGTTTAGGCAAAGTTCCAGCATCATTGTAAAGCCAAATCTGATATTGCACATGGAGTTTTAGATTGTTTTTTTGAACTTACAATAGTTACATCTCACTTTTAAAATCTCATGAACTCTATTTGAAGATCCAATCTCCTTCCAACTTAACAATTGTCCATGCCCCTTGTGATTACCAACAAATCATATCAATCCACTGAGTTATTTTTGCAAGTCATGACTTGACACCCGAGAGACCTTGGGATATTTTCTGCAACTTGTTTGTAGAAATTATCTTTCAAGAGAGGTAGAGAATTTATGCTTTGTTTGTGTTGAGAAGGTGCAAAAAAGCCCATCAAAAAGTTTTCTAGTTAGGCCTTTGATTATGGAATCATGCTTAAATTATCATCCAACTATTGCCCCTAGGGGAATGGCCTAGTTGAATCCATGAAAAAAAATCTATTGACTATCATTCGAAAGCTACTTGACAGAAATCCAAAAGACTGGCACACCCAGTTGCATTTTTCCCTATGTGAAGATCACACACATCATAAGACTACCTTGGAAAATTCCCTGGTTCACCTCATTTATGGTCTAGAGCTTGTTTTCCCATTCCACCTGAAGATCCTTACACTTGAATTTGTTAACACATATTATGAGAAGGGAGAGCGCTAGGAAGTCTGCTTGGTTGAATTTTTGTACTTAGAGGAAGTCTACGACCAAGCAATAGATTTTTTTTCCAAACACTAGGGTGTAGTCAAAAGATGGTTCAATCACCAAGCCAAAGTAAAGGCCTTTAGGATTGCTGATTTAGTGCTTTATTGGGATAAGGCCCATGAGAAGAAAGGGGGACATGAAAAATTGGTAAAGCTCTAGCTTGGCCCCTTTCAAATTTATGAAATTCTAAGAGATAATGCCTTTCACCTACAAATGTTAGCTCGAGAGGATTTCTTGTTGCCTGTCAATGGGTAGTACCTCAAGCATTATTTCCTTGCTCGAGTCATTTATGCTTACCCTTTGTACATAGCTGCAAATAGTTAGAGTAGGTCTTTTGGTTTGTTGCTTTGCTTTCACTTCACTTTCTCTAGCTTTCTTGATTTATTTTGTTTGTTGAGGTTATCTTCCTATCTCGATGTAGTGGCCATGTTTGGCTTGTCAAAAGGCCCACTTTTCTACCTGCTCCCCTTTGTTCATTGGATAAGTCTTCATCAATTATCATAAATTTCTATTCACCTCCATAAGGTAGGTTTCTTTACTTGAACTCCAACTTGATCTAGGACAAAACCCTTTTTTGAATTCTCTCATGCCTATCTCAAATTACACACAAAAAGATATCTTAAGTACTCTTGATGAGTTATACGATGGTTATTATGAAGCTTCAACAATTGAAAAATACTAAGTATGCTCTAGTGACCACTGTGATTTCCAAGCCCACTATGAGTTTTAGTGCTTACACAATTGATCAAATAAAAAAGGTACCAATAGGAAATATCAAAAGGAAAAGAAAAGGAAAAAGAAATAAAATGCTAAAACAAGCAACTATGTGTGTGTACCTAAAACTCTATCAGGGCTATCGACGCTCGACTGGCAATAGAGCAATGTTCATGGGGTCACAATGATAACTCCATCGGGGCTATGGATGCTTGACTGATAGTGAAGCCATGTCCAGGTTATTTTTGGGGTTAGACAACTTATGTATCTTGCCTCAGCTGATTGATCACTATTCTATATGGTCTCTTAGGGAGAGGAATGAACTCACTGCAAACACTTTTGAGGTATTCCATGATTAGATTCAACTAAGGATCTTGTCCTCCTTTAAGTTTCTAGTTTGCTTATGGAAACTGGCTCTTAATGAACTAGAGATTTTGGGTTCCAAATGAATCCTTACCCTTGGAACACTCAGGAGTGTTCTCATAGTGGATTCACCATTTGTTATGCCTATAGAAAACATGCCACGTTCAGATTGGGGACCCCCTCTTTCCTTTTTGCCTTTACCAGGTTGTCATCAAATTTTCCTTGTTTTGCATACCCCCATTTCTGAGCTTAAGTTGGTCATGTGCAATAAAGACACAAATTTCCCTTTGACCAAAACCACCACCCCAAAATTTTCTAAGTTATTTGCCTTTGTGGGTTAAGACCTGCGAGTTTCCCTTAGTCTTTTCCCTGACATTCTCCAGGCCTCATAGGCCCTCATTTGTGGGTCTTCGCTTGTAGAGGGTTTTCATTGCCTCACCACTAAGTTGTCACCAAACCTAACTATCCATCCACATTATGGGTACCACATTCCCCTTTACCGTCTGAGCCTTCTGAACAGTTGTGCCATGTTGGGTTTCTCCAAACCCATCTACCTAACTTGCCATTGTACCCAAAATTTATTGCGCACATTAATGATCAATTTTCCTATAAAAGGGGGGTCTGATCTGTCATTTTCACTTGTTAGTTTTCAAATTTCAACGGAAAACTGAGACCTCCATCCTGCACGAGATCTTGCAACAAGATTCAAAGCAAATTCTCTTTGCATTCACACACGATTTTAAAGGTAAGTGAACATCAGTTTTGCTATGTGATTAGATTCTAAAATAATAAGGTAGGTTGATGTTAAAATATTCATAAATGAAACCCTGCTCTATCCTCAAGGTCCCAACAAACTTGCCTCAAATATTGAATATCCTCAGAGCCCTTTAAAACTTGCAAAATTTGAAGTTGTGCTTGTGCAGAATTCCGTCCTTCCCTCGCCGTTCATCATGTGGTGAGAAACCCATTGTGGCTCACACTATGACTCCCACTATCCTTAATAAAACTTGAGAAATCTTAAAGAATAGGCTAAGTCATTGACCCTATGTAGGAAACCCCATGCGGGATTCTGCTTGTGGGTGGCTGTCGTTTGATCACTATTAATTAATAGCCTAACCCTAGCCACCTTCTACACTGCAGGTCCCACCCTTAACACTACCCCTTGTGCATTTTTCACACACACACCCCACTGAAGGTAGGGACCCTCTTTCGCTTCATTTTTGGTATCTTGGCCCTTTCATCTTGAAGTTTCATCTTGCTTTGGCATGTGCTTATTTATTTATTTTGATTGCCTAAGTGATCCCCCTAAGTTATTCATTGACAAATCTTAAGCTATGGGTGAATTTTGGGTTTTTACCTTGATTCAGGACTTTCCACTCTGGCCGGATTTTCTTGGATCCTGCTTAGACTCTGGCTGAGCACTGTCGTTCAGAGATTTTTGGTCTTCACAGAATTCTGCTTGGTCCGGATTTTTTCGGATTTTGTCCTATCGTCAGGATCCTGGGTTTTCCTGGCTATCTTGTTGTCGGCATTAATGACCTTTGTACGAGTTTTAAACGGCGTATTTAATTGATTTTTGAGGTTTATTGTGCCATTATGCTTTTTTTTTGCCATCAATTGAGCTGTGGAGTGCATTCTGGTGAGTGTTTGATTAGATTTTGGTGAGTTTGAATTGATCGATTTGAGTGGCAATTTCTTGTGCATTCTTTCCATTGTTCTTTGTGGGCGCTATTTGATTCACATTTGCTACTTTGAGATCGATCCTCGCTTCATCAATGGTATGCTTTCAATTTCCTTGCTTTTAATTGATGATTGTGGATAACACGATGTTTTAGTGCTTATTGGGTTTGAGTTCCTGCATATTTAAAGAGTTTGATGCTAGGGTTGCCACACATTGATTTATTTGTCATCCCCCAAGTGAGTTTTGAGGTCCTTTGTTTATTTGCATATTGATGTATCTTGCTTGAGAGCTATGAAGTAGTCCCCTAGTGATCACTTATAGATTGAAATGATTGAGTTTTGAGCTCGTATGTGCGTCAATGGCAGATTTGTGGAGTTTGAAAACTAGGGCATCACCATTTTATCTTATTTCACCCTAAAATTGGCCTAGAATACTTAAGAAATCCATATAATGCCCTTATTAAACTTTCCCTAAGCCTAAACCTTTGAAATTCATAATTGATCTTGTGTTTTGGGCAGAATCGTGATTCAATGCCGATGTTTGGGTTTCGTAGTCACCTCGGGATAATCCGTCTCTGGCAGATTTTCTCGATCTCCTTCATCTTTTCAGAATCCGCCTATCATTTTCAGAGTTTTACATATTCTGTAGATTTCCATTGACCCTAGATTTTCCCAAAGTCCTGTGTCACCTAGATTTTCCAAAGTTTACAAAGTGCCTTTGCCTTCACAAAAATCTATCTTTGGCAGATTTTCCTGAAATCTAGAGGAATATGAAGAAATTTGAGATAGCATGGTGTGTTGATGAATGATTATTACGTTATGATAGTTTCATGCTATATTTAGATCTCCCATGCTTTTTATTGATTAATAATGATTGGGTTAAATTGCTAACTAGTGTTTTCATGATTATTCCATTGGAATCTGTCTAGCCCGGAATTCCTCCCTGGCTCAGATTCCGCGGATGGTCTTGAAACCCAAAATTTGTTATGATCATTTTATATGAGATTTAATAACACCTTGATTGTATGAGGTTCTTTCTAAAAGTGTTTTGATGGATTAACATGGCCTTCCTGTGATTTTTTATTATGATTTCCTTGTTGGGTGTAGGCTGAATCTCGTAGGGCAATGGAAGGATCCTCAGTATCTGAAGCAGAAAGAATTAAGATGGACATTAAGAGAAAGATCCCTAAGAGTAAAATCACATCAATTTGGTCTAAGGTAACTGATACCAATGTTGGTCTATGGGATTATGAGGAGTTCAAAAAAAGAGTGGCAGTGCAGGATCCTCCTCTGGTGACTAAGAGGATGTTGGAATCAAGATTGGCACATGTGGCTGGTTTTTCTTCCATGGTGCAGTGTTACGATTTGGTCCTCGAATGTGCAAGACACTATGAACAGGATGCACAGAGGATCATTGGTTGACAAGGGAGAGTGGTGGTGAATGTCAACCCTATTTCCATTGCTCAAACTTTCGATATGCCGAATAGGTCTCATGTGGTGGCATTTAACATGGAGGTAGCTAAAAGGTTCTATGAAGAACAGACAGTGAAATCACAATAGCTCATTAATTCCTAGCTGGAGAAGCTAAAGTCCCATTATTCCAAGTTGCCTAAACAACTATTCAGGGAAAAATTCAAGGAGTACTATGATGCCATCACATTGCTCAGTAGGGTGGTTGGATTGAGGAATGCAGGTGTGTTTGAGAATTGGATGTGCCACGCTATTGCGAGTATGGAACAAGAGTTGATTTATTATCGTTGGGCTGGTGTGATTAACAGAGTAATCCATGAGCAGTTGTCCAATGTGTTGCAGACCAAAACCTTCATGACGGCTTCATATTTGGTCTATGCACTTGCAATATTTCATCCCTACAAAGGATTGAGTACAAAGGGAATATTCACACATGATGTTATTTATGAGGTTTTCCCTCAATTGCATTTAGGAAATTCAAGCTATAGGAGGGTGAATGATGCATTCACCATGCATATTACCAAGTTGTTGTAGGGGCAGAGCATGTCAGGATTTCTAACGAGGCCAAGGAGTTAATCAAGAAATATGGTGCTTGGTTTATTCAATTCTCAACCTTCTCCTACATTTGAATTGATGGATGCCAGAGGGCTCCTTACAGACTTCCAAGGTACCCTACCAATCACATTATACTCCTAGAAGTAACTAGACATATCTGTGACTTTGATGCCATTGTCAAGAGGGACAAGCATAAGACTGGCTTTGGTGGAGATTTCCTATTGAGGATTGGCATTGGAGAGGCATGTCCATCCATTGTTTCAGCCCATTCTTTAGAGGAAGAGATGAGCACTCTTGGTTTTTCCTTTCACTCCAAGAGGTCCAGGTTTGATATCACAAGTGAGGCTCAAAAGAAGGCTAGTATAGAGTATAGCCACAAGGTTGATTTGGAGGACTATTGGGTCAATTGCAGTGATGAGTATGAGGTAAGAAAGAAGAAATTCTCCTAGCTCCCAGTTGAGGCAGTCAAACTATACAATGTAAAGGTAGTCCCAGATCAATTGGAGGATGATGGAAACCTGATTTAGGATCATGTTTATGAGGCGGTGAAGGATAGCCCGATTGGTGATGTAGATTGGTTAAAAGAGGAAAAAACATAATTAAAACAGTTGATGGATCCAGTCACCAAATTTACTAGAATGTGGCTGAGGCACAAGCTATGGGAGTTAGGAAATAAGGGTGTACAGTGCACCTATGAGTTGATGGGGGATTTAGATCCACACTCCACTTCTGAGGAATCAATTGAGTAGGAAGATCCTAAAGGTAAGGGAAAATTGGATTCCCCTTTCAAGATTAAAATAAAAGGTGTCCAAGAGGAGGAAGCCCAAGGAGCAGAAAAGAAAAGAAAGCCAATCGCTAAGAAGAGGACAAAGACTAAGAGGTTTGAACAAAAAGGAATTGAGGAACAGGGTCCTGAGGTTGATATTCCTGTGATCAAAAGGAGAAGGATCGTGAGACTATCTCAGAAGGCAAGCTCCAAAGTGGGAGAAAAAGAGGTTACACCACCGGTAGTGAATGTGGAAAGCTTGGAAGAAAAGGAAAGGGTGTATACAAGGAGGTCTAGGACTCCTCCCAAGGATAGTGTGCCTAAAGTAGTCCTTCCTCTAGTTACTTCTAATAAAGAGCAGCATGATGATGTTCCTTCTACCCATGAAGCTCAAGGCAAACCAGGTGAGTCAGAAAACATTGAAGATCACCCAAATACTAAAGGGGAGGAGTTCCATGAGGGGGACCTTTATGGTGTAGAGGCAGAAGTAGAAAAGGTAATACAATCTCCTTTGGTGGCTTACACATATTCACCTATTCGAACTGAAGAGGCCCCTCCCAGAGAAGAGGAAACAGTGAAGGTTTCATCATCTATGCACAAAGAAGAACACACTGAAGAAAAGGAAGGAAAGACAGATGAAACTCCTAAGAAACAAAATTTAAGTGAAGAAGTGCCTAAGGATCAACAGGAGGAGAAACATAGTGAAGCACAATTGGAATCCACTGACCCTGATTGGTTAGAAAAGGAGATAAGGAGGAAGCAAGCTCTTGTGGAAGACACTCCACCCAATTGGGATGAGCTACTAGCCAAGATTGGAAAGGATAAAGGTAAAAAGAAGGCTAGGGTAATTTCAAGGATTGAGAGAGATGAGGCCAGCAATAGGGTTGTCCACATTGCAACTCCTGTCCTGGATAAGAGTAGAGATGATATGGCTGGAAAAGATTATAATGTTTAGACTTTCAATTTAGGGCCTACATCTGTCAAGCAAGATATTGAAGATTATGAGGGTTCTAGTGCGGTTATCTTGGGAAGATTGAGGAAGGAAATAAAGACTAAGCAGGAGCTTAAAAATGAAAATGAGAATCTCAGGAAATGCTTGCAGGATCTGATGAAGCCCTTACAATCTATTCACCCTTTGGCCTCTGCCACAAAACCTTTACCCCAAGAAACTATCACCGAGCTAGAAAAGATGAAGGCTTCCACTCTTGCCACTGCAAATTGGCAATAGGGGGTGCGAACCAAAGGTAATGAGGCCATCAAGGATGTTTTGTCAATAGGGAAGGATGCTATTTGAGCAACTGATTGGTTGAAGGGAGTGTTGGCTCAAGACAAGGAGGATACATATCTCCTACTGCAGAAAATGAAAACTATCATGGAGTACACCAGGGATAGGCTAGTAAGTGATAAAATTCTCCCTTCCTCCAGAGTTGTTGAACCTTGGGAGTGGTTTGAAGCATTGAAAATCAGGTAGAAGGTTCTGAAAAATATTTACAAATAGAGGAGGCAGATTGATGATACCCTAGTTGGTGTATATAATGGATCCATTGCTTTCTTTGAGATTATGACAGGAAGGAGGAAGATTGCCCCTAAGTATTTGAGTTTGGAGCAGTTGAGAAAATGGTGGCATGATGTTTATGCTCCAGTCAATGATGATTCCATTTTTGAGCACCAGTTAGATGATGTGGCCACCTACATTGCTGTTATTGAAAAATACCTAACTTATAAGGTGGATTGGGATAAGTTGGTAAAACAGTCAAGGGAAGAGATTGCATCAATTGAAAGCCGACTTAGGGTTTTTCCTTTACCACCTGTGGCTAACTTGGATAGGGTGCTTTTGAAAGTTCATGAGATGCTGGATCGAAGTAAGGACAAGGGGAAAGGTAGTTAGTGATGGGTTGCATCGAGATTTGTGCTTCCCTATTATTTTTCCATGCATTGGTCTGAGTTGCATTGGAGATCCCAATCCAACCTAGATGAAGTTCATGCATTTAATGCATCATTTATCTTATTTGAATTTCTCTTGGCTGACTTGTTGTGCCTAATTATTATTGTAAAAACTTATCTAGGCCGACATGTTTTGGGGGGTTTTATAAATATGGCATTTTTCCTCATTTGTAAGGGCTAGACATAAGAAAATAGAAATAGACAAATAGAGAGATAGCCGATAGAAGTGAATTAAGTAGAGTAAGAGTTAGCAAGTAATTTTTCTCAAGCAAATATTGTAACAGAAGGCTAGAATTGTTGCTACAGTGGATAATTCAATGCAAGTAATGACATTGTGATTTAGTGCCATACTTGTGTTCTCTTTATCTTGCATGGTTCTTGTTATTCTATCTTTAGAATTTCTTTGAGAGGATCTGATATTTAGATGTTTAGAATTAGTTTGGATTTAATGATGTTCATGGTTTAATATTTGAAGTGTTGAAACAATCCCTGGTCCATACTTTTCACAACCAACTAATTGTTAGTTGGTTTGCAAAGTTAGCCTGGACTCTATATTCAATGTGCTTAGTTCAATTGTGAGGGTTTATTCATTTTAATCTTAATAGGATTGTTTGAATGAATTTTCATGATCTAAAAATCTTAACACCTTAGAAGATTGCACTATTTCTATAAGATTGCAAATCCATCTAGGTCGAGTAGAAGTTAGTTTTTGGGGGATTGGTCCATTTTGGGTGTTAATCATTTGCATTGTTAATCTTAGGAGTATATAGATATAGAAATCTTTCTGAAACCCTTATCTTTTTTCATTTCTTTTATCATTGAGTTAAATCTAGGATTGAAGTATCATTTTATTGCTAGATCTGATAAATTGAGATTCAGTAGTTTGCTTGTAGTAAGGTCCCATTGTGATTACCAACATTATCACATTTATCACTGAGTTGTCTATGCATTGTCAAGACTTGACATTAGAGACCTTGGGGTTATCTCTTGAGGCTTGCTGATAGAGATTTACCTTTCAAGAGAGATAGGATTTCATATTCTATCTGAGTTGTTGTTGTGCAGAAAACATCATCAACACCCCTAAGTGCTCAAAATTCTACCAAGTTCAAATGATCTTGTGGGTTGTTGTGTGTGGCTTGCCGTTGTCCCAACGTCATTTCCTAGCAGAAAGATCACCCCATCCACCTACAATGTGGACTTTGATCCCTCCCTTGTCATTCTATCTTTGAGAGTTTTCCAAACACAAAAAATGCTATCAAAATTATCTTGCAGGTTGACCTCTGTGGGTGGTTGCATGCGGGTAGCCCTTACTCTATCATCATTCCCTAGCGTCTGAGCACCCACACCTTCCCACATGGAAATTTCTATAGGAGTGGTTTCCCTTTGCTTTGTTGAAGTCTGCCAAAGTAAAATTTAAGTTTACAAGCTTGGTGTAAGCCTGCCTATGTGGACTACCACCTGTGGACGGTCATCCCTCCAAGGCCATTCCTTAACAACAAATAGTCGATGGTGACCTGATAACTTCTCTTCACATTTCCCAAAATGATCAAACTTTAAGACACAACCCTAGCTATCTGAGGTGTCTACGGTCCCACAATGCAGACTTCCGCCTATGGGTTTTCATTCCCCAAATGTCGTTACTTAACGATTGAGCTCCAAACATCCTTCAACCTCCCTGCACCCGCATAATCCAAATCTGAAAATGCATCATAGCCTAATCTAACAATCGTGGCTACCACATTGGTTGATTTCGCATGTGCCTAATCACCTCATTAGAAGCTTTATCGCCAAGTCAACCATGTGAAATTTCTACTATAGGTGGCTGCCTATGGGTCTCCATGCCCCCAGAGCCATTTTCTCACTACCTTCATCTTGATGGCTTCCAACTTGGAGAAACCCGCACTACTGAGCCCACATTCACCTAAATGATCCAAATGAACTCCAAATATTGAATGATGATGAATTTCATGATCTTCTAATGATGTATAAATGGATCTAATGCTCGCTTTGTAGGATTTGATTGAAAATTTCCCTAATTTATATGTGAATGCACTTACTACATCTTTTTCATGTAGATTTATGGAACCTACAATGAATCCATTAGGGAGGTCCATTGAGAAAGTTGACAAAGGGAAGAAGCTCACTTGTGTGCCAAGAGGAAAAGAGGAAAAGACCAAATGAAATATCGATTTCATGGAGTGGAGTTTATCTCCAAGCTTTCCACCACCTATGACATAGTGTCATATACAAACCTTGGGAACGTGGATATTGATGAATTCAAGCAAAGGGTGATGGTTAAACCTACTATAGAAAATGCATGAAAGATCAGGGCAAGTGGTGTCACCAAGGCAGTTGGATTTCCTCTTGCATTAGTAGCCCCATAGATAGTAATGAACTATTAGGAATGTTACCATTCGAACAGGAAAATCATCGATAAGGATGGGAGGGTATTGGAAGACTTGTCCGCTAGGTCTATCGGCCAAACATTCCACATCCCCACATTTGAAAAAGTGGAAGAAACAAAGAAGGGATTTACTAAAAACATGTGGAAGTAGGACCCTCGTAGATGTAAAAGGGTAATTAATCAACATTGGTTAAAAGAAAAGAGAGGTAGAGCTAGAAAAGTACCCCAGGAGTTGTTCAGGAGTGACTTCTTCAAAGAATATCATGATCTAGTCACTCTACTAAGCCGAGTAATGGGCCTCCCAATTGCTGCATTCTTTGAGGAATGAATGTTTTATTTCATTGAAGAGATCATTCCAGGAGAGACCAAGTTCTATTGGGCCAAGATGTTCAGTGAAAACCTTCACAATAAACTCATGGTCATGAAGAAGACCTCCAACTTTATAATGACATCATATTTGGTATACCTCCTAGCATGAAATTCCCATACAAAGGAATATTCAGTGCAGGCACACTAGGAACAAAGCGAGGATAACTCAAGGTATATGACTATTACCCTCAGCTAAAATACAAAAACTTCAAAAGAGATTATAGGAGGGTGAATGATGCCTTCATCTTGCACATAATCAAACTCCTAGGAGGAGATTTTGAGAGAAGGGTATCACACATCGTGAGGGCCTTCATCAAGCGATTTAGGTATTTGTTCATATAGTTCCCAAAGTTCACATATATTAGGGCAAAAGGATTCTTGGGGAAACCATACCAGACACCATGCTATCCGAATGACCGCATCATCTTGCTGGAGGTTTCTCAGTAGCTCCAAACTACCCACACCTTGTTGAGCGATAAATACCAAGCTAGGATTTTGTATCCCCTGACCTTTGGAAAAGGAATGTACTCCTACCCTACTTCCCAATTTGTGGAATACTCAAAGAAATAATAGGTGGAGTACAACTTGGACCTCCACATCGATCGAGGAAGAATGGACCCTTACAAAAAACTAAAGAAGTTGGTTGGAAGGAAGTATGCTCACTGACCTCATGTTGAGGACTTCTAGGCCAATTGCAAAGATGATAAAGAAGTGCGAATGAGGCACTACATGAGAATTACAACCCAGTTTGTGAAGTCAGTAAATCTATTCCCTATGCTTGACCAGATAGTGGAGGAAGAAGACAATATTGTTAATGAGAGATACCATTCCCTAGCCAATGTGCCCTAACCAATTATAGATTGGAACGAAGAGGTCACTGACCTCGACATACTCACCTGGCCAATTGAAGAAAGAACAAGGCAATGGGTGGATGCCCAAATTTCTCAACTCAAAGCTAGGGTGCAAATCTAATGTATGGAAAGCTCGAGGACAAGATTGAAAGTGAAACTAATAGTGATGCAGTAGTTGAATCATCAGAAGAAGCTCGTAAGTCCTCACTAGCTACAAGGTCAAAGAAAAAAAAGGATGCACCTACGTGAAAGCTGAAACAAAATGCATACTCTAGAAATCCCACTAAGGGGAAATTGTCTAAAAGAGCAAAGAGAATAGGGACATTCATGCTCAAGATTCCTACCATAGTGGAGGATCTTCAATGTGAGGAAGAAGAAAAAATTGAGTAGCCAACCTTGCCACCTACCACCTTTTCTCTTGCTACCGTTGCCACCATTATCACTCTCCACCTCCTTCTTCTCGGGCTTTTCCCATCTCATCTCTGCTCATCATTGACATCTTTGTCCACCTCATCTCCACCTCACTAACTACTCTAATAATGATACTAGACTCCTCTTCCACTACATCCCCACTATCCTCTTCTTCGCTCCTGCCTCCATTTCCAACATTCTCTAGTCTGTCACCTTCTATGCCTTCAATTTCTATGCCACCGCTTGTGTTTCCACATGATTTTGTAGCATATATGTAGAGCGTACCCAATGAACTCTCAATGGTAATCCTTGACCCCAAGGTCCAAGCTTTAATGGCTCAGATAACTGCTGCCCTACCTCTTCCTCCACCACCTACAGAGCATCCGAAGATGGACGCTATAATGCAAATCTCATAAGAGATGGAGAAGTGCCATGTGGAGAAACACAGAGAGGCCACAAAAGATGTAGCCAAGGAGCCTAAAGATTTTGATCGAGATGATTATTTTGAGCATCCAAAAGGAGGGATAAATATAAACTTGGAAATGGTGGCTTTTGATGAGGAGAAGCCACACACTTCAGAAGAGGATGTTGAGGCTCTTAATGAACAATATGTGATAGAAACATCAGAACAAGAGCCAAATGAAGAGCTACCACAACAACATGAAGAAGCAAGTAAAAGGGTTGATCCTAAGGGGCACCATTCTGAAGAGAAGATAAACACAGACATAGATGTGGAGATACTTGAAGAGAATCCCCTAATTGGCCATGACAAGGGCCTAGTATAGGAAGAAGAAGTACCTCCTAAAAAGGAGGAAGAGAAAGAGAAAGATAAAGAAGAAGAGGCACACACGAAAAGAGCCTTGAGCCTAGGCACCATGTCGAGGTCAAACATGAAGAAGAGAAGGCACCCAAAGAAGAATGACTCACTAAAGAAAATATAACCTCTACTGAACCAGACAAAGGGAAAGCTATACAAATAGAAGGCTCAGATGAAGAGGAAAATAATGGTCAAGAAGTTCTAGGTAATGAGGAGCAACCTCAAAAAGAAAAAGAAAATGAAGGTGATCATGAATCACCCAAGGGAAAAATTGAGGTTCTTGACTAGTTTGAGAGGCAATTGAAAAAGAAGGCTCTTGTGGTCGTGGACCCAAAAGCATGGCTTGATGTAATAATAGCCAGGGTGTAGACAAAAATAAGAAAGGATAAGAAGCCCAAGGTCTTCTCTCACATCATGGTGGACACCTTTGGATCCAAAACAATATAAATTGCCACCCCTATGATAGAAAAACATACAGGCACCGACTACAATATATCAACAAGAAATCTAGGCCCGATGATCTATGAGCAAAAAATAGATGAATTCCAAGGGTCGGTAGTCACCATCATACAAAAAATGAATAAATATCAGTCCACTAAGGAAGAACTGAAAGTAGCAGATTTCACCTCTTATATTCAGCAGTGGACATCTACAAAAGAGGAAACTCCAACAAAAACATCAACGTTGCCCCCCTTGCGTTCAAAAGAGGATATCAGTAAGATGGAAAAATGGAAGAATTGGACCAAATCCATGACTTCTTGGTTCAAAAAGGTGGTATCCAGGGGTGACAAAGGGGTCGACCATGTAGTCACAATGTACAATAGGTATCAGAGCTTGGGAAAAGGCATAGAAAGTATGATGAATACCTACAAAGAGTTCCCATAGACATATAAGATCACTTACCCGAAATTGTAGTGCATCCTCAAGCTTTGATGAAATATATGGGGAAAAGAGTTGGAGGTGCCAAAGGAGGATCACTGGCTGGTAGAAACTTGATTGATGAACTTGGAATATAGGAAAGAAGTTCTAGAGAAGGTCTTGCATAACCTCAAAGTTGATCACAAGTGGGTTGTTGAGCACTAGGATGATAGTGCTGAATATCTAAAGTTGATGACAAATTTTGAGATGCCTGCCTTGGAGCTAGATCCAGAGAAAATCAAGCCTTTGTTCCACAAGAAAATAGAGCAAGGAGTTGGTGACACGTTGTTAGTAGAATTTATGGATTTTTTTGCAAGGTCTTTCATTTAGATGAAGCAAATGATCAAGATTGCCTCAAACTATGCAGACAATCGGTAGGAAATCATCGAAAGAATCAAGAGGATGTCCTTCTAGATCCTCAAATCTGAGCTCTTAGAAGAAAAGAAGCTTATAGCCATGTTTCAAAAATTCATTGAGTATGCAAATGCTCAGAAAGGAGTTGGAAAGCCCGTCATAGGTGATGAATTCTTGTCAAAATAACTACAAAGGATGGCAGCCACTACAAGACAAAACTAGTACAGTGTCAGGGAAGCTAAATGAGAAAATAGGAAAAATACAAGATTCTATTTTTATATTGTTATATATTTGGGGGTAGGTGAAACCCTAATGTAAAATGAATCTGAGCCACATAATGAAAGTAAATCTTACCCATTCATTTTTCTTTTGGAAAACTATAAATAGGGGTATCCTCTCATTTTCAAAGAGAGAGATGAGTTGTGTAAAGGCATGCTATATAATTTAATGAGAATATCATTGTTTTATGGATTCTTATGTTTTCTTCTCATGTGTGCATGATTCATTCTCCCAATCTTAGATTTTAGCTTTACTATTCTAGTTTAAAGTTGTTCTAGTTGTCAATATATGCTACACTTTAATGGTGAAGAATGCTATGGTGTTGATATCTTCCTTGCTCATAATTTTTGCTATCTATTGATGATGAACAACAGTGTAAAGTTAGTCTAAGCATTGTTCATATTTTTGCACTTAAGTTCATCTATTGTTCATGCTAGATGGTGAATGGATAGTTGAAAATCTATTGACCTTAAAAGATTGCACTTGTTTCATGAGACTGTAGGTTTCCCTTGGTTAAGTGGATATTAGTTTTAGGAAGATTGTTCATTGTAGCATAATCCTTTGTTACTGTTCTACATTAGTTGTAGGTTTAGGAAACCCCTCATCCCTTTTCCCTTTTGACCTTTCTTTTAAAATCAAAGTTACAACAAAGTTCTAGAATGATTGTAAAGCCAAATATGATGGCAAAGATGGATTTTTAGCTTTTTTTTTGAACTTGTAGTAGCTATCCTTCATTTACAAAATTTACAAAAAAAATTTTGTAGACCCAATTCCCTCTAGGATTAGTGACCATAAATTCCCTTTGCGATTACCAAAAAATCACATCAATCAACTATGTTGTTTTTGCAAGTCATGACTTGACACCCGAGAGACCTTGGGGTGATTTCTAAAACTTTGTTGTAGAAATTACCTTTCAAGAGAGATAGCATACTTGTATGATGTCTGTGTTGAGAAGGTGTAAAAACATCCATCAACACTATCCTCTTTTGAAATATTCAGAAGATGGTTCTTTTGAAGATTATCCAAGATTTTTATTCTCTACTACGAACCCCTTTAAATAGCCAAGAGGAAGAGCCATTGTTACAACAAGTAGAGATGAACAAATGTCAGTTGTCTGTATCTAATAGACCGCAATCCAATATTGGACTAAATTGGATTACAACAATATTTTCTCATAAAGTCTTAGTTGTTTCATTAATAGCTCCAAATCTTGTAGAAGCCTTGCAAAGATATGTTGTTAGAAGACAATTGGATCTCAACACAGCCTGGAAAAATCTAATTGATCAACTATGAAGAATGATGGTGCCACCCCAAAATTTTGCTTCCAAAAGTAAGAAGTCTTCCATGCCATCTGACAGACTCCCCCCAAAATAAGATACATCAGTGGAAGATATACACTGCTTGATGAGATGGTTGACATGGAAAGTGGTAGGCGATTTTATAGTTTATGAGAGTGGTTTTAAGGAAATCCTCATTGAGCTGACATGTGTCTCGGTTTGGGGGATTGAAAGGAAGATGATATAAAGAAAATTCGTGTAGCCACCATGTGGCACATTGCACAATTTTTAGCATGAAGAAGTTTTAGCCTTTGGGGAATGAAGTCATCTTAACACGAAAAATAAATAAAGGCCGAAAGAAAATCTATGAGGGACGAAAAACATTGAAGGCAAAAATTATCTCCACAACCTGTACTAGTGCTAAAATATATGAAGAATGATTTGGTCATGAAAATTACTAGTGGTACATATAATGGAAGAGCATTGAAAACCAAACCCAACACAAACCCTGTTGTAAAATATGCTATAGTCATGATTGGTCAGAAAATCTACTTTAGCAACAAAGGAAATTCAGTGTCTACAACTGCAATTTCTGTTACATATGACATCATGGTTAATAGAAGGGATTATGATTTATGTGAGTTTCTCTGACAAAAACTTATGGATAACTTGAACCAAATTAAGACAAAGAAGTATGCATTCAAGTTTGGTACATTGGTAGTTTGTCTGCTATTCTATTTTATGAGAGAGCTTCCTGGAAGGAAAAACATTATATGGTGGCACATCAAATATTTGAACATTTATACAACCTTAGAGATTTTAAAGCACAAAATGATGCCTTAACTGCATTCTTCATTGTTTTTCAGAACTTGAAAATATGCAAAGGAGATAAATTTTCTTGTGTCTACTGATGAGTGCATCATAGAGGTGGTAGAACCTATAACTTTATGGATAGAGCCTCTAGGATATAGATTGATGAGAAAATAGCTAAGGGCCTCATTGAAATGTTTTTTAAGTAGTCCTAAGGATCCAACTCTTCCCTGACATGGTACACATGAAGAGAAGTCTATTGAAGTTCATTTAGAAACTTCCACACCTTAAAGGGATAAAAGAGAAAATAAAAATGTTGAGGCATTCTTTCAAATGCATTCAATTTCTAAGGATGATGTTGAAAGGATAAGGGAAGATGCTGAAGAGAAGAGAACCAAATCAATTGAAGTTTCCTCTAATCTTGGAAGATCAGAAAGAGCATCTTTCTCCACTACCTCTACATTACCTAAAATACCCAGTACAGTAGCAATAGTAAAAGGAAAGAAGGTAGAGAACAATACCCCTGCAACAATTAATGTAGTTGCTTCCTCTGGAGCCAACACTAGAGGTTCTAAGAAGATAAATGTACCCCATTTTGCACCATCTGCCACTCTTGGAAGAAGAATAAATAAAAAGGCTAATAAAAAAGGAACATAAGTGATGTTATACAAGAATAAATTGATCTTGGCTTGCAAGAAGAGAAACAATTGAAAAGGAATAGAAGCAATGCCTCCACCAGCAATGAAGAAGCAAAAACTAGAAATAATGTTGAAATCTTATCTGATGAAGAAGAGAAAGAAGATGAAATGGAAGCTTTCAAAATTCATGTGCATGAGAAGAAGAGAGAAGGTACATCATAACCTATGAAGGAAATGCCTAGATCTCCTTCGGTAAGTGATCGTCTACCTATAAAGATGGAAGCTTTAGTAAATAATATGATAGAAACTAAAGACTTGCTAGCTACTGCTAAGTTATTTGATGAAGTTAATAAAGAGGATAAGGAAAAATTGTAAATTATTTCATTCAATACATGGTTATATTTAATGAGAATATGGAAACTATAAGGAAGAAGGTGACTAGAAATGTATGAGAAGATTTAGTACAAAGAAGGCATGAAGTTGTAACTATTGATGACAAAATGAAACTTGATGCCTTGGACACATATGAATCATCCTTATTTGAAGAAGATGCTACTACCCTACTAAATGAATGTTCTAAGTTATTTAGATTCAAATAGAGAGTCACTCTTCTAATGACTAAAGAGAAAGATAGTAATGAAAGGTTGAGGTAGGATACTCTTGATACAGTTAAGGAAATGGAAAAGAATTATGGGATGAGAATTGGTTCTCCATCTACAACTCAAGCACATGAGCTCATTAATATCACAGAAGTTAAGGACCGTCTTGTTTTGGATATGGTTGGTGATACACATGTTGCTTCGAAGATGTCTGCTCCTCTGAATGATACAGAGGAAATAACTAGTAAACACATTGAAGATCAACATAAGAATGATATCGAGAACAATCCAAAAGAACACCATGAGGATACCAGAAATAGTGGAGAAGAAGAAAATAATGAAGATGAAGGAAACAAAGATGAAAAGGGTAACGATACAAAAGATGATTAAGACAAGAAGGAAGAATAAAAGAAAGAAAAACCATTAGAAAAATCCTTCAGAGAAGAAGAAGAGGAGGAAAAGAAAGAAGAAAACAAGGAAGAAACAAAGATTGGAAGAAGTGAAGAACTCCACAAGACCACTGAGCCATCAAATCCATTTGAAATTTTTTCTATAAGTACTCTTAAGGGTCTATTGACAAGGAAAACAAGGATTTAGCCTGTGCTACCATCTCAGTCGATTCAACTTCTATCACACCCAAGTTATGTGGATTTAAGTAAGATGTCAACCGTAGAAAGGATGAAGATTTTTGGTACTTTTCTTAACTCTAGAACACATGAAATTGAACAATCTATATAGGAGTGAATTTGCACCCCTTAATTGAAAATTCCCCTTTTACACCCCCTACTTTAGAAAAATCAAATTTGACTAAATAATTCCACATCACCTACCTGCCTTGCATCCACTTGGTGCTTGTCCTTTGTATTAGTGGGGGAATTTCTATTGGGGATGCACGTGTGGTGCACAAATTTCTGCATGACGCACTGCCATCCCTAACAGATTCTTGCCTCTAAAATATGTAAGGATGTTAGGTTCGCCATTGGGGATGAAGTATAATGCCTCTACATTGATAAGATGACCCAAGAATGACTCTTTCCCTCCCATTTTCATCTTCAAATGCATCTATCTTATATTCATTACATCTTCTACAATCTCTTGAACAATTATACACACTAGCTTGATCTCTTGGGAATTACTCAACAATTTTTTTCTCTATCAACTTCACCAAGAACGTGTTGTGCTACCATAAAATTTGCAATCTTGGTGTCTTGTGAGACCTCCTTCATCACTACTGTGGTCATGTTGAATTTTCTAAGTTTGTAGTCTTGTGTTCTCCCTTCATTGGCCTTGAGTGCCTTTGGGTGGAGGTGGTATTGCTTCGCTATCCTTATTTTGTTGTGGTTTGATAGAGTAGCATTATGTTTTTCATAGTGTTTGATATTATTATTTCCAACACTTCCTTTATCTTGTTTCTATTTCTCACCATCTATCTAGCTACCCATGGAGGTGGAAACACCACAGTGGGGGTTTGACTGAGGAAAACCCCTATACAACCCCAACATTTTTCCTCTCTTGGTTGTGTGTAGGTACATGCTCATGCAGAGCTTTTTGGAAAGTTGGGCCCTTAGTGAGTTGATCTTCATCACCTTCATTTTCGTCATCTTGTTTATTATCTTTAAATTCATTCTTGGATTTTTCCATTTATCATTTTGTTTAGTACGTTATAATTCACTGGCTAGACTTTCAGTAAGTTTTTGTACTCTATATTGTACTTTTATACTTTCTGGTTGTATGGATGCTATCACCCCAGAGAGATGCTAGAGCTTTGTGTTGTCATCCGTAAACTGCATTGCTTTCCTTGGGAAAAGAGTTGTCTGAGGTACAGTTCAAATTCTAGAAATTGGTTCATTTAGCCCCATCCAAACATTCAGACTAGTAGAGTGACAAAAGCACTTGAGAGTGCTTTTCATTCTCTATCTTCATCTAAGAACTCCTATCCAAATTGAGGTAGATTAGGGAAGCACTCCGCACTCAAATATTTGTGACCTAGAGCCTTGGTGTGGTCAGTCCCCCTCTTCTAAATTTTGGTGAACCTAACATGAACAATGTTTATCCATTTCTCTGTTTTGAAAATTTTTCCCACACACTCAGTGACCGAATCAAACTTAAGGTTTTGAGAGAGTTTATGAGAATCACAACCGAATCTATGACCTTCAAGTATGTTAGGAGAATTCTGTGGCATTTACCAGTGGAAATGACAAAGGTCACTTCTAGCTTTACTATTGGTTTTTCTACCCATTTTATAGATGAGATGGGTTTCATTCATGAGACCACTTGTACCCCCTACAACTTTGTCTGTGGATGAGGATGATGTCATTCATATTCCTACAAAAAATCATTTGGCACTAGATAGGAGGTTGTTAGACCTTGTGAATTATTTGGAGAAAGAATTGAATATGGCAAGACCTACTAGGATTGCTAATGAGGTGAGATACATTTTAGGTAATGATTGAGTGGGTATAGAGTTCTAATGTGGCCTCATCAATCTAATCAAAACATATATCCTGTCGGATAGCACTAGATTAGGTACTACCTGAGGGGAAGTGCTCGATTCCTATACAAGAAAAATAGGCGTCTTAATGCCTACTACGTCTATATGCATGGTTGAAATAGGCCTCTCGATCAACATTTCCTCTACTTCTAAGAAGCCCCCAACTGTCAAGGTGAGTAGAATACCCCTTGGTTTTAGGTTCACCTCTCCTACTACCCCTAGTGGTGGGGGCTCTAGTGGAATGAGTGGTGGCACCTTTGGTAATGGTGGTGGTGTTGGTAGTGGTGGCTCTAGTGGGGGCCATGGTGGTGGCTTTAATAGTGGAGGTGTCTTTGGAAGAGGTCCTACTAATGGTGGTGGCTCCAGTGGTGGTCATGAAAATGGCTCCGAAGGTGGTTCTGGTGGTGGAGGTTCCACTAGAATTTTTTCATCTTTAAGCCCTATTTTGAATGCTCTTCTTCAAAACATGGGGCTGAATGTAAAGTCATTTGGAAAACCTATCTCAAGCCTCCTCCCAGCCCATCTTTCAACCCTTTTCCTGACATAGTCCATTATCGGTAACAATTTTGAGTACTCCTTTACCATAGGGAATGGAGATTCCTAAGTTTGAGAAGTACAGTGGTAAAGGAGACCCACATATGCATATGTTAGCTTTTAATGCCATGTGTATAGATTTCTTTCATCACAATTCTTTGATGGAAAAACTCTTCCCCTAATCTCTCAAAGATATAGCACTCAAGTGGTACTATTCCTTGCTTGATAATTCTATATTCTCATTTGATCAGCTTGTAAATCAGTTTCTCCATCAATTCCAGTCTAACATTGATTTGAAGATGACCTTCTTAGATCTTTCTGATGTAAGCAAGGAGAACACGAGAAGATAACTAACTTCATAGTGCAATACCAAGCGCTCTTTTAACAAATATTGTACCCTCTTCCTGACTCGAATGTGTAGAAGGTATTCATAGGAAACCTGTAGTGAGACTAGTAGGAGAAATTCACCCTAATGAAATACCCTTCTTTCACACATCTTTGTGCTACGTTGTGAGTATCAACAAATGGTGGTTCAGTTTGGGGGTCTTCCTCGTGCTCCCATTCTGAAGGAAAATCTATTGTGTCTATTTCAAGAAAAGGAAAATTTCTTGCAAATGTAGTTTTTGTGACTAACGATCATGGCCTGAGATTTAAAAAAAAAATTATGAAGTTAGTTGAATCTTATTCTTATATTTTACAAAATTTATTGAAGGATAAGTTCATAACTTTGGAAAATCCTTGACTTTTGAAGGATCCTTATCTTGATTGGTATTATGGGAATGCTTATTTTTACTACCATCATGTTAACATGCATGATACTGAGCATTGCATGCATCTACATCATGAGATATAGGATCACATCGACAAATGTACCATTCATCTTGATGGGAAGAAGCAAAATACAAATAAGTCAATAGTGAAAGCCAATAGCGAGTTGCAGATTTACACAAACCCATTTTTGTCTCACTTTGTGAACTTGATTATTGACCCTTTTGATGCTTCTCCTAAACTATTTCCATATGCTAATATGGTTTCATTCACTCCTACTCCTCCCCCATAGCCTAAATTGGTTCGCCAGATGTGATTTTTACCTCATAGGACTTGCCTTTGAATAACAAGTCCTCTCCCCTATACATCCCTACTTGCTTAATGGAAACATTGTAATAGGGGTCCCAATTGACTCTGTGAGAAAAGTGAATGCTATTATAGAGGAGATGATAAGGTTAAATTCATTATAGATGGAGGAATATGAGAAGATTAAATATATTATACATACACACGACAATATCTCTCTTACGCCATATAGTTTTATAACTCTTTCCATCCTAGTTGGACCTAGGGATGTGGATACAACTTTCGATGTTATTTTGAAATATGATATGTTCAGGATGAAGTTGGGCATCCCATGGCTCACTTCCATGAATGGAATCACTTTCGTTATTCAAAAATTCTTAAATTTATCTCATGAGGGTGTCGTGCATGTTGTGCATGACACTAGATATCAGTCATTGGTATCTCATGAGGGTTATTCTTTGGATCACTTTTGACATGCCCTAGTTGGTCCCATCCCTCCTAGAATAGACCTGCTTTACCAAAATTACGTAAAGTATAAGATTGGGGGAAAAGGATAGCTAAAAGTGATTCACCCTATAGTGTAGCAACAAGCCGCCTCTTCCTCTTGGAAGGGAAAGGAGAAACCTACCCATACTTATGGAATTGCCTTTGCCTCCCTCTTTGAAGAGGAACTTTGGGTTACTACTCTTGATTTTCGCATAGGGAGTCTGATGGTACTTGCTTGGTGAAAAGCCAAGATTTGGATATCCAACCTTCCTACTTTACCTCTAAGACCTTGGCCCTACCTTAATGGTAAGAGGAAGGTCCCTGTGGGGAGTCCTCTATATCTCGGCCTCTGTGGCCTCCTACCACCCATACCCCAAAGGAAGTGAATGGGAAGAGGCCTGCTATTGAGGTGTTAGAGCTGACTCCCCCCACTGTTGTTCTAGCCTTGTCTCAACCTCTACCTCCTATTCTTTTCTAAGAGTCTCTCCCTCCACTGGAAATGACCATGATGGAAACTTTGATGGTCAAGCAAGAGTATTTCATTCCATCTAAGCTTTTGGCCTCTAGCTATCGGAGTCACAGGAATTGCATTACGTGTGAGTGCAAGCATTGGAAAAAGGCTCTGGCCACTGAGTAGACCGCTCTCCAGAGGAGGGAGGAGGAGTTGGTAGTTTTTGCTTTGGCACCTTCTACTGTATCCTCCTCTACTGTCCCCTTTGCTTCAATTCTATTAGCTTCAATGTTGCTTACAACTCTTGTTTTGAGTGTAAATGTCCCTAACCCAAAAAGGTGCAATTGTTTATTAATACTTTAGTCAAGCTACCCCTTCTGATGTAGCTCCCACACATCACACCATTTTCAAAGCCCTAGACATGTTGAATACCTTAGTGGTGTCCACAACTATCTTTTCCTCTTCCTTCATGCCTTCTACCTCATCTGTGGGGATCTCACACCCTTTGATGAAGTAGATGATGGAGGATGACCCTACTAGCAATGAGGGTTGAAGGAAGGGTTTTCCTTCTTTAGAGGGTGGTTCTACATTAGCATGTGCCATCCTTGTGACAAAAGAGATTTGACATCCCCAGAGTTTTTCACTACTCCAAAGTCTCTCAGTGAGCAGTGAATCTTAGGAACTGTGTCCCTCGCCCATTGAGTTAACAAATGACACTCATGTGAAGTGCATGTTTAATTCTTTGGATGAGGTCCCAACCCCATCATTGATCTTCATGAAGTCACTGACTTTTATCCCACAGAAACTAGGCAGGGAAGACCTCAATGGGTGTCCTTCCATGGTTGTTGTTGTAGGAGGGTTAGAGGGTTCCCCCTTGATATTTTTCCCTTGCAAGCTCATCTTCCTTCCCCATACAATGATCTAGATTGGGAGGCTGATGACCTATTTTTTGATGAGGACTAGGGGGCGACTCTTCGTTATCTGTAGAGTAGATTGTCTATGTGTTTTTGTTCCCCTGTTCTTATGTTATATGTTACTGGATGACCCTTGTCACCCTTGTAGGTGCTTGGATACATAATTTTTTGTGTCGTAAAAATTCCTCTATTTGTTAATTCATTCTTCCTTTGTTATGTGTATTGATTTTTGACAATTGGTGATGATGCAAAGTGTTGGTGGAATTTAGGCTTCCCTTCCATGTTGACCCAATTTTTATTTTTTACATTGTCTTCTCGTACATTCTTCATATGGTTTGATATAGTAGGGAGTTGATGAGAGTTCATTAATATACTATTATACATACTTATCTATATTTATGAGCAGCTCTGACCCCAAAATATCAGACTACCCCTATGTCCTTTGTTCACTATGTTAGTGTTTCTTTTCTTGCATGTTTGCTCTCGTATTTTTCATGCTTTCTTTATGATGTTGAGGTGCTCATGTGTTGTCCCTTGCATGTGTGACAACATTACCATGGTTATATCTTGCTATGTTCTATGGGAAACAACATCACTTATTCATTCTTGATTTTCTCTCCTTAGGATGCCACATGCCTCTATGTCTAGCACACACCATCCTAAGGGGGGTATCATGCTACTTTGATTTTTAGAAAATGCATTCGGTGGCCAAAAAATGTATCTAGTTCTTGTTCTTATGTACTAAGTTAGGTAGATGCAACAATTTGTTACCCATGTATTTCAGTCAGATGGCGATTTTACCATATGGATATTCTTCGATTCCTATTTCTAGAGCTATCCTTCCATTTTCATTTGATTTGACACTATTGGTACCTGTATTTTCAACTTGTATCTTGCATGTTGAGTAGTGTCGTTAGGGTTGTTAGACGGGGAAATCTGAAAAAAAAAGTAATTAAGATCAAGTAGTAACCACCCTACTTAAGATCAAAGCCCAAATCCCAAATCTAAAGCAAGTAAGGACAATCAACAAGAGAAATCAAATAAAAATCAATAAGATAGCAAACTTACCATGTTCAACTTGAATAAACTTCCTTGCCTCTCTTCAAATTTTGAAGTACCTGCAAGTGGTGATGATAAGCAAGATTGTTGGAGAAATGTAGTTGTAAAGCCAAAATGGAGGAAAAGACCTTTTATAGAGAAGATAGAGGAAAATACCTTCTTTTATGGACGGATGAGATCAATCTTCTAGAAAGATGCTAGATCAATGGTGGAGAATTCATGCACCACAAAGGAGT
The DNA here is from genome assembly GCA_007258455.2 of Sequoia sempervirens. Taxonomy (NCBI): domain Eukaryota; kingdom Viridiplantae; phylum Streptophyta; class Pinopsida; order Cupressales; family Cupressaceae; genus Sequoia; species Sequoia sempervirens. Next base: position 11,138,063 of record VDFB02000013.1, on the reverse strand, counting down.
GGGCTAGGGATGACTATTAATAGATGATCAAGATTCTTTGGAGACCACAGGCAATCAATGGACCAGATTCAAAAGGAGAAAGTGGAGGGAAGCTAGTGGAGGAATTAAATAAATTATTTAATTCATGGAAGGAATCTTTGACCACTATTTTTAGTTTGGTAAAAGATAAGAATAAATAATCATTCTAGATTATTTATTTATGGAGAAAGGGAAGAGAATATTTAATTTAGAAGTTATTATGCAACTATTTAAATTAAATATAGAGGCAAATGAAGAAAAAAGAATTAAATAATTAAGTCAAATTAATCATTTAATAGAGGAGAAGTGGTAAGAGGGAGTTAAATCATTTTAATAATTATTTAACTATAGAAGAACGGAAGGATAGATGAATTGATTTTTGACAATTGGTGATGATGCAAAGTGTTGGTTTAATTTAGGCTTCCCTTCCATGTTGACCCAATTTTTTATTTTTTACATTGTCTTCTCGTACACTCTTCATATGGTTTGATATAGTAGGGAGTTGATGAGAGTTCATTAATATAATATTATACATACTTATCTATATTTATGAGCAACTCTGACCCTAAAATATTAGACTGCCCCTATGTCCTTTGTTCATTATGTTAGTGTTTCTTTTCTTGCATGTTTTCTCTCGTATCTTTCATGCTTTCTTTGTGATGTTGTGGTGCTCATGTGTTGTCCCTCGCATGTGTGACAACATTACCATGGTTATATATTGCTATGTTCTATGGGAAACAACATCACTTATTCATTCTTGATTTTCTCTCCTTAGGATGCCACATGCCTCTATGTCTAGCACACACCATCCTAAGGGGGGTATCATGCTACGTTGATTTTTAGAAAATGCATTCGATGGCCAAAAAATGTATATAGTTCTTGTTATTATGTACTAAGCTAGGTAGATGCAACAATTTGTCACCCATGTATTTCAGTGAGATGGAGATTTTACCATATGGATATTCTTCGATTCTTATTTCTAGAGGTTTCTTTCCATTTTCATTTGATTTGAGACTATTGGTACCTATATTTTCAACTTGTATCTTGCATGTTGAGTAGTGTTGTTAGGGTTGTTAGACGGGGAAATCTGAAAAAAAAAGTAGTCAAGATCAAGTAGTAACCACCCTACTTAAGATCAAAGCCCAAATCCCAAATCTAAAGCAAGTAAGAACAATAAACAAGAGAAATCAAATAAACATCAATAAGATAGCAAACTTACCATGTTCAACTTGAATAACCTTCCTTGCCTCTCTTCAAATTTTGAAGTACCTGCAAGTGGCGATGATAAGCAAGATTGTTGGAGAAATGTAGTTGTAAAGCCAAAATGGAGGAAAAGACCTTTTATAGAGAAGATAGAGGAAAATACCTTCTTTTATGGACGGATGAGATCAATCTTCTAGAAAGATGCCAAGATCAATGGTGGAGAATTCATGCACCACAAAGTAGTGGGCTAGGGACGCCTATTAATAGATGATCAAGATTCTTTGGAGACCACAGGTAATCAATGGACCAGATTCAAAAGGAGAAAGTGGAGGGAAGCTAGTGGAGGAATTAAATAAATTATTTAATTCATGGAAGGAATCTTTGACCACTATTTTTAGTTTGGTAAAAGATAAGAATAAATAATCATTCTAGATTATTTATTTATGGAGAAAGGGAAGAGAATATTTAATTTAGAAGTTATTATGCAACTATTTAAATTAAATATAGAGGCAAATGAAGAAAAAAGAATTAAATAGTTAAATCAAATTAATCATTTAATAGAGGAGAAGTGGTAAGAGGGAGTTAAATCATTTTAATAATTATTTAACTATAGAAGAACGAAAGGATAGATGAATTGATTTTTGACAATTGGCGATGATGCAAAGTGTTGGTGGAATTTAGGCTTCCCTTCCATATTGACCCAATTTTTTCTTTTTGACATTGTCTTCTCGTACATTCTTCATATGGTTTGATATAGTAGGGAGTTGATGAGAGTTAATTAATATGCTTTTATACATACTTATCTATATTTATGAGTAGCTTTGACCCCAAAATATTAGACCGCCCCTATGTCCTTTGTTCATTATGTTAGTTTTTCTTTTCTTGCATGTTTTCTCTCGTATCTTTCATGCTTTCTTTGTGATGTTGTGGTTCTCATGTGTTGTCCCTCGCATGTGTGACAACATTACCATGGTTATATATTGCTATGTTCTATGGGAAACAACATCACTTATTCATTCTTGATTTTCTCTCCTTAGGATGCCACATGCCTCTATGTCTAGCACACACCATCCTAAGGGGGGTATCATGCTACGTTGATTTTTAGAAAATGCATTCGATGGCCAAAAAATGTATATAGTTCTTGTTATTATGTACTAAGCTAGGTAGATGCAACAATTTGTCACCCATGTATTTCAGTGAGATGGAGATTTTACCATATGGATATTCTTCGATTCTTATTTCTAGAGGTTTCTTTCCATTTTCATTTGATTTGAGACTATTGGTACCTATATTTTCAACTTGTATCTTGCATGTTGAGTAGTGTCATTAGGGTTGTTAGAAGAGGAAATATGAAAAACAAATTAGTTAAGATCAAGGAGTAACCACCCTACTTAAGATCAAAGCCCAAATCCCAAATCTAAAGCAAGTAAGAACAATCAACAAGAGAAATCAAATAAACATCAATAAGATAGTAAACTTACCATGTTAAACTTGAATAACCTTCCTTTCCTCTCTTCAAATTTTGAAGTACCTGCAAGTGACGATGATAAGCAAGATTGTTGGAGAAATGTGGTTGTAAAGCCAAAATGGAGGAAAAGACATTCTTTTATGGAAGGATGAGATCAATCTTCTAGAAAGATGCCAAGATCAATGGTGGAGAATTCATGCACCAAAAAGTAGTGGGCTAGGGACGCCTATTAATAGATGATCAAGATTCTTTGGAGACCACATGCAATCAATGGACCAGATTCAAAAGGAGAAAGTGGAGGGAAGCTAGTGGAGGAATTAAATAAATTATTTAATTCATGGAAGGAATCTTTGACCACTTTTTTTAGTTTGGTAAAAGATAAGAATAAATAATCATTCTAGATTATTTATTTATGGAGAAAGGGAAGAGAATATTTAATTTAGAAGGTATTATGCAACTATTTAAATTAAAAATAGAGGCAAATGAAGAAAAAAGAATTAAATAATTAAGTCAAATTAATCATTTAATAGAGGAGAAGTGGTAAGAGGGAGTTAAATTATTTTAATAATTATTTAACTATAGAAGAATGAAAGGATAGATGAATTGATTTTTGACAATTGGTGATGATGCAAAGTGTTGGTGGAATTTAGGCTTCCCTTCCATATTGACCCAATTTTTTATTTTTTACATTGTCTTCTCGTACATTCTTCATATGGTTTGATATAGTAGGGAGTTGATGAGAGTTCATCAATATACTATTATACATACTTATCTATATTTATGAGTAGCTTTGACCCCAAAATATCAAACCGCCCCTATGTCCTTTGTTCACTATGTTAGTGTTTCTTTTCTTGCATGTTTTCTCTCTTATCTTTCATGCTTTCTTTGTGATGTTGTGGTGCTCATGTGTTGTCCCTCGCATGTGTGAAAAAATTACCATGGTTATATCTTGCTATGTTCTATGGGATACAACATCACTTATTCATTCTTGCTTTTCTCTCCTTAGGATGCCACATGCCTATGTGTCTAACACACACCATCCTAAGGGGGATATCATGCTACTTTGATTTTTAGAAAATGCATTCGGTGGCCAACAAATGTATCTAGTTCTTATTCTTATGTACTAAGTTAGGTAGATACAATGATTTGTTACCCATGCATTTCAGTGAGATGGAGATTTTACCATATGGATATTCTTCGATTCCTATTTCTAGAGGTGTCCTTTCATTTTCATTTGATTTGAGACTATTGGTGCTTGTTTTTCAACTTGTATCTTGCATGTTGAGTAGTGTCGTTAGGGTTGTTAGACGGGGAAATCTGAAAAACAAAGTAGTTAAGATCAAGTAGTAACCACCCTACTTAAGATCAAAGCCCAAATCCCAAATCTAAAGCAAGTAAGAACAATCAACAAGAGAAATCAAATAAACATCAGTAAGATAGAAAACTTCCCATGTTGAACTTGAATAACCTTCCTTGCCTCTCTTCAAATTTTGAAGTACCTGCAAGTGACGATGATAAGAAAGATTGTTGGAGAAATGTGGTTGTAAAGCCAAAATGGAGGAAAAGACCTTCTTTTATAGAGAAGATAGAGGAAAATACCTTCTTTTATGGACGGATGAGATCAATCTTCTAGAAAGATGCCAAGATCAATGGTGGAGAATTCATGCACCACAAAGTAGTGGGATAGGGATGGCTATGAATAGATGATCAAGATTCTTTGGAGACCACAGGCAATCAATGGCCCAGATTCAAAAGGAGAAAGTGGAGGGAAGCTAGTGGAGGAATTAAATAAATTATTTAATTCATGGAAGGAATCTTTGACCACTTTTTTTAGTTTGGTAAAAGATAAGAATAAATAATCATTCTAGATTATTTATTTATGGAGAAAGGGAAGAGAATATTTAATTTAGAAGTTATTATGCAACTATTTAAATTAAATATAGAGGCAAATGAAGAAAAAAGAATTAAATAACTAAGTCAAATTAATCATTTCATAGAGGAGAAGTGGTAAGAGGGAGTTAAATCATTTTAATAATTATTTAACTATAGAAGAACGAAAGGATAGATGAATAGATAAACAATTAAGAATAATTATTTAACTATGGATGAATAATGGAAAGCAAATAATTAAATAAATCATAATTTATTTAATTGATTAGAGGAGAATAAAGACCAAGAAATGAATTAATTAAATAATTTATAATTATTTAATCAATAGAGGAACACGAACAATGACAATAATTAAATAATTAAAATTATTTAATCATGTAAGGAAGAAGACCAAGATAGTGGAAAAATGATGCTCATAGACTAAGACATTTTTTAGTGTCTACATTTTTCCCCTCTTTGACATAATGTGATTTTGAGCTTTGTGTCAAAGAATAAAATTTAAACCATGCCCCGATGTGCCCCAAAGAAGGTGGGATAGACCCATGCCCCCTCATAAATTTTTTGGAAATTTTGAATTTTTTTGAAAATTTGTGAAATTTTTTCTGACAAGTTGATTTAATGACATTGATAGAAAAATAAATTAGTTTGTAATCATAAAGGCATTAGAAAATGGTTTAGACTACAACATTTGACACTTCCATTTATGAAGGTTTTCAAAATCCCACCTTTAGAAAGGTATAAATGGGCCTAGGGTTGCCAAAAATAGTCATTTGTGCATTTTGACTTGAGTGAATAGAGAGATTGAGTGAAAACCCTAGTTGAGAGATCCTGCCAGAAACATGTTGATTCCACACACAGCGCATTGCGGGTATAGAGTTTGGACCTACAGGTGACCACAGGGCTTGGGGAATGCGGTAAGTGCTCGATCCTTGCTTTGTAATTTTTTCAATTTTTGCTAGATTTAAGGCTCCAAAAGGGCACAAATAGATGTGGTCAACCCAGTTGACCACATTTGTTATTGTGTGAGTTGCAAGTGACTGTGATTTTCTGAAATTACTTCAGTTTGACACAACTGATCATAGTTAGGCACACCTGGTTTCTTTGTGTCGCAATTAAGAAATGCAATGCAAGTGCTAGGGTAAGTGATGCACATGAGGTTTCAACCCACATGTGGAGTTTTGCAATGCAATTATAGTGGGAAACACCACATTTGAATGAATGCACACATTTGCTAGGGATTTTGACGCATTTGAATTTTGGACTGTATATGATGGACAATTCGATACAATTGACTATTAAAAGTTTTACCCCAATTTTGAATGAATTTTTTTATGATGCTTAGGTCAAATATGTTAGCAAAATCTTTTGAATTGACACAGTGTGCTTGCTTGTGATCATAGGTGTCCCTAGACTTGATCCTAACTTGAGAAAGTCATCCATCAAGTTTCAGACTTTATAGACAGCTGGACAATGATCAAATGGAGTGACTATTCACCTTAGGACTGTATCATGTCACATTTATGCTTGTGATTTGGTTGAATAGGGGGTTGTTGACTGTATTGGTTGAGCAGTGGCACTTAGAGACGAGCTCATTTCATTTACCGATAGGGGAGGATATAGTGACCCTAGAGGATGTATGACACATCTTGAGACTACCTATTTATGGAGAGCATGTGTCATATGACCTTGAGCGAGGATACAATGCTATTACAGTGACCTTCAGCCATGAGGATGAGGTAGAGCTTGGAGTTGAGGAGTACAAGGTCCATTGTGACACACTTGCTAAGAGATATGATCTCATTTAATGATAATAAGTTTCCACAATCCATATCATAAGTTTGTATAGCTTCTGGATTTTATTGTGTGCAAATTTTTTTTTTTAGCATCAACTTTTTGGATCACACTACATGATCCATCATCAGGATGAAAGAGAGCATGAGAAAAATTTTTCTCATGCTCTCTTTCATCCTGATGATGGATCATGTAGTGTGATCCGAAACGTAGATGCTAAAAAAATTTTTTTTGCACACAATCAAATCCAGAAGCTATACAAACTTAAGACATAATCTCTTTATCATTGTTTTATGTAGTACCATTGGTGTAGTATGTCCTGATCAATAAGGGCATGGTTTTCCTATTCGTTGGAGAGAGATGCTAGTCGACATGCTTACTCATGACATTGTTTGTGCTTGGGGGACATGTATGTTGGCCATACTATACTTCCAACTACATGATGTGGCACATAGGGGAGGTTAGAGTATCAACTACGGGATCACACTCTTGATGTTCTAGAATTGGGAGCATATCATGGTATTCAGACCACCAGTTTAGAGATAGCTTGGGGAGGGGCTACCATATGTCTATATCTATGAAGGGATAGTCACCCAGACTCATGTTGGTGACACTGGTTATTAGCAACATGCCATTGATTTGATGGATTCATTCACATGGAGGCCTTATAGAGACTGAATTCCATTCTTCGAGGATGATGCTCACTTATTTTTTTGCCGACAACCTTGATACTTGATTGGAAGGATAATACAAATACAACATATTATTGAGAGATATCTGACAAAGAGGGTTCAACGATAGTTTAAGTAGTAGGGAGTACTCATGGGCAAAACAAAGTTTGCTCAGTCTAACCAAGAGATCCATCCTTGGGGTCCTATGATTCCTATGACCACAGTGGAACAAGATATAGACACATTGCAACTGATATAGTGGGGATGGGTAGATGGAGATCTAGATGTGAGTAACACACTCAAGTATGATGCCTAGTGGAGACAACATAGACTTGAGCCACTCACTGATTATGATTAGTTGACACCAGTGGATAGACGAAAGAGGGAAGTAGGGAGAGGAGTGTGAGGTTGAGGATGGGGCTGAGGGGATGGAGGTCATGGAGATGAAGGGGATGATGGTGGAGGATATGGTGGAGGGGATAGGGGGAGAGGGGGCCGAGGAGATAGAAGAGGCTGAGACAAGAGAGGCAAGGATGGGATACCAACCCATCCACCGAGGAGAGATGACACTAGACAAGTAGCGGAGGCCCCTCGCTAGGAGGGAGAGATACTAGTAGAGGTGGTGGTGGAAGAGGTATAGATAGATGCACCCTGTAGGAGGAGAGGCAACCAGAGGGTGAGCAACTAACAGTGGATGTCAATGTGGATTTTGATATGGAAGAGGTTGGCCAAAATAAGGAAATGGTAGACTGAGAGGAGGAGGAGGGGGAGAGGGTCATTATGGACAACAACGAGGAGGACATCCCCATTGTTGAGAGGATGGATTTGGAGGGGGATCAACTAATGGATGATCAAATCATATAAATTTAGGAATAGTTATAGGTGGCATAGGCTGAGATACAATAGTTGCAGGCAGAGAGGGATTTAGTTGTTAGCAGGGCAGTGTGGGTGGAGCAGGTCTCATCAAACTTAATGAATAGAGGTAGTGGTCCAACTAAAAACATCCTTCAAGAGATCAGGAGGGATTGCTAGGCTAAGCAGTATTATAGAGACTTCTATGAGAGGGAGGTTCTTCCAAAGCATAGAGAGCTGAGTTTCTCAGAAGTGGAGAGCAGATCTCAAAGTAGGAGATCATAGAGCAATGACGGGGTGTCCCAAATATTGTCACCATATCACAGGCCGTAAGGGTCAAGACACAGGTCATTAGGATCCCATCATCCTCAAGATGACATGCCACCCTTCAAAGGTCCCTCCCCATTTGGAGATAGGGGGAGCACTGGCTAGTTTCATTTTATTATGCTTTCAGACACTGACATGTATATATATGTATTTTGATTGAGCCAGTGAGCTCCATTTTTTGGATCATTATGATATTGTACTATGACACTTATCATTTTTTGGTACATATATGCAAGATGCATGACTTTGACCATGATTATGCAATGTTTTATTATCCATGTTTCTATATGGTAAATGATGATATGATGATTTAATATGTTTATGAGATGATTCTATATGATCACACATTGCTATACATTGTGATGTATTATGGATGATGATTTATGTTTTATGCTTATGTATGCTTTTCTATTTGATGATGTATGGATGATACACTTGATTATATGTATGATGATTCTATATGGTTATGAGGTTTATGTGAATACATATTGTGATGTATGACTTGTTATGCTATGGATGTTAGATGATTCAATGTAATGTAAATGATGTATGCAAATGCAATGATACGAAAATGCATATGATGTATGGAAATATAATGATAATGATGTATATGATTTTATATGATATGCAATGATTATGTATGAGAATGTACACAATAAGATAGGAATTTCATATGAGACTATGTGATCATGACTTAATATGTGATGCTTATATGTATGTATGCATGTATGCATGTATGGCAATGTTTTCTATATTTTTTGTATTTTTAAATGCAATATGAATGACCTAACATGTTTATGATGATGTGTATGATGAATTATGATGCCTATATGCTTCTAAAATGATTATGTAGGATATTTTGTGTGTCATAGTATGCTATCAAAATGACTTTGGAAAAGAAGGGGAAAAAGTGCAAAGGAGATGGATGTTCACACGAAGAAGACGAATGTAAGTAAAAATGATAAGGGATGAACATTCTTGCCTTGGTAAATGTCAACTTGCATGTTTATCATAATCGAGCATCAAATTTGTAGAAAATAGAGCACAAACACCATGGTATTACATAAACCAAGGTTTCCAATGTTACCACTTGCAAAAGATAGACAATCAAAAAGACATGACAAAAGACAAGGAATTCCATGACTCATACTAAGGACCCAATTGCCCTAGTATTTTTTTCAAGACAAACCACAAGCAATAATCAAAAGAAAAGAGATCATGATACATCATCAACCCTCTAAATACTTCATGGGATATCCTCGAGATAACTATAATCATGACCAAAGAACAATAAAAAAGATAAGACCAACTAGACCAACAAAGTCAACAACCATTTAGATCAATTGCTAGAGTTTATTTGATGATAAGATTGATGTGATTGATTGATAAATTGACCAGATTGGCAAAGTGATATATTTGATTGTTTGACAAGGTTTACCGATTGACCAATTGACAAGATTGATTGATTGATTGAACCAAATTGAATGAATGACCAAGATTTGATTGAAAAAATTGATTAAATGACCAAGATTTGATTGGCCAGAGTGATTAAATGACCAAGATTGATTTACCAGATTTGATTGACTAGAGTTGAATGTCTGATAGGATTGACCAATTGAAAAGATTGATTGATTAATTGACCAATTTGGTTGAGTGATACATTGGACCAATTGACAAGATTGATTAATGATGCATGGTTTTAGGAAAGACATATCTTATATAAGGAAAAAAATTACTTGACTGATTCATTGATTGATTTTTTTGACCATGCCTAGTTTCAGGAAGGACACATCTTGTTTAAGGAAAATGATGAGATTGAGCAATTTGAACAATGTCCTAATTTAGGAAGGATGCATCCTAAATAGGAAAAAATGATAATACCAATAACCTAACAAGTTTTGATGATTAGACAATTAATCGATTTGGATTGAAGACTAGTTGGATATTTGATTTGTTGGTTCAAGATTTGATTCAAATGTTTGATTTCTTGAAGAAAAAAGATTTAGAAAGACTCAAAAAACCCTAAAGGACCAACCTAAGGCCTTAGAGGCTCATCAATTGATGGTCTTGCCTACATTATACATGTAGAGACCTCGTAGTTTGACCAACATATACCAAAATTGATATGACTGGACAAAACCCTAAGGACAGACTTAGTTCCTTGGGGGGCCATTGAAATATGGCCTTTCCTATGTAGCAATGTGTAGAGACAACATAGTTCTATGGGACTGACACAAACTGACTCTAACTATGACTCTTTTTTTGGAATTTTGATGTTCTTTTTTTTTTTTGGAATTTTGACGGTTCTATGATTTTTTTGGATTTTTTCAAGATTTTATGTTTTTTTTTTTATTTTGATGGTTTTAATATTTGATACCATGTGTAGGATCCCATAAAGACGTAATTCAAGGAATTTTTGCTAGTTGGGTATAAGACCAACTTATTATGCACGAGGGAATTGATGGATGCAAAGGATGGGCATGGAAGTGAAAGATGTTAAATGTCAATGGTTCTCAATCCATGAGAAGGATGAAAAAGTTTTATTATGGATGAATGATGTGTAAGAATGGATGGAAAAAAGGTTGAAAACCAAATAGAGTGATAGTAGATGGAAGAGTATAGATTGACTACACATGGAGCCTGTTTTCCAGGTTTTCACCATGGTACTTATCCAAAGCACAACTGAAGTGGTTTTCACTATTGGACATATTATTTCTCTTTACTATTTTTTTGACTTTTTTGTTATCACCAAGATGCTTGTTTGCTAGGTTTTCATCAGGTGATTTTTTTTTTTTTACTTTTTTGAAAGGGATACTCTAAAGGCTAGGTGTAATACCTACAAAGATGCATGTTGTTGATAGGCTTAGACAATGGTTCACATTCAGGAGTAGACAAAAAATAAGCCTCAGATCCATATGCTATTGTAATGATGTAGGGACCCAACCAATTTGGCTCAAACTTTTTGGGCTTTTCTTGATCTGCTTGATTCTTAGGATTTTCTTTTAGAACCAAGTCACCAATGTCAAAGTATCCAGGTCAAATTTTCTTATTATATCTACATCGAAGACAGTTTTGATATGCCTAAAATAGTGTTAAGACATTCTATCTTTTCTCATCCAATAACTCAAGTTCATGCAAATGGGCTATACGGTACTCTTCTTCATCAATAAAATACTACATGGATACTCTTAAAGATGGTATCTCAACCTCAATGGGAAGAATAGCTTCAAACCCAAAGACAATGGAATATGGAGTGGAATTAGTGGGTGTACGGATGCTAGTGCGTTAGGTCCATAGTGCAAGATTGATTTGGACATGCCAATCATGACCAACGCCATTGACAGTCTTCTTTAAGGTTTTGATTATCTTATTAGATGCCTCAACTTGACCATTACCTTGGGGATAATAGGGAGTGGTGAAGTGGTGTTGAATATGAAAATTTTCACATAACTCTCAGACATCTTGATTCTTAAAGGTTCAACCATTATCTGTAATGATGGACTGAGGAACACCATACCAACATATGATGTAGTTAAGGATGAACTTAGATATTTTCTTTCCAATAATATAGGTCATTGAAATGACTTCAATCTATTTGATAAAGTATTCAGTAGCAATAAGGATAAACTTATTTCCATTGGTAGAAGTAGGTTGAATCTTTCCCACAAGGTCAAGTCCCCACTAAGAGAAAGGTCAAGGGGATGTAAGTGGATGCAACTCTTGAGCAGGTGAGTGTACAAGATCTCCATGTATTTTACATTAGCAACATCTCTTCACAAAGTAATAAGCATCTTGTTCCATTGTAGGCCAATAATATATCATTCACTTGAGCTTCTTAGCTAGGGTAGGACCAACAAAGTGAGCTCCACATATACCATTGTGTACCTCTTGTAAGTTTTTTTGTGCTTCATTTGAGTCGAGACATATAACAAGGGTATTGTCTAGGATATAGAGGTAAATGGTATCACCGATGATGATGTATTTGGAGGCTTGTAGAATAACGGTTTTGTGGACAAGTCAGGAGGGATAATCTAGTTATGCAGGTAGTTATAAAAGTATTTGTACCAAGGAGATTTGAGACCAACAAGTTCACACACAATTTTAGATTTTGGGACATTAAAAACAAGGATCAATAGCTATTCCACTAAGAACTCATATTGTGAGCATTATTAGGAATCTCCAAAAGAGATCCAATGGTTTCCATTGCATCAACCACCTTGTTCTAAATTCTCAAAATTTGCTCAAAATAAATGTTATTGAAGTATAATTTAAAACTATCCACCGTGCACTTGTAGGGGATAATATTCTCATCCATTGTATCATAATCATCATTCACTTGTTGGATAACTAACTAGGAGTTAGCATAGACTTGGAGATCCTTGGTTTTCATTTAATTTCCATGCGTAGTCCTATCAACAATGCTTTGTACTCAGCCATATTGTTCATGCACAGAAATGCTATTCTATATGACTTAGGAATGGCATCCCCTTGAGGTGTGATAAAAATAATTCCAACCCCTGAACCATGATTCATGTAGGAGCCATCAAAGTACAATTTCCATGTTGTGGTAGTTTCTATTGCGAAGACAAATTCATCAAGAAAGTTAGACACAAGAGGATGGTCTGCTATCATTGGTGCACCTACAATTTGATCAACTATTACTTGTCCTTTTATTTTTTTATGATCAACATAATCTATGTCATACTCACTCAGAATCATGACTCACTTTGCTAATCGACCTATCAAAGTTTCTTTGCTCAATGGATAATTTAGAGGGTCAATCTTAGCTATCAATTTTGTTCTATGGTTCAACATGTAATATCTCAGCTTTAGTGTGGTGAAAATTACTGCAAGGCATGCTCTCTCAATGGTACTATAGGTAAGTTCATATCTTACCAGAGTTCGACTAGTGTAGTAGATAACTCTCTTTTTCCATCATTATCATTCTATGCTAACAATGCCCCCAATGTTGATGTATTGGCTAATATGTATAGGATCAAGTTTCTTCCATCAATAGGAGGCATACAAACTAGAGGAGACAATAGATACTATTTTATTTGTTGGAATTCTTCTTGACTATGCTCGGTCCATATGAAGGGAATTCCTTTGCATATCAAATGTTGAAATGGATGAATTTTATCTGCTAGCTAGGAAATGAATCTTTGGATCGACTGCAATCTTCCTTGTACAGTCCTCAACTAACTAGTTTTTGTAGGTTGTGGCATATCTGTGACTACTTTCACTATTGTAGGATCAACCTCAATTCCTCTACGAGAGACAATATATCCTAGTAATTTTCTTGATTGAACCTCAAACACACACTTCTTTGGATTTCATCTGATTTTATAGTCCTCTAGTCTTCTTAAAATGTTGTCTAACACTCCAAGATGACCACCTCTTGTCAAAGATTTTTTCAATAAGTCATCAACATAGTCTTCCATAAGCACGTGCATATAGTCATCAAATATGGTTGTCATATCCCTCTAATATGTTGCTACGACATTCTTGAGTCTGAAGGGCATTACATTCTAAGAAAATGTACCCCAAGTACATGTGAAGGTTGTCTTGTGTTAATCTTCTGCAACAATTCTAATCTAAATATATCCAGAAAATCCATCCATAAGTGATAACATCTCATATCCTATTATGCGATCTACTATGATATCAATGTTAGGTAGTAGGAAATCATCCTTACGACAAGCCTTGTTTAAATCTCTAAAATCCGTGTATATTCTGATACCACTAGTTGGTTTAGTGATAGTAACGAGGTTGGAAATCCATTTTGCATAATCTATGGGATGAATAAAACCAACATCTAGAAGTTTGTTCGATTCAACCTTTACCATGAGTGTGATCTGTGGATACATTTTTCTTAATTTTTGTTTGATAGGCCTAGCATTTGGAAGCAATGGTAGATGATGTAGAACTAGTTCAAGGTCCAATCCAAGCATATTAGCATATGACCATGTGAAATTAATCTCTCTCTGAAAAGAATGTATGAACTCTAGGTTTTCTTTTTTGGTCAAAGATGCTACAAACTAAATAATTCTAGGATTGTCTTTGGTCCCAAGATTGATTTCTTCTAAATCTTCTATTAGCAATGGAAATCTCTCTTGGTCAATAGGGAGACTATCCAAACCTTCATACTTAGGTGCCTCAGAGAGGTTTTCACCTTCGGATATGTCCTTTATTTTTACTTTTTCACAGTCTAAAGGAACCTTTCAGTTTTCATCTGGAGACCTATTCTTTTTATTTTTATCATTTTTCTCACTTTTGTGACTAGAGGGAGGAGGAACCTCCCTGAAGTATGCTACATTTTCAAGCTCAATGATGAAACCAACTTTATGATCTCCACCTGGTATACCTTTACAAATTCCCATGAACTCAACAATTTCTTTGTCGTTCTCGAATGTGTCTAAACTTGGTGGTCCTTATTGGTCCCAATCTATGAGTTACAAGTAAACAAGGGGTAAGCCATCATCGATACTATCAAGGGTCAAAGTTTAGGTAGATATGGTAAAGACATAGGTAGATTCATCTGGTTCCCAAAAGGTATCTATCCGGATATTAATATCAATGATATTGGTCGAGGATGAGGATATGTTAAGTTCTTGGAAGACATTGCCTAGTTCTTAATCACTGGTTGTATAGGAATCCCATTCATAATCATTAGAGTTAGTATCCCCATAATGACAATCCTCCTCCTCAAATGTCTCGATTTCATTTGGAACGTTAACATTCTCACTTAAGGTAAACTTAGTACCAAGAACACTCATATTTTCATGTACGAACCCTAGCCCAATGTACTTTGGTCGGCAAGGTGGTAGTATTAGTTCTATCATTCCATTCTTGTTGAGGCCAAGACCACTATGTCCATCATATCCCTTTTGTTTCATAAGTTCAACTTCGTTTGGATACTGCTCAACCGGTAACTACTTAAGTTCAATGTCTTGTTCATCCTTGTAAATCCATGTGGAAATGTCCTTGCCAATGGGCTCTTTACTCAATTCCCCCCATTTAATGAAGGCGGTAGGAGGGTTAAAAATAGTGATTTTAGGTGAGATTGGATGAGGTTTTCCATAGGAATTTAGTGACTTAGGAAATTTTCCTATACAAAAAGTCTTTGCATGTTGTATTCTCCACAACCCTTATATTGGATCTGAACCTTGGTTTTGGAAGGTATGGTGAATGGCATGGACAATTTGACAAGGTCAAATGGATTGATGTAGTGGGATGAAGTGGAAGATGAAGCCTCTCAATTGATGGGCACTTGATATTCTGTGGTTCCTCTTAAGTTAGCATAGTATTGGAAAGCGTTGGGATCACCTGGAATGGTAATTTTGCTGCCATCGTATAGAAATTTGAGGCATTGGTGATACGTGGGAGGTAAGCTCTCATGAAATGAATCCATGGGCGACCAAGGAGGAGATTATAGGGTAGGTCCAAATCCAAGACATGGAACATTGTATTCTGAACAATAGGGAAAACCCTTACTGGCAAATTAATTAATCCTTCAAATGAGCACTCAACATCATCATAATCCTTGAAAACAATTGTCTTAGATGGATCTATCCAAGCTTCAAAGTATCCCAATTATTTCACCAATTTTAGGGTGCATATATTTAGACCCGCTCCACCATTACCAAGACTCATCTAATTTTATATTTATTAATGAAAACTTCAAAGTGTAGGGGATCATTGTTACTTGGCCTTTCTATGAAAAGGTCTTGTTCAAAGAAGGTTACATGGTGTGGTGTAGCTATAGATCCTATCATGGCCTGAAATTGGTTGAAATTTAGGTCTGAAGGGATGGATGTATCTTGTAAGGATTTTTCCATAAAGGCCCTATGCTCTAGGGAAATGTGAAGTGACTCAAGAATATATATCTATGCAAGTGTCTTTCCTAGATGATCAAGGAGATTGTATTGACTCTTAGGTTGCAGATTGGAGGAAGCCCCTTCAAGGGTTACCTTGGCTCTATGAGTGGTGACAACACATTTTGAACTTTTCTTATTAATGGTGATGGTGACAACATGAATATCAAAGGCTCATATGTGATTAATGATGGTGCTATAGTCATGTGAAACGTTGGTATAATTAGCACTATTGTTACATGAACTAGAGGATTTCCCTTTCCCATGGTCTTACAAGGGAGTTTTGAATATGGTATGATCAACATTGGTTTTAGGTTTTGGATTATCCACTGAAATGTCTCCTTGTTCAATAAGGTCCTAAATGATATGTTTGAGTGTCCAACATGATGATTTCTTGTGTGCTTTTCCATGGTGATAATCACAATATTCATTTTCATTCCACCAATTAGGTTTAACCAAAAGGGTTCATAGTTCTTGATGTCTGGAAGTTGAATGAAATTAGATTGTAAAAGTTTCTTTAGAACTGATTCAATAGGTTCACTTAAGGGAGTGTATGCTATCTTAGTATGTGGGGGTCCTCTATGTTGTTGGTTATTTTAGATTGCATTCAATATTTGATCTTGAATTTGTGTTTGGGTGTTTGGGTGTTTGGGTGTTTGATGTGTTTGATGTGGTGGAACCTTTAAGGTAAATGGTAAGGTGACCTTTTTTATCACTTTTGCATCAACAACTCCATCATTAGTGACATTCTTATTTCGGGACCAAAAATTTCCTTTGTCATTATTAGATTTTGGGGTTTCTTTGGAAACTTTGACTAGTCCTTTTTCCATGAGAGCTTTCTCAATAAAGACACCTTTTTCAATGATATCCTCAAAGGTTGTGCAACATTGTATTTGAATTTTAGTCATTAATTTTGTATTAAGGTTTTCCACAAACATGTGGACTAATTGTTTCTCAAGTATGTGGCAAGGACATTTGCTAGCCATACTTCACCATCATTGGTAGAATGATGTTAGTGACTCTCCCTCATCTTGTTTAGTTGCACATCATTTTTCAAGGGTCATGTCACTTTCTACATTAAAGGAAAAGTGATTAATGAATCTATCAACCAAATCACCCCATGTTTGAATCTCTATAGGAAGGTGTACAAACCAATCTAGAGCTTGTCCTACAAGACTTCATGGAAATAGTCTCATCAAATAAGTAGGATCATATGAAATGTCCAAACATGCCATGTTAAATTCTCATATTTTTTTCCATTGGATCACCTTTCCCTTTGTATTTGGTAAGAGATGGTGGAGTGAAATGTAGAGGGAAAGGTGGCATTTATAGATTTATATCAAATGGATAAGGACACAATTCCTGTAGGGAAATTTATTCATCTCAAAATCAACATCCGAGACCAGTAGGTGCCTTTGGTAACACTATTTTTTTTAGACAACCTCAAAAGCACGTACTACTATGCCATAGAGTGGAACTAGGCATAGTTTATTTCCCACCATTAACCCTTAGAGGAAATTTTATGCAATTTAGACCTTTCCAGATCAACCAGTTCCAACAACAAGCATTAAATAGAATCATTAAACATGAAAGATAGAACATAAGACATGAACACAAAGATTTATATGGGAAAAACCCTTTTGGGTAAAAAACCCCACACTCCCAAAAACATAGATTCATTGTATTATTTAGCAACAACGTAAATAGTTATAGTACAATGCAAGCTCTATGCCTCTACATGGATATTTACATCCGGTTCCATTTGGAGATAGATCGATAACATAACCCCTCTCAAACTCAGTCTCTCCTCTCTTTGCACTACAACATTACATATCAACTTCACAAGTGTATCAGAAGAACCAATGCTTCAACTTCTATAACTGATGAACAACCACAACAACTTAACTATCAATACTTTCTTCCACCATCGAAGTCATATTAGAGTGTCGAGGAGATCCAAAACCATGTCCCTCCAAAATCTTACCATCACACCGATATGCATATTGCTTACTAATGTTACCTCATACTATCAGGAATTTGAGAGGATGACATAACACATCCCTCTGATACAAAGAGATCTTGGTGATAAATCTTATAGCATTTAACTGAGTGGTCCCCATCACATACGTGACATCCATGTCACTACCGTACAACTGATGTCACCTTCCACATAGATTGGTCCCACCTTAAGAATGCACTATGGTTCCACTCCATCGACACATCGAGGGAAATACATTTTATGTCTCGATGATGTTCTCCACTCCTACCGACAAGAGTCCCTAGCCTCGCATCGAGATGTTGAGGGGACAATATTCAAGGTTCCAACAATAACAAGTCACCTTGATGTAGTCTCATCGGAGTATCAAAGGGACTACTTAGGTACTTCCTTCAACATATACATGTCTTGCCGATGATACTTATCCTTACCGCCAATGCAACATTGAAGAACTAAGTCCTTTCATGGTTCGGGACTCAAGGTTTCTTAATACTCGATATGTAGACTCCACCAATAAAGCATACAATAGATTTTCAAAGTTTGATTGCTGACACTTTCAACTTTTCTAAGAATTTGCAACTACATTTAGTAAGTGATAATCCCAAAGGCCGATGCTCGATTAGTTGCAAAAATTCGAAGGCTTTTACCATGCATTTGGTAAGCAACAAGACTGAAGCTTGAGTTTTGAAATTGCAAAACTTCTAACTATTTTCCTGATTTCAGAGAACCTTAACTGTTAAGTTTGAGACACCTTTTTCTCAACAATTCCTCCATAGAATGTATTCTTAGTTGTCCCCAATTGCATGTTTGTCATTTGTTGTTATATTTCTTTAATTTTTTGTATTAAGGTGTTTGCGAGAGATGGTGTTGTGTTTGGTTGATTTTGCATGATAGCTTTGGTGTTGATGTTGAGATGATCAAATGTTGGATTTGGAGTGACATTTTGTGGTATGTGACCTTGATTTACTTGTGTGGGTATTTTATTTTTGTTTGGTATAGAATTTTGAAATTGTGGTGTTAGACCTTGATTGGCATTTTGGAATTTAAATGCTGGACCTTGGTTGGTGTTTTGAAATGATGGAATGGGACCTCCTGACATGTGTCTTGGCACAACAACATGCAAACAAAATATTGCTACTCTGTTTCTCCTGAAAGAGAAAGATGATCACATGGATACCTTAGCTCCCAAGGTCTTTGTAGTTGGTTCTCAACTGTGTTGATGTCCCTCAGTGGTCAATGTAATAGTAATGTTCAAGGGGCCTGCTGGTGTTGAGCTTTTGGATTGTTATGGGATCAAACATAAACTTAAACCTACTCTAATTGGGGTTTTAAATAAACAAAAAAAGATAGAATAGGGCTTTGGGATAGAAAAGAACAATAATTCATCCAACTTAACGAAACTTGTTGCCTTTCAAGGAATTCCTAACTAAAACTATAGAACAAACTTAACTTGTGACTAAAAAATAGTTTCATTCATTCACAGTGCTGATTTCAACAGCAGATTGCAAGTTACCATTTAACAAAACATAAAATCAAATTCCATTCCCTGAAAGCTTCCCAAATCAGATGATTAACTTAAGACAAACACCATTCTGGAACACAACATGAAATATATTTTAATCTGGTTGCCTCTACTATTAGTGAAATAGATAAGCAACATTTACAAAGCTGGCACAATCACCAATGTACCAAAAATCTATGATCTCGAATTGTTTCCATTTACACTAAGGAAACTAAAAGATACATTAGTCTATTTTGAATCTAACTCCTAACTACCAGTTCTACTCTACAAGTTATGCTCCTAATTCTAACCTAGAAGTTCTTTCCCCAAAAATTCTCCACTCTGAAGGTTCTCCCCTCTAAAGGTTCTCCTCTGAAAGAGGCAAGAATGCCATATATACAGAGTGTACCCAAAAAGGATGCGTTGTCCCCTATATTAGGGTTTACAAAATATCTGCTTTTAAGAGAGTCAGTTCTGTATTAAATGAAAATCCCTTCTATCCATGCTGATGAAAGATTGTTCTAGGAATGATCTATAGATCTTTTATAGCTGCAAAATTTACTACTCTTCTGTCTTTGTGTCCATACTTGAACTTCTTCACAGAGCTGCCTTGAATGCTCTAAAAGCATTTTTCCATTAATACTGATCCATTTCTGTCAGTAGACACTACAACTATCCCTATGAGTCATGGTTACTTCTTCTTCTTTCGATGCTCTTCCTGCTCCATATTTGTCCTTCTGCAAGTTGTCTGGGTAGCATGGGTCAATCAGTGAGACATTTCGGTGAGCTATAGAAGTCATATCGAGCTCACAAAGACCATCGGCAATATTGCATGGCGAAGTCCTTCTCTTGGGGAGCTCTATTTCTTTCAGTGGGGTCCCCTTTTTGTCGGTAGGAAATCACATGGTCGGGAGACCTCTTGCTGAGAATAAACCTTTCTCAATGAGCTCCTTCATGTCGACGAGACTTTGCTTGGTCGGTGAGACTTTACACCGCGCTCAACATGTTACACCGAGGGCAAAAAAATGTCAGCAGGACTGCATCGGGTCGGCAAGACCTTTGGCGGAAGTCGCCTTCCCTCATCGAGATTCTCTGAGTCAACAAGAAGTTATTCCTTCGGCTAGACATCACATCGAACTTATATCCTTTGGTGAAACTTCCTCGAGAGACATCTTCAGATAAATAACTCGATCCTACAAAATAGATGCCTCCATTAGTTCTCAAAGGCAAATAAAATATATCATTATTTATCATGTCTTTAATTTTATCAAAAAGAAACACAACTCTGGAGGAGGCAGAAGCGGGACCAAGACAAAATTGGAAACAACACCTACCTTCAAAACTAGCGGGGGCGGAACCAAAATGAAAACGGGACCGGGACCGAAGTTGGGATGGGAACGAGCCAGGGAAATAATCGCAATTTCCCAGTTCATACCCCGCCCTGGCTCCACGTCCGTGAAAGAAACCAAATGCGAGGGATAGGGAAACAAAAGAACACGGTGGAACTGGGACCAGAACCAAACCCAAACTAGAAACTTGTTCAAGTTTCAGGTTTGGATTCTGTTCCGAACCCACCTCTGATGACACCCAAAAAGACAAGGAAAAGGAGGCAGGGGAGGGAAAACCCCACAACACAAACAAAAGAAACAAAAGCGGAAGAAAAAATACATGTGGAACCGAGATTGGAATGGAATCCAAACCTGAAACTAATTAAAGTTTCAGGGTTCGGGCCCCAGTTCTGGTTCCGAGTCCGCCAGAACAACACAAAAAGACGCATGAGGCAGAAAAACAAAAGAGGCGGAACTGAGGCTGGGGAAGGAATAGAAAATAGAACTTGGAAGAAGTTCCAAGTCCGATTTCCGTTCCGGGTCTAGGTCCACCAAAACAAAAGAAAATTCCCAAGGCCGAAAAGAAAACACCTAAGGAAAAGGACATAAAGGAAAATGACCGACCAAAAAGAAACAAAGGGAAAGGCGGAGTTGGGTCTGGGATGGAACACGGATCGGGAACCTTGAAGAGTTCAATGTCTTGATTCGGATATGGACCCGAATCTGATAGAACAAAGGACAAAAGGAAACTGTCAGAACTGGAACCGAGGATAGAACAAGACCAGGACTTGGATGAAGTTCCAAACCCAGTATTGGTCCCAGTTCCACATCTAACAGAACTTTAAGAGAAAAAAGTACCTAAGGCAAAAAAAAAAGGCCAAAGGAAAAGAAAAGAATAAGGAGGACCCATTTTGTTCCAAAATAAAATGGGGTGGTTATGCAAGGCATAAAAAATGGTGACTCGGCTGGGAAAATGGTTTAACCATTTTCAAGAAACTGAAGAATTCAGTTACCCAGAACTCTTGGTTTATGAACATCACAACTCCAGTTGGGTCAGTTTTAACAACCAAGGTTGAGCTAGAATCTCAAATGTAAATCAACAAAAGCTACCCCCGAATCTATGTGTGTGCTTGAGTGTATCACCTTTTCATAAAGTTTTCTTCATCTCTTAGACAGCAATGTGCAAGATTTGAGCTACATGATTTGATCCCCTTTAGCTATTGTGCAATGATATCCTGGGCATTGCTCCGTTGCCAGTTAGGAATTTATAGCCTTGACGGAGATACCTCTAGTTTTCTCATAGCATTGCTCTACTGCTAGCCAGGTGTCTATAGCCCCAGTAGAGATACTGGAATCACCCATTCATATTGAATCCCCCCCTTTTTTTTTTTTTTAGAGTTTCAGATATTTCAATCAATTTTTCTCAATATGTTAGATGTTTAACATCTGATCTAGGTTGAAGACTACCATGGACCTCATAACAGCACTTGGGAGATCAGATTTTTCACTCAAATCTTACAACACTATCACCCTAGGACAAATATACCGATACAAAGGAGATGATCTTAATGACTTGTGACAGATTCAGAGGAGCTAATGAAGGCTACTTACTTTGCACCTTGTTTTTAAAAATTTCCACACCTCTTATTGACAATGGGCATAAAGAAAAAGAGTTTAGGACAAAATCACCCAATCAGCAGACCTAAAAATATCTAAACCACTTCTCTCCTAATGACCAAAGTATGCTTCAGATAACAACCCACCATTCAAAGATGGAAAGAAACAGACCAACCCAAAAGAACAAAACAAGACATAAACAAAGAACAAAGGAAACAGAAGGAAAGAAAAGGAAGAAAAAGAAAACAACAAATGAGATATTTACAAATAGAAGCAGAATATTTACAAACAGAGAAAAAAACTATCTACAAACAGAAAAAACAAAAGGAACAAGAAAAGGAAAACAACAGAACAAAAGAAAACTAACTAAACCAAAAAGTAACACTAACCAGCCCCAATCCTAAACTAACTCCAAAGCTAAGCCTTGAAAACATAAGACTATAAAAATTTGTACATTGACTCGACTAATTTTTCATTATGTGCAATAATCTCAACTTACTAGGCACAGTTCTAAACCTAGCAAATTTATCTTTATACTCAGAAATATGAAGTTTATATGCAATAAGTTCATTCTGAGGGCATAAAGCTTGAAATATTATTAGTTGTGGGTTCTCAGTTTTGTCATGATTTACCCACAAACAGGTTTTACTGTCCCCAACGCCATAATCAAACTGAAAATTATTAAAACACAGAGGATAATGAAAGGACACCACCTGATTCAAAAGATTCCCTGCTACCAATGCAGGCTTGTGTTGTATGATCTCCTCTTTATGAGGTTTCAACTCATGGAACACCATTGAATCAAGGTTCATCTTGCAGTTATGATATTCACTCACCAGCATCTCTATATTCACCTCGGGCACAGAGTCAAAAATTTTCTGAATTTCTTGAGATGAAGTCTTACTTTCAACATTCTCTTGAAACATGTCATCCCCTAGGGTTTGAGAATCTAGCTCAAGCTTATCATTATTGATGTCAGGGATATTGGCACATGGTGAACAAGGATTTCCTTCAAACTCATTTGAACACATGGAGCCAAAGTCAGGAAAGCACTTTCTCAATTCATATTCTCGAACATCATCAACCAGAACATGCCATTCAACATCAAATTTATCAGTAGTAAGATCAAATTGATTAGTGGATACTAAGCAAGGACTTTCTTCCAACAACACATTTGGGCAATCAGAATCAAAATCAAGAAAATACTCCCTTGTCTCATTCTCTTCATTATGTTGAAGAGATTCAACTTCTAAGATAACCTCTTGGTCCTTTTCTTGGCATTCCTCTGCTTCATCCAAATGCATCCCGTCATGAATTTCCTCAGGGGGCACTTGACTGATCTGCACATCTACTTGAACTTCTTCCCTTAAAGCTTCATGTTGGCATTTAAGTCCTTGGCTTTGACTACAAAATTCATTGGCCATCTCATCTTGAAGCATGCTATCTATTCCAATCCGTCCACCACTTAAATCAGCAGATTCATCTTCTTGTGTTAACCCATCAAGGTATGTCTCTTCCTCATTCACCATCATGAAATAATCTATGAATGCATCGATGAATCCATTCTCTACTTCCATCAAGTCCTCACTAGGTAGAGGAGTTTCATTAGTTGTTGAATCCACCTCGATGCAAAGATCAAGGTCATCAAAAGATGGGGAAGAATTAAACCTCTTCACACAGTTACTCTCATTATCTTGGATGGACTGATTACCATTCTCATGTGTGCTAGTTGTTTCATCCTCTTCATTGGGGGGATACATAGTCCAAGGATCTTCCATAAGTATTCCTTCAATAGAGATCAGATGCTTGAAATACAACTCCATCCTACCTAGGAAGACATGGCAGTCCATCTGAGAGTGTTGATTAGTTCGATGTATCCTACATCCACCTGGCCCAACAAGTTCTGATAGTTCCAGATCTCCCAGCTCTTCTAATTTCTCCCTTACTCAATTTTGCATACGATGGATATCAATCCAACTTGAACCATGTTCCTTTATCCATTCCTCATCACCCTGACTCTCATCTTGATTAGAAGGGTTAACCTCATCTCCTTCAAAGCCACCGTTGGTACTAGCATTCTCAACAAAGCTAGATTCCATCTTGAGATTTGCATTATGCTCTACATTTACATCCATTTCATGCTTTTTACCCAAAAAGTTATCAAAATTATATTCTGGCTCATCACATGTTTCATCCACAACTTCATTGTGATGTAATGGACTGTGCTTTGGAATATGACCGAAAAGAGATGATATGGTCACAAATTTATTAACAAGTGGAGTACCCAAATATGTGATTGAATTTTGCAAGGATGATTTCTCCCAGTGGTCTTGTGTGCGATTGACCTGATGTGGGGTGTTGGAAAATGTGGTGCTTGGAACCTTAGGAAGGTTGTAGCTACTTGGTGAGAATGATTGCACCTAGGTAGGGATGATGGGTGAAGTGGCATAAGGCTATAGATGATGGAAGTTTGCAAGCACAAGAGGATTATAACCCTAAGTTTGGCTATCTGAATTCCTAATGTCATCTCCAAATTGTGCCAATAATAGAGCCCTTTTAAATGCATCATGCAAAGATGTAGCCTCACCAAAACTTCTGACTTTGGTTGCAAATGAAAGGTTTAAACCCCAATAATAATGTTCTATTAGTATATGATCATTCACAACCAAATCTAAAGATTGAACCCTTTGATACATAAACAAAAATCTATGATTAAACTGATAAATTGATTCTAATGGTATCCTTTTTGTGGTTGCAAATTCAAAAGATGGGTCTTGTGTTCAAGGATCAAACTGATCTAAGAATAAAATTTCTAACTCTGCCCATAAATAAATAGATTCTGGTGGTAGATTAACATACCATTGTCTTGCTAAACCTTGAAGTGTTTTGATGAACAATTGACAGACGACATCCTCATGTTGAACTTGGAGAAAAGTGAATATACGCCTACAAGCTTCAACATGTTCAGAAGCATTTTGCACGCCATTAGGGAAAAATAAAGGAAGCCTATCATACATATTACCAAGGATTTCATGGATGAATCCTAGTATATACAAAGGGCTACCCATTGGAGTTGGGTCCTCCAAGATCTAACCCACTCCAACTCACAACGATCCAAAATTACTCATAGGCCCTCCTTCTAGCGCTAGATCTGTTGATGTGTGTCTTGGCACAACAACATGCAAAAAACATATTGCTACTTTGTTTCTCCTGAAAGAGAAAGATGATCACATGGATACCTTAGCTCCCAAGGTCTTTGTAGTTGGTTCTCAACTATGTTGATGTGCCTCAGTGGTCAATGTAATAATAATGTTCAAGGGGCCTGCTGGTGTTGAGCTTTGGATTGCTATGGGATCAAACATAAACTTAAACCTACTCTAACTGGGGTTTTAAATAAACAGAAAAAGATAGAATAGGGCTTTGGGATAGAAAAGAACAATAATTCATCCAACTTAACTAGACTTGTTGCCTTTCAAGGAATTCCTAACTAAAACTATAGAACAAACTTAACTTGTGACTAACACACAGTTTCATTCATTCACAGTGCTGATTTCAACAACAGATTGCAAGTTACCATTTAACAAAACATAAAATCAAATTCCATTCCTTGAAAGCTTCCCAAATCAGATGATTAACTTAAGCCAAACACCATTCTGGAACACAACATGAAATAGATTTTAATCTGGTTGCTTCTACTGTTAGTGAAATAGATAAGCAACATTTACAAAGCTAGCACAATCACCAGTGTACAAAAAATTCGTGATCTCGAATTGTTTCCATTTACACTAACGAAATTGAAAGATAAATTAGTCTATTATGAATCTAACTCCTAACTACTAGTTCTACTCTACAATTTATGCTCCTACTTCTAACCTAGAAGTTCTTCCCCTAAAAATTCTCCACTCTGAAGGTTCTCCTCTGAAAGAGGCAAGAATGCCATATATATAGAGTGTACCCAAAAAGGATGCGTTGTCCCCTGTATTAGGGTTTACAAAATATCTGCTTTTAAGAGAGTCAGCTCTCAGATCTTTTGAATAAAGTTGATTATGTATTAAATGAAAATCCCTGCTATCCATGCTGATGAAAGATTATTTTGGGAATGATCTGTAGATCTTTTATGGCTGCAGCATTTACTACTCTTCTGTCTCTGTTTCCATACTCAAACTCCTTCACAGAGCTGCCTTGAATGCTCTAAAAACATTTTTCCATTAATACTAATCCATTTCTATCAGTAGACACTATAGTTGTCCCTGTGAGTCATGGTTACTTCTTCTTCTTTTGGCACTCTTCTCACTCCAGATCTGTCCTTCTGCAAGTTGTCGAGGTAGCATGGGTCAGTCGGTGAGACATTTCGGCAAGCTATAGAAGTCATATTGAGCTCGTAAAGACCATTGGAAAGACTGCATGGCGAAGTCCTTCTCTTGGCGAGCTCTATTTTTTTCGGTGGGGTCCCCTTTCTGTCGGCAGGACATCACATGGTCGGGAGACCTCTTGCTGAGAATAAACCTCTCCTGGTGAGCTCCTTCATGTTGGTGAGACTTTGCTCGGTCAATGAGACTTTACACTGCGCTCAACATGTTACATCGAGGGCACAAAACATGTCGACAGGACTGCATCGGGTCAGCAAGACCTTTCACCGAAGTCACCTTCCCTCACCAGGATTCTCCAAGTCAACAAGACATTATTCCTTCGGCCAGACATCATGCCGAACTTAGATCCTTTGGTGAAAATTCCTTGATAGACATCTTCAGATAAATAGCTCGATCCTACAAAACAAATGCCTCCATTAGTTCTCAAAGGAAAATAAAATATATCATTATTTATCATGTCTTTAATTTTATCAAAAAGAAACACAACTCTGGTGGAGGCAGAAGTGGGACCAAGACAGAACCGGAAACAACACCTACCTTCAAAACTGGCGGGGGCAGAACCAAAATGAAAACGTGACCGGGACCAGATTCATGATGGGAACGAGCCAGGGAAATAATCACAATTTCCCAGTTCATACCCCGCCTCGGCTCCACATCCGTGAAAGAAACCAAACGCGAGGGACAGGGAAACAAAAGAACAACATTGAAACTGGAACCAGAACCAAAACTAAACTAGAAACTTGTTCAAGTTTCAGGTTCGGATTTCATTCTGAACCTGCCTCCGACGACACCCAAAAAGATAAGGAAAAGAAGGAGGAAGGGGAGGGAAAACCCCATGACACAAACAGAAGAAACAAAAGCGAAAGAACAAATACACGCGGAACCGGGATCGGAATGGAATCTAAACCTGAAACTAATTAAAGTTTTAGGGTTTGGGCCCTAGTTCCAGTTCTGAGTCTGCCAAAACAACACAAAAAGACGCACGAGGTAGAAAAAAAAGAGGCAGAACTGGGGGCGAGGAAGGAACAGAAAACAGAACTTGGAAGAAGTTCCAAGTCCGGTTTCTGTTTCGGGTCCGAGTCCACCAAAACAAAAGAAAATTCCCAAGGTCGAAAAGAAAAAACCTAAGGCAAAGGACATAAAGGAAAATGACCGACCAAAAAGAAACAAAGGGAAAGGGGGAGTCGGGTCCGGGATGGAACGCGGATTGGGAACCTTGAAGAGTTCAATGTCCTGATTCAGATCCGGACCCAACTCCAACAGAACAAAGGACAAAAGGAAACCGTCGAAACTAGAACCGGGGACGGAACAAGACTAGGACTTGGATGAAGTTCCAAACCTGGTATTGGTCCTGATTTTGCATCCGACAGAACAAAGGACAAAAGGAAACTGTCAGAACCGGAACCGGGGATGAAACAAGACCAGGACTTGGATGAAGTTCCAAACCCGGTATTGGTCCCGGTTCCACATCCAATAGAACTTTAAGAGAAAAAAGTGCCTAAGGAAAAAAACAAAGGCCAAAGGAAAAGAAAAGAACAAGGGGGACCCATTTTGTCCTAGAATAAAATGGGGTGGTTATGCAAGGCATAACAGGACCTTGATTTGTGTTTTGAAATTGAGGTGTAGGTCCTTTATTTTCATTTTGAAATGATAGTGTAGGGCCTTGATTTTCATTTTGAAATGATGGTGTAGGGGCCTTGATTTTCATTTTAAAATGATGGTGTAGGTCCTTGATTTAAATTTTGAAATGATAGTGTAGGTCCTTGATTTGCATTTTGAAATGATGGTGTAGGGACTTGATTTGGTACCTTTTGTGGAAAAATATGGATCCTCCATGATTTATTGGGTTGATTTTGAGATGTGCAACCTTGATTTTTGTTTTGGAATAGAGGATTTGTGAATATCATACTCATGAGGTTTGATGATGAGGAAAAAAATGTAAAAGATTGTCCTTGTGTTGTGGCATGAGTTCTTTTGTTTCTAAATGTTGGTGGATTAGGAATGTGTACATTTGTTTCCATGTATGTTGTTGTCCCAAGTGGTAAGCTAGTGAAAATTTGGTGTGAAGATGGAATTCCTAAAGAGAATGTGTTTTGGATAGAACCTTGCTTTAGTCCTTGTGTAACTCCCTCTCCAAGTGTAGAAACATCATAGCCTTGAGGAAGTTTGGCACCTTTCTTAGCTAGTGCAACAAATAATTTGTTTGGATCAGTGCTAACAAGCTCATCTACAATGTGTATAATCCTTGGATCTTGGGAGGCTCTTTCAATCTCTTCTGGAGTCAAGCATTTGTTGAATTCTATTAAGCCAAGGTTATCAAGTGTGTTGGGTGATTCTCTTTGTGGTATTTATCTTTGTGATGGTGAGGATTGATTTGAATTTGATCCAAGGTTTGTGCCATGAGGGGGACTAGAAAAGAGGTCATTTGAGGAATCCATGTCCTTTCTTTTTTGCTCATGATCTTGTTTCAACCATGTAAGACTTGCAAGGTGGATATGATAATGCAAGGATGATAAATAAAAACATGGGATATGAGACTATATTATGTTTTTGAACTTTTTTGGATTTTAAAGATATGAGGATGAAAATGATAATGCAGCTAAGACTAAGGGTTGGGATGCAATGATGATAAGGACCTTATGACCAAAGAACATGGTATGAAAATAAAGTTAACTGAGACTAAGGGATGTCAAATGATATTAAGGATATGGACCTTAAGATCTAAGAAATAGGAGGCTAACCAAGCTATGTTGATCCAAGATTACAAACCAAATTTTCATTGACCTTTACGAGGACCAATTTTGAGAGATAGTATGAGTCTAAACTAAGACACAAGTTGGAGAAAAAAATTGATAATGAAAAATATGGTGATGGTAATTGATAGATTGAAAGATAAAGGTTAATGACAATCTGAATAATAAACCATGAATTGTCCAAAGGCTTGATAAGCTTCCAATGTTCAGAATCTAAAAGGTATGTGCAACCTAATCCAAAACCTAAGATTAATTATGCTAGGAAAGAATGGACAATGCAACCTAAATGTGATGCTACCTAAATGAAAGTGATGGAATGGACTGATCAAACTCTACAAGTCTAAGGTTTAGATAATAAGATCACTGCCAAGATGATTAAAATCAAGATTGGACAAGTATTCTTTGAAATTTTGATAATTAGGCAATTGTGGTTCATTGTTCTACTAAATGGCTATGGAAAATGCGAGCTACTGGTTAACAAATGTAGTGAATTGCAATAGATGTGGGTTTATGTCATTCAAATGTGATGCGTAATGTATTAGTTGCAATTTTCTAGTGAACAAATGCAACTCATTTTGCAGTCGCGGGTCTATTTTCATAAAATGTGGTTAATAGAGAAATGATTTGCAAGTTTATGTTTTGAACTGGTTTTCATTTTGGAAAATTTGTGAAATATGACCGAGAATATTCAAAAACACTCAAAACATATTAGTTTGGTTGTTGACTTATGACAATTTCAAGATGTGCATGTGTATGTTTGGAGGTTATTCAGCTCAATTTCCACTAGTATAAACACATATCAAAAACAATAAAGCACTGCCTATCCCTAAGGTCAATGTCCAATGGCACGATGCTCAGGCCCAAAGCTTGGAATCTCCATCGATGCAAGGGAGGAACACCCTTTTGGGTTATGTATTACCTCTTGTCTCTGAGAGTAGATGGATAGGGTCCTCCTAGAATGGAAGGATGACCCAATCACCCTCTCCTTGGAAAGTTGCAAGTTTGAACAAGTAATTTATGCTAAGCCAAGGATTCATGTCTCACTCAAGGGAGCTAAATGTTGAGTAACTTTTAGGGTGTGGTGCTACACCCTTGCATTGAGAGTGAAACCAACATAAGTCAAGCAATAAGGGTTGCTACTAAAATGGTGTGTAGTCACAAGTCGGGGGCATGCCACCTCACAAGCATCTCGCAAGCCACTTAAGGCTTTAACCAACCTTACTAGGGGCACTTATATCCAAAGGCACATCCCCATTCTGATCGGTACTATACAAAAAATCTAATAGCAATTGGAATTGAATTTTCATCTTATCCTTTTATATATTGGCCTGAGGGAAAAACTGGTTTGAGTCACGTCACCTTTGAGTTCTCTGTATGGATGTGTCTCTTAGGTAGGGCCAACTAAAAATATAAATAAGATGCAATTATTTCTCTTCACCCAAGATCATACAGAGCACAAGGGGAGAGGATACTCTCACTACACCTTATGGGATCTACTTACAAAAAGTGTGCAAGTGCACCAAACATGGTAGACAATCGTTCATTTATTAAACTCAAATTGAAATGTTCCTACTTTAATAAAACACACAAATGCAATTTCTGGTTATTTTTATCCCAATGAGTATAATATGCAAAGTTTTTGTTCATTTTAAAATTGAATGAGTGAAGATGTAGTTTGTGTTCTTTTTAAATCCTCATGAATGTGTATGCAATTTGTGTTCATTTTAGATCCTCATGAATGTGAATACAATTTGTATTCATTTTAGATCCTCATGAATGTAAAATGCATATTGTTCATTTTTAAATCCCCGTGAATGAAAAATGCATATTGTTGTTCATTTTTAAATACCCATGATATGTGTTGAAAAACACAAAAAAGCTTCCTATTTTAAATAAAAAAAGCACAAAATCCTACAAAACCATGAGTTAGAACTCTTTAATGAAAGCCACACATTGAAAATAAGATATTAGTAAACCAAAAACCTTAACCTAAAACAAACCCAAAAAGAAAAACTGAATGAAAGATCAAAACTAAAAAGTTATACCTTAGCAGTCAATTGTGGTGTTTTGGAAAACAATTGTGGCTCACGAATGCGACTTAGGAAGTAACGATTGCAAACCACTATACAACAAATGTAATTAAGATCTTATCAGTTGCATCACTCTAGCATTTTTTGATTGCGGCTCAAGAATTTTTAGTTGCAACATTTTTCAAATTTTTGTCATTCCACCTTCAGTTGTGTCACTATTCTTCACAAACGTGGCTCACGAACTTGTAACATAGCAAAAAAAAAAAAACCACCCATGTTTCTCTACAATTTTTTTAAGATTCACATTGGGTTCACCAAATGTTAGATGAGGAAATTTGAAAACCAAAGTAGCTAAGATCAAGTAGAAACCATCCTACTTAAGATCAAAGCCCAAATCCCAAAACTAAAGCAAGGAAGAACATCAACAAGAGAAATCAAATAAAAATCAATAAGATAGCAAACTTCCCATGTTGAACTTGAATAACCTTCCTTGCCTCTCCTCAAATATGCTTCTGCAATGTTGCCCTCATATTTTGAAGTACCTACAAGTGATGATGATAAGAAAGATTGTTGGAGAAATGTGGTTGTAAAGCCAAAATGGACAAAAAGACCTTTTATAGAGAAGATTTTTTAATGGATGGATGAGATCGATCTTCTAGAAAGATGCTATGATCAATGGTGGAGGATTCATGCACCACAAAGTAGTAGGCTAGGGATGGCTATGAATGGATAGTCAAGATTCTTTGGATCTATCGAAGGCAATCAACGGTCCGGATTTGAAAGGAGAAAGTGGAGGGAAGGTAGTGAAGCAATTAAATAAATTATTTAATTCATGGAAGGAATCTTTGACCACTTTTTTTAATTTGGTAAAAGATAAGAATAAATAATCATTCTAGATTATTTATTTATGGAGAAAGGGAAGAGAATATTTAATTTAAAAGTTATTATGCAACTATTTAAATTAAATATAGAGGCTAATGAAGAAAAAGGAATTAAATAATTAAGTCAAATTAATTATTTATACAGGAAAAGTGGTAAGAGGGAGTTAAATAATTTTAATAATTATTTAACTATAGAAGAACGAAAGGATAGATGAATAGATAAATAATAAAGAATAATTATTTAACTATGGATGAATAATGGAAAGCACATAATTAAATAAATGATAATTTATTTAATCATAGAAGGAAAGAATGTTAGTGATATAATTAAATACATATAATTTATTTATTTAATTGATCAGAGGAGAATAAAGACCAAGAAATGAATTAATTAAATAATTAAAAATTATTTAATTAATAGAGGAACACGAGTAAAGACAATAATTAAATAATTACGATTATTTAATTATGCAAGGAAGAAGACTAAGACAATGGAAAAATGACATTCATAGACTAAGAATTTTTTTAGTGTCTATAAGGGTCACTCATACAAAATTTATGTTCCATTTGTATCTTTGAGTTCCAAATGTTTTCCTTTGTTTTCCATCTAATTCAAGTAGCGTCGTTTGGGACACTCATATAGATTATTGTCTTTCATTTGATCAGTTTCTTCAAACTACAGGTACTTGTATGTTTGACTTGCATCTTGCATGTTGAGTAGTGTCATTAGGGTCACTCATGTAAATTCATGTACCATCTGTATCTTTGAATTCCAAATGTTTTCATTTATTTTTCATCTAATTGGAGTAATGTCATTTGGGGCACTCATGCAGATTATTGTCTTCTTGACCTTGATATTTATATCTTCGGATTATAGATGTTTTCCTTTATTTACCATCTAATTCGAGTAGTGTTGTTGGGGGAACTCATGCAAATTCTTGTCATCTTGATCCTAATCATAAATTTTTTTAGAGAAGGTTCTTCATTTCAACACTATATCAATCATCTTTCAGTAATTATCTACAACTTCTTCATGCTTCAATGATGTTCTACATGTTCCTCTTATTTTTGGGACATTGTTTTGGAAGCTTCAAGTAGTCCTTCACATTGGTTTGGAGGATTTTATAGTCCTTCATTCTCCTTTCTCTCTTTTGGAGAGGATTTTTTCCCATGTGGTTTTCTCCCTTTCTTTAGTTGTGAGAGATTAGACTGTTTGTACATGGGTACCTCATCAAGCCTTGTTTTTTGAGACCCATCATGCATTCTCTTTTTAGGTTTTTTAGCTACTCCCTAAGTTCATCTTAAGGGGGGGTGTTAGAGTAATCATGTATTAGCTAATAATTAATTATTAGTCTAATTTTTTCTCATACACAGCTAAACTTAGGAGTGTTTTTTTATGTTAACTAGAGAGATATTATTATATAATTTTATCTCATTGCATGAGATGTTGAAAATTGTCATGATCTAATCCCTTTCTCATTTAGGGTCTCTCCTATATAGCACTCAACCCTCATTGTATTATCTCTCTTGAATTTTGTATCTTTTTCTTGTTTAGGATATTGCATATTATTGTTTATAACTCTCTTACATGTGGAGCATGTATTTGTTCATTGTTTGATCCCACAACTTGTTTTTTTCATAATTCTAACACTATTTTTATCTTTCCCCCCTCAAACACTAGGTTTTGATACATATACATGTATGCTAATCAAATTTTGATAATAAATAATTAGACAAAATGATCAAGTGGGAAGTGAGTCAGATATCATCATTTATAAAAGAGTTTCTAACCTAACATGGTCACCTTTACTCTCAAAAAACTTTTTGACAAGACCAATCAAAAACTTGTATAGTTCAAAGAACATAAATATTGGGATTACCATAAGATAAAAGGCCATGCCACCAAAAAATGTATGAAACTTAAAAAATAGATCAAAAACTATTTGATCAAGGAGACATTGAGATAGAAGGGAGCATATTGTCATCAACCAACAAGCAATTGAGGATATACCAAGATCAATTGAGATTTTATAATTTAAAATAATTATTTAAGGTTTCAATAGAAGATTTTAGGGTTTCAAAATAGTAGTGTAGGGTTTCAATTCAAGATTTTAGGGTTTCAAAATTTAGTATTTTAGGGTTTTAATTAAATATTTTATAGTTTGAAACTAGTTGTTTATGGTTTCAATTGAAGATTTTAGGGTTCAAAATAGTTTTTTAAGGTTTCAATTGAAGATTTTAGGGTTTAAAAATAGTTGTTTAGGGTTTCAATTAAATATTTTATAGTTTCAAAATAGTTTTTTAGGGTTTCAATTAAATATTTTAGGGTTTCAAAATAGTTTTTTAGGATTTCAAAATAACTATTTAGGGTTTCAATTAAACATTTTAATGCTAAAAAAACCATATAATATTTTACTATATCAAGATCAATTGAAAAATCAATGATTTGGTATTGAAAACCTATAAAATAACAAAATTCCAAATGGATGGGTGTAAGAAACCTTCATTTGAATCGATGTGGTGGTTTGATTGAAAATTATTACTTCTAAACTCGTGATTTACCACCATTGATATTGACAAGATCCCTATTGAAGTCAACCCGAGAGCATTATATGAACCGTGATACCTAGATAGTGAAAGCAAAATGACTTTCAAAAAGTCATTTCATTATTTTTACTTCTTTTTTATATTAAAAGAAGACCTTTGTTCAAAGGTCACCTTCAAACAAAGGTAATATTTAAATATTTTTTTAATGGTGGAAAGATGCCTTCAAACGAAGGTTACCTTTGTTTGAAAGTGCTTCTTGCACTAACTTTGAACAAAGGTACCTTCATTTAAAGGAAAACCTTCATTCAAAGGTGCTTGGATTATTTGAGCACCCAACACTTTCAAAAAATTTATGGCACACAATTGGGACTCACCATTATGATTTCACCCAAAATTTTATTTCAATGGCTCTCTTACAAATAATCTAGAATTGGGTGCCTTCATTTCCACTTTGTTCATAGAGTATACGAGGATAAATGCTTCAAATAGATCTAAGCATGCTATGCATGTGTGAGAAATATTTAAAGAAAGAAGTAAGGAAAAGTACAAGGATAAATATAAGTCCAAGGGAGGGTCTAAATTTTTTAGTAAGTGTAGATTGAGTTATTGGAATTGTGGCAAATGAGGGCATCTCAAAAAGGAATATCAGAATAATAAAAATAATAATGTTTATTCCTCTACAAATAAATCCCCTAGTGATGAAGCTACTAATTCTTATATTATTTCTACTAGCATGACTTCTAATGACTCTTCTTTGATATATTCATGTGCATCCCACCATGTGACTCCTCATAAGTCATGATAAATGCATGTGCATAATCTTGAGAAGATATTTTAGAGTTATCATTTAAATCATTTTCCTATTTTTATTTTTCCTATTTTCAATTTATATTAAAGTGTCCAATATTGTTGTAGTTCCTATTGGGATAAGATGTCTTGGCCTTGTAATCGTTATATTCATGTTAAATATTTTGTGTGTATTTATATTTCATAGTTAGTTCATTTAGTCTCTCTTACCTATTAGGGAACTAAATCTTAACTCTACCATATATCCAGCTATACTCAAATGAGATTCATCACTAGGGTATATCTTACCATCATCATATTATTCATACTTTTAAAACCACCCTTCATGGGAAGTCATATGGAAGGAAGCACCAAAGTCTATTAGTCATGGACCTTTCAATACATGAGTTACCAAGGTCATGAAAAAAATATCTACACCATATTGAGAAGAATTTTTAGACTTTTCATCTTCATTTTTAGTTTATTTTTCTCCTATTTTCAACTTATGCAAAAGTGTCTAGTCAAGTTCTATAGTTCCAACACTTAGCCTTGGACATTATAGGAGATTTAGATCTCTCATGAGATTTATCTACATTTTAAAATTCTTTTTTCTTCTTCTTTATTTTATCTTTCATTCTTCTATGAATAGATAGGTCCTACTTAGTAGGTTCAAAATATTTTTGTTACATGTCCTTCGAGATTAAAGCAAACACTACCTCATCCATTTTGACCTTTAAGGTAGTGATCTCAATTTCCATCACTAAGTGATACAACAAGTCTAGAAAATACCCCTATCTCAAGCACCCAATGAATAGGAGAAGCAATAAATGAAACCATAAAATCAAAATTAGGAAACCATGAGTTAGAACCATGCAAAATGGGGCACCCTAATCTCTATTCAAAATCTAGTACTTAAATACCACAATAGGTCCAAAGGCTCAAAAAAAAACATTCCTTACATATATCAAAAGCTTATCATAATCCACTTACCAACTTGGTGCTCTATTTTGGCTCCATTATCTCTAATAAAAAATATCTTACATGGTGTATCCTAACATACATCTCAAGTTGATCAACAAGTATAACTTCCTCTTATAGTTCTCTTACATATCATTGATGCTCTTACATTTTTTATGTAGGAGACCCAACTTTTAGAGGCCATAAATTTTAATATGGTAATTCAATTTTAGAGCTTGTTTTGATCTTCTTAAAACTAGAATGCAAAGGTTGAGAAACATTTCCTAACACTAATATTTTCCTATCTAACCACATGCATAAATTCACCTTAGAAAATATTAGAATTTTTAAAATTATTTAATGGGGTTAAATTGAACCCCCTAATACATGAGTCAATCAAAGCTTGCATTTGTATTCATGAGTTTTACTTCATGTTATTGGCCCTAGAGTGAGACACACTATTATGTGTTGAGACCCTCATGCAAGTATACATCTAATATTTCATTTACTCTATTTGTTATGTATCACACAATCCTATGCTAGAATGAAGATCACACATTCTATTAAGCATAATTTTTGAGTAATGCAAGGAGCTTGAAAAATATTTTTTTATATGAAATTTTATAGATCAAATACCTAAATCATAGGTTCTTGATGCTTTAAAATAATTATTTGAAGCGTATTTATCATGTATAAGGAAAATTTTACAAGTGTCACATGCCATAAGGATTCAATACAAATTTATAGAAGATATAATATCAATTTTCCAAATGATATATAGCAAAAATTACACTTGATATTACCACAACACATTCATGAGTTTAAAATAATTACTATTGAAGCATAATGATGTAGGAGCATCCTAGGAAAACGAGCTATCCAATGTCAACCAAAAAAATGATTTTATTTATTTTTTGTGTTTTGTTTTCTTTTTCATGTTGTTGGTGAATAAGTTAAAATCGCAAGCCAACATTTAATAAATAATTTGGTTCTAGCTTGTTGGCAAGTTGATTATGCAAATTAATATTTGATGTTTGGCCTTAAGCTTTCTTAGGTGTTGGAATTGGAGGATGAAGAGAGAGAATAAAATAAATAAATTCTTCATTTTCCTTGTCAATTTCTCTTCTTCCAATCTTGGGTGTTGGGAATTGAGGAGTCTTTTGTAACCATTCTTGGTGAATGTGGCAGCTAAAAGATCATGGTGTGGGATTTTGGGAATGCTTTTCTTCATTCATGGTTGTGAAATCCAGAGGTATTGTTGCAGCTAGAAGTGTTTACATATATGTTGAATAACAAATTGGAGAGAGATCTTCAACAGAGTGGAGTTTTGCAAGCAAGATTTTTATGGAGAAGACTATAGATGTGGTGATTGGTTTGCTTAGATTTTACTTATTGTAGCTTGCTGATTTAAATCTAATATAAATCAGCTTTTTTTGTGGTTTACATTAGCCATAAGGCTATATAACATTGTAATTCCAGTTTTATTGGTAATTTGCAAGTTGCAAGGAAGTTTGAAATAAATTGTGAAGTCCAATTTTTATTCTTGATATTTTGCAGTTCAAGCCTTGTGTATGATTTTTAATTAATTAATTTGTTTGTCAAGATTTTGTAAGAAAGGACCTATGTTGGGATTTGCATCACATAACTTTAAATAAAGACTAATGAGGCTCACTCAAATCTTCAACATTGAGAATATGATTTGAAGGACCACTATGATAAACACATAATTTTGCATTCATATTATCATCCATTTACTCATTAATAAATGAGTTAGTTGCCTTATTTCAAATATTTCACAACAATACTATTAGATATAAGCAAGCTACTATTGTAGAAGAGACTATACTATCTTCTTCATTGAGATATTTAAGAAAGAAAATGTTACCTTAAGAGCATCAAGTTTACCAAATGCCTAAGCATAATTAATCATGTAACAAAAGAGACTTACCATATTCTAAGTAATAAGAAAAGCAAACTTCTCTAATTAATGAAGATTATGATGTGAGAGGAGGATAAATTAAATCACCAAAAATAATTATAGATCCTAGACTTTTGAATTGACTGTATCTAATATAAAATAATGATTAATAATTATTTTTTGATATTTAGTTTAACAATTAAATGTATATAATTCATTTATTGTCTTTTAATAGTATTGTTGTGAATATTAAATGGTACATAACTTTAAAGTCTCTATTTTCTAAATAGAATATCTATAAAATGAACTTTTAATGTTGACAATATAAGTAATGTTGACAATATTGAGCAATGTTAAACTTTAGAATAAATATCTGAAATGTTTATTTTTAAATATAATGTTATTAAAATATAATTTTTAATGTAAATATTATTAGTAGAAAAATCTTAAATACATCTATTTAAAAAATATCATGAGATATCAATTTGGACCAATTTTATTTATTTAAAAGTTATTTTATTTTACTTTAGAATTATTTTATTTATTACATAGATGAAGATAAATTTTATGCATTGCTTATTTTGAAAATATTATGGTTATTATTAAATATTAATATTTTAACATGTTGATTATCAAATTTAAAATAAAAAATAAGAATTTTTGTTAAAATACTTGAATATCATTACATTCCATTCCTTATTACCATTGTAATTAATTACATGGCATCAAACTTTAAAATTAATATTTAATTATAAATTAATCTATTTTTAATAGGTAAATTTTTTCTTATTTAATAAAGATCTATCTGAGGCACACAGTTAAAGCAAGTAAAAGAGGATGGACAGGTGAAGGATTAGAGTTCAAATTGTTACCAAATCCAAGTTTTTATTTCCCTTGAGTTGAAGGCCTAAGCAGAGATGGCCCACAATTCAAATAATTATATGCCTAACCTGAACCCTAGGATAGCCATGTGTTTGCTCTCCTCCTAAAGATTTCACTCAATTCTGACAAAGACTTGGCCGACCCAACAAAAAGATTAGCTTAAGCATTGATAGAACTTCTACTCATTGACTTTGAGCGAACACTCAGGCCTTTTAAGCCCATCATCTGATTTGATGGAGTACTTGATAGTTCACCTAATAAGGAGCACAGCAGATTAATGGTGAGGAGGAGCAGATCATAGCAGCTGATTTATCATGGGGAGATCTCCTTGCTGTGAAAAAGCCCACACCAACAAAGGAGCATGGAGTAAACAAGAGGATGAAACTCTCATTGCATATATCCAGGCCCATGGTGAAGGATGTTGGAGAACTCTTCCAAAGGCAGCAGGTTTATAAATGCCACACTCCATTTTCTTTACAGACCTTTAAACTTCTGCAATCTATGTTGTTAGAAACAAGTTTCTGAATATCAAGTGTTAGTTGTTTTTGGATTGAAACTGTGTAAAATTTTTATATCAACATTTCGAATCATATTCCATGATCCATCATCAGAATGATATGCAAACAAAAAGAGAAGGACGTTATGCTGTTAAGTTTCTGAATAACTTTGTACATGAAGAAAATCCTTGTTTTTATAAGGCTCTAAGCTTCTAATTTTTTTTCACCAAGGAAATGGATGTTTGTAACTGCCGAACTTATAACTGATTGATGTTTATTCTTCAGTTCTTCTGTTTAAGTCAAAGAATATCGATTATATGTACATAACACACACCAATTCTGTGTCAAAAGTGAAGAGACCATAAAATATGTCAGAAAAGATTTTTCTAAGCACTTAGAAAGAAAGTTTCTGTTAAAAAAACCTGTGTTTGAGGAAAAAGTAAACATATGTTTCTAGCAAATTTAATCTTCCACTGTCTAGGACATCTGGAGAAAAGTTTGTGAAGAAAACTGTGTATATGAGGAAGGAAATGGATGTTTCTAACAGTATAAGCTTTGATTTAAGATTGGTTTATTACCAGGGTATTGATTTGCAGTATTATTCTGGATTCAAAGGAAAAATATTATGAAAAATCTGTGTTTCTAAGGACTAAGTGTCCATAATCGATGTCTGTATTGAAGATGGCTTTTGTGGGGCCACTAAGTTTCATGGTAAGGCAGGCTTCTACCATTATTGCTTAAGAGCTGATTGAGTAATGTATGAATTTGTTCTTTCTGTTTCTTTTTTCATTTTTGGCAGGTTTGCAGCGCTGTGGGAAGAGTTGCAGGCTTCGATGGATAAATTATCTTCGCCCTGATCTTAAACGGGGCAATTTTACTCCAGAAGAAGACGAGCTCATTATAAAGCTCCATTCTA
Organism: Sequoia sempervirens; assembly: GCA_007258455.2. Classification (NCBI taxonomy): domain Eukaryota; kingdom Viridiplantae; phylum Streptophyta; class Pinopsida; order Cupressales; family Cupressaceae; genus Sequoia; species Sequoia sempervirens. Next base: position 11,096,990 of record VDFB02000013.1, on the reverse strand, counting down.
TTCTGGGTAACAAGTGAGTAATCTGTCATTGTCTCTCTTCACCACACCACAATTTTTTTTTTCTTTCCAAAAGAAATTTGTATCCATGATCAAAGTTTGTTTCAGAGCTACAGTTAAACCATCTGGTTTGGTTGAAATACAAAGTCGTTAAAAGTGAGTTCTTTCTGCAAAAGCCACATGATATTTAGTCCAGCAAATTTAGATAAAATTTTGTACATAACGACCTATTCTCTTAGGCTTAGGAAAAGTCTTATTTGACGTCAATGGCATGATATTTTACCCCGAACTATTCTCTTATGCTGAAAAACCAGCCATGTTCTATATACCTAACTTTGTCCAGTTTGTTATTGGGTATAGTTTGTTTGAGACTTAACTTGTCCTCATGTTATGACTGGTTGGTTGTCCTGGCTAAGTATATCCAATTTAGTTGGGTAACTACCCTAATAATAATTTTGTTGTACAAGGTTTAGGAATTAGAGCTTCTTGATTCAGTCGTGTTACTTGTCTGTGTTTTTATGGATTTAAGAGTTTGAGCAACCATTAATGGGGATTGCTCTTCCAATCTAGTTTACACGTAACAGATATCAAGATATTGAATGGAACTTGAACCCGGGCCATCATGGTGACAATCTTTTGTTTTTTTAATGGTGCAGGTGGTCCTTAATTGCAGGGAAACTACCAGGAAGAACTGATAATGAGATAAAGAACTACTGGAACACACATATAAAGAAGAAGCTGTTAGAGAAGGGAATGGATCCTTATACCCATTGCCCCATTGTCACATCTGCATCAAACTCCTCTTCCTCCAATGATAACACTCCATGTCATTTAAACAAACCCAGCAGGCTGCATGCAGCAGCAGACACATTTACTGATTTTTTCCAGCAGCAGGCCAGTTCCTCTTCAATAGTTTCCAGCTATCCTACTGCACTACTAGATGATGATAATGTCAATCTTGAACTGTCGATTACATTACCATCCCTCAGTACAGCCCAAGGCAGTGGTAATGCAGCCTCGGCTTCTTCATTAACCTTCAATTCTTTTAATGATGAAATCTTCTACAGTGGAGAGGCAACATCATCAAATGGCAGTTTTACAAAGCAAGAGTCTGTTTGCTGTCACATTGGGCTGCACACTATTGGTGGAAGTTGCTGCTGCTATTCTGGTTAGTGTGAAAGATTTATGAATCCATATGGCCTTGGTACATGCTAAATACCCCATTAGCATACCAGTGTACACATAGATTTTGGCATCTGTTTGTAAAAAGAGGGGTACTAGTGTAGAAAGGGTCCAATTAATCTTTAAAATAAAGGGGTATTGCTCACAAACCTATCAGACCTTGTGCCTTGGAAACCTGCTATGAAGTAGCCCCATGGAAAGATGGACCAACTTTTTTGTAGTAAGTAAATTCAACTTTCACCCACCATCTCCAACTATCAAGCTTAAAACATGTGGAGTGTGTCCATATTTTGATGGAAATCTTTTGTTTTTTCAATGTATCTTATTGTGATGTGCAGAGATTATGAAAGTTTGTGATATGAGACTTGCTTATTATATGCATTGTTTTTCTCCTCTCTTAAAGGAATCTGCTTAAGAATACAAAGGAATTGTTGCCACTTCCACCAATTAAAGTAGAAGAAAAGATATCTGAACTAAGGAAAATTTAAAAAACATGTGAACAGTGACAGCCAAAATAATTAAGAAAAGGTAAAATATGTAGAATATCCAGGCCAGAAGGTTTAATACTCATTTTCTCTGTGTGTCAGGCATGGAAATCTTAGCATCGAGATAATTGTAATTCCTTACTAAATTTGATAATCTGATTAGTTGGAACATTAGAATATATAACTTATTAGGTGAACGATGCCATTTTTCTTTAATAAATATTGGATAACATCTCTATCTTTCCTGCATTATTTTTCAAAGGATTGGGAGGTACATAAAAGGTCCATGCACGTGAAGATTTGAATAGCTGCTTCAATTTTTATGAATGTACACATGTTAGATATGTGCCACAAATATTTAGGTGGAATATACTTTGTTTGGATGGGTACAAAAGGTTGGTACCAGCTATAAACATTTTATTAAACTTTCCTTCCAAATATGGCTTTCATTTATTAGGGGAGTGAATACTTTACATAGGTTGGACTCATTTAACAAATCATGGAAATGCTTTTTAAAAGTTATCATGGCCTGATCGTTTTTGTTTTTCTTTTCAAATTTGACCTTTAAAAATATATTATGATTTTAATTTAATTCTATGTTTATTTCTTTGGTTTTTTTCAAATTATAACAATAAAATCTATATTAATATTTTAACATTGTTTTTTATTATTATAATTTTTTTTTTCTATTTTATTTAAATAAGTTCATTTTTATTGTAAAATGATATAATATTTTAAAAATAAGAAAAAACAAACTTAACTAAAAAAACATTCTTATTAATTGGAGAATAAAAAATCTTTAAACTTTTAAAATAAAATCATAACAAAAAATTATATAAAATAATCATCTAATAATTATCTTATAAAACCAAATAAATGAACAAAATCATTTTACATTATTATTATTTCATTTAAAACTATCTCAGGAGAGAGTTTACAACCCAAAATTTCAATTCAAATATTTTATTTTAAAAGGCAAATTGGAATATCAAATCCTCCATTTGAGGATAAGAGCAAGTACCAACCATTGTCCCACTTATATTCGATTACATTTCAGATCTATTGGGGGTGGCCAGACCATATAAAGAAGTAGACCTACTCGTCATCTCACATAATTGAGCATATATATAATGCTCAGCAAATTTATGGTGTTTATTATCTGTAAAGAGTATATATCAGCATGTTTATTATGACACTTTTAGATCCTGTCATAAGATAGAAAAAAAGCAACCTTTTCTCTTTTAAAAGTTGTTTTTTCTTAAAATGAGTTTTCTTTTTATAATTTGTAACAAAAGTATTTTATATAAATTTAGGTTTAATTTAATAATATAAGTAATTAATTTAAATTAATTATAGTTGAAGGTGATTGTTGTTATAGATGCATAATTGATCTACATGAATGTGGAATTGATCTTTTATATGAAAGTGATCCTATAACTCACAATAATTATCTAGTATTTTGAAGATTGTTGCAACATGTTCACCTTGATTTTTCAAAATTGAATTTTTGTAAGGATTGGCAATGTTTGTAAATACCTATAGGAATTTGTTAAATTGCAAGGGTCAAGTTCTCTTTATTTAAATCTTTGGATGGGTTGGCTTTATAACCTTAAGTGAAGATTCAAAGATAACGAGCAAGTTTACAATGGGCCTAGGATGAAGTGATCTAATAATGATACTATGGTGCTCTCATAAATGCACTATCAATCAAAACATGTTACTTTCAATAACTCTTAGATGAACATAAATTATTTTAAATAAATGAGATAATTTCTTTAAATACAACAACCAAGCACACAAATCCACATACCATGCATTAAATTGAATCAAAATAGCTGGTGAAATAGTTACCCAAACAAGAAATTTGATTGTTTAATTTTAAAAATGAAGACTTTAGATCCATGGCCATGGAACTTAGGTCAATTTCTCACCCACAATTGATCTTGGGTGATGATTTATAAATTTGAAGATCAAGGATACAAATCTAAACATTAGTAGTGAGAAATATTGAAATACGAAGCAAATTTATACAAAAATATATTTATAATTATTTATTACATCTAAAACACTCTAATCGAAATATATTTAAAAAATAAAAAAATGATAGATATGCAATTTTTACCATTACAATAAATTTAAAATAAATCACTCAATATAATCTAAAATTAATGTTTATATACAAAGTTTAAATCATCAAGTTAATGATTTTGTGTAATTTTTAACTAGAAACTTAAATAATATTTATTATTAAAAAAATTGATCATAAAATTTTTCTTATTAAAAATAATAAAATAATATTTTTATTAAATTTGTAAATGTAATATAATATTAGTTATGAGGTAAATGTGTTATTTTTAAATATATAATCAAATTAGAAAAGTATTTAAAGTTAATTTTGTATAATATTTTAAAATTTGAATAATAGATTATAGCATATGTTTTCGTTAAAATATTATATTATTGTAAAGGAAAAATCACATCTTTTACCCTTTTATTTCTATGTTTTAAAGACTTCTTTGTACATATTTTTATATTTTAAAGAGACTCTTTTAGACTTAACCACTTTGTATACATGTTTATGTTATAAAGTGGCTCTAGGTCTTAAAAGATCTATCAAGTTATTTTATTAGAATCGTGCATTTAAAAAATGTCATTATAGTTCAATTGAATAATTGAAAGAAATAAGTAAGGCTAACTAAAGAATATTATCTAAAATATATTAATTCTCATTCAAAAATTCAATCACACATCTCCATTTTGGTTTACATTTTACATAATTTATATTAGGAAATCAAAATTCAAATTGTTTATTTCTAGGTTAGATAAATCCTAAGGGCATAAAAATTATTATGAAAGTTTCATATTTCCCTCCATATATAGCAAGGTTCCAAAGGTACTTCTTAACACCGCCTAATTTTTCTAATAGAAATATTACCCACAAATATTCTCTATAAGTATTAAAGGTCAAATTTCATGGATGATGGAATCATTCTACCTAGGACAAAATTATATCACCTAGACCAAACCACAAAAGATTGTGATTGTCCCAACTTCTAAAATTTCAAGGTTCATTTGTGTTAGGAATTCAACACAATATTCAATTTTAGATTTCATATATTAGTTGTAGTGCATCGATTTAGAAGTAAAAGTGAACATGCATTGATTTCAAGGTAGCCTCTAATCCATGCCATTAATATTTTTAGAAGTGTGGATGGAATGAATGAAAACATGTGAAAGTAATGAAAAGCTATTATCAATTTATCATCAACTCACACTAGCATTGCATGAATGTATAAAAATTGATTCTTCATCATAGGAGTTTTGCACTTTTACTTTCATATTTTTGATGTAATAATATCGAGAACAAGGTTTTATTAAAGAATAAGGAAGTTCTACACTTTAATCTTAGCATAGCAAGCCCTCATAGGTGGTCATTGACACCACTTTGATGTGAAATTCATTGTCATCCACATGCAAATAATCACATGTGATAGCATCCTAATACAAAATAGAGAGTAGAGATAAGCCTATCATATAATTCATAATAACTTGATCTCATTCTAAAATATGAAATTTGATTGTTAAATGCATTGTAATCATATCTTTTTCATCATTAACAAATAAAAAATGAATAATTCTAACTTTTTAATTACTTTATTATGTTGAGAGATGTTCTATAATGATAGTAGCACACGAAGTCTCATGCTATGACCATGTACATTAAAATTAAAACACAACCAACATATATTTTAAAAAATAAAACTACAGCACATAAAAATAGCTAACATAATTGAATATATATATATATATATATATAACAAAGCAAATATATATTTTTTATTTTACTTTATCAGCAATAAAAATTAAATATTTATTATAAACTAAATAATTTTTATTTAATAGAAATGTCATTATTTATTTCTTAAATATAAGGACATTAAAATTGTTAATATGTACTAATGTTTACAAATTAAATTATTTATATATATAAAACCAAACAATTTTATTTATTTATTTTACTTTATCAACAATAAAATTTAGATATTTATTATAAACTAAATAAAAATTTTTAATAGAAAAGTCATTATTTATTTTTTAAATATAAAGACATCAAAATTGTTAATATGTAATGATGTTTACAAATGAAACTATTAAAAATAATATATAAATATATAATGAAAAGTAAAATTAAAAAATCTAAAAATAAAATAAAAAGTCACATAGAAATGTAAAATAACTCTTGGAATAAAATAAAATAAAGACTATAGATAAAATAAAATAATTCTTACCTAACAATTCTAATTTATATATTCATATATAAATATAATAAATAAAATAGTTTTAAAATAAAATAAAGTAAATCTTAAATAAATAAAATAATTCCATATTTCTTCAATTTTTAGATAAGTATATTACAAATATCTGTACTAATTCTCTATCAATCTCAACTTAATAACCATTTAAATATAACCATTAACTACTATATTATTTATTAAACCTTAAATATCTATATTTTTGGGAATATATACCGACCTTATTTTCCATACAATAACAAAATTGATGGGTAAACCTAAAATAAAATGTTCACAATAATAAGTACAATGTGACACCCCCAATTTTCGAATGCATCTCCATCCATAATTTTTTTTTTAAAAAAAACTTAAAAAACATAAACCAATACACCAAAAAAACAGAAAAAAACACGGCTAGACAATACATTTATGTGTAGTCACCAATTAAAAACCCTAAATACTTGTCCTATCATTATCATAGTGTTTGAGTATTATTAAGGGCAAAAGTGACAACATATCAAACATAACTGCAGAGAATCATTTCACCACACTTTCTTAATGGGGTCTCTTTGTGTATAGGATACTAATATTTATTTGAATAGGCATGCCAAATAACAGCCTACCAACTTCCTTTTAACAACATTATAATACACCTACACACTTTATCACCTAAAAATGATATGCCTTTTAACCTTTGTGTTGTGTCTAGAAGGACCCCCTAAGATGGACTGGTTTGTTTTTCATCTCTAGACTAAGAAAAAATATGAGTTTACAAGGACATCGAAAGAGATGGGCACCTCAAGGGCAGGTGGGTGATAACTAGATAACAAAGTGTACATCCCTATGTTGGATTAGGTGGTTGATTACTAGAATCTCTTTTTTTAATCATTGGAAAAGATGCAAGGAATTGTTTTTCCCAAAGGACACCAGAAAGCAACATCTCACCAAACATTTTTATCTGCACATATCTTGTCTCCATATTCTTTTAACCTGTCCATAAAATAATGCATAAAGTGGTGACATATGAGGGGAAGTTTTTAATAAAAATACATGTGATAATCCAACGACTAGGTTGACCTAATTACTTTTTAAGAAAGTTGGTGGGAGATATAGATTGAAAGTCCCCATGCATGAGAGCCCATCCATTATGTGTGAGAGTAGATGACATTTTTAAGTGTGTAGTTGTGACATGGTGCTTCTAGAATGTGTGTACCCACCACTCACACCAGATGGTGACTTTGTTGTATATACATCCAAATGGACTTTATTGATATTTATTGTGTATATATTCCATTGTCTTATGAATATACCCAACCATCTTCGTACCAAAACATCAGCCTTACATATGGGGCAGTTGGTTGTACTAATCACATGGTAAGTAAACAATGGGACAGGAAATTTTACGCCATTACCTATGCAGCTTTTTAGGAATTGCCCAACTACCAACGTATGATTAGGATTAAAATATTCTTAATTCATATTTAAATATTATATATTTCACTTTATTAGCTTCATAACAAAAATTCGATTCACCTAACAAAAAGAAAGGTGATATGTAACTCATAAATCAAGGCATGCTTTTTTGAAGATGAACGTTAAGGTCAATGTTTGTCATGGCAATAATAGTCTATTCAAGACTTGTCCTTCTCGACAATGATTTGCAAAATGACTCTGAGTGTTGCTTTAATGATGTGGTGGAGCCCACTAGGTTGTTTCTTAATGTATGTTCTTAGGAAATTGCCTCTTGTCTTTAATGGCCTTGTGTGTGTAGGTATGGAAACCCTAATCTCCTTCTCAAGATTACTCTAGCATGGGCCCCACCTGACCCACCATAGAATTTTGTGGCCCATCTGAACACCATGATTTATGATTTATGAATGAAGGGAGATTTATAATTTAAAGAGGGCCACCAACTATATAATAACCACTAACATACAAGGCAGGTCGCCCTCAAAATACCATACAATCTTACTATTAGGAAAACACCACAATGATAATAATAGCAAGAAGTCATTCACCGAATATCATATTAGATTGCAACTCAGAGAGCACTAGAATAATTAAAACTACGAGGAGCTCCCCACCAAACATGGCATAAATAATAATTTTAAATGTAGTTAATTAGCAAATCATTAATTTAGATAATAAAGTTAGGTTATGTTATAGATTTAAAATAGTTGTGATATTTAAATAAGAGAGTAAGTGTATTTAACTTTAAAATTAAAATTAATGATGGATAAATAATGTTGATGTTGTTTAGGAATGGTTTGTCATTATCAAAAAATTATTTATAATTTCATTTTGATAAATGTCTTGGAGTCTAAATTGACACAAAAATGTTGTGGATTGATGTTAGACCCTACACAATCGATCTTAACTACTATGAACTTGACCCCGAAATGTGGAATTTATCTAGAACATGTGAGAATGATCTCATAGATAGTACTCTCTTGGAATTTTTTCAAAAATAACTCTTTATCATTCTATCATTGTATTTTGGTTTCATGGAAAGTGGCCACAAAACAATAACTCTTCATATATTTTAGACAAATTTTTAATAGATTGTAAGCTATATAAGCTACAATATAGGCGATTCAAAAAGAGGAATGTATGCATTATTTTTAGAGACACTATAATATATCATCTATTTCGATCCAAAAGAGTTTGTATAAAAAAGTGTTATTCTACCATGTGGACCAAGAGGAGAGCCCACTCTAAGCATTGGTAATCTTTTATTATTTATTCTTTAAGTTTCATTTTATGTAATTTGTCATATTTATATAATTTGTGGGAAGTATAATTATAAATTGTGACTATGCAGATTGATTTCAATATATGAAATATGATCATAATGGTTTGTGATTTCTGTTGATTTATATAAGATGATGCTTTGATAAATAAGATAGCTAAAACACAAATAGATATATAATAATCACTAATAGCTTATTCTTTAGATATTTTTGTGTTTAGTTGCTCAAAATAAATTATGAATTCATTTATAGTACCTATAGAAGATTGTCCCTATAGTAGGTTATTCTGTTAGGAGAAAAAATCTCTAATAAACTATTCTTGTAGTTGCATATAGATCCCATAATAGATTTAAGATAAATATCAGGATAGGATTTTAGTCTCCATAATTATTTGTTAAACTAAGTTGTGCTTAATTCCAATCAATTTATTACCTAAATCCCTTAAGAAAATAACTACACCTTTCACAAGTTTATACCCTATATTGACATATGATTGAACTGAATTCAAGATTTGAACACCAATCATATCAAATCATAAACTTGAGTTTATAAGCCTTATTTTTATCCCAACATTTTTGGTACCATTGTTGGGGAAATGCATTAAAGGTTTGATAGCCTAGTACATTGAGTTAGGACCAAAATGTCAAGGAAACATTCTACACCATTGCCAACCTTTCTGAGGTAATTGTCCATGATTTGTATTATTTTTGAATCATATAGATGCATGAATCAAGAACTTAGAGATGATCAAGGAAATTTTATATTGAAAAGAAACCTATTGTGAGTAGTGTAAGTACATCAACATGAGGAAATCCTTCCCAAGTAATAAAACATCACCTTGTTCATAAATAGGTGGAAAAGAAGCTAGTTAACCTTGATTCGGAAAATTGTGTTATTGAACCAATTCAAGTGACATTAGAATCCATAGGAGAACAAATAAATGATTAAATCCAAAATAAAATTATTTAGACTCACCCCAAATATCCCTAATCCATTAGAGATTAATTCATAATACCTTGAATTATCAAGTGTATCATATAGAGAGCATTTAAACCCATCACTTCTAATTTTATGACAATTCAAAGAATCATATGAATTATGAAGCAACAAATGCCGAGAAATAAATAAATGATAGTACAATCTAGAATCTTCTTATTTTATTGTTCATTAGATACCTTGGGAATCTAAAACTATGGTCAATGTAAATAGAGATAACAAGGAAGCCAAAAAATATTTGGCTAATAATGAGCCAATAACATCTAAGTTTCCTATTAATATGATAAAGATCTAATAAAAAATGCACCTCATTCTACCTTAACACTTTTACAAGACTTTATATTGAAGATCCTAATATATTTTTATTTGAGCTAAGATATGTCGTGTTATAGCCATGATTCTCAAAGTGATGCTCAAAAGCTCAAATTATTTTTGGCCACACTTAAAGATACAACTCTAAGTGGTTCGTGAGACTTGGGAAACATACTATACACACTTGGGATAATATGAAGGAGTAGTTTTTTGGAAAAATACCAAGATTATTGTAAAAAAGTGTTAGGAATTAGGTGTTGTACACCTTGCATAATGTTTAATTTATTATTATGTATGTGGTGCACCTAGGGGGACCTAGAAGTACGTGCATCACTAGGAGTTAACATTCTTGGAGCTAATGTAAGTTGTAAAAATGTATTTATTTAATATCGGGGAAAGTAATTTAATAAAGTACCCAATATTAAATATGGGGTCATGGTTTTGTAATCTCATGGTTTTAGTCACATGGTTTTATGTAATACCACTTGGTGGTTTTATATGAACTTGTTTCTATAAAAGAAAGCACAAGGGTAGTTGTCTAAGGTTGGCTAGTTGGGGTTTTGAGTCTTCTTCTAAAGAGTGCATATGCGAAGCATGGCATGGGACGTGTGGTTGCATGCTTGAACACATGGAGGATGCTTTGAGGAGGCTTGATGTTTTAGAGGTGTTCATGGAGGCTCTGAAGATGTATTGCAATGTCTATTTCTAAATAATACATGAGTCATGAATGCTTTTGGAGGCTGGGTTAAATTTCCCTTTTGAGGGTTTTCCAAGGGTATATCATGTGTCATCTTTTGATGGGTATGTTGTCTATTCTCTTGCATGTGGATTCTAAATATTTATTTGTATAGATTTCTCTTTTTGGGTTATGTTGAAATTGTCATTAGATGTCTACAAGTTTTCTTTCATTTGGTATCAGAGCCATGGTTGTGGTTGTATAACCCTAGATTGAGAAAATATTGTTTAGGTTTGAATCTGTGGTCTTGCATGAGAGAATGAAAGACATGTCAATATATGAGGGTTTTGTAGTTTGTTCTTTACAAATATGAGAGTTTTGGGTTTGTTGTTATGATGAGTTGTTTGCATATTTGGTGTGTGAGAAATGTTGGGTCAAAAGAGTTTCTTGGATGTGCATTCAAATGAGGTTTTTTGTGGGTGAAGTGTTGCAAATGACCTCCTAGGACAAAATGGACCTCACCGTTGGATTCGGGTTGGCCAAGAAATGAAAAGTCATATAAAATATGCCCTATTTTGCTCATTGTGGAAAAAAGAAAGATTTTTTAGCTACTAGGCCATAAAATCATACAACTGTCCAATTTACTAGTATGTAGAATTAAAAAAGAAATACCCTATAGAAAAAAATTTAATCCATCAACCTTTTTTCAAAAAAAAATTACCTACAAAAATTAAAAGAAAATTAAAAAGTATATATTAAATTGGGGGCAGGGGGGTCCACATAACACACACTATCACTGTACACTGGTAGATTGCCAATGACAGGTCATGTTGTTGGTGTTGTTGACTATGGGCGCAAATCACTAGGCCGGTAGGGCCCTGATCACTAGCGAGCCAACCCCACCCCTTTGGGAGTTAAAAAAAATATATATTTTAAAAAAAATTCCATTAACATTAAATATTAAATCCACCCAAGTTTTTTTTAATATGTAAATTTTTTTTTTAAAAAACTATTTTTAATTCCCTGGTTGGGTCTAGTTGTAGGTGGGTGGCACTGCCACCACCAGCGAGCCACCACCCAACCACCCAAGGGCCACCTGTTTTGCACCTAATACCAAATTTAGGCAATTTTTCTTCCAAAGGGCATAACTTTCACCCAAATGGTCAGATTTTTTATTTCTTATACTCATTGGAAAACTCTCTCCGTGCACTACATTGTGGTATAGGTTTGGTTTCTTGATTTTGTTGTTTTGACTAGTTTTTGGAGCTTTAAAGCTAGATTTTCTCTTGTAAATGATTGTGAATGGTGATCCTAGAGCTACACAAACATAAAGAACAAATACATAATTATTCCAATATGCAAGTTGGAAACAACATTCCCCATGAAATTCATTTGAGATATCAAGAACAAGAAATAAATGAAGAACATGAATAAAAACTATCTAATCTTGCTCAAAATAGACAAACTCTCAATCCCATGGGGGAATTGGTGCCATTTTGATGTGGAAAATGGCCCTTTCCCAATTCCCTGCAAGCTTGATGATCAATGGTGAAGATTTGATGCTCCTTGATGAAATTTCTCCCTAACCTAGCTATGAAATCATGAAAATGGATGAAAATGGATAAAGATGGATAAAGATTGCTCAAAAACTTGAAGATAATAATGTTGCATGAAGTTGTGGATCCAAAATCCAAATGAAAGCCTTCTATTTATAAAAGAGAATGATGTAGGATGAGGCAAAATGGCTGAATGTGGGATAAAAGACCAACCAATAGCACAATGCCACTTGTCAACATGTGAGTGGACAAAGGTGGAGCACATTTTGATGAATGTGCACATTGATGCAATTAGGTGGAGATTCAAAATTGGAGAAGTGACATATTGGAGGGAGATGAAAGATGAATTAAATGCCACTTGGCTCAAGAAAAGGACATATAAAAGCCTTTAATGCCTTGTTGGATGGACAAGTACTTTTGGGGGGAGAATTCAAACTTGGAGAATATTCCCACTTTGATGCCTTTTTGGATGTAAATAGAGATTTAATAAATCAATTAAAATTATTTTCATGAGCAAGTTGCAAAAGCTAGAGGATTTGATGGATTAAGATTAGGATTAATCAAGATTTGATTAATTAAGATATAATTTAACTGATTTGACAATTTGATTTAGACTTTTGGATTAATTTAAATCAAAATGAGAGGAAAATGATTATTAGATTTAATTAAATAAGGGTTGGATTTATTTAATTAAAGGGGGAGATGATGTTAGATTTAAATCAAATAAAGATAAATCTATTTAATTTAAATGAGATGACTTTAGAGATTAATTAAATAAACTAAATTATTTAATTAAAAGAGGGACTATAGAAGCTAACTAAATAAAATTGATTTATTTAATTAAAGGGAGATGATGACTTAATTAGATAAAATTAATTTATTTAATTAAGAGATGGAATGTGATGAATTTAATTAAATAAAGATTATTTAATTAAATTATTAGTAAAGGAGATGATTCAGGACAAGCTAGTGTTAGTAATCAGGATCAGGGGTATAAGATCAATTAGTATTATTTTTGTGTCTACATTTTTCCCCTCTTTGAAGCAATGTACCCGCTACGTTGGTTCAAAGAATAAACTTGCCAAGATCAAAATTCAAAAAAATTCTAATTTTTTCAGATGCCCCACTATTGCCCCAGTGAACGAATTATGCTGGTATACTGGCCCCTCGAGAGATTGGATGAAAATTTGGACTTTTGGGTGTCTCATGAAAAAAGAGGACAAGTTTCCCAACGGATCCAAAAAGGCTCCAAGATGCCAAAAACATGAAAAAATGCAAAAAAAGATGCAAAACGACCCTTGGTTGGATGAAAACGAGATTTGGGGTCCAAAACCCTAGTTGGACGACTAAACAGGGTCAAAAAACCCTAACTTTCATGCTTAAATAGCCCTCGAGGGGTCACTTTCAATTCATTTGCACACCTAGCCTTTAGAGATTCTTGATTTTTGAGTGCTGACCACTATTTGAGATGGCACAACGTGTGCTTCCATGACACATTTTGGAGCAAGTGCGAGTGTACCGGTGACTTCCTGGCATGAGACCACCAGTATGTGACCCTTACCCAACTTGTGTTTTCATTTTTTGTGTGCATTAAATAGGGTTAAAATTCAAACTTAGTCAAGCAACACTGTTTGGCGATCCTAAAAGGGTTAAATTGGCACCAAACGACCTTAAAGTGCACTGCTTTTGAGTCTGGTGACACAGTGTCACAATTTAGCAATTAGGGTTTAAACTCCAAAGTGCAGGTGACATGCAAATGGCGCCATGGCAGGCTAGCTAGAAATCTAGGTTTTTTGGCCAAACTGATGTGCAGTCAAATTGCGACACCGCGACGAAGTTTGGCTTTAGAGGGTTCTAGCGGCATAGTTTGGAACTTTCAAACATCAATGCAATTGCAAACAATGACACATTTTTTTTTCAGTCACAAAAACTTCAAACAGGATCCTAATTTTTTACAAAACTTGACGCAGTGACTTTATTGGTGCAGGAGGACGCAAACTTGGTACACTCACGTGAGCATAGATCCTTGATTCTTAGCTGACTAACTAGATTGAACGAGTTGCTCCAAGAGCACCTGGGAGCGATTAGGCTATGGTATGTTTCATACGCTCTAGCCATTAGGACACATCTTGGCATGATGACAACATTAACAGAGAGATGGCATAGTGAGACATCATTGTTTCACTTCCCCACTAGCAAGGCGACAATTACCTTGGAGGATGTGTGGTGCATTCTTCATTTGTCGATCCATGAAGAGCGGGTGATGTATGATGTGGACTGTTGTGCATGTTTTGCACACACGCCCCACCGAAGGTAGGGACCCCTATTTTCGTCTTGTCAGGTCATTTTGCTCCTGCCTTGTTTTGTGTGCCCCTATCCCTAAATCCAAGTTGGTCACATGCCTTAGAATGATCATTTTTCCCTTGACCAGATTCACCTACCTAAATTTCACTAAGTCTTTTTCCTTCATAGAAGTGCCCCTGTGGGTTTCCCTTCATCTGTTGCCCTGATGTCCTTCAGGCCTTGCGGACCCGCAACTACGAGTCGCCACTAAGTGGCGATTGATGCCCAAATTTTGCCTACATGGTGGGCTCCGCAATTCATTTCTTAGTTTGAGCCTTGACCAAGCATCCAAACGAGTGTGAGATTACACATCTCACCTAACCTAGGTCCGCCATACAAAAAAATCAATGCATGCCATTAATGGAAATTGGCCTATAAACGTTGCTCCTTGCCCTTCATTTTACTTGGGGCATTCAAATTTGAGAGAGAAACAAAGTCCCCCCGTCCTTTTTTCACCTTTTGTCTTGCTCTTGCTGACTTGGCCCCTTCTCACATGCTTTGTGTTTTCCATCATTTTTGGACTTTGGGGACAAGTTTCGTATGGATTTGGGATGTTTTTGTGATGCCTAAGTGAATTTCCAAGGTTTTGTTAAGTTTTGGGAAGTTGCAAAAATTCCCTTCCGCATCGTCGTCCCTCTATGGTTGTGGGAGCTTTCATGTCAGGCCGCCATGTGCTCATTGTCGTTTCAAAAGGGTGGCAACCCTCTGGCTTCCCCCTTCCAAATCTCTGCATTTTCGAAATGGGTGCAAACTTCAAGTTTTTGTCATCTAGGTCCCATAAAGTGAGTGACTTCACATGCCTAAAGGGGTTTGGATCAAATTTTCCATGTGTTTAAAAATTGTAGAAATTCCCTTTCGGGCCGCCATCCCTCTATGGCCGTTTGGGAACTTCTTTATCAGGCCGCCGTCCCTCCATCACCGCTGAAACTTCCTTGTCAAGCTGCCATGTGCTCATTGTTGTTTCAAAAGGGCAACGACCCTCTGGCTTCCCCCTTCCAAATTTTTGCATTGTTAAAAATGAGTCAAATCTTAAGGAAGCATGTCTTGGCACTTTTTCTACCCCTTTTCCCATGCACTAAAATTGAAAAATCTCAAATTTGCTAAGTTTTGTGAATTTTAGAACTTCCCTTGTAGGTCGTCATCCCTCCGTGGCCATTTGTGAACTTCCCTTCTAGGTCATCGTCCCTTTTCTCGTCGTCTGTCATCCATCGTCCATCCACCGTCATTCGTTCATCCGTCATTCATCTGTCGTCTACCTATCATTCAATGCTCTTCATTCGTCCATCATTTGTTGCCATCCATTTGTCCGTCGTGTGGCGCCCACACCCTTGAGCACACATTAATGTTTATGGTCCAAATGAGCTCCAAATGTGGAATAATATGAATATGATGATCTTTTGATGATGCATGGATGGATCTAACAAGGAGTTTACAGGATTTGACTAACATTTGTTTTGATTTGTGTATGAAAGAACTTACGACACTTCATGTATGCAGGATTCAAGAAACCTACTGCGGGTCCGTCTGGGAGGCCCCTTGAGAAAGTTGAACAAGGAAAATGCACATTGATCCTTTCACCATTCATTTTATGCCCACCTTTCATTGTAGCACCCATCAACAGAGCTAGCATTAGAAGAAGGCCTATGTTAAGGAAGTCAGTGACAAATCTATAAAGGGTGACCTTGAGTTGGTGGGAGGGAGTGGTTGTTTCCTCCCTCCAAACAAATGATCACGATCCGTCAGGAGCTGTCTCATCAGATCATCTAACCCATTCCACAATGATACAAATCTGCAAATGGGATGCACTCAATTGGCTGAGAAATGTTTCAAATCCATTAGGGGAAGAAGGCAACCTTCAGCGGTTTAGCTATAGTGAAAAGGGTAATCAACTAGAAGACAAAACTACTACAACACTTGGCCACTATAGGACAAAATAGAGAAAAGACAAGAAATGCATTTTAAATTGTAATATATATGAGGGGTAGGTGAAGCGCTAGTGCAATCAAATATGAGCCACACAATGTAAATCAATCCTAGCCATTCATTTGGGCATTGGAAAACTATAAATAGGGGTGTCCCCCTCACTTTGAAATGGTTGGAATTTGGTGTAAAGCATTTGTAGTAATAGGAACAACATTACATGATTTTGGGATGTTCTCTTTGATTTTTTCTCATCTTGCATGCATGGTTTCCTGCGCCCCATGTTAGTTTAGTGTTAGTTTCTTGAATGGTTGCCATGATGGTGTTTGTTGTTATGAGTATTTGATGAGCTTTGGAGTCCGCACTTAGCACTTGTTGAGCCTTAATTTTATTTGTGCAAAGTTAGCCTGGGCTTCTTTCTGTCATTCCTGTAACCTAGTTCAATTGCATGTTCATGATGTGTATGTGTAATTTGAAAATCAGAAAACCTTAGAAGATTGCACCGGTTTTGTGTAGCTGTAGGTTTTCTCTTGGTCAAACAAAATCTAGTTTAGGAAGCCTATCTACTATAGCAGCCACCATTAGCCACTATTCATTCAAAGCTTAGGATTACATAACAACTTTCTTAACCCTTCTCCTTTTACTGTTTCTTTTAATCCTTGGTTAGGGTAGGATCTAAAGCATCACCATGAAGCTAAAGTAGATGAACTTGATGAGTTTCAACTTGTTGTTTTGAGTGGACAACCACTATTCGACCATTTCAATGCTTTGAAATTGCATTTACAAACCCAACTTCCCATGGCTTGTAACTCATTTGTAAGTCCACCTTGTGATTCACAATTAAAATTTATAAATAGTTGCTCCTTGAGGACCTATTTGCCGGTAACATTAACAAATAATTACATTTGAGGACACATTTTACTTTGAAAATTACAACGTATCGTTGTATAAGCAAGCGAGATTCACCAAATATTTAATATACCATTTAAAAATCCAGTGGAATTCAACAAATATGGAATCATGGATTGATATAAATACAATTGAAAGTGTCATTTATTCTTACACATTTTGTTTGGTTATGAGGTTCTACTTCTCCATTTGGAACTGGAAGTCAATGAACTGCGAAGCCAAAAACGTAGACTTAAAAGGTGAGTGATCATTTCTTCATAGTGTTATTAGTTATAATAATACATTTTCTTTATCTCTTTTCCATTCTTGCTTCAACAAAGTGAACCCTAGAACCAAACTCTGAATTTTTGAAGTTTTTGAAACCTCCGACCCACTGAGTAGAAAAGGTGAGTGATCATTTCTTCATAGTGTTGTTAGTTATAATAATAAGTTTTTCTTTATCTCTTTCCATTCTTCGAAGTGAACCTTAGAACCGAACTATGAAGTTTCAAAGTTTTTTAAAGAACCTCCGACCCACCAAAATTAGAAAGATGATAGCCAAGGAAGACTTGCAACTCAGCCGAGTGAACAATCAAAGTCAGAATGGAGTAAGTTATGAAAGATTTTGGAACTCTCACAGAAAGGTTATAAAACTCTGAGGGACTAGGCTAAGGTTAGGAAAAGCCAAAAAAAATATGTATTGTACTCCATGGTATTGGGAATTTGATATGTGATTAATCATTTTAAGGAGCAACACTTATCCACATTGCTTATAGAATTCCCATGCATTCCCATTTAAATCTTTGATAAATAAGCAGAAAAGGAATATTATTAATCCATTCCTTGAATAGAAGCTAACAGTTCAACATCCATAACTTATAAGTTATAAGCTAATAGTTCAACATAAATAACTTATAAAGGCATCCAATGTCCACCCAACTTAAACAATAAAAGCTTAAAATACCAAATCACCTAAATTATACTAAGAAATCCTTACACATCCATCACCATAAAATCTCTATTCACGGATAAACATTCCATATCAATGAGACTATCCAAAAATATATCATTCCAATAATAGACAATCCACTGGAAAACATAGAGTTTCTTTTGTCTTCATAACGGTTTCTTGAAGACAACAATTTTAGAAATTAAAATAAAAAGTATTTGAAATATCAAGAGAGCCAAATTAAAGAAAATAACATAAAAACTAAAAACTAAACAACAGTCCCACTCCCAGCACCAACTCCTTTGCTGTCAATTATTTCCGCCTCCTTCTCCTTCAGTAACGCCTCCTATGCCTTTACTCTTTATTAGTATTCTCGATACTTGGTGACAATTGTGGTGATGTTTTTGCTTCCTGGAGTTGTAGTAATCTGTAACCTGGTTCTCTATGTGACCAAAGCATTTTCACACTCAACCAACTTCTGAGATCTTCTCTCTTCTCCACATTTATAAGTCCTTAGGTGGATCTACATTCCACTGAGTTTTGAGGACTCCCATGTCACTGTAGCAGGATCAACTATTTCTTTCTTGAATATTTCTCTAAACTTCAGAGAGATCTCTTTTATATCTAGAATTTTTTCATCAAAATCATCAATAATTTCCACTCCTAGAATACGAAAATCTTCTTTAACTTCTCGCAACATTTCATATAATATATCAAGTGCATTATTAATTTCCTTCACTAGATTATCATACATATTCAATTTCCATTCCAATGAAATGGACCAAGAAGGGTCTAGCTCCTTAGGATTATTCACAATTTTCTCACCAATTAATATATTCGCATCCATAGAGTTCAATTCTTTCATTTCCTGAGCAAGCACATAGAAACTAGTTCGATCTTTTCTAAGCTACTAAAATTTTGTTACTAACTCCTTCGCCTTATTAACAACTTTAGTGTAAAAGAGCACAAATTTATTCAGAAAGAAGATACCCTCTCTAGATATTTTATCAATCCCCTCAAAAGCAGCTCTAGAATAGATCAAATTCATTTAAATTTTCTCTATGGTGAGCACATCGATGCCCTCTACCTGGGAACTTAAGGCTTCATCAAATGTAGGAGTGACCATGGAAGAAATAAAGTTACTCAATGCAAGGACTTGAGATTCTAGTTTTATATTTTCTTTCCTCTATTCTTTCACTCTTTTAATTAAGGTATTGACTGAATAATTGGAATGGTACACATCACCTTCTAGCGTTGGAGGCCCCATATCAACATGTGTGACTTTGTATTCCACCTCTATTATTTCATCTTCATTTAAATCCTTGACTGACTCAACAATTTCTAACATTTGATTTCCAGAAGTAGTATCAGTCACCATCCTTGACACCCTCTTGGCTTTCTTAGGTTTTGAAGAGCTTTGAAGTAACTTTGAAACTGTATCCACTCCAATTGTCATTGTAGGAATATGCTTTCTCTTTTTCTCCACTACTTTTTTCAACCATCCTAGGGAGGCTACTACCAGACTAGAATTTTCATTTCCACTAATAGTTTCTTTAGGAGTGTTAGGAGTGAAAGGTGGATTATCACTATTGGGCAGAGAAGAGGGAAATTAAGACAGAGGAGAAAAGATATTATCTTCAACGATTTTTTGAAAGATAGCTTCAGAATCTGCAGCCACATGTTTTTCTTGATTGGTCTTCTTCTTAGGGGTAGGAGAAAGCACACTATCTTGTTCACAAATGCTCTTCAACTTGACTATTTCTTTTTGCCTATCACCATCACCTCCTGACTGATAATTTGCACTAGAGGACCTCACAGAGGGTTTTCCTGATGATACACTTGCACCAGATGCTTGTGTAGACCCATGTTCATTCTTTTGTGATGACTTAGGCTCCTAAATAGGAACAAAAACTTGCCGCCATTTCCCATCCAATCAGTCTTGGGTTCTTTTAAGCACTAAGGAAGCACACACCCTCATGTCTAAAATTTCACTTTGGCTCCAATCAACCCTAGGGTGGGATTTATCAGGCATTTTTTCATATACATGATCTATTATTGTTGAATCCTTGGCTACATTTTCAGGAATGTGAAATGATAGACTGAAAGCCTGTATCTGTTTTAGCATTAGCCTCATATATTATCTTCTCAAAACTTCCTTCTCATCGACACAATCTTCCTAGAAATCTTTGATAGATGGTTGATGTTGATATGAGTTCCCTCCATAGATATTATGCTTCACAAAACCCTTACTGTCAAAATTAGCTCTCATAGACAGATTCTGGAGGTTATATTCCTTGAGAATTCCTTCAGCTCCCTCGGCCATCTGGTTTGTTTTGCACACAAAAGAAGGGGTCTCCAATGGGAAGACATACCCTAAGAGTTGTGTTGGTTAATAGATTTATCACCTAACTCTATATTCATACGCCCATAAAAGGTGATAAATGTAACCACAGTTGAATCAGTAACATTACAACATTACAAACTTCAAAACTGATTCTCTGCTTATTTTTAAAGGTGGCAGCTACCTTTATCTAATGCTCAATGAATGAATTTTTTAAAATAATGATGCTTTTAACTAGAAAGCAAATAAAGGATGGGGATTTTAACCAGAAAGCTTCAAAGGTATCTATCAATCTCATGTAAATAGAAATAGAACTTCTGAAAGAAAGATATCAACTAAACCAATATCACTGCAAAAATTTTACTCACAGATAATAACAACACAACAATATAGAAAAATTATATCATCTTTCATCCCAATAATAGATATCACACTAGCAAACATTCAGTATAAACAAAATAAATCTATACACCATAACTCAAAGATTATGCATGCATAAACTCCACCAATGTCTTTTATATCAAAATAACAGATAATAGCCAAAATAACAGAGTTTTCCCTAATGAGTAAATCAAAGTTTTCTCAAAAGAGCCTAATCACATTAGTCGAACCAATATTTAAACATATCCAATGTCTTTGGCAATGATTTCTTGAAAGTAACCGGACCAAAAATTAAAAGAAGTCATTAACTTAAAAGTTCCAACTTTAAAGAAAGTATATGAAAATGCTAAAAATAAACTATGCATCATTCCCAACCGCTTCAACTTCATAAGCTTCTGGCACCTCGTTCTCTCCTTGTCGCAACAAATTCTCTTGCATCTTCATTATGGATTTATATTCCCTTTACTTGGTAATGATTGCAAAAATCTCCCTACTGCCTAGTGTCAATGTGATCTGAAGCCCAGTTCTCCATTTTCTGAGAGCAACTTCAGACTCGTTCAGTGTGTCAGACCTCCTTTCTGCTTCAACTTTAAAATTTTTGAGATAAAGCTCTAGCCTCCCAAGCTTTGAGAAAGATTGTTTAGTCATCGTAGTAGGATCTTCTACTTCTCTATTGAAGACTTCTCTAAAATTTGAGTAGATTTATTTTGTGTCTAGAGTTTTCTCATCAAAATCATCTGTTATCTTCACCTACAGATCATGAAAGCTCCCCTTGATTTCTCCTAACATATCCAAATACTTCTCCAGCACTTCTGTAATTTCCTTTACCAGGTCATCATATATGTTTAGTGTCCATTTAAGTGAATCAAGCCATGAAAGATCTAATTCCTTTGGATCACTAACAATCTGTTCATTTACCAACTTCAATTGATCCATGGAAACTAACTCTTTCATTTCTTTTGAAATTACATACGGACTGGTTTGATCCTTTCTAACCTGCTGCAGTTATGCTATTAATCGTTTTCTTTTATCAACAATAATCATAGATTTACTAATAAAAAATATAGCTTCCTGAGATAATTCTTCAATCCACTCACTAGTAGCCTTGGAATAATTTAGATTTTTCTTAATCAACTGCATCGCAAACTCATCAATAACTCTTTCTTGGGAACTAGAGGCCTCATTAGACAAAAAGGGAGAAACAATGGAAGAGATAAAGTTTTTGAAATCCAGAATTTGAGATTGCAATTTTACCCTTTCTTTCCTTTCTTCTTTTACCTGCTTGGCTAAAGCATTGATTGAGTAACTGGCATGATATACATCACCTTCAAGTGTCTGGGGACCCATGTCAACATGTATGATTTTATAATCATCCAAGGTTATCTTATCATCATCTACATCTTTTAAAGGTTATGCAATTTATAACACCTGATTACCAGAGACAATATCATTCAAAATTCTTGACAATTTTTGGGCTTTCTTGGGCCTTGAGGAAGATTGGAGTAATTTTTTCACTGTATCTACTCCAGTGGATGTCGTAGGAGTGTATTTACTCTTCTTTTCTACCACTTCCTCAACTATACTAGAGAGTTTTCTATTATACTGGGGGATTTATCACTTTGAACAACCTCTCTAGACTCGCTAGAAATAATTGATATGTTTTCTATAGGAGGAGAAGATTCTTCAGACAAGGGCGGGAAAGTACTATCTTCAACAATATGCTTAAAGATTCTCTCTGAATCTTTTGACATAGGTTTTGTTTGGACATTTTTCTTTTTAAGAGCAGGGGTGGATGGGCTGTCTTGTTCACATATTGATTTTGATTTAATTGATTTCTCTAGCTTTTCAACATCACCCCCAGATTGTGAATTGTTGCTAGAAGACTTGATGACTATCCTCGCCGATGATGTACCTCTAGGGACTACTTGGCTAGATCCTTACTCATTTTTCTGGGACGATTTTGGTTCATGAACAAAACCAACAACCCTATGCCATTTTCCCTCCAACCAATCTTGAGTCCTTTTGAGTACTGGTTTGGCTCGTTTACTCATATATAAAACTTCATCTTTATCCCAGTTAACTCTGGGATGTGATTTATCAGGCAACTTCTCATATCTAGGATCAAGAACCATTGAATCTTCAGACACATTTTTAGGAATTTGGAAAGAGAGACTGAAATTTTGTATTTTCTCAAGGGTTAACCTCATATGGTC